>OY757310.1:142100317-142831277 GCA_963583905.1 Stenurella melanura | reverse complement strand
TGCTCTGGCCGAACACGTAATAACAACAGGCCACAAGATGAGTTATGAAAGTACCAAAATTTTAGCGGTTGAGCAAAACCTAAAAAAGAGATCTTTCTTAGAAATGGTTCACATAAACAACGAAACTCACATATTAAATAAGAAATCAGACATTGAAAACCTGAGTAACATTTACACCTACATTCTAAAGTTAGAGAGAGACAAATATCTAAAGACTAGGACGACAAATCAAAATTTGTAACCTTCAAGTTGGCAATAAATCGTCACCAGTCAGTTGGTAGCCTAGGGACCCTAGAAAATTCCCCAAACACTTAACACCAATCAAATTTGTTCTTTTAAAATTTTTTTCTCATATTTTTTCGTAGAATTGTTTCTCCTTACCTTCACTAGTAAACGTCTAATGTTAACAAAATGTATTGATATATATCTATTTTAAAATGTGATTGTTTTAAGATTTTCACACTAAAATGCTTTTAAATTATTAATATGGTATAGTTTATAAGAATATTTTAACCTTCTATGTTTTTCCTCGAGGATGTAAAAAAAAAAAAAAAAAAAAGGTAGAATTGTTTCTCCTTACCTTCACTAGTAAACGTCTAATGTTAACAAAATGTATTGATATATATCTATTTTAAAATGTGATTGTTTTAAGATTTTCACACTAAAATGCTTTTAAATTATTAATATGGTATAGTTTATAAGAATATTTTAACCTTCTATGTTTTTCCTCGAGGATGATTTTATTTCTATTTTTGTGCTTCACCTCAACAAACATCCTCATGTTAATGTCTTGAGAAAGGAAATAAACATTTCCGAAAGCTTGACAAGTAACGAAGAGTTTTCTTTGTGTGTTTGGCCATAACAACTTTACACTTCTGACTGCAACCTCAAGAAAAATTTACTTTTTCTACTTAACTAGTCAGTCAAGACTACCTTTCTGGTTTTATTATATATAGATATATATATATATATATATATATATATATATATATATATATATATATCCGTCTACCATTAGAGCGTCCATACATTATGAAATTGCATTTAATAGAGCGTCCGGGTGCATATGGCGTCCATATACAGACGCTCTATGCACATCCCATGTAAAACTTAGTCAGATGACTTCTGATACCCTCCCTCACCCTTTGGCAAAATTTCGCCGGACGCTATTTTGTAGACGAAATATACGTACATAAAACGATAACCGTATATGTCTGGTTTGAGGCTTTTAACACGAGGGAGCGCTGGGTCGATTCGCGATATACGTATATCGCGAATCGACGCGGCTTTTTCTTTCACTTCTTCACTTATGGAGCGTCCTCATAATTTGACAACCTTGTATCTGCAGATTTTGTCGTTTTATTATAAAATATGAGTTTTCGAGTATTTTAGCGAGGCGGAAAATGTCAGAAACACTTTGCAATCAGTAGAGCGCCAGCAGTTAGCTGCTGCTATCATTAGAGCGCCCACACATTGCGAAATTGCATTTATTAGAACGTCCACAGGGTGCATAGGACCTCCATTATGCTGCCGTGCTTATTATAATTGCCGTATCGCCACTAACCTTGTTATTGAGAAAGCGGCAGTTAAAATTTCAGAGGTACTAAATTCAAATCAAATCATTTTATTCGGTTTCGTTTATGAAGAGAAGTGTTGAAAATTTGCGAATCATCTAAGCTCAGAAAGCTTGTGTGTGTTTTGCACAATTTAAAAATATGTAATAGTGATAATAAAAAAATATATTACATAATAGTACATAAATAAAGATGAAAACGAAAGTGTTACTTATAAAAAATAAAAAATTTCAGTTCTTTATTAAACATACACAATTTCTAAAGAATTAATTAATTAAATAAAAAAAAATAGCCATAATTATTGCATTAAACTTCGTTTGTAGTAACTGTGGAATTGAAAAATGTATCCTTAGGCAACAAACAATATAGTATGTTAACAAAAGCTGAGCAAATAAAATTATTTAAAGCAAAATCGGACTTTTAAGAGGGAAACAGTTCCAAAAATTAATAAAATTATTGTAGCTCTCGTTTCCCGGTTTTTAATATATTGATATCTGCCAAAATGATGAAAAGAGCATAGCCAAGATAGCATAAGTCAGGCTTGATGAAAATAAGGTTTTAAGAGGGTGGAACAGAGGTTTTAAGAGGGGTGGAACACTCCGAAAATAAACTAAAAATTACACAACTTTTCTCATAGAATTTGTAACCAAATTAGAATTTAACAGGATGATAGAAAAGAGCATTCTCGAGATATTGTATTTCGGATTTGCCCAAAATGCCATTCTAAGGGGGTGAGATACCCCAAAAATCAACTAAAAATAACAAAACTTTCATCATAGAGTTTGTAACCAAAATCATATTTAATAGGATGATAGAGCAGAGCATTACCGAGATACCATATTTCGGATTTGCCCAAAATGCCATTTTAAGGGGGTGAGTCATCCCAAAAACTATACGTAAAAAAATGCAACTTTTGTCATAGAGTTTGTAACCAAAATCATATTTAATAGAGAAGAGCATTTCCAAGACACCATATTTCGGATTTGCCCAAAATGCCATTCTAAGGGGGTGAAATCCCAAAAACTAGTCCTAAAAAAATATAACTTTTGTCATAGAGTTTGTAACCAAAATCATATTTAATAGGATGATAGAGAATAGCATTTCCGAGATATCGTATTTCGGATTTGCCCCAAATGCCATTCTAAAGGGGTAAAATATCTCAAAAACTATTCCTAAAAAAATGCAACTTTTGCCATAGAGTTTGTAACCAAAATCATATTTAATAGGATGATAGAGAAGAGCATTTCCGAGATATCGTATTTCGGATTTGCCCAAAATGCCATTCTAAAGGGGTAAAATATCTCAAAAACTATTCCTAAAAAATGCAACTTTTGCCATAGAGTTTGTAACCAAAATCATATTTAATAGAGAAGAGCATTTCCAAGACACCATATTTCGAATTTGCCCAAAATGCCATTCTAAGGGGGTGAAATCCCAAAAACTAGTCCTAAAAAAATATAACTTTTGTCATAGAGTTTGTAACCAAAATCATATTTAATAGGATGATAGAGGAGAGCATTCCCGAGATATCGTATTTCGGATTTGCCCAAAATGCCGTTCTAAGGGGGTGAGATAAAAACTATACCTAAAAAATGCAACTTTTGTCATAGAGTTTGTAACCAAAATCATATTTAATAGAATGATAGAGAAGAGCATTTCCGAGATATCATATTTCGGATTTGCCCAAAATGCCATTCTAAAGGGGTAAAATATCTCAAAAACTATTCCTAAAAAAATGCAACATTTACCATAGAGTTTGCAACCAAAATCATATTTAATAGGATGATAGAGAAGAGCATTCCCGAGATATTCTATTTTAGATTTGCCCAAAATGCTATTCTAAGGGGGTAAAATATTTCAAAAACTATTCCTAAAAAATGCAACTTTTACTATAGAGTTTGTAACCAAAATCATATTTAATAGAATGATAGAGAAAAGCATTCCCGAGATACTGTATTTCAGATTTGCCCAAAATGCCATTCTAAAGGGGTAAAATATCCCAAAAACTATTCCTGCATTTTTTTTAGGAATAGTTTTTGAGATATTTTACCCCCTTAGAATGGCATTTTGGGCAAATCCGAAATACGATATCTCGGAAATGATCTTTTCTATCACCCTATTAAATATGATTTTGGTTACAAACTCTATGGCTAAAGTTGCATTTTTTTAGGAATAGTTTTTGAGATATTTTACCCCCTTAGAATGGCATTTTGGGCAAATCCGAAATACGATATCTCGGGAATGCTCTTCTCTATCATCCTATTAAATATGATTTTGGTTACAAACTCTATGGCAAAAGTTGCATTTTTTTAGGAATAGTTTTTGAGATATTTTACCCCTTTAGAATGGCATTTTGGGCAATTCCGAAATATAATATCTCGGAAATGCTCTTATCATCCTATTAAATATGATTTTGGTTACAAACTCTATGGCAAAAGTTGCATTTTTTTAGGAATAGTCTTTGAGATATTTTACCCCTTTAGAATGGCATTTTGGGCAAATCCGAAATACGATATCTCGGAAATAGTCTTCTCTATCATCCTATTAAATGTGATTTTGGTTACAAACTCTATGATAAAAGTAGCGTTTTTTTACGTATAGGTTTTGGGATATCTCACCCCCTTAGAATGGCATTTTGGGCAAATCCAAAATACGATATCTCGGGAATGCTCTTCTCTATCATCTTATTAAATATGATTTTGGTTACAAACTCTATTACAAAAGTTGCATTTTTTACGTATAGTTTTTGGGATGTCTCACCCCCTTAAAATGGCATTTTGGGAAAATCCGAAATATGGTATCTCGGAAATGTTCTTCTCTATCATCCTATTAAATATTATTTTGGTTACAAACTCTATGGCAAAAGTTGCATTTTTTTCTAGGAATAGTTTTTGAGATATATTATCCCCTTAGAATGGCATTTAAATATAATTTTGGTTACAAACTCTATGGCAAAAGTTGCATTTTTTTAGGAATAGTTTTTGAAATAATTTACCCCTTTAGAATGGTATTTTGGGCAAATTCGAAATATGATATCTCGGAAATGGTCTTCTCTATCATCCTATTAAATGTGATTTTGGCTACAAACTCTATGATAAAAGTTGCGTTTTTTACGTATAGTTTTTGGGATATGTCACCCCCTTAGAATGGCATTTTGGGCAAATCCGAAATACGATATCTCGGAAATGGTCTTCTCTTATTAAATGTGATTTTGGTTACAAACTCTATGACAAAAGTTGCGTTTTTTACGTATAGTTTTTGGGATGTCTCACCCCCTTAGAATGGCATTTTGGGCAAATCCGAAATACGGTATCTCGGGAATGCTCTTCTATATCATCCTATTAAATATTATTTTGGTTACAAACTCTATGGCAAAAGTTGCAATTTTCTAGGAATAGTTTTTGAGATATTTTATCCCCTTAGAATGGCATTTTGGGCAAATCCGAAATACGATATCTCGAAAATGCTCTTCTCTATCACCCTATTAAATATGATTTTGGTTACAAACTCTATGGCAAAAGTTCCCCGGTCCACACCGCCGCGAACATTGTTAGTTAATAGTGTTTACTAACAGTGTTCGCAGTTATGTAGACCCTTTGTAACAACTGTCACATACGGAGTTGTTTATTGAAATAAAATTAATATTTCTTACCTGGAAGTTTTTTGCTTCTTATGCCAATCGATTAATTCTAAATATTTATTATTTCCCAAATGGGTTTTGTTGAAAACTCTACTAGAAACCCAGTAAATAAATTATCTTTATTTATATTTTTATTTGCAATCAAAAATTGTCTCATTTGACAATTAATAATTATTATTTCTTTATTCTTGTTGTCAAAGCAACACACACATTTTAAGATAAGAAACTAAATTGATACAAAACTAACATAATTCAACAGGTTTTAAATTTCCTGATGTTATCTAAGGACGCTTGGATGTAGTTACAGTAGCAGGAACATTATTATATACGCTCTCTTCCACGCCTTCTCTTAACTGCTAAACCTGGCAACGCTGTCGGACGCTAAATTGATAGATTATTAAACAGATATATTAAAAACGGACGCTTTAAAGATTCTGCTGTGAAAATACCAGTATATTAGCGGACGCTGTATACGCGACGAAATGAATGGACGCTCATTTGACGTTAAAGTGAAAGCAGCAATTCCTATATACTCTTTCGGACGCTCTATTCAAGTTTCGTGAAAGGACGCTCTAACGGTATTGGGATGTATATATATATATATATATATATATATATATTTTAAATTTCAACATTGATATCAACTATGATATCTCATCATTTTATGTATTCTTATTACAAATATTCAATAATTTGTTGGAAAAACATTTTTAGGGAATTTCTGTGTTCTGGGGCTCCAACTAAATTGATAATATTATCTACTCTAACTAGGAATTTTAGATTAGGTGACCCTGTACAAAATATCTAACTGCAAAGTTTCTATTAATAATGGGTATCTACTTCCTCTGTGTACTCCAAATAGTTGAAAATAATGTTTACGATCTTTCATGTAAATCAGTGTACAAACATAAAATCACCAGACATATCCCTGTTTTAAATTGCAAGTCCCCCTGTACATTGACAAATAATGAATAAAATGTATGTGATAGTCTTCATGTAAAAACAGTATCTACTTAATCTGAAATCTTGTGTATATCACATTTTCCGATCTAGGGAGCCTGTGCATGAAATGTTTATTTATTAACAGAGAAAACTTTTCATTAGTTTCTAGATATAGACGGCAAGAATAAGTTAAACGAGTCAGGCGACTTATTATTTATTTCTGAAATATAATGATATAAGAATTTTTGAAGAAGAAATACTGCTCTGTTATTTTCATATCCAAAACATAAACTTTTCCTTAATCATAATTATAATAATGTCTGCTTCTTTGAAAACTGCAAGGCATGCGAAAATGTTTTCTATGTGCCATGGACTAAGGGGTCTTTTTTATGAGGTAGTAACCATTATTTTAAATAAAAACTTTTATTTTTAAATAAATTAGGTAGTTAGTGTGTTTTATCAGTATTATGTATCGCAAATAAATAGATAGACATAACTACTTTGACTAGGTACAGTTTCATTATTAAAAAGTATGTAGCTGATGGAGTGGGTTGGGTATGGGGCTCTATAGGTAAGTACACGATAAATTTGTAGCAACACGAGGTCTTATAACTCATAATATATACCTAAGTTATGGAGAGGGAGATATAAACTAGTTAATCTGTTGACCCACTTTGTCATTTTACTATATTTACCTAATATTTGAAGTACTGCATTTTATATCCTCTAAAGAAAAATTAGAGGCAGACTAATTTTTTCGTTTCGTCGTTCTCGAAAGTTCCCTAGTAGTACGTTGTAAGTACCTAAACTTCACGTGTTGAGGTTATTAACCCCCCTCATGTCACGGAATTCTCCACCACTTCATAGAACTCTTCCACAGTATTTAGCGGCCCCGTCATTAAGTAGGGGGTGCTATGTTACGCAAAACTGATATAAATACGTTATTGGCATTGCAACTCTTGATTTTGCTGGTGCGTTTTCGTGGTATTTTCATGAAAGATACACTTCCTTATAAAATTTGGAAGGAGAATCTGGTATAGTAAATGTCCCCGGCTTATGATGGAGAGTTCTGGGGTTGTGGGGTCTGTTCCGAATTATGGTAGGGGATAGAGGTGGGAGGTGAGTCGTAGCCGTTATAAATAAATGAATACATATTAGAATTAAACCGTAACTTCGTCTTGATTTTTCAGATATGGTCATTGAGGCTTTCTTAATTATAACCTATCACCTACCTCCAGTAGGCCTAAAAGTATTTCATGGAGGATGCTGTGTAAAAAATGTTAACTTTATCTAGCAAGAACAGACTAACTTAAATAATATTTATTTTTAAAAATATGCGATCAGTTAGTTGAAGTGGTGACAACATATATATATAGAAAAAATACATGTAGAGATTTGCAATATAATGATATAAAGATATGAGGCTGTGTTACGAGGTAATGCTGTTGGAGGTACCATACGGTAAACTTAGACGATTCAGACGTGTTGATCGTGTGCAGAATATATTATTCTTATATTTTAAATTAAGGTATTAGATTCTTAGTTAGCGTAATGTAGAGTATCGACCAGTATGAATAACCGTTTTTTTAAGTCAAGGTCACCTCAGTAATTACGATAAAGACATCCGGTGCTAGTACTCTTTAAATTTATTACGTCATGGATTTGAAAATATTTGCTTCTAGTTGTTTTATATAGAGTAATTTTATGATTTTTGGATATTTGTTTCGTTAAAATGGCCAAATCTTAAAGTAGGACCCTCTTGATAAAATACGTTGGGTGATTCTACTTGATGTCTATAATTTTCGTGTAAATTTCTATTTCGATGATACATCGTGAAATTCATATTATAGATATACCTCTTATTACGGATGTACAGGAATTTTGTCTCCAGCTGTTTTGTAGGATCGATTTTTATGAGTTTGAGATTTTGTTTCGTTAAACTGATAAAGTTTAAAGAAAGGCCCTCTTGACCCTAATATGTTAGGTGATCCTATTAGGTGTCTAGTATATCGGTGTAATATTTGAGACCGGCCTGTTGTACTGAAGCTAATATATTCGCCTTGATCGGTTTCGCTAATATAGCATGCAACGTTAGGTGTCTATTTTATTATTATATGTCTATACCGTAGTAATTGGACTTTGTATCTCTACGGCCTTTTCAGTTAAACCTATAGATGAATTACATTCCTATGGCACAGGTGTCTACAACTCTTCGATTATCCATTTCAAGTTGGGATATTATGTGGGTATATGTAAGTAAACCTGCCTATGAGTTACGTCATTGATTATTCTTGGCAATTACTACGCCTTTAAAACATCTAAGGTGCCTGTACAGATATTTTTAGTTGTCTGTAGCAGTTGTTCGTTAATAATTAAGGCGTGTGTGCGGGTGGGTGTGTGTGTGTGTGTATGGGTGTGTGTGTGTGTTTTTTATTAAGTAATTTTATGACTTTTAGATATTTGTTTCGTTAAAGTGGCTAAATCTTAAAAGTAGGACCCTCTTGGTAAAAATACTTTGGGGTGATCCTACTTGTTGTCTATAATTTCCTAGTAAATTTCTCTTTCGATCAGACATCGAGAAATTTATATTATAGTTATGCCTTTTATTACGGAGGCACAGGAATTTTGTCTCCCGTTGTATTGTAAAGTAAATTTATGAATTTTAGATTTTTGTTTCGTTAAACTGATAAAAGTTTAAGTAAGTACAGACTCTCTCTCGGCCATAATATGTTAGGTAATACTATTATTAGATGTCTAGTATATCAGAGTAAAAATTTGCGGCCGACCTGTTGTACTGAGGTTATTATATTCGCTTTGATCGGTCTCGCTAATACAACATGCATCGTTAGGTGTCTATTTTATTATATGTCGATACTGGGGGAACTGGTATATGTATCTCTACGGCCTTTCCAGTTACAATTCTTCGATTATCCATTTGAAGTTGGAATATCTTGTTGGCATATGTAAGTAAACCTGCTTATGAGTCATAAGGGCTATGTCATTGATTATTAGCAGTTACCACGCCTTTAAACATCTAAGGTACCCGTGTGTGTGTGTGTGGGTGTGTGTGCGGGTGTGTGTGTGTGTATGCGCGTGTGCGTGCGTGTGCGAGTGCATGTGCAGTGTACCTTGCAGTTTGAATTCCTGGAGGTGAGACATTATTTATTTTTAAAATTAAAAAGTACCAGATCCTTAACTAATGTGGCGTGGTGCACCCACCGAATAATTGATTTTAAAATGTTAAGGACACCTCCGCGTGTGTTATTCAAGTCTAAACAACCAAAAATATAAGCGAAAATGATTTTAAGTTAATTTGTTCTGCTAATCTAGATGCTCATCTTACCATAAGATAAATATATTTCTTGGATCTATGACATATTTCGTATTGACATGTTAAATGATGTCTCTTGGTTTTTTTTTCATTTTATTTAATGAATCTTAGATTTTGTTTCATAAACTGTTTAAGGTAAGGGTCTTTTTTGACACTTTTGTGTCAACTTGATATTTAGTGTACCACGTAAAATTGGCCTTCATGAGGTTGAAATATTCTATTTAATCGAATTCGTTCATGTAGTATGAATTGTTAGGAGTCTATGTTATTATATGTTCAATGGTACTCCACCTATCTTGAAAATGTATTAGTATGACGTCATAGATAGAAAAGGTGTACAAAGTAAAATTGGCCTTCATGAGGTTGAAATATTCTATTTAATCGAATTCGTTAATGCAGTATGAATTGTTAGGAGTCTATGTTATTATATGTTCAATGGTACTCCACCTATCTTGAAAATGTATTAGTATGACGTCAGAGATAGAAAAGGTGTACAAAGTTTCCTACTGCGCATGCCTTCTATAACAGCTATAATATTTTTTTCCTATAAATATCCACTGTACGTGTTTTAATATGCTGACTATAATGTTTTTTTCCTAAAATCCTCACTGTTCATAATTTTTGTTTTTTTGACTACCACACACTGGTTTTCCCCTCTGTGCATGCTTTTCTCTATAAGTTTGTGTATGTAGCGTCATTATCGGTTTTGGATTGCGTCTTCGTGATAGAATCGGGTAAACATATTAATATTATTATATGATGATTAAACTTAATTTGGCTTGCCCCTTACAGTATTTTTAGCATTATGTGGCATTTCTTGCTATATCTTACGAATTTTAGTTTTTGTGTTGATTTGATTTCGTGGAAACTTAAATATGAATATCTGAAACTTTTTAAGCTCCTTTGTTTATTAACCTGTAGGGGAGTTTCTAGTTGTCTTGTCTTGAGTTAATTTTAATTTTCGTTTCGCTGTAAACGGGAGTAAAATTTTATTCTGTATTGTGTTTGATATCTAGCATGCTTACTTAAGAGATTGTATCGATAGGGTTTTATTTTCAATTTTATTTAGGTTTGACATCGATAACTCATAAATATGAATATTTGCAATTTTCTGAGATTTTGTTGATAATTTGACATAGGTGTACTGATATTTCACTAAATTCCTAATGATACCTGAAATTTAGAATAATATGCGTGCAGGCGAGTGGGTTCTTACCTAATGATACTTTTAATTTCGAATAGAGGGTCATTTGAATTGGTGGAGGAGTCCTTTTTTGATGAATTTTAGGTTTTGTTTCATAAAATGGATAGAGCTTAATGGTTAGTATACCTTCGTAAATTCGTCATCATGAGTCTAGAATATTCGGTTTAATCAGCTTCGCTAATACAGTATCCATCGCTAGGGTGTCTATTTTATATGTTCAGCATGGTGCGATTTGTTCTTAAAAATGCATTAGTATGACGGCTGTACACTGCGCATGCGCATGCCTTCTATAGCAGCTATAACATTTTCCTTATAAATCCCCCTGCGTGTATTTTCCTATTACGTCTATAATGTTTTTCCTAAACTATCCTATACTCATATTTTTATTTGGCTATCATGACGTTTTTCTTCGATATTTCCCAACTGCGCATGCTTCTCTTGGTGCGTTTATGATTTTTTGTGTACACCCCCCACTTCTTTAAAATGTAAGTATTTGAATTTATTATTCTGTTAACGTCTTGTGTTATCCTTATCTTTAAAATCCATCGGCTTGATATAATTACAATTACCAAGTCAGCATTTATTTATTATGTTACTGCCTGATGCCTACCGACTTGTTAGGACCTGTCGTTTAATTATTTTATCTCTGGATAAAAATACTATTTTCAAAGTGTAATGAACTTCATTAGTTATGATTGAAACAATGGGTTTATTCATTCGCATAATATACTAGGTAGCGATCTGTACCTTACTGTTTTTAACTTTGATTAGTAGTTATATGTCTTTCATTTAATTATACAATTTTATACTATAATGTAAAACTTTCTATCACCACGATATTTTAGGAAGTTCCCATTTTTGTTCTAGAGAATTAACCATTGTCTTAGTTTATGTAATATTATTTGCCTGAAAAATTAAAATAATATACCATGTGTTTCCTGAAAATCGGTTGTGGAATGATACCTTTCGTGTATGGCAGGTTATCATTGATTTATTGAAGTGTAGCTTATTGTATGACTTGGGGAAGTAGTACAATTTTTATAATATGTTATCAATGTATAGGTGTGCGACAAATGATTTTTGAATCTGAAATAATTTTACACCCCAGAATAAATTTTTATTAGTCTGTAATATCACTTTACAATAAATATAGCGCTCGGCTTCATTGGGTAGACAATTTTTCAAGTTCTGGGTATCCATTACTAATAAACCTGTCTGGGATATTATTTCATACCTAGATTCCGTTAATGTCTTACTTCGACTCATAGACTAGTATCCATTGTGAATAAAATTTTTATTGTAATCATCGAGATGATGTCCCTTTACTCAGCTGAATTTTTTATCTAGCTAAAATATATACTAAATTATTTTTCTGTACTTCCTCATTTTTTCGCTGGTGATTTTATTGTCGTATCTTGGCTGTGGTGTCTCTTAATCTATAAAACTTATAAATTTGTTGAAGTGTGTACGAATTTTTTTTTTTTGTATGTTATGCATTGCTTTGAGACACTCTTCCATTTTGTTTTTCGTCTTACTTTAACATTTTGCTTCTGTGGGTACATTTCTTTATAAATACTACACCGGCGAAAGCTCTGCTGAATATATTAAATTCCATGTTTGCTTCATTGATATGAGAATAAAAATTTGCTTTTGAACGTAATAAACTAAAATATTTGACTAGAAGAGGAGTATGCATTATCTAACTCGATCATCGGATCTAGATGGACCTATTGTTACATTTTAAGGAATTTAAATAAATTTCATTACGATAGGCTTTACTGCGCATGTGTGACGTCGTTCTCTAGTCGGTTTAGTAAATAACACCATTATAGATATTGAAGCCAATGTCTCGATAGCTTATGTGATTAGACGTTGTACTTTCAACCCAGAGTTCGTTGGTTCGAATCCTGATGGCCGCTGGATTTTTTCATTGAAAATAATTACAGGAAAATTATATTATGTATCATCGCTGAATTATAATAATAATAATAATAATGCGCATGCCTGTATAGGAAAATATAAATATTTCGAATAGTAATGAATTAAAATTAATAAGGTTAATAAATGGTATCATGTGATCCCTCTATCAGAAGATATAAATATTCAGAGTTTAAAGAAATGATTGTTAGATGGCGCTGTTGGACCGTTACAAATTGAACTATGCGGGTAACAGTCGAAAACTTAGGGAGAGGGCCTACTGCCAGATTAGGGTTGTGCCAGTTTCCAGAATTAGAAGGCGGTCCATTGCCGAAAGTAGGAGGTTGGCTATCTGCCTAAATTAGGAGATGGGGCGTTTGCCCAAAAATTAGTAGGCGGGTCCCTTGCCCGGAATTTAAGGAGGGGGCCTACTGCCAAACTATGTGTGTGGGCCTACGGCTAAAATTAGGAGGCGCGGCCGCTTGTTAGAATTAGGAGGCTGGCTATCTGCCTAAATTAGTGACTGGGCCACTTGTCCTAAATTAGTAGGCGGGTCCCTTGCCCGAAATTTAAGGAGAGGGCCTACTGCCTAAATTAGAGGGCGGGCTAACTGCCCCCAAAATTAGTAGCCGGGTCCCTTGCCCGGAATTTAAGGAGTGGGCCTACTGTCAAACTATGTGTGGGCCTACGGCTAAAATTAGGAGGCGCGACCACTTGCCAGAATTAGGAGGTTGGCTATCTGCCTAAATTAGTGACTGGGCCACTTGCCCTAAATTAGTAGGCGGGTCCCTTTGCCCGAAATTTAAGGATAGGGCTTTACTGCCCAAATTAGTGGGTGGACCACTTGTCCAAAATTAGTAAGCGGGTCCCTTGCCCGGAATTTACGGAAGGCATACAGCCAAAATTAGGGGGTGGGCCAACTGCCCAAAATTAGAGGGTGGGCCAAGTGCCCAAATTAGATGGTGGGCCAAGTGGCCAAAATTAGGGGTGGGCCAAGTGGCCAAAATTAGGGGTGGGCCAAGTGGCCAAAATTAGGGGTGGGCCAAGTGGCCTAAATTAGGGTGGGCCATCTGCCCAAAATTAGGGGGTGGGCCAACTGGCCTAAATTAGGGTGGGCCATCTGCCCCAAAATTAGGGGGTGGGCCAACTGGCCTAAATTAGGGTGGGCCATCTGCCCCAAAATTAGGGGGTCAATGTCTGGACTGTCTCGCGGAAGTGACCCCATACCTACTACTATGAGCTTTAGACCCCATGTTATATAATGTTTTTTGTTTGTCTTGCCGTCCCCTACCACGATCAGTAAACTATAGTTCCCTACCACCAGTTTTTTTTAATGACATGAAACTAATTACACCCTGTATATGAGATATTATGTTATTGTTCGCTGTCATAGGCAACTTAAACCTATGAGAGAATAATCAAATAATCAACAACATAAACATTTAATATTCAAATTTGAAAAAGTTACAGAATCTGTTTTTTTATTAATCATTATATGTATAAATACGATAATAATATGACAGTATAAAGTAATACAATCACCAAAGTTAGTTATAGGAATAGACATTTTGTCCACTAATAAAAATGGAATTTCCTGACGATTTTGGTAAAGAGTGTGATTCGGAGAATATGCACACTCCTGGTTGATTATTCGTGCATTTAACGTATTTATTTTTGTTGGGTATCTCAATATGTGCTGGATCATTTGGGTTTGCAATATATTTGTATTCCACATTTTCAGATATTCCTTCACACAATTTATTATATTCATTTATTGGTAAAAGTAGAGCAGGAGTTTCGGTATTGCTCTTACATATAATATTATTGTTTATCACCGATACTGTGCTAGCACCAATGCATATGTAGTTGTTGATTATAGAATAACCATTTGTAGAATAACAATAGTCTTGTTTATTGTTACTGATTTGAAATGGGCTCAAAGTTCCACTGCATTCTCCATTGTCATCAGATATGGTTCCACTGCACACAGAAATTTGGTTGTTGCGTATGATGAATTTTTTACCTGCAAAGGGAACAACATTAAACATTGTATAAAATATTTGGCCATTAGCGGTGGTAGTTTCTCTTACCAAGCACCTGAATCTGTGGACTCCTTGATAAAAGAGCAAGGTAATGTAGATTAAAATTAAATTTTAGGGTAGGTAAAAGGATATACCTTTTAAAACTGGGGTAGTGAAAGGTATAGAGCAAACTTAGCTAAATCAAGACATCCCCAAAACCCTTGAACTATAACCGTTTTTGATTTGGGTGCTTTATAACTCTTGACTAATGCTTTATATTTTGGAGCTACTATACATATTTGGATAATTTGGTATATATCTTATACTCTTAGTAGTTATGGCCCCACCTGAGTCGCCTCAGGTACATCGAATAATCCTCTTTTGATGCGAGATAACAGCTTTGTAAGAAATTCGGTTCAAAAGTTATATATTACGTCGAAGCTGGTCCAAATAATATTTTTGCTGTGTTTCAGCCTCACTTTCTCATAAATAGTATGTACTTCCGTGATGGAGCATTTTTATAAAATGGGTTCAATTCGTTGTAAACAAATTTTCATAATTCATAGATAGGTATTCTGTGTTCTTTTTCAAGGTGTTTCTTGGAAAATCTGTTGTGCTGTATTTGATAAATACACGACTCTAAGTATACAGTGTGACCCTAAAGAAGTTTTGTAAATGCTACATTTTGTCACTATACCAAAATTTATGACGTCATTTTTGAGTTATGACGCCATCATATTTTTTTTAATGGAAACAGACATTTTTGTTTACTGTTTTTGGTGGTATATTCCTTTAGCTTTCTGGTGATATAAAAAAAATGATACTACCTGAACCATTCTTTTGGAAAAATGACATTTTATGTAAAATTAGCTTACTGAACTTATTGCCTACATTTTTGTTTTAACTAGCATGAAAACATTTGACATAAAAACAAAACAAAGAAAATAATAAAAAAACAATCACCTTAACAACAGACAGGCCTTTTTATGTAAAGTATCGATAACTTTTTTATTCCTGTCACGTGTGGAACCTCAGTTCCGTGACACGTCTGAGACAGTGTAAAACTAGTGAATGCAATGCCACGTTTAAGTGAAAGAGAACGCGTAGACATTTTGATGATGGTTGGATATGATGATAGGCTGAGAACTCATGAGGAAGGATGTGCTGTTTTCAATGCCAAGTATCCCGAAAAGCAAATTTCTAGATCCACTATAAGTAGATTGGTGGCTAGATATGATGAATCTGGCAGTGTAGCTGACCTCCCTCAATCTGGTCGCCCTAGCACAAGCAACGAAACCAAATTATATATTCTTCTAGAAAGTGAGGAAAACCACCATCTTTCGACAAGGCAGCTGGCTTTAAATCACAACGTAAGTCAAACTTCTGTTGTACGTCTATTGAAAAAAGACAAATACAATCCATACAAAGTGCAATTAATTCACGAATTGAATGAGGACGCTCCAGATCGGCGCTTACAGTTTTGTGAGCAGTTGATAACCTTGTGCGATGAAAACCCGAATTTTTTAAAGAACATTGTTTTTTTTTATGAAGCTACATTTTCTTTAAAGGGGACTGTACATCGGCATAACTCTAGGTACTAGGCAGCGAAAATCCCCATTGGACTCAAGAAGCCCATACACAGCGACGAGACAAAGTAAACGTGTGGATAGGTATGATTGGTGATCGTTTATTTCGACCTTTTTTTTTTTAAGAAAATCTTACGGCCGCAAGATATTTACAGTTTTTGCGAGTTGAGTTAGTGCCAGTCTTAGCAGTTATGTTTCCGAACAATGAAGATGAAGATATTCCTGCTGAAAACGTCTGGTTTCAGCAAGACGGGGCCCCACCTCATTTTGGGATAGCAGTGCGTCAGTTTTTAAATGACACTTTTACTGGAAGGTGGATAGGTCGTTGAGGTCCGATTGAGTGGCCCCCGCGTTCACCGGATTTAACCCTCTTTGACTCTTTTCTTCTCTAATGTCAAGGGTGTATTTTAACAGACCGGATACCATAGAAGAATTGAAAGACAGAATTGGCTTGGAGATGAGACGAATTGCCCATGAGATGATTCAGAACAGCGTGCAAAGGGTCTACATCCGTCTTGGTCAATGCCAAATGGTTGGAGGGTCGCAATTTGAGCAATTGAGATGATGTTTTTCTCACAATTACTTATGTATATTATCAATCAATAAATATATTTTTTTAGGTAATATCAATTTTTTTCATATCACCAGAAAGCTAAAGGAATATAGCACCAAAAACAGTAAACAAAAATGTCCGTTTCAATTAAAAAAAAATTATGATGACGTCATAATTCAAAAACCAATGACGTCATAAATTTTGGTATAGTGACAAAATGTAGCATTTACAAAACTAAAATCGACCTGTTCGAGGATTTTTTGACAAATGACACATACCAAAGATATGAATTTTGTGCGTTTATTTAGGTTCACACTGTATATTTGTTATATTGAATATCTATAGATACTATTTACACAAAGCTATTGATATAATTAACATGTAAGTATATAATGGCGAAATGCGACTGCTTCAAACAGCAGTAGAAGAAAAACAATTCATTTTCGAACATTGTGGACATGAGAACTTTTGATCAGTGACTCGTAAACTATAACTAGGCCAGTCATTAAAGCAAAAAAGCCAGACAAAATTACAAAACTCTCCATACTATGATAGAACCTAAGTAACATATAAATATAAACAAATCTAGATTTGCAACCTTTTTTGAGGCCCGGAACATTGTTAAAAATTGACTTTTAAACAATTGTCAATAACTATTTAGACAAAGTTGCAAAAGTTGTGCAAACTTGGAAATCAATTGAAAAGGTTATTGCAAATGTTAATCTCACTTTGCAACCTGATCGTGTAAACGAAATATTGTTTTTTTATTAGTTTTAACCCGCTATTTAGGATTTCTACTGCGAAAAAATTGCAAAAGTTTTGCAAATCTGACAGACCGTGTAGATTGGCCTACCGAGGCCGTGTGTGAATTTGCATAAAAAAAACGATGGGAAGTACAACTGCAACCATTTTTTTAAATTTGCAAAAAAATGGCGGTCGAAAAAATGCAAAAGTCTTAAAATCGATTTGCAAATGTTTGTTACTCTATTGCATGACCTTATGCACATTTGCAACCTTTTGTTCATAACGAAACATTGCTAAATTTATAATTATTTGCCTCATTCACATTTGCACTATTCAAAATAATTGCAAAAAAGGTGCAAATTTGCAATAACACTTGTACGATATTATAAGATAGTTTTTTTCGTTTCAAAAGGGAGATTACGGTTATTTAGCCACCAAAATCTAAAGATATTTTTGGGTCTTTCAAAGCATTCGGAACCAAAAATAAAAAGTAAAACAAATTGATTTTATTTAGGCGATATTCCTAAATGAAACATAATGAAATATATACTATATATATATTTAAATTCAAATTACAAAAAAAAAACTTTCTAAACATAAAAATCAATTAAAATTATATAATCTATTAAATAGGCAATTTCTGTTGAATTTTAATTAGGTTTTTATTTTTATAAATTTTCTTCTTTTTTTTAATCTTTTATTTTAAACATTTTTTTTTAAATTATTTAATGTTGGTTTTCAGTTTTTATCTGCCAATTTCAGTTTTTAGTTTTTAGTTTTTTAATTGGAGGTTTTGCTTTTTATTATTCAATTTCTTTTTTACTTTTTATTTTTCAATTTCAGTTCTTATTTTTTATTTTAAAAGCACTTCCGGTCTATTGCCGAGGTTGCAATTTTACAAAACTATTTTATAATATCGTACAAGTGCTATTGCAAATTTGCACCTTTTTGCAATTATTTTGAATAGTGCAAATTTGAATGAGGCAAATAATTATAAATTTAACAATGTTCCGTTATGAACAGAAGGTTGCAAATGTGCATAAGGTCGCGCAATAGAGTAACAAACATTTGCAACCCGATTTTAAGACTTGAATTTTTTCGACCGCCATTTTTTTGCAAATTTTAAAAAAATGGTTGCAGTTGTACTTCCGGTCATTTTTTTAATGCAAATTCACACACAGCCTCGGTAGGCCAATCTACACGGTCTGTCAGATTTGCAAAACTTTTGCAATTCTTTCGCAGTGGAAATCCTAAAAAATAATAAAAAAACAATATTCCGTTTACACGATCAGGTTGCAAAGTGAGATTAACATTTGCAATAACCTTTTCAATTGATTTCCAAATTTGCACAACTTTTGCAATTTTGTTTAAGTAGTTATTGACAATTGTTTAAAAATCAATTTTTACAATGTTCCGGGGCTCAAAAAAGGCTGCAAATCTAGATTTATTTATGTTTATATGTTACTTGTTACTTAGCTTCTATCGTAGTATGGAGAGTTTTGTAATTTTGTCTGGGTAAACGCCTTTTTTATTCCCCAATGACTGGCCTAAACGTACTAAATAGCCAATTTAAGCGAAATTGTTGCGTTGTCCAACCTTACTTCAATACAGTACAGTTACAGGCTAGAGCAGTGATGAGAATTACCTAGTAGATATTTCCGTTTAAAAAAACTAGTACCTAATACATTTTCTATATGTTTACGAGAGTGAGACTGAGTTGACTACCTCTCATTTTATAAAACCTAATTAGGTATACAAGTTCTGCTAGTTTTGAAACTTACCTCCAGGTAAATGAGTTGCAATAGTAGTTCCTCCAACACCACCCTTCATTTTAAAGACGATTTCTATCGCACGTACAGGTTCCAAACTTTGATAGACGCTATCCTGGATTTGTTGGCCTAGATTATTAAAAGAAGGCAGTTTTGAATGCACATCAGCTGATATCCGGCTTCCTAAGTTCACAGTTTGATCGTAAAATTGTGCGCTTCTAAGAGGTTCTAATCCTTCTTCTACTTTAGCAGATATCCTTGATCCCAAATTTTGAAGAGGAGCTAGATCTCGGTTAACACTTTCTGATATTCGCTGTCCTAAGTTATCCAAGTCGTCGAATTCTGTTATTTAAATAAAAAATTAATGTTAGTCTTAATATATAGTGTGTCAGTGTCAATGGGATACCAATAAGCTATTTGAAAATTTTTAACCCATGTAGCTATTCTTAGCTCTAAATTCGCACATTTAATATAAAGGAAAAATGAGGTAATAAAACTATTTGGAAACAATATTCAAGCTAGTACACAGGTTGCCCAAGAATTTAACACACACCATCCTCTTCAGCCACCTGTACAATATGCAACGATAGCGACCGTAAACAGATTGTTTAAAGTGTTAAATACTCTGTTTACGGTAGCTACTGTTGCGCTACTAGTTGTGTAGTAAAATAAATCCTGGAAACCCACCATGCGGAAATCGACAGACCCCAAGACGAAAATATCTTTTAAAACACCGAGTAAGACGTTTTAAATAAAATTGTTTACACACATTCACTACCAATGAAATAGCGTCTTAGAATTGCAGGTATGGTGCTACAGAGAATCCTCATTGGGTACATGAAAAAATCAGCGAGGTTGGTGAGCTTGTCATGATAACATAGCGAAATCTCCCTGCCTCATGAACTAAATCCTTATAGGGAATAGTTGCATATGATATACCTTGTGATAAATGTATAATGTATATACGATAAATCTGAATAGAAAACAACAAAAATGTCAGAAATGCATATGCTTTATCCTTATAGGAATCACTATATATTTTATTATCAAATCCAGACATACACATACGTTGTAATTAATAGTAAATTATTAATACGTATACCAATTTCAGACAGACAGTAAACAATAAAAGTAGATAAGAGTTCACATATAGATACTGGTATATTACATATTTGTATTATATTGCAATCAATACCGTAAGAGGCTTATATCGTAATCCAAAACATTCTTTAGTAAACTGCTGCTTTGCCAACCGAGTTTTTTGAGTTTATAGAATCTGACATTATTTTTTTAATAAATTTCTAAAAAAACGCCTGCAGTATAAATAAATTTGTACATTGCCACTCGCCTGATTCTCCTTTATATTAATATCATGCTAACGAAAATGAGAAGAATCGAGCCTGTAGCGTGCTATATCACGGTTGAGTGGCACAACACGGTTAGCCACTCCACGTCTATATCCTGAGTTCGATTCGCAGCTTCGGCAGATATCAATGTCGCAGAGGGTTGTTGTGTTCCTGCATCCCAGTTGGGTGGTAAAATAGCCATTGCTAAACTCCGTCAGGATTTAGTGTAAAAAAAAACCGAAAAAAGGTAGATAAGTAAGTTGGTGAGATTTCATTTGTAGTTGGTTTATACGTAAATTAAAAGTCCTTAATTTTTTTTCTGAAAGAAGTCAGAACATACAAAGACCAAAATATTCTAAGAAGTATTAATAGTCCAATAATTATAAAGATTTCCATAACAAAAAATGTGATCTGAGATTTTCATTAAGTAACAAAAAATGTTATCTGAGATTTTCATTAAGTAACTGTTAGTGGAGGGATTATACATATATACCACAAAAATTAGTTCTGGGGGTGCCCACCAAAAAACCACCCCTTCGGTGAAAGGTGCCTTATTTTAGTGAATTCGGAAACCCTTGAAGATATACAAAAATTGCTCATCATAAAAAAGAAAGCTGGACTAATTTCCTACAAAGAGTCCTCTTGTAATTTTTTTGCATATGCCATGATTTTCGAGAAAATCGACATCGAAAAAAATTGCAACATTTGTATTTCTAATGCATATAATACGAATTTTCGTTTATTTGAAATTTTTTTGCGCGCGGCCTATGGAAAAAGTTGAATGACTCGAAAACCAAACAAGCATAGGAAGAAAAATCAAAATGGTTTTAAAGGGGATATAAAATACTCTCTTGTGTTTCCATTTTTAATGGTTATTGATAACCGTGCCATAAGAAACGATAGAGTGGTGGCATTACAATTTTATCAGGAAAATTTAAACGGTATATTAAATTTTCTCTTCTGCTAATATGTATAGGTAAATTTTTGTTTTTTTTTTTTAGGTGAAAGATATCTGAATATCTTACAAAATTTGAATAATAACTATTTAGAAAATTTACCTCTCGCCGAACATAGAAACATTTTTTATCAGCACGACGGTGCCCCCCACATAACGCATATTTAATTAATAATTATTTACAAGAAACTTTTTATGATCAATGGATTGCCAATAATGGACGTCTCTTATGGCCTCCTCGCTCGCCCGACTTATCAGTTCTGGATTATTTTATTTGGGAAACTATTAAAAATAAAGTTTATGAGAGCCCATTAACAACCATTGAAGATTGTATGCAGAGAGTAAGAAATGCATTTCAAAAGATATCACAGGATTCAATTAGAAGAGCTACCCATGAGAAACTAATCCGAAGGTGCGAAAAATGTGTCGAGGTTCGAGGGCGGAATTTTGAGCAATTATTAAATTAAAATGGAATTATGTTTTAAATTGATCTTATCTCTGCTATTTTGGTTCATGCCATCTTCAATTTGATTAATACGCATGTTACAGTGTTAGTGTTATTTCCCGTTTTTGTGGATATCGAGTAGCAAATGTGCTGCAAGTTCTTGATATTACCTTATCACATTCTCCATAAATAATAAATAAATTTAAAAAGTCTTCGTGGGTGTAATTTAAACGTGCTGGCATTTTTTGATATCAGATAATGGCTGATTGTTTCTAATCATGGCAATTTTGATGAAATGATTACAACAATTCATGAATTTATAATAAAATCACAAATATTTCAAAAAGTTGAAAACTTTAACCCCTCAATGCGAATATCAGAAAGAAGGGAATTCAATTTTACACAACATGACGTAAAAAATACGGGGTGTTCCATTTGACCTAAACAAGTTTTCGCGGTTTGAAGTTGACAAAATGTAACGTGAAAGACGGAACACTAGGTATGATATTATTGAATCTATTTCAGTTGTAGAACGTAGTTCTCCTTGTGTTCTTTCTCCGTGCCATAGAGCAAATGAGGATGTCCTACACAGAAAAAGCTATAACGGTTCTTGCAAACCGTTGCACCTGTCAATTTTTTTATAAAATGTCAAATATCTTCGAAACTACTGGGTTTAGATACAGGTTGTGCTACATGCCTGAATTTTACTGTCATCTCGGAAAGTCGAAAATATATAGGGTGCTTTATTTAAAATAAGAAAGTTGGTTTCGGCTTCCGGTATAATCGGAAGTACCCCATGCTTCTAATTATTTAAGTTGGATTGGCCACACCGACATTAGTAACTATATAAATTTTCAAAAATTTTTTATGCGTACTTTTCTCTATATCGATCGATTCATTTCCCGGTGAGACACCCTGTATAAAAATAACACCTCTTGATGTTTTGCGCCTTTAACTATTGACAGGCCTATAAAAAATAACTAACTTTAATATAAGTTATAAATGCATTATCTTTTAGTTCAAGGTAGTACTTCAATGCAGAGAAAGTTGGGAATAAAAATATTCGCATTTACAAATTTACCAGCATGTTGAAGTTAGCCAAATTTTGGCCAATTTTTTATTGTTTCCTAAAAATAAAAAAAGACCTTGAAAACGTCTTGAAAATTTAGTTCAAAAATTTTTCTTTTGAGTTTATATATCATATAACTATTGTTTCTAATCATTTAATAGTTACAAATTTGTATAAAAAAATATCATCAAAAAATAGAATATTTTTTGGCTAAATTCAGCATGCTGGTAAATTTGTAAATGTGAATATTTTTATTCCTAACTTTTTCTGCATTGAAATACTACCTTGAACTAAAAGGTAATGCATTTATAACTTATATTAAAGTCAGCTAATTTTTATGGCCCCGTGAATAATTAGATGTAGAAAAAAGCGATAACTATATTATATTGTTATTTTTATATACTAATAAATAACAATAGCCATAAAAAATGTCAACACAAGTGAGTATTTTATATCTCCTTTAAAACCCATTTTGATTTTTCTTCCTAGCTTGTTTGGTTTTCGAGCAATTCCATTTTTTCTATTGCCCCGCGCGCAAAAAATTCAAATAAACGAAAATTCGCGCGCATTAAAAATGCGAATTTTGCAATGTTTGTCAATCAATTTGCTCCAGAACCATGACATATACAAGAAAACTATATGAGGACTTTTTATTAGGCAATTAGTCGAGCTTTCTTTTTTATGATGAGCAATTTTTTTAAACCTTCAACGGTTAACGAGTTATCAGTGAAATAAGGCTTTTTTCATCAAAGGGGTGTTTTTTGGGGGAGTTGCGCGGCATCCCCAGAACTAATTTTTGTGATTTTCTGATGTTACTGAAGGTAAATCTCGAATAACATTTTTTGCGAGCTTCTGATGTATTTTTCACTTTAGCGACTGGACTATAAACGATAACATTTGACTTGAGTAAAATTCCCATAGCTATATGGATATAAAAATAAGTCTCTTATCGGTAATAGACCAGGTTCTACCTACAATATATCGGGAGAATAACATGTTTAATGAAGCAATATTTTATTTATAACAAAACCGCTGCCTAAGGAATCACTACTTCCACATCCAGATTTTCAAGTCTGTGTAAAGGTAAACTTCTTGATTATATTTGCATTTTAGTATGCAGAAATAATTGGTAATAGAATTTTAATAATAATATTTGGGGCATATGTCATAAAAAAATTTACAAGCTTCGTTAAGACATTGAAAATGAATTTGGCTATAACTTTTAAGCCTAACATGATATTGTAGCGACTTTTCCACCTTTTAGGAAACACCCTGTATGAATCCGTGGGTTCTAAATAATTTCAACAAGGGATAAACACTACTAACACTTTATTTAACAATTTACTGACTGTACAATACTTGTTTACTTAATAGTTAACCTCACTTTTCACTTTTCAACTTGTTCACTTTTATAAACTGCCTTCTTAATAAACTTCTTCTTCCGCGCTGGTAATCGTGCCTTATATACTCCGAATTTGACTCTCTAGATCCATCTAGAAACATTCAAGAATCTTCTCCAACAATATTCCAGAAAAGTCCATTTTATTCTGACAGCTCCCAGTCACAATTAGTAGGCATAGGCGTATCATCTCCAATTCCAAGGGGGTGTAATTCATAACACTGCCCCCTCCTGCAACTCAGAATCATCGATGTATTTCGCCAGCCTGTCCAAATGCACGATCTTCATCTTGGACTTTTTGCTTCGTTGAACCCGATAGACGACATCATTAATTCGGGTAATAACAGTATACGGTCCATCCCAAGGCGGTTGAAGTTTCGGTGACCTTCCCTTCTTCCGCTGTGGGTTGTACAGCCAAACCAGATCTCCCGCCTTGAACCGTTCTGAACTACCCTTCCGGTCGTATCGAGCCTTCGTTCGGTCACTGGCTGGTGATGGTTCCGCTATATCATTAGCCAACCTCTTGAAAGGAGCTCCGGCGTTGAACTGCTTCTTTTCACCCTTACTTCCAGTCTGTGGTCCCTTACTGGCTGCACAAATCTTGCATTTGCGACACCAAGACTCCACATCCTGACGACTTCTTATCCAATAAAATCGTTCACGTATTTTCTTCAGGGTCTTGTTAACACCAAAGTGTCCATCGGATGTTCCATTGTGCACTTCCTGAAGCACCTTCGCTACTCGACACCTGGGAATAACTAGACGCATAACCACCTGCTTTCCATCCGGGCTTTCCCATGCTCTCCGCAATAGCCCGTTCCTGACTTTCAGTGAGTCCCACTGCGCCATAGTGCCTTCAGTCCCACTCTTTTGTCCGAAACATCCTTCCATTTTGGACGAGTTCCCCTTTCTTTGGCTCTCAATATAGGCCCAATTTCCACATCATTCAATTGCTCTTGTCTGAGCGCCTCATCTGTCCTGTCATCCGGCACCTTCATCTTCACAGTGTTCACTGCTCCCGTGACCTGCAGTTTCTCCTGGTGGTAGTACTTGCAATCTTCCTTGCACCTTCTTCCGGATGACGTATCAGCATCCTTCTGGGGTTTCATTTTATTTTCACGTCCTGGTAGTAGTGGACTTCTCGGAATGCTTCGAAGCTGGGAAATCCTTACTTCTCTCGGGGTACCAGGTTCCTTATCCGTCACAGTCTCTCTGGTACCAGCTTCCTCTGATTTTCCCCTCAGCTTCATAGCAACTCCGGCCTTTACTCTCTCCAAGCTTCTCCGTGGACATTCAAGCTGGATATGTCCTGGTTCTCCGCACCTGTAACATTTCATACGCTGTCCACTTGGCCTTCCACTACTTTGTTGGTTTTCCTGTCTTCTTGGAGGATTCGATTGAGCCAGTAACTGACTTATCATTTTATTTACCTCCTGTACCTGGGTCAAGATGCTTTACTTATTTTCCCCTATTTACCCCTATTCAACCCCCAACCCTTCAACGGAAAAATCCAAAAATATAAACTAGTTCCAGATGGCATTATAATGTATACCTGTACCAAGCCTCGAGTGAATATCTCAATTTTATTGTACCAACCCATTTAATAATGGAGTGGGTGGTGGTGGGGGGATAGAAAATATAAAACATTTTGAGGCCTTGGCTTCTAGTACAACATATACATCAAATTTTAAGTTTCTGTACTCTTACCAGCTTGCCTTATTTATTTCCCCCTATTTTCTCCCCAACCCTTCACCGGATAAGTTATAATACATACGGAGATATCGTGCGCACAAAAAAAGTTACAGGCCGACAGACGTTTCATGACATTCTAAACCTATTTCGAGAAAACAAATTTTTGAATTTATTTTTACGATTACTTTACTTCCTATCCACTATATGTGGATGTGGAAATACAATTAATTTCATTCGGACATGGCAACTTGTTTCTAATCAACTGATCGTTCTCCATTTCCAAGAAACCACTCACCCAACAGAAACTCTTTCGTCCTAAATCCAATTTTTTTGCTGTTTTTACAGGAACAAACTAAAGCAGTAAAGACATCTATGGCTCAAATATAATTCTGATAAAAACAATTAAAAATTTGATTATATGCCTATTATCCAAATTAATAAACTTGTGAATTAAAGAAACGTGTTTTCTAGACAGCTTCAAAGAGGAACTTATACAAAAATGAGTCGCGAATGATACAAATACCTATAGACCTGTGTTGCCCCTACCTACATTTTAAAAAACAGGAATTTGGTTTTATAAAATCAAAAAAGTTTTGCCATAATAGTATTATACTAAATAAGATCATGTTATTCATACTTAGCAAATAGATATAACCCATTAAAATAAGTCATGAATATTCAATCAAATAAAAATAATACATGGGCTACCCCAAGATTCGTTACTTATCCCCCATCTCCTTTTAATATATTATTTATATAACTAGTGTAGGCGAGTTAGATTTTACCCTCAGACTAACTGCAACCTCAGCAAAAATAACACTCACATCTAGTTTACAATATCTGAAAGATGATATTCTTTTGGAAAAATAATTTTTGGTGGAATTTACAGGAAAAATTGCGAAAAGTGTCGAAACACGGTGTTTCGCATCTTAAAGGAATTCGTAACTCTGGTTCAAATACATATCAAAGGCTGAAAGCACAAGTTACAGTTTTAGTAGTCCTTAACCTACCCTCAAAATTTCAATCGAGAATACCGTATAGCAGAGGCGTAATTCGGGGTGGGCAAGGGTAGGCAAGTGCCCACCAAATATTTTGAAAGAGCATTCATTCAATTATTTAAGACAAATCCGGTGAATTCCGAAATTCTTTCAGAAAAAATAATAAGTGTTATAATTGCGTCAATAAAGTCAAAGGTTTTCAATACAGTTAGGCAGGAGCGGATTAAGACTTTGTGGGGTCTCTGGGCTAAATTTTGAGCGGGGCCTTTTTGCAATTCTCGTAAAACCACAGACAGGCGAGTGAAACTCCAGATGCCCGGGGGAAGAGAGTTCATTACTTGTAAACCGCAGACAGCGGCGGTCCGTGAAATTTTGGTAAGCTATAACTTACTAATGGAGCATGGGACCCATGCCAAACTTTAATGGATCACTACCAAGGCCAACGGGGATGTTTTGTAAAAAAAAATAAATATTTGATTGGAATTTGCGAAATTTCTTTTCCCCCTTGGAATCTGGAAAAGTACTTGTAAAATATCTATAGTGTATTTTTTTCTCGAACAAGGAAGAAAATATAGGGACAGGTTTTTAACTTTATCAAAAATCTTCATTTTTTATAAAGTTACATCATTTTGAAATTTTATAAATTAAACATCAGTGTAAAATAAAATTTCAAAATAATCTAGGGTGTCCCCTGTATGTTGTTACTTAGGATATGGGCATATCACAGAAAAAAAAATAGTGGTGTTCCATCAAATAGTTCATAGAGTAAAAATTGTTGCAAAATTAAAATAATTTTCTTGTCCCCTATTCGTTTAATTTATTGAGTATCATTTTTTTTTATTATCGACCACATATATTTTAGCTTCCGAATTCGGCTCATTCACATTTGAGAAAATCTAATTTTTTAATTTTTCAAAATTCTTTCATAACTTTTGTAAAAAAAAATGTTTTCAAGCATTTGGGGTAAATCATTCAGGTAATGGTCGGAACTTACCTCCCAAATATGAACCAAATCCAATTCCTATGCCTTTTTAGTATGGGACAAGCATCAAATTGGTCTGGAATATTTGTTCTCGAAAGAATGGCAATACGAATACTAGTGGGCTTATGATGATTAAGGGTGGAAGTACAAACATCTTGACTATATTCGTATTTTGATACGAGAAGTTGAGCTAATTGTCGTTAGAACTTAGATGGATCACCTTCCAGGGAAGTACAGTGATCTTGCTCGACTTTCTAACAGCTTATATGTCAGCGTATCCGTAGAAGCTATGTAATTTTAGACGGAAATTGCGTACTTGATATACTCCTTTGGAGGGAATTTAAAGCAGTCGGTCCCTCGTCTCTTACAAGAAGAGGTCAAGTAAAATTTCCAGCTTGGGTTTAGCGCGTCGGTGCTTGGCGTTTGTAGCGGAGATAGGCTGACGTGAATGAAGAAAATGATTATATCGGATCTAATGGTCATATGATATGATATTAATCAATATTTATAAACTGATCCTTTTAAAAATGTATTATTTTATTATTATTTATAAATAATGTTTTTAAATAAAAAAATTTCAGATACGCCATTTATTTTGCATAATAAAAGAAGATTATATATTATTTACCGCAAAATATACCGTTAGTGGACGTTTTATAAGCAGTTATGATTCAATTAATGTTCATAGTATCATATGGTTTCGACATTTGTTATAAAATATATAAAACAGACACATTAGGCCGCTGTGAAACTAGCAGCCAAAGATAGCAGCTTAAATCTACGAAAACACCCGAAGGCGCATAGACGTTCGTCACAATCATAACTAGGGACATTACTAAATAAAACATTTAATCGCCGTACAACCAGTTAAGACATAATTAGGTTGTCATAAGCAATGTCTGTAAAATGGCGCCAACTCACTTGGATCGATAGGGTAGAGACTAGCCTTTTAACATATAAAAAATAATAACTTCACAACCTGTGGGATGTATAAAATTTCCATTTAGGGCAGGCTGTATAAAGTCATTTCAAATACGTCTGTAATGTGGCGTCAATTTGTCTTGGGTCCACGGGGTTGAAACAACCCTTTAAATAAATAAAAATTAATAACTTCGCAACCACTCCGATGTACATAATTTCCATTTAGGACAGGTTGCATAATGTCATGTCAAATGCGTCTCTAAAGTGGCGTCAATTTGTCTTTTGTCCACGGGGTTGAAACAACCCTTTAAATAAGTAAAAATTAATAACTTCGCAACCACTCCCATGTACATAATTACCGTTTAGGACAGGGTGTATAAAGTCATTTCAAATGCGTCTCTAAAGTGGCGTCAATTTGTCTTGGGTCCACGGGGTTGAAACAACCCTTTAAATAAGTAAAAATTAATAACTTCGCAACCAATCCGATGTACGTAATTTCCGTTTAGGACAGGGTGTATAAAGTCATTTCAAATGCGTCTCTAAAGTGGCGTCAATTTGTCTTGGGTCCACGGGGTTGAAACAACCCTTTAAATAAGTAAAACTTAATAACTTCGCAACCACTCCGATGTACATAATTTCCGTTTAGGACAGGGTGTATAAAGTCATTTCAAATGCGTCTCTAAAGTGGCGTCAATTTGTCTTGGGTCCACGGGGTTGAAACATCCCTTTAAATAAATGAAAATTAATAACTTTGCAACCAGTCCGATGTACATAATTTCCGTTTGCAACAGGGTGTATAATGTCATTTCAAATACGTCTGTACCGTGGCGTCAATTTGTCTTGGGTCCACGGGGTTGAAACAACCCTTTAAGTAAATAAAAATGAATAACTTCGAAAGTCCGATGTACATAATTTCCGTTTAAGATAAGTTGTATAAAGTCACTTCAAATGCGTCTGTAAAGTGGCGTAAATTTGTCCTGGGTCCACGTGGTTGAAACAACCCTTTAAATAAATAAAAATTAATAACTTCGCAACCACTCCGATGTACATAATTTCCGTTTAGGACAGGGTGTATAAAGTCATTTCAAATGCGTCTCTAAATTGGCGTCAATTTGTCTTGGGTCCACGGGGTTGAAACAACCCTTTAAATAAGTAAAAATTAATAACTTCGCAACCACTCCGATGTACATAATTTCCGTTTAGGACAGGGTGTATAAAGTCATTTCAAATGCGTCTGTAATGTGGCGTCAATTTGTCTTGGGTCCACGGGGTTGAAACAACCCTTTAAATAAATAAAAATTAATAACTTCGCAACCACTCCGATGTACATAATTTCCGTTTAGGACAGGTTGCATAATGTCATTTCAAATGCGTCTGTAAAGTGGCGTCAATTTGTCTTGGGTCCACGGGGTTGAAACAACCCTTTAAATATGTAAAAATTAATAACTTCGCAACCACTCCGATGTACATAATTTCCGTTTAGGACAGGATGTATAAAGTCATTTCAAATGCGTCTCTGAAGTGGCGTCAATTTGTCTTGGGTCCACGGGGTTGAAACAACCCTTTAAATAAGTAAAAATTAATAACTTCGCAACCACTACGATGTACATAATTTCCGTTTAGGACAGGGTGTATAAAGTCATTTCAAATGCGTCTGTAATGTGGCGTCAATTTGTCTTGGGTCCACGGGGTTGAAACAACCCTTTAAATAAATAAAAATTAATAACTTCGCAACCACTCCGATGTACATAATTTCCGTTTAGGACAGGTTGCATAATGTCATTTCAAATGCGTCTGTAAAGTGGCGTAAAGATGCCTTGGGTCCACGGGGTTGAAACAACCCTTTAAATAAGTAAAAATTAATAACTTCGCAACCACTCCGATGTACATAATTTCCGTTTAGGACAGGGTGTATAAAGTCATTTCAATTGCGTCTGTAATGTGGCGTCAATTTGTCTTGGGTCCACGGGGTTGAAACAACCCTTTAAATAAGTAAAAATTAATAACTTCGCAACCACTCCGATGTACATAATTTCCGTTTAGGACAGGGTGTATAAAGTCATTTCAAATGCGTCTGTAAAGTGGCGTCAATTTGTCTTGGGTCCACGGGGTTGAAACAACCCTTTAAATAAGTAAAAATTAATAATTCCGCAACCACTCCGATGTACATAATTTCCGTTTAGGACAGGGTGTATAAAGTCATTTCAAATGCGTCTCTAAAGTGGCGTCAATTTGTCTTGGGTCCACGGGGTTGAAACAACCCTTTAAATAAGTAGAAATTAATAACTTCGCAACCAGTCCGATGTACATAATTTCCGTTTAGGACAAAGTGTATAAAGTCATTTCAAATGCGTCTCTAAAGTGGCGTCAATTTGTCTTGGGTCCACGGGGTTGAAACAACCCTTTAAATAAGTCAAAATTAATAACTTCGCAACCACTCCGATGTACATAATTTCCGTTTAGGACAGGCTGTATAAAGTCATTTCAAATGCGTCTCTAAAGTGGCGTCAATTTGTCTTGGGTCCACGGGGTTGAAACAACCCTTTAAATAAGTCAAAATTAATAACTTCGCAACCACTCCGATGTACATAATTTCCGTTTAGGACAGGCTGTATAAAGTCATTTCAAATGCGTCTCTAAAGTGGCGTCAATTTGTCTTGGGTCCACGGGGTTGAAACAACCCTTTAAATAAGTAAAAATTAATACCTTCGCAACCACTCCGATGTACATAATTTCCGTTTAGGACAGGGTGTATAAAGTCATTTCAAATGCGTCTCTAAAGTGGCGTCAATTTGTCTTGGGTCCACGGGGTTGAAACAACCCTTTAAATAAGTAAAAATTAATACCTTCGCAACCACTCCGATGTACATAATTTCCGTTTAGGACAGGGTGTATAAAGTCATTTCAAATGCGTCTCTAAAGTGGCGTCAATTTGTCTTGGGTCCACGGGGTTGAAACAACCCTTTAAATAAGTCAAAATTAATAACTTCGCAACCACCCCGATGTACATAATTTCCGTTTAGGACAGGCTGTATAAAGTCATTTCAAATGCGTCTCTAAAGTGGCGTCAATTTGTCTTGGATCCACGGGGTTGAAACATCCCTTTAAATAAATGAAAATTAATAACTTTGCAACCAGTCCGATGTACATAATTTCCGTTTGCAACAGGGTGTATAATGTCATTTCAAATACGTCTGTACCGTGGCGTCAATTTGTCTTGGGTCCACGGGGTTGAAACAACCCTTTAAATAAGTAAAAATTAATAACTTCGCAACCACTCCGATGTACATAATTTCCGTTTAGGACAGGGTGTATAAAGTCATTTCAATTGCGTCTGTAATGTGGCGTCAATTTGTCTTGGGTCCACGGGGTTGAAACAACCCTTTAAATAAATAAAAATTAATAACTCCGCAACCACTCCGATGTACATAATTTCCGTTTAGGGCAGGGTGTATAAAGTCATTTCAATTGCGTCTGTAATGTGGCGTCAATTTGTCTTGGGTCCACGGGGTTGAAACAACCCTTTAAATAAGTAAAAATTAATAACTTCGCAACCACTCCGATGTACATAATTTCCGTTTAGGACAGGCTGTATAAAGTCATTTCAAATGCGTCTGTACCGTGGCGTCAATTTGTCTTGGGTCCACGGGGTTGAAACAACCCTTTAAATAAGTAAAAATTAATAACTTCGCAACCACTCCGATGTACATAATTTCCGTTTAGGACAGGGTGTATAAAGTCATTTCAAATGCTTCTCTAAAGTGGCGTCAATTTGTCTTGGGTCCACGGGGTTGAAACAACCCGTTAAATAAGTAAAAATTAATAATTTCGCAACCACTCCGATGTACATAATTTCCGTTTAGGACAGGGTGTATAAAGTCATTTCAATTGCGTCTGTAATGTGGCGTCAATTTGTCTTGGGTCCACGGGGTTGAAACAACCCTTTAAATAAATAAAAATTAATAACTCCGCAACCACTCCGATGTACATAATTTCCGTTTAGGGCAGGGTGTATAAAGTCATTTCAATTGCGTCTGTAATGTGGCGTCAATTTGTCTTGGGTCCACGGGGTTGAAACAACCCTTTAAATAAGTAAAAATTAATAACTTCGCAACCACTCCGATGTACATAATTTCCGTTTAGGACAGGCTGTATAAAGTCATTTCAAATGCGTCTGTACCGTGGCGTCAATTTGTCTTGGGTCCACGGGGTTGAAACAACCCTTTAAATAAGTAAAAATTAATAACTTCGCAACCACTCCGATGTACATAATTTCCGTTTAGGACAGGGTGTATAAAGTCATTTCAAATGCGTCTCTAAAGTGGCGTCAATTTGTCTTGGGTCCACGGGGTTGAAACAACCCGTTAAATAAGTAAAAATTAATAATTTCGCAACCACTCCGATGTACATAATTTCCGTTTAGGACAGTCTGTATAAAGTCATTTCAAATGCGTCTCTAAAGTGGCGTCAATTTGTCTTGGATCCACGGGGTTGAAACATCCCTTTAAATAAATGAAAATTAATAACTTTGCAACCAGTCCGATGTACATAATTTCCGTTTGCAACAGGATGTATAATGTCATTTCAAATACGTCTGTACCGTGGCGTCAATTTGTCTTGGGTCCACGGGGTTGAAACAACCCTTTAAATAAGTAAAAATTAATAACTTCGCAACCACTCCGATGTACATAATTTCCGTTTAGGACAGGGTGTATAAAGTCATTTCAATTGCGTCTGTAATGTGGCGTCAATTTGTCTTGGGTCCACGGGGTTGAAACAACCCTTTAAATAAATAAAAATTAATAACTCCGCAACCACTCCGATGTACATAATTTCCGTTTAGGGCAGGGTGTATAAAGTCATTTCAATTGCGTCTGTAATGTGGCGTCAATTTGTCTTGGGTCCACGGGGTTGAAACAACCCTTTAAATAAATAAAAATTAATAACTCCGCAACCACTCCGATGTACATAATTTCCGTTTAGGGCAGGGTGTATAAAGTCATTTCAATTGCGTCTGTAATGTGGCGTCAATTTGTCTTGGGTCCACGGGGTTGAAACAACCCTTTAAATAAGTAAAAATTAATAACTTCGCAACCACTCCGATGTACATAATTTCCGTTTAGGACAGGCTGTATAAAGTCATTTCAAATGCGTCTGTACCGTGGCGTCAATTTGTCTTGGGTCCACGGGGTTGAAACAACCCTTTAAATAAGTAAAAATTAATAACTTCGCAACCACTCCGATGTACATAATTTCCGTTTAGGACAGGGTGTATTAAGTCATTTCAAATGCGTCTCTAAAGTGGCGTCAATTTGTCTTGGGTCCACGGGGTTGAAACAACCCGTTAAATAAGTAAAAATTAATAATTTCGCAACCACTCCGATGTACATAATTTCCGTTTAGGACAGGCTGTATAAAGTCATTTCAAATGCGTCTCTAAAGTGGCGTCAATTTGTCTTGGATCCACGGGGTTGAAACATCCCTTTAAATAAATGAAAATTAATAACTTCGCAACCACTCCGATGTACATAATTTCCGTTTAGGACAGGGTGTATAAAGTCATTTCAATTGCGTCTGTAATGTGGCGTCAATTTGTCTTGGGTCCACGGGGTTGAAACAACCCTTTAAATAAATAAAAATTAATAACTCCGCAACCACTCCGATGTACATAATTTCCGTTTAGGGCAGGGTGTATAAAGTCATTTCAATTGCGTCTGTAATGTGGCGTCAATTTGTCTTGGGTCCACGGGGTTGAAACAACCCTTTAAATAAGTAAAAATTAATAACTTCGCAACCACTCCGATGTACATAATTTCCGTTTAGGGCAGGGTGTATAAAGTCATTTCAAATGCGTCTGTAAAGTGGCGTCAATTTGTCTTGGGTCCACGGGGTTGAAACAACCCTTTAAATAAGTAAAAATTAATAATTCCGCAACCACTCCGATGTACATAATTTCCGTTTAGGACAGGGTGTATAAAGTCATTTCAAATGCGTCTCTAAAGTGGCGTCACTTTGTCTTGGGTCCACGGGGTTGAAACAACCCTTTAAATAAGTCAAAATTAATAACTTCGCAACCACTCCGATGTACATAATTTCCGTTTAGGACAGGCTGTATAAAGTCATTTCAAATGCGTCTCTAAAGTGGCGTCAATTTGTCTTGGGTCCACGGGGTTGAAACAACCCTTTAAATAAGTCAAAATTAATAACTTCGCAACCACTCCGATGTACATAATTTCCGTTTAGGACAGGCTGTATAAAGTCATTTCAAATGCGTCTCTAAAGTGGCGTCAATTTGTCTTGGGTCCACGGGGTTGAAACAACCCTTTAAATAAGTAAAAATTAATACCTTCGCAACCACTCCGATGTACATAATTTCCGTTTAGGACAGGGTGTATAAAGTCATTTCAAATGCGTCTCTAAAGTGGCGTCAATTTGTCTTGGGTCCACGGGGTTGAAACAACCCTTTAAATAAGTAAAAATTAATACCTTCGCAACCACTCCGATGTACATAATTTCCGTTTAGGACAGGGTGTATAAAGTCATTTCAAATGCGTCTCTAAAGTAGCGTCAATTTGTCTTGGGTCCACGGGGTTGAAACAACCCTTTAAATAAGTCAAAATTAATAACTTCGCAACCACTCCGATGTACATAATTTCCGTTTAGGACAGGCTGTATAAAGTCATTTCAAATGCGTCTGTACCGTGGCGTCAATTTGTCTTGGGTCCACGGGGTTGAAACAACCCTTTAAATAAGTAAAAATTAATAACTTCGCAACCACTCCGATGTACATAATTTCCGTTTAGGACAGGGTGTATAAAGTCATTTCAAATGCGTCTCTAAAGTGGCGTCAATTTGTCTTGGGTCCACGGGGTTGAAACAACCCGTTAAATAAGTAAAAATTAATAATTTCGCAACCACTCCGATGTACATAATTTCCGTTTAGGACAGGCTGTATAAAGTCATTTCAAATGCGTCTCTAAAGTGGCGTCAATTTGTCTTGGATCCACGGGGTTGAAACATCCCTTTAAATAAATGAAAATTAATAACTTTGCAACCAGTCCGATGTACATAATTTCCGTTTAGGACAGGGTGTATAAAGTCATTTCAATTGCGTCTGTAATGTGGCGTCAATTTGTCTTGGGTCCACGGGGTTGAAACAACCCTTTAAATAAGTAAAAATTAATAACTTCGCAACCACTCCGATGTACATAATTTCCGTTTAGGACAGGGTGTATAAAGTCATTTCAATTGCGTCTGTAATGTGGCGTCAATTTGTCTTGGGTCCACGGGGTTGAAACAACCCTTTAAATAAATAAAAATTAATAACTCCGCAACCACTCCGATGTACATAATTTCCGTTTAGGGCAGGGTGTATAAAGTCATTTCAATTGCGTCTGTAATGTGGCGTCAATTTGTCTTGGGTCCACGGGGTTGAAACAACCCTTTAAATAAGTAAAAATTAATAACTTCGCAACCACTCCGATGTACATAATTTCCGTTTAGGACAGGGTGTATAAAGTCATTTCAAATGCGTCTGTAAAGTGGCGTCAATTTGTCTTGGGTCCACGGGGTTGAAACAACCCTTTAAATAAGTAAAAATTAATAATTCCGCAACCACTCCGATGTACATAATTTCCGTTTAGGACAGGGTGTATAAAGTCATTTCAAATGCGTCTCTAAAGTGGCGTCACTTTGTCTTGGGTCCACGGGGTTGAAACAACCCTTTAAATAAGTAGAAATTAATAACTTCGCAACCAGTCCGATGTACATAATTTCCGTTTAGGACAGGGTGTATAAAGTCATTTCAAATGCGTCTCTAAAGTGGCGTCAATTTGTCTTGGGTCCACGGGGTTGAAACAACCCTTTAAATAAGTCAAAATTAATAACTTCGCAACCACTCCGATGTACATAATTTCCGTTTAGGACAGGCTGTATAAAGTCATTTCAAATGCGTCTCTAAAGTGGCGTCAATTTGTCTTGGGTCCACGGGGTTGAAACAACCCTTTAAATAAGTCAAAATTAATAACTTCGCAACCACTCCGATGTACATAATTTCCGTTTAGGACAGGCTGTATAAAGTCATTTCAAATGCGTCTCTAAAGTGGCGTCAATTTGTCTTGGGTCCACGGGGTTGAAACAACCCTTTAAATAAGTAAAAATTAATACCTTCGCAACCACTCCGATGTACATAATTTCCGTTTAGGACAGGGTGTATAAAGTCATTTCAAATGCGTCTCTAAAGTGGCGTCAATTTGTCTTGGGTCCACGGGGTTGAAACAACCCTTTAAATAAGTAAAAATTAATACCTTCGCAACCACTCCGATGTACATAATTTCCGTTTAGGACAGGGTGTATAAAGTCATTTCAAATGCGTCTCTAAAGTAGCGTCAATTTGTCTTGGGTCCACGGGGTTGAAACAACCCTTTAAATAAGTCAAAATTAATAACTTCGCAACCACTCCGATGTACATAATTTCCGTTTAGGACAGGCTGTATAAAGTCATTTCAAATGCGTCTCTAAAGTGGCGTCAATTTTTCTTGGGTCCACGGGGTTGAAACAACCCTTTAAATAAGTAAAAATTAATAATTTCGCAACCACTCCGATGTACATAATTTCCGTTTAGGACAGGCTGTATAAAGTCATTTCAAATGCGTCTCTAAAGTGGCGTCAATTTGTCTTGGATCCACGGGGTTGAAACATCCCTTTAAATAAATGAAAATTAATAACTTTGCAACCAGTCCGATGTACATAATTTCCGTTTGCAACAGGGTGTATAATGTCATTTCAAATACGTCTGTACCGTGGCGTCAATTTGTCTTGGGTCCACGGGGTTGAAACAACCCTTTAAGTAAATAAAAATTAATAACTTCGCAACCAGTCCGATGTACATAATTTCCGTTTAAGACAGGTTGCATAAAGTCATTTCAAATGCGTCTGTAAAGTGGCGTCAATACGTCTTGGTTCCACGGGCTTGAAACAACCCTTTAAATCAATAAAAATTAATAATTTCGCAACCAGTTCGATGTACATAATTTCCATATAGGACAGGATGTATAGAGTCATTAGAAGTGTGCCTGTAAAAAGGCGTCAATTTGTCTTGGGTCCACGGGGTCGAAACAACGCTTTACATAAATCATAATTAATAACTCTGCAACCAGTCCGATTTACATAATTTCCATTTGCGCAGCCAGTCCTGTATGGAAATTTTGTACATCAGACTGGTTGCGATGCCAACTCAGTGGCATAGTGCTAAAGGTGTTTAGCTTGCGACCACGGAGTCCCGGGTTCGAATCCTAGCCAGGGTATGGATGTTTAGTGGCCATTTTCATATGTTACCGATACGGTAGCAGTGAGTTAGACTGCTGTTGAGTGGCGCAAGATGTCTAGTTGCTGTTCTCTAGTCTGTTCGAGTCCCAGCTGCGGTAAATGGCAATATCGCAGGGAATGGTCGATGTGTTGATGTCTATGTGTACACGTGTCCTGGTTGAGTGGTAGAACAGCAATAGCTGACGTCCACCAGTTTGTTAATATAGACAAGGCCATAAAAAAATAGTTATTAATTTTTACTTATTGAAAGAGTTGTTTCAACTTCGTGGACACAAAACAAATTTGCGTCATTTTACAGTCACACTTCTAATGACTATACATCCTGTCCTAAATGACAATTATGTACCTACATCCAACTGGTTGCGAAGTTGTTAACTTTCATTTATTGAAGGGGTTGTTTCAACCCCGTGGCCCAAAACAAGTTGACGCCAATTTACAGACGCATTTGAAATGACTTTATACACACTGTCCTAAACGGAAATTATGTACATCGAAGTGGTTGCGAAGTTATCAATTTTTATTTATTTAAAGGGTTGTTTCAACCCCGTGGGCCAAAGACAAATTGACGCCACTTTAGAGACGCATTTGAAATGACTATACACCCTGTCCTAAACGGAAATTATGTACATCGGAGTGGTTGCGAAGTTATTAATTTTTACTTATTTAAAGGGTTGTTTCAAGCCCGTAGACCCAAGACAAATTGACGCCACTTTAGAGACGCATTTGAAATGACTATACACCCTGTCCTAAACGGAAATTATGTACATCGGAGTGGTTGCGAAGTTATTAATTTTTATTTACTTGAAGGGTTGTTTCAACCCCGTGGACCCAAGACAAATTGACGCCACGGTACAGACGTATTTGAAATGACATTATACACCCTGTTGCAAACGGAAATTATGTACATCGGACTGGTTGCAAAGTTATTAATTTTCATTTATTTAAAGGGATGTTTCAACCCCGTGGACCCAAGACAAATTGACGCCACTTTAGAGACGCATTTGAAATGACTTTATACACCCTGTCCTAAACGGAAATTATGTACATCGGAGTGGTTGCGAAGTTATTAATTTTTACTTATTTAAAATGATGTTTCAACCCCGTGGACCCAAGACAAATTGACGCCACGGTACAGACGTATTTGAAATGACATTATACACCCTGTTGCAAACGGAAATTATGTACATCGGACTGGTTGCAAAGTTATTAATTTTCATTTATTTAATGGGATGTTTCAACCCCGTGGACCCAAGACAAATTGACGCCACTTTAGAGACGCATTTGAAATGACTTTATACACCCTGTCCTAAACGGAAATTATGTACATCGGAGTGGTTGCGAAGTTATTAATTTTTACTTATTTAAAGGGTTGTTTCAATCCCGTGGACCCAAGACAAATTGACGCCACTCTAGAGACGCATTTGAAATGACTTTATACACCCTGTCCTAAACGGAAATTATGTACATCGGAGTGGTTGCGAAGTTATTAATTTTTATTTACTTGAAGGGTTGTTTCAACCCCGTGGACCCAAGCCAAATTGACGCCACGGTACAGACGTATTTGAAATGACATTATACACCCTGTTGCAAACGGAAATTATGTAAATCGGACTGGTTGCAAAGTTATTAATTTTCATTTATTTAAAGGGTTGTTTCAACCCCGTGGACCCAAGACAAATTGACGCCACTTTAGAGACGCATTTGAAATGACTTTATACACCCTGTCTTAAAAGGAAATTATGTACATCGGAGTGGTTGCGAAGTTATTAATTTTTACTTATTTAAAGGGTTGTTTCAACCCCGTGGCCCCAAGACAAATTGACGCCATTTTAGAGACGCATTTGAAATGACTTTATACACCCTGTCCTAAACGGAAATTATGTACATCGGAGTGGTTGCGAAGTTATTAATTTTTATTTACTTGAAGGGTTGTTTCAACCCCGTGGACCCAAGACAAATTGACGCCACGGTACAGACGTATTTGAAATGACATTATACACCTTGTTGCAAACGGAAATTATGTACATCGGACTGGTTGCAAAGTTATTAATTTTCATTTATTTAAAGGGAAGTTTCAACCCCGTGGACCCAAGACAAATTGACGCCACGGTACAGACGTATTTGAAATGACATTATACACCCTGTTGCAAACGGAAATTATGTACATCGGACTGGTTGCAAAGTTATTAATTTTCGTTTATTTAATGGGATGTTTCAACCCCGTGGACCCAAGACAAATTGACGCCACTTTAGAGACGCCTTTGAAATGACTTTATACACCCTGTCCTAAACGGAAATTATGTACATCGGAGTGGTTGCGAAGTTATTAATTTTTATTTATTTAAAGGGTTGTTTCAACCACGTGGACCCAGGACAAATTGACGCCACGGTACAGACGTATTTGAAATGACATTATACACCTTGTTGCAAACGGAAATTATGTACATCGGACTGGTTGCAAAGTTATTAATTTTCATTTATTTAATGGGATGTTTCAACCCCGTGGACCCAAGACAAATTGACGCCACTTTAGAGACGCATTTGAAATGACTTTATACACCCTGTCCTAAACGGAAATTATGTACATCGGAGTGGTTGCGAAGTTATTAATTTTTATTTACTTGAAGGGTTGTTTCAACCCCGTGGACCCAAGACAAATTGACGCCACGGTACAGACGTATTTGAAATGACATTATACACCTTGTTGCAAACGGAAATTATGTACATCGGACTGGTTGCAAAGTTATTAATTTTCATTTATTTAAAGGGAAGTTTCAACCCCGTGGACCCAAGACAAATTGACGCCACGGTACAGACGTATTTGAAATGACATTATACACCCTGTTGCAAACGGAAATTATGTACATCGGACTGGTTGCAAAGTTATTAATTTTCATTTATTTAATGGGATGTTTCAACCCCGTGGACCCAAGACAAATTGACGCCACTTTAGAGACGCATTTGAAATGACTTTATACACCCTGTCCTAAACGGAAATTATGTACATCGGAGTGGTTGCGAAGTTATTAATTTTTACTTATTTAAAGGGTTGTTTCAACCCCGTGGACCCAAGACAAATTGACGCCACTTTAGAGACGCATTTGAAATGACTTTATACACACTGTCCTAAACTGAAATTATGTACATCGGAGTGGTTGCGAAGTTATTAATTTTTACTTATTTAAAGGGTTGTTTCAACCCCGTGGACCCAAGACAAATTGACGCCACTTTAGAGACGCATTTGAAATGACTTTATACACCCTGTCCTAAACGGAAATTATGTACATCGGAGTGGTTGCGAAGTTATTAATTTTTACTTATTTAAAGGGTTGTTTCAACCCCGTGGACCCAAGACAAATTGACGCCACTTTACAGGCGCATTTGAAATGACTTTATACAGCCTGCCCTAAATGGAAATTTTGTACATCCCACAGGTTGTGAAGTTATTAATTTTTATATGTTAAAAGGCTAGTCTCTACCCTATCGATCCAAGTGAGTTGGCGCCATTTTACAGACATTGCTTAGTACAACATAATTATGTCTTAACTGGTTGTACGGCGATTAAATGTTTTATTTAGTAATGTCCCTAGTTATGATTGTGACGAACGTCTATGCGTCTTCGGGTGTTTTCGTAGATTTAAGCTGCTATCTTTGGCTGCTAGTTTCACAGCGGCACACATTAGTAGGTTTTCATCCTCACATTCCTTTCGTTTGTATATAGACTTAAAACAAATTACTATAAAATACGACATATAAGACTGAACACTCGCCTTGCTTTTAAAAAAGAAATCCATTTTTACTTCCACATCCACATAGTGTAGTGGAAGTATAGCAATCGTAAAATTTCAAATTTTCTTTTTGTTGAAATAGGTTAGAAAGTCAAGAAAGGGGAATATTTTAAATTTGAGGGAAAACGAATTTCTGTCGGCCTGTCTGTCAGTCTGTCTGACTGTAACTTTCTGGGGCGCACGTTTTCTCCCGAACGGTTTAAAATATTGTCATGAAATACACATTATGTATTATAACGAAACCTAGAACTTGATTATTTTTTGAGCTTATTCCGGCGAAGGGCTGGGGGGTAGATACGGGTAAATAAGTAAATCAAGCTACTAACGGGCCAGAAACTTGGAATGTGGTATATATACTATAAATTAAGGTCTCAATTTGTTTGATGACATCTGCCACCCCCACTCCATTATTAAAGAGGTTAACAAAATCAAATAAAGATATTTACTATTTTTTTGCATTGGATTTCTCCATTAGCCAGTTGCATATTACGTATTTATTGCTTTACTCATTCGTTAATAACTAACCTAATACAAAACACCCAACCAAATACACAAGATGATTAACAAGGATACTCTCTACTCGCCCAGGGGTTTGTCAGGACATTTCTTGATATACACAGGTAGACCACGAATTACATGGTATATATCACAATATAGGAGAGACAATTAAGGACTACGAAGGTAACCTAATATAAGACGATGTTAAAGCAACAATTTAAATAGTGTTCATGAAATTAACCAATAAGTTGTAGACTTATGTATTTTTAAGGGACAATAGATGAATAGCACTAGTTGGTTGAGGCACTTTGATGATGACTAAGTTATTTAACATTGCATCGATAGCCATTTGGTGATTCTGACAACTAAAGAAAATATGGTTCAGATCGCCCGGATAGTACTACATGTATTACAGATATCTCAATCAAGTAGGTACACCAATTCTATTTAGGTGTTTTGGCCAGCAGGCGTGACCGAACCTTATTCTGCAAATTGTGGTGATAAATTTTCTAGGGGCACGGGCGTTAATGCCCTTATACCATGATGATTTGGGAATATTAACGACTTGTGAGTACTGGCTCGTAGGGTTATCTAATTAATAATTTTTATACGATATTGACCAATTATTGAACGCTTTGTGACTGAATGAATTTATAGCATCTGATAGGCATATTATAAAATTAGTATTTAAGTTAGATAAAGCACTTTCTTTAGCAAGGTTGTCAACATATTCATTCTGGGGGATTCCTACACGGGCTTTAACCCAAACAAAGGTATTTACTTGAAATTTAATATTACGTATGTATTATAACGATATCTAGAACTATATTATATTTTGAGATTGTTCTGTTGAAGGGTTGGAGGGGTAAATAGGGGCAAATATGTAAAGTGAACTAGAGTCCAGAAATGTGGTTTAGTGTATCTATTGGAGGCTAAGGCATCTGCCATCCCGACCACTACTCCCACTTCAATATTAAAGGGGTTAATAAAATAAGATTAGGACATAGACTTGAAATTTGATACACATATGTGTATTATAACGAGATCTGGAACTAGATTATATTTTGAGTTTATTCCCTAGAAGAGTTGGGAGTTAAATATGGGTAATTAAATAAAGCAAGCCAGTAAGAGTCCAGAAACTTGGTATTTGGTGTATATATTAAATGCCAATGTCTCAGAATATTTATGACATCTGCCACCACTCCCACGCCATTATTAGAAGTTTTAAGAAAAACAAATAAAGATATTGATCTTGAAATTTGGCACAAATATGTATTATAGTGAGATCTAGAGAACGAGATTATATTTTGAGCTTAGTTCGTTGAAATGTTGAGGATTAAATAGGGCTAAATAAATAACTAAGCTAGCATGAGTCCAGAAATTTGCGATTTGATGTATGGACTAGAAGCCAATGTCTAAATTTCTTTTTTGTCATTTGCTACCCCCACTTCTTTATCAAAGAACTTAACAAAATGAAATTGTTATTTAGTTTGTGTACGAGAACAAAAGTTAACTAAAAGGCTTGGATCGGAAATGTGGAAGCAGTGATTCCTTAGACAGCGGTTTTTAAAATACTGTAATTATACTCATGCTCAATTATATAATACAATTCATATAATGGCCATTGTGTTAAAAAAATCCTCAAGACGTTTACTTACCAAAAGAGAAAATTCCTCCAACCTGCAAAAATAAATAAAATTAATTACATTCTTCTTGCATTATGAGCGAAATTTATTAATATTCGATTAATATTTTACCACAGTATCAAGTATTTTTACCACATCTCGACACTAAATGCCCCGATCTCTAATATTTTAAGACAATTATCATTTATGCAATGTAATTGATTTATACATTCAGCTTCATTGAACGAAAGCCAAATTGGCTTTCGTTCAGATAGTTGAATAGAATATATAAATTTTGATTGAAAATACATTAATTTAACGCCAGATTTAAATGGATGGGCCAGGTTACGAATTAGACTGCAAGTTTTCAATTTTGGCAGATCTGTAAATTTTAGTGGCCTTAAGTACATCATCACGAGACGTACAAAGATCAAACTTGCTAAAGCCCTAGTTTTCTTTTCTTTTTATGTATCTGAGAGCAGACTGGATTATCAAACAGGCGTATTGATTGCATTTGAAGTGTGGGTTTAGACACGTCTACTGCGAGTTCCTGACAGCTCGTCGCACCAACAATTCAATTCTTCAAGAAATGTGCCACAAGCAACTCGAGTTTTCCCGTTTTCGGCTATATTAACCGGAGAGAAGACAATTAAGAAAACCACCAAAATGTTGAGCTGATGCCACCAAGTAGTTAATGGGAAACAGCTTTGAAGAGGCCGTGCGCCTAACAGGCGTAAGGCTGTCGGATAGGCTATATAGCAACGGGAGGTCAACTAGAATATTACCTACATGAATTACCTAACGTCTGCTAAGGCGTGAATTAGAAGACGAAGAACAGAAACAGATTTACATCTCGTACCTTCAACCTAAATAATGAATATTTTTCAATCCAGATTTCAACATTACCTAAGTGTCTTGGCAAATACCTCCTGAGCAATAGCCCAATCAAAAGGTAGAATGGTATACCAAAATTCATACCTGGAAACAAAGGATATAGTACAGGCAAATTAACAATTTAGGGTAACAAAAATTAATAAAAGGATCATCTCTGGGATTTAAGTAGGACATAAACTGGAGAATGAGATGATGCATTCTTTGCACTTCCAAGTTCCGGGAAAATTCAAAAAAATTTGGAGAAACTTTTTTATTTTTGGTTTCTTTGCTCTACTTGCCAAAATAATGAAAATAGAGAAAGAAAAGTTGTAGCTCGTCTTTTTCTCTACAAAAAAGGTCTTTACAAATTTTTGTTTTACTTAAGCCGTTTAGAAGATAAATCGAGTTTTCCACTTACAGTTTTAAGCCGCTTCGAAATGCGCGAAAAATGAGAATTCTCCAGGAGTTTTGTACGACTGGGCTCATCGATCGATAATTCTTACTATTCGGAGCCCCTAAAAAAAAGGAAAATAACACAAAATGTAGAGAAAAGTCTCTGCTTTAAAGCTGAGACTTTTCTCTACACTTTACGTTGCTTTCATTTTTTTTTAGCGGCTCTGAATAGTAATAATTATTGATCGATATGTCCGGTCATATGAAACTCCCAGAGAATTCTCATTTTCCGCGCATTTCGGAGCGGCTCAAAATTATAAGTGGAAAACTGGATTTATCTCCTAAACGGCTTAAGTAAAACAAAAATTGGTAAAGACCTATTTTGTAGAGAAAGAGACGAGCTATAAATTTTGTTGAAAACTTTTTTCTGCATTTTCATTAGCCGTTAGGGCAAAAAACCGAAAATCAAAAAGTTTTTCCAAAATTTTTTGAATTTTCCCGGAACTTGGAAGTGCAAAGAATGCATCATTCCATTCTACAGGTTATTAACTACCTAAATCCCAGAGACGATTCTTTTATTAATTTTGGCGAGGTTTCTACAACATTTTGCCTTCATTGCCTGTACTAATATGGTTGTATAGAAAATGAAATTCTAATACTTATTATAAAGAAGATGAGTCCAAGATCGTTACTCTTGAGCAAGTGTAGACGTCTGTTTGTTTGGAAAATCGGTATATCGCGAAAATTAAAAGATATTTTAAAATTTTTTAAAAACGTACTTTTTCGGTTTGCCGTGAGCTATACTTACGGTTGATATTAATTACACAGGCACACAAAAGAAAAAAAGTCGTGTGCAAGAAGGCAGACCTATGTATCCCATTTTGACCTGCTGGACACGAATCCGATGTCCGTTTTGCCAAATTAGCTCTTGCATGCCCGAAAAATCTCAAACAAGTAAATAAAAAACTTAAATGAGCTGACCACCATTTCCATACATATTTTGGGGCACTCAGACCGAATGTGGGCGGCACTATGATCTATGGTCATTTTTAAGGGAGATACACACCGCCAAAGTCAAAGGTCCGAGGATTTCGCATCTCTGGCGACATGGGTCTACCTCGGGAGCTGCTGCATCCGAACGAGAGACCTTATGAATTCATAGATATGCAAAAAGAACATAAGAATCGAATGGCACAAACCAGGTATCCCTACGATACTTTGGAATTCGTCCGCAGCAGGTTGCCGATGGCAGATTCGGGTTGAGCGACCCGAAAAACCACCGGGTAACCAGTTTCGATTCATTTCCAATGAATTTCCCGGGAATTCCTGGTGATGACCTATTACCTGTTCTGACCTCCAGATTCCCGAGAGGTCAATCGCATTCAGAATCGGCGACCCCAGACACCCACGGGAAGTGAAATTTGTCTGATTTGGTTGATATTTGACAAAGTTATGATTTTTTTTTCAATTACTTGAAAAGATGTACTTATAAGAATGCATTTTTTAATGCACCGATGCAGTTTTCTAAAAATACATTACCAACGGTGGTCACAAACTTTTTAAATAAGTTCAGGAAGCGAATGCAAAAAACCGCATCTTGATCCGTCTTACTGCAAAAAAACCGATAGTCAAGGCTATTTTTGTGTTATATTTCCTCGACTACATGGATTTAATGCATATTGATCTAGTTGTAAATAATTTATATAATAATTATAAATGTCTATCTATGTTTTTACACCGAAGTATGAATATTATCTAATAATGACTCATAATATCATAAAACGGGAATTACCAATGAAAACAAAAAAACTTACCAAGGTCAGAAAAATAAAATAATTTAGTTTGAAACCAGTTTGATACATTATGATTGCTAATGTAATTGTATTACTGCACTCGATTGTGAATTACTGCTATCAATAAACACACCGTTGTGGTTTACCAGAACCAACTGAGACGAGATGTGAAGTTTGTTGTTTGTTGAGAGTTGTTTTTCCTTTGAGGTCTAATAGCTGATTACTGGATTAACATTAACAAATGTTGTTGATAGTAAATGTGAGAAGTAAAACATTGCATTAGCAGGAATCGTGTTTCAATACAGTGGCGGCACAAATAATATAAACATATGTATGCACTGTAAACAAAAATTATGGTAGAAATTATGGCTGCTGAATATCATTTTTGTCAATATTTTGTTTTTTCTCTTATGTCATGCTACTAGATTCATGCCGACTTCTGTTCATAGAAAATAACATCCTAACCTTATTTTCAATTTTTGCACTGGGGGCAGCCGTTTTTGTCTACCAAAACAAAAATAAATTTACATTTAATTCAGATAAGCGTACATTCAATACCCATGTAGCTAATCAGATTTCTGTTAATAAAGTTATAAACTTTTTAGAAAAGTCCGTATGTCTGCATTGTGCCAGCATCTTTAATGTACTTCCTGTTGAGATAAAAAACCAATCTAATAAATAAGTTATTCCATACAAGAGGTTTTTAGTAATATAGGTACGAAACTAATGGTTGTGTTAAAAATTTAGCATCATATTCTGTGTCATTCAGTGTTCAATATGTTGTAGTGTATAAGTATTGTGTTTTAATAATTATGCTGTCTCTTATATATGTTCTTATTATTTTAACTCGAGAAATACCCAATACTGGGAAGTAGAAAATCCTCATGCCGTTAAAGAAAGGTATTTTCAGCCTGAATTTAAGATTAACGTTTGGTGTGGTAATATCGGCGATCAGTTATTGGGACCATTTGTCCTCCCTCCAAATTTAAATGGACAGTCTTCTCTGTTTTTTCTTCAAAATGCCCTTGCTGATATATTACATGCTTTCATGCTAGACATACGGAACAGCATGTGGTTTATGCAAGATGGATTGAAGTCAGGAATTATCTTGATGAGACTTTCTCACGCAAATGGATCGGTCGAGGAAGTGAGTTTGCTTGGTCATCAAGGAGTCCTTTGGATTATTATGTGTGGGGACACATATGAAGTCCTTAGTCTATGCAAATACTATCAATTCAAGAGACGAACTGTGGAACAAAATACAAAATGCAACCAATTTTATTAGAGGGCAGGAAAATGAATTTTTCAGTGTAAGAAAATCTTTTATGAAAAAAATTAGAAAAGGCGTAAAAGTAGGTGGAGACCATATCGAAAATTTACTCTAAGTTGCAGCAATAGGGTTTTTGTATCCTTATTTTACACAATGTTTTGATTTATGTATTTATCTCAATACCATGAATATACTCCATTAGTTCATAAGAACGTGAGAAAGAGTTTACGCTGTTATTATGATTTTGTTTTCCCTTACGTTTCGTACTTTTTTCAATAAATACACTTTGTTTCATTAAATTTGAATTTGTGTTTCAGCAATTTCCTCGAAAACGGTTATCAAGTTCTACCAAGTGTACCTTTTATACGTGGAAATGACGCCCTCATCAGATTTTCTGATCAGAAGTACCATAACGTTTCGTCAAAAAAAAATATGAAAAAAATTCATCGTCAGATACAGGTCCTGCGGCACCCTCTATGATCTAACGTGGTGTAATACATACATAATTGTTTTTTAGAATAAAAAAAGTTCCTCTAGCAAATTTGGCGAAGATTAGTCAAGACTGTCAAGAGGCTGTTGAGTTATTACAAAAACACGAAGAAATAATTTGAATTTTGATACCTTGTATCTTTTTCCACAGCAACACCAAAACATATTTGATTACACCTTCATATTTTGGCCCAAAGAATCTACCCATGCACTATGGCCTATTATTAATGGTCCACCCTGTATACACCAAACCCCAAGTTTCTGTACTCTTACCAGCTTACTTTACTTATTTTCTCTTATTTACTTCTACTTACCTCACCGCTTCAATGGAATCATCTTTAAATATAATCTAGTTCCAGATGTACTTATAATACATACGTGTACCAAAGGACCCCTCACCATCAGCATTAAAAAAATCACGGTGGAATTTTCTTCCGACTTTAGGAATAGGTAGTTTAAGGGCTTCCCAACAAAAAATATAATATAAGAAAATTAATTTAGTGCCTTCTCTGCCTGTCAGTGTAATCACGTAGGGAAGGCTTTAAATAAATTATTTCATGACATTCTTTGTTCGGAAGCCCTTGAACTACTTGTTCTCACAGTTTGGAAAAAAAGACCCACCGAAAAATTTTTTCAAAAATTATTATCTTCCAGTCACTGTAATTCTGCAGGGCAGGCATTAAATAATTTTTTTCATATACTTAACATTTTTTCTTACTTTTTATTGGGTATTTTGCCACTGAAAAATGTTTAAAAATTTTAATGAAAAAACCTCTGCGCCAAACGGATCAGACAGAGGTTGGTTCTTGAGTACTTGACTGTTTCAAAAAGTCTCACACCTAAAAATATATAAACTAGAACAATGTTATAAACTTAAAACCGAAAATCAAAGCTATAGGTAGTTAACGTTTCGGAAGAGAATCTACTTCCGTTCTCAAAACTTTTTTGGCCGTCAACCATGACGTGAGACATAAATTTCTATGTTCACTAAGCCTTACGTTGAAAGGTCTAGATGATTCACCTACGTAATGTTTTCCGCACTCACACGGAACACTATAAATAAAATTTTTTGAATTTTGAACAATATTTGGAGGTTTGATTTTTGATAAAAACCGAACATAGAAATTACGCTAGAATGGGAGAATTTGAAAAATCCAAAATTTGTGAACACGCGTGGGATAATAATCATAGGATTAAATGGGACTCGGCGAAGATTTTGGAAAAAGAGAGCAACGGAACTAAAAGAAAACTTAAAGAATCCGCGATTATTTTATTAAACGAGGATAGCGTTTCTAATTATTATTCAATAGATTTTTGTACTAGTTGGTTGCCCATCCTTAGAGACGAAGTAAGTAAAAATAAGATAAATATAATTTAATGTCTCACGTGACTATGGAAATACATAAACAAAGAACTGTCATGGTTGACGGCCAAAAAAGTTTTGAGAACGGAAGTAGATTCTCTTCCGAAACGTTAACTACCTATAGCTTTGATTTTCAGTTTTTAGTTTATAACATTGTTCTAGTTTATATATTTTTAGCTGTGAGACTTTTTGAAACAGTCAAGTACTCAAGAACCAACCTCTGTCTGATCCGTTTGGCGCAGAGGTCTTCTCATTAAAATTTTTAAATATTTTTCAGTGGCAAAATACCCAATAAAAAGTAAGAAAATCTGAATATGCCACAAATAAACAATTACAGACAATATCTTAACATTTTTTGCTCGGAAGCCCTTGAACTACCTATTATCAAAGTTTGAAGAAAATTCCATTGAAATGATTTTAACCTTCCCACAAAATTTTGGGTGTTTACTAAAATTGTTCCAAAATCGAAAATTGAGATAACATCAAATCTTTACGGTTTGAGGTCCCAGGAATTCAAAAAAGTGGTTTTTGAAAAATGTCTGTGTGTGTTTGTATGTATGTATGTATGTGTATGTGTATGTGTGTTAGCACGATAGCGGCAAAACTACTGAACTGACCTGGATGAAATTTTGCATCGGGTTTCTTTAGTGCTCCAGAAGATCTTTGGTTGAGATCGGACTACGTTTAGTGCCGTTTTTAGCACAATAAATTGCTTATTTTATAATTACTTACAATTTTTTCCAATGCTAATGGTGCGGGGTCCTTTCAAGTGAATATCTCAATTTTATTTTATCAACCTCTTTAGTGATGGAGTGGGGGTGGTTGAGGTGTTGAAAAATATTATGAAAAAATCTGAGGTCTTGGCTACTAGTATATACACCAAATCCCAAGTTTCTGTACTCTTACCAACTTACTTTACTTATTTTTTCCCCTATTTACCCCTATTTAACCCCCAACCCTTCAATGGAATCATCTCAAAATATAATCTAATTCCAGATGTCGCTATAATAGATACGTGTACCAAATTTCAAGTGAATATGTCAATTTTATTATATCAACCTTTTTAATAAAGGAGTGGGAGTGGTTGAAAAGTATTATAAAAAAATATGAGACCTTGGTTTTTAGTATATATACCAAATTCTAAGTTTCTGTACTTTTACCAGCTTGCTTTACTTATTTTTCCCAATTTTCCCCCCATTTAACTATCCTTTACCGGAAGTAGCGCAAAATATAATGTAGGTCCAAATCTTCTCATGATACATATTATGTGTACCAAATGTTGTTTCTTAGGTCTTCACGGGTGTTAATTGAAGTGTTGGTGTGCTTCCGGGTGTTTTCCCGTGTAGTTGGTAGGCTCCTGTTGGAGCCATGGTTGTCTGAACGACGTTTCGGTGGAATCTTATCTGCCAACATCAGGTTCTCGCTGAAAGCTTGCCTGATGCTGCTGCTGCTGCTGCTGCTGCAACTTCAGTTTAGTTCGTGTTATTTGAAATATTTCTATTAGTTTTCTATACGTATTTACTTCGTACAAGCATTTCTTCTTTAAGGGTATAAGTGGTAGAATAGCTGCCGAGCTAAACTTTGTACTTTAGATTAAGGAAATTGTATTTATTTTTTCTAATAGAGACTATTTATTTCGCGTTAGCGATGCTGGACAGTTCTCTCGTGTCTCCAATATTCTCACGGGGGAAGCGCCAGCGAATTATCTACAACCACTCCCCACATCCCGCAGGGTTAGTGGTTGTAGATTTCAGAATCGTGTGCCCTAAATAGACGCAGGGACCCCAAGACGACTGCCTTCTGCATTTGGCCTGCCAACCATTCGGCTGATTTTTGGCAGGCCGGTATGGTCTACAATGCTGAGAGCAGCGTAGGCCTCATCCCACCGAGAACGCCGATTATCAGGACCACCATCTTGACCGAGTAGTCTGGTATAGTGCTTGGAGCTCATACCGGAGATCTCGGTATTTAGTCCGTTTCTCCTCCTCCTTCAAGGTGATGTTTGTACATCACCTTGGTCTGGTGGTCGAGGAGGACTATGTCAGGCTTGTTGGCTTGAATCAGCCTGACGGTCGGGAACGAGTAGTGCCAATAAATTCGGCATTTCTCGTTCTCGACAACGGACTCGATCTCTCCGGGAACATAAGGCAGCACTGGTGTTCGGTCTACCTCGTACGAGTGCCGAAGATGGTAATACAGCACTCGTAAAGCTGCGTTATGTCTGTGGATGTAGGCCGAAGTCGCGCAAATCGGACATGCAGATAGTAAATGTATGAGCGACTCCGGCGCCTGATGGCAGGTCCTACAATTTAGGTCGGGGACCTACGGGGGAGTAGAGTAGAATCGGAACGGCAAGTATATTAGTCGCAGACACCTTGTTCTTTCCCGAGAGTTCGGAAGACCAAATCTTTCGGAGTCGGTGTCTGTAGTTGCCGCGGAGAGTGTCCTTAATTTGTTTTACGTCCTGGATGTGTTGTTGTTGCACACCCAAGTACGTGTAGGTCTCTCCGGCTTCCAGATGTCTTAGAATGCTTCCGTCTGCCAGCTGCGCATCTTCAGGGAATAGCCCGCATCGTCCTCTCTTGAGGTGGACGACTGCACATTTGTCCAACCCAAATTCCATGCCAATAGCCCGCGTGTACTCTTGGACCACCCTAAGAGAGTTTTGGAGTTCGCCCTCTCCGGAGGCATACAGTTTTAGGTCATCCATATAGAATAAATGGGTGACCTTGTGCCTCCGGTTGCTGGGTGATCCACATTGGTATCCGCGGGTTTGACGTAGTTCTACAGACAACGGCAGCAGTGAGATGCAGAATAGGAGAGGACTGAGGGAGTCGCCCTGGAAAACTCCTCTCCTAAATGATACCGGCTCTGTCGAAATCCGCTTATTATTATTATTATTATTATACAATATTTAAGCTACTTTGTGTATTATCCCAGTTTCACATAAATCTATAATAATTTGTTTTACATGTTACGGCGTTTAACTGTGCCCGTCTACGTTAATGTTCATACAATTAATTTATGTAACAGTGTTGTGGCGCTGTATTTTCTTCCTGATAATTACGTTTATTTCCAGTGTCAGAAGTTTGCTTGGTGGCGAATTCTGTAAATTTTTTTAAATGAGAAAAAGTGAGGAGAAACAAGCGTTTTAACGAAAAATGTCATGAGATTTTCTTTAAAGCTTATGAACTACCCTGTCACTGATTTTGGTCATGATCATTGTCGAAGAAGTAACCAAGATACAGCGTTTTGAAATTATTGCCTTTTTTACCATTTTGAAAATATCAATTTTACGGTTTTCTTTTCACAATTTATATAAGTTGTAAGTTGAAATCTTAATTGTCTTGAATTAAAGACCTACACCAATCCTCTACAGTAAAAATTAGTCAATATGTCCAAAAATTTCCAGGCAGTTGATGTACATGGAAAATTCAATGTTAAGGAACTTGTATACATATAATGCACCCAATCAAAGAACTAATTCAAACCTTTTTAATTACATCTTCGATTTCCTGAAACATCAACTTAAATTTTTTTAATTTCTGACAAACAAAATATTTTTTATGCAAAAACATGACCGGTTAAACACTTTATCATAACAAATCACGTTTACTAAACTGTATTTGAACTTCTCTAACCTATTTATCTGAATAAGAGTTTTAGAAAAGCCTATTTGGATAAAAGCGAAACTAGCAAAAGAGGAAAAATTTAAAATTCTCTCAGAATATCAGTAATATACATTTTGGCAAAATAGCCTTATATTTGCTAACTATATACCCCGAGAGCCAGCGTCACAGAAATTTGTATCATTTGTAAATGGACATAATGTGCATTAATAGGTTGTCGATGAACCATTGAATGTCCGCCCATCAGTCTGCCGGGCCGGGAGCGCTGCGTTTAGCGGCGAGAGGCGGTTTAGTCAATAACCTGATAGCGATACTGTCACAAATGTCAAAAAAGACGTTTTTGATTATCTCGTGACGAGCCGAATTTCCGATTTTGCCGTCGCAATTTACGTCCCCGACAAAATATCAATCTTCCTTTTTCTGTAGAGACATCACACGATCCTCCACTCGACATATTTATTTAGTTCATTTGAAAAATTGATTTGAAGTTTTGCCGTCTGCCACGAGATTATAGTCAATTTTAAGCTTGAAATCCGCCGTAGCCGATCATGGTAAGCGGCGACTACTTTTAAGTGGATTTCATACTTCGAATCCCGCACAGGGCTACTTTTTTCTTTATTTATTTTTTTGCTTTTTGGCAGATATTTTTGATTCTATAATTAATTGCTCTTCGCTTATTTCTATGCGACTAACGTGTTAAAATTATAAATTTTTATATTTTTTTCTGATTTCTTTTACGATACATAAGGAAATAATCTTTAGTTGCAATCATCACCTGATGATGCTAACGTGGTTAGTGAAACGCGCGTCGAACGTTGGTATTGGTATGTTGTATTCAAAAGTGTTATTTCTATGCGACTAACTTGTTAAAATTATGAATTTTTATAATTTTTTCTGATTTTTTTTACGATACATAAGGAAGTAATCTTTAGTTGCAATCATCACCTGATGATGCTAACGTGGTTAGTGAAACGCGCGTCGAATGTTGGTATTGGTATGTTGTATTCAAAAGTGTTTTGACTCTGGCAAATAGGTCTTCAGAGGTGGAGTCACATCGAAGGTTCAGCCCCCGCCAAGAAAAAATATTAATAAAATACATCGATAAGGGCATTATGAACATTTTACAAAAGAAATTAGATCATTGCGCCTGCTTAAATACATCAAAGAGGGAAGCATAATAAAGATCGAACTGGTCGTTAAGGATACATAATTATGGGGAATTCGGTTAGAATTACAGATTTTCAAAGATTCAAGTAAATTTATTTTAAAAATATCATCCTTTATGTGTAGTATATTTAGACTTTCTAAATCTGGAAAATAAATAAGTGTTCAGTATATCTGATTTTAAATATTAGATTTCCTATATAAAAGCATCATAATCCGGACTTGTTAACTTAAACACTTGATTTTTCCAGATCATTAGTCTTATCTCTGAGATTACACAAAAGATGTGACAGTTTTGGCTGTGATTTAGAACTAACATTTATATAACGACATGATAAGATGTTATCGATTATGTCCAAGATACCTAATATATATTTTATAAAATTGATAAAATCATTTTTTTCGAAATGACTGAAGATTTTCATTTGGAAGTATATCACTTTCATACTACAGTTACATGTAATTTCTCTGTACAAATTTATAACAATATACCACAACACAATATCCATCAATGTTTTTCTTTGCAATTAGGTGTTTTCAGTATGTGCAAATTTGCTTTTTTGATATTACTAAATGGAAGTAGCTACTTGTTATTGTAAAGCACTTTTTAATATTTAAATCGCATTCTATTGTCCATTAATTTAATATTTCAATAGATAAATAACATAAAGTTTCAATAATTGAAAAGTATGCAAAATACTCTATGATTGGCGGTGACGTCATTGATTTTATTAGTGGCTTAAATCGCGTTTAAATGGTGGTAAACACAACATTTTATTAGCTTTATTTACATTTTACATGTGATTAAATAATTAATATTTAATACGGGATTTGTAAAAGCTACTTCTGGAAGTTAACCTGCTATAAAAGTGTGTCGGTACTGTCACTAAAACTCTTCCAGGTACATTTCTAGATGTATTTTTGCATCTAGGCAGAAAACACCACTTAGTTTTCGTTATAAAATGCAAGATTTTGCAAAATAACATGTGTTAATGACGTTTGTTTACTGACTATGCAACTGACGACGTTATATATGCACAGTGAAATGATGTAGTTTTTTTGGTAAAATTTCAATTAAGAATTAAAATGGCTTATTTCTTCACACTCAAAGACAAAGTAAAATTTGTGAATTACTGTCAGAATCAAAATCTAAAAATGTATCAAGTATGTCTTGGCTGACCAAATTAACATAACTGAATACTAAGTAGTATGTCTCGTGAGGTTGTCATTTTTAACCTCCCCACAATAAAGTTGTGGGAGGTTACTAAAGAAAATTGAGATAACATCAAATCTTTACGTTTTGAGGTCCCAGGAATCCAAAAAAGTGGTTTTTGAAAAATGTCTGTGTGCATGTGTGTGTGTATGTGTGTTAGCACGATAGCGGCGAAACTACCAGACGGATTTGGATGAAACTTTGCACGAGGGTTTCTTTAGTGCTCTAGAAGATCTGAAAAGGTTTTGGTTGAGATCGGATACGTTTAGTGCCATTTTGGTACAACGACTTGTTTATTTTATTATTACTTACAATTTGTAATCTAACTATTGGAAAGCAGATTTCAACGATACATCACCCTTTCGATTTGGTTTCCGCGAAAAAAATTAAAAAACAAATGTCATATTACAATAATATATTTGATTTAAAGGCATGTCATGACGGCTGATTTGAATTAACTATCAGAGCTCGTAGCATTTGCTACTACTACGAATCAAATTACAGTTAAAAAGTAGCAGACTGCTGTTTAGCAGCCCATCACTAATTTGAACCGGGTGGGGAGGTTCCAGCCGCTTCCAGTAGCTGCCGATTTTTTACTATGTAAAATCTGAAAATGTGTGTCAGAATTATCGTTTTGGTAACATGCGACACATATTAAGTTTCATCTCGATCCGCTAAAATACAGATATGGTGGCCGGAAAGTTATTCTGTTGACAACCAGTATATTGAACGTTTTCAAAAATGTCATATTTTTTTCTTTTAGCAAAATTGTTTGCAAGTTAGGCTTAATTTCAAATAGCTTGCTCTAAAGCTGTAATTAAGACGCTGTAGGCGACACTTAAAAGACGATTTATTGGCAGAATTTGTCATCTTAGAATGTTTGCGGCTATTATTTTGAAAGTTTAAGGATTATTGTGTTGTTTTCTCTTTTTTTTCCTTTACTGGCTTTGGATGCCTTCATTCAGCCAAAATGTTTCGTGTTAAATAGATAACGCTTTCTCTAAGTTCATAAAACTTATCACAAATAAACTGTAATTGAAACTTATACTTCTAAGAACCGCTGCCTAGAATCCACTACTTCCATATCCAAATTTTCCATCCAAATCTCTTTAAAGGAAAACATCTTGACTATATTTTCAATCTATTATGTGGAAATAATTGATCATAGAATTTTAATTATATCCAAGGCAGATGTCATAAAAAACTGAGACATCGATTTCTAGCATACACGTCAAAAATTAAGTTTCTGGACTCTTATTAGCTTGCTTTCTACTTATTTTCCCCAATTTACACCCCTTCAACGGAATCATCTCAATCAGATGTCATTACAATACATACGTGTACCAAATTTCAAGTGAATGTCTCAATTTTATTTTATCAACCTCTATAATTAATAATGGAGTGGAGGTGGTGCGGGGCTTGAAAAATATAAAGAAATCTGAAACCCCTTCCAGTATATCCAACAAATTCTAAGTTTCTGTACTTACCAGCTTGCTTCACTTATGTTTCCATATTTACCCCTAATTAACCACCATCCCTTCAACGTAATCATCTCAAAATATAATCTAATCACAGATGTCGTTATGATTTATACCTGTGTTAAATTCCAAGTGCATATCTCAATTTTATTTTATCAACCCCTTTAGTAATGAAGGGGGTGGGGGGGGGGGTGGAGTAAAATATTATAAAAACCTGAGGCCTTGGCATCTAGTATATACACCAAATCTTAGTTTCTGTACTCTTACCAGCTCGTTTTACTAATTTTCCTCTATTTACCTCTACTTACCCCCCAAGCCTTCAACGGAATCATCTCAAAACATAATCTAGTTTCATATATGTATCAAGTTTCAAGTGAATATCTTAATTTAATCTTATCGGCCCCTTTAATAATGGAGGAGGGGTGGTGGAGGGATTGAAAAATGTGATAAAAAAATCCGAGGCCTTCGCATCTACTATATACAACAAATCCAAAGTTTCGGTAGGTACTCTTACCAGCATGCTTTACCATTTCTCCCTATTTACATCCCAAACCTTCATCGGATATGTTAAAAAAACAATCCAGTTCGTTATAATACATACTTGAGTAAAATTTAAAGCCAATACCTTCAACCGTTCCAGCGAAAACGTGCTCACAAAAAAAGAGTTACAGACAGACAGACAGAATTTCTTTTTTCGCTCAAATTTAAAATCTCGACGTTTCATGACATTTTAAACCTACCTATTTGAACAACAAAAAATTTTGAAATATTTTTTACGAGTGCAAGTATAGAAATATACTTCCACTCCACCTCGTGGATATGGAAGTAAAACTAATCGATCGATAACCTAACTCGAGAGAATCAACTAGTTGAGCGTTGTCGATAAGATGAAAATAAAGTTCGTGTGCAAAAAAAAAGCAAGTTTAATTTTTTTCTCTGGTCCTCTAGACTTGTTCCAAATCCTAAGAAAATTCTCTCCTCCAAAAAACAAAAGCAGGCAATATAAATACTTGCTTCTGAGACCATGAAATTTGCCATACAGAAAATAAAAAATATGGATAAATGATATTTTTTCGTAAAGCAATAGAATCCTTAAAATGTTCCCCAAAATTATTCAAAGAATTCGAATTAATAATTTATTTTTAAATGAATCCTTCATATGATTCTTTTATAATATCCTAAAATGATCACATGGTGTAATTTTGAGGACCCCATAAAACTGTCGTATGGTGGATTAATTTAATATATTTTTTTATTTATTTATTAAAAAGGAATTATTAATTCGTATTCTCTGTATAATTCTTAAAAGGTGACTTGTGTAAGAATTTTATTTCACTACGTTTTCACAATTCTGTCGTAAAATGAAAAAATGTCTTTATTTTCATCTCTCACAAGTATAAATTTGAGTCACCCTGCTGTAGATAAAAATGTTGTGCCATATCGGTTTTCTTACAGCGTAAATCATATTCATGTTAAAGATTTAATAAACAACAAGCTATTCTTCCTTTAGTTAACGCTAACGTACTGTCCAAATTTTAATATAATCAGACTTTTCGTGCTTAAGTTATCGTGCTTACAAGAAACGTGACGTACGTACGGACGGACAGACGGACGGACGGACAGACAGACAGACGGACGGACGGACAGACAGACGGACGGACGGACGGATGGACGGACGGACATTTTGAAAGTTGTTCAGAATTCCATTACCAACACAGTGATATGAAATTTTTTTTCTCTACGAGCAATATTACCGGTTTTAGAAATGTGCCGATCGAATGCAACATACTCTTCGTTTTGTGTTTGCGAAGGGTATAATAATTAGAAGATACCTTATAATTCCAAGCTAACCGGCTTGGATGTCGTGGGGCTGAAATTCGGAAGCGTGGGGACTCGACAATCAAGGAATATATCGGCAAGCGTCAACGTCTACCCGAAAACGAAAAAAAAAAAAAAAGTAGCATTTGTAACTAAGTTAGGCCCTCGAGGTCCAATATCAATAGTAATAATAATACAAGACTTATTTTTTAAAATTTAATTTAATTCCATTTTATCGAAATGAATATTCTGAGTGTAATGATTCGAATAATTTTGGACACAAAAATATGTTGCACATTTTGATTTGCGTTTTCGGGCCCATTACAGTAACTTCCCTATATGCTGGGAAGTTAATGAACTAAGAATGTAGAGTTAGTAGAACGATATGGAATAGATACTACACAATTGTTCTTGGTTGTTCACTATTTACATAATATTTTTCGCCTGCATATTATGATTTGTATATACAGCTATAACTGTATACTTATATAAATGTACGTATATCAAAAATAAATTGTATTTATTTAATGGTATTTGAAAATCATTTATACTTGAACCAATGAATACCTACTCGTGAATTGCATTATGTAAACAAATTAAAATCACCACATCCGTGATTCTTCTTTGCCAACATTTCAAAATGATTATTGATTACTCTTCACTTTTATAACCTTTACTTTCCTTAGATAAGATAACGAGCCACAGACCGAGATTATCGTTGTTATATATCTATATAAGAAGCACTTATAAACTATTCTGTTATATTATAGTCTATCAGACTATAGCAATTATTGTTATAGTTGTAATTATTTTCTTACAATAAAATTAATGCTGTTCAAAACATTTACATTACATTATTATAAGATTATAAATTTTTTGATGCTTTTTCAAAGAGTAAAAAATAAATGTGACTAAAAATAAAAATAGATCAGACACCAAAAGCTCTTAATTATCCTCTTCGTAAATATGAAAACGAAGAGTGCATTGCATTCGATCGGCACATTTCTAAAACCATAAATATCGCACGTAGAGGAAAATGTTCATATCGTTGTGTTCGTGATCCAATGCCCGTCCGTCTGCCACCCTCCCGTCCGGTCCGTCCGTCTGTCCGTCCGTCACATTTCTTTTAAGCACGCGATATCTTAAGAAAAAAGAGTCCAACTGTATTGAGACTTAGACAGTAAGTTAATATTAGCTATAGGAAGATCTCTATGGCATTTGAGCAAAATTGATCAGCAAATAACCCAAAATGTGTTTTTTTGGCCGCCATCTTGAAATTTTATAAAAAAATCATAAAAAAATGTGTGTGGTATCAAATTACAGAAAATTTAATGCCGAAAAAGTTTTTATATTGGTTTTAAAAAATAGAAATAAAACATTTTTGTGTTATACGCCAGTCAATTTAGACGCAAAAAGAGGTTCGACCTTACAAAAAGTCACGTAGTCATAATTTTTTAATATGTGGTTAGGAGCTATGCCAATAGTAGGAAATAAAGTTTGCAGTTTCGAAAGACCTGTGCGAGCTGAGCAATTCCCAATAAACAACAAAATTTCTGCACTTGTTTCTGTCTTCTATAGTGTGCATCCTACAGGAAAAGCTGTTATTCCTTTCTTAAATTTTTAGATTCTGAAAACATATTCTGAAAGTACAAGGCTTTAACTTCAAAATGTCGAAGGACATCAATATAAAAGTTACAACGATTTCAAAATTGGGAGTTTTCGGCGCAGCGCGCTATGCTTTGGCGATTATAGGCCATTTGTGTGACAGCGAGCAACCTAAGTATAATAATCATAGCATGCTATAACTTTGGAACCATCGATGTAATTTCTTTCGGCATTTTGAGAAAATCTAAAAACTTCTTTGATTCAAAAGTTACTAAAGATCAAAAAGACTAAAAGTCGCATTTTTAAATGTTTAAAAGTTAACAACTTACTAAATTGTATGAAGGAAACCAAAAAACCATAATAAACATTTTTTAATAAAAAAAATTTGTTACAAAACTTGTTCGATATTATTCAAAAACTCTGAATCCGAAGTTCAGTTAAATTCTGCAACCCTCCGAAAAGTTATGAACAATAACAGAAAGCGAATTGAGGCAAATATGTAGTGCTGATGGAGGTTTGATAGAACATAATATTTAATTCTTTTGGTTGTATTTATTAGTAATTTATGTAAATTGTTTAAAAAAAATACATTTAGAAATAATTTTAATTTAAATGCCTGGATTTTTTTAATCAAGATCTCATTTTTTAGAGATTAACTAAACTTTGGATTCAGGGCTTTTGAATTTAGTATCGTAGATGGCCGTGAAAGATGGAAAGTGATTTGGTGGTCTTAAATAGACCTCGGTGACCTCTTTTAAGATCAGTTTGATTCAAATCGGGCAAAAACAAAACAATTATTATGCTGTTACACTCTTAAGTGAGACACACTGTATACATAATCCTTTTTTTCTTATATTAACCCATACTCGACGATAGAAGTGTATTGGAATCGAAAATTGTGTTATTTATGATTTGTTTATAAAATTGTTATTCAGAAAATGGGTTCCCAAGGGACGATTTCGCTAATAATTTAAATTTAAACCAGGTTTTAGAAACTGGTATAAAAATTAGTAAAACATCCTAAGCAAACCGTTCGCCTAGAAAAAAAAACCTAAACCCATTAGACCTTAAAGTCTACTATATGACCATAGACGTGTACCACGCAAAAGTAATGTATAATTATAGTTAGTAGCCTATGATTTTACTAGTCTTGAACTCACTGTCTCCCGGGCATCTGGGGTTTAAGTCACTTGTCTGCGGTTTACGAGTATTGAACTTGCTATTGAAAACCTTTGACTTGATTGGCGTCATTGTCATACTTATTATTTTTCCGGAAGAATTTCGGAATTCGCCATATTAATACTCTTTCAAAATATTGGGGGGGGGGGCAGTTGTCTACCCTTGCCCCCCCCCCCCCCGAATTACGCCTATGCCCGAGGGACGCCTTAAATGTCTTAGCTTGATGTTTTTGGGACGTCCCAGTAACAGCCTTGTGTTTACTGGTAATAAAGTTATTCATTATTTAAATTTTTATAACTAAACAAAAAATGTCTAAAACTAAAGCTATTAACAAAAAGCTCCGAAGAGTATCCCATAGAATGTTCAACAATTGTAATAAATGTCCAATAAATCAACGAAGAGTATATTGGTTAGCAACTATTGGACTCAGGCCCCTGGAACGAGGCAGTCGAGGCTCCATATAAAGGGGCCCTCGACTGACTCAACCATTAAGTGGCTGCTTGGGCTCGATAGAGAAAAAATGAGACGGATAGTAGGCTTGTTAACAGGACACTGTCCTCTGAACAAACATCTTCATACAATGGGGTTGAAAAACAGCCCTATTTGTAGGATGTGTGGAGTGGAGGATGAAACCACCACTCATATCCTATGCAGTTGCGCACCCTTAGGCGCGTTAAGGTATAGGCATCTCCAAAGGCAGTTTTTACAGCCGGAGGAATTGCGGGATCAAAGATGGAACAGACTGCTATCCTTTGCGAAGAGCACTGGTTTCTTCTAAAAGATCCCATATGACGCGAACGCACAATGGGCCGACAGGCCTGAGTGCTGCGGATCTCACAGATCTGCTCGCGATATATAATAATAAAATAATAATATTGGTTAGTCTAGTTATTTTATACAATAAATCTAGTTTTTAGTAAAAACCATTAAAAACATTAAATTCTATATAATATAACATTTGCAGCTGGTTCTTTAGGAGTTAAGTTATATACTAAATATATAAATATTAAGCCACAATTTCTATTTGGTAATAAACTCTAAATTACTGAGGTGGGCTGCCATCAAATATTAATGAGGTAAATGTTTACGACATCCACTTATTCATTAGCAAAAAACTAAAAATACTGTGATATATTACGTTATCTAAGTAACAATTTGCCACCTACTATATGTTGTGCAAACATCTCCAAACTGCCACAAAAAATTCCAAAAATTTTACACATTTCATTCTCCATCCCACTCTCACTTACTGCATCACACTACTGTCTCCATTTACAACTGTAAGGGCTGTATTATTATTGTTCCTTGCCCTACTAGAAATGTCAAAAAATTATAATTTTGCAAAAAAAAAGAATTTTTCGAGGAGGGCAAGGAATATTATCTTTTTTTGCATTAAATATATATAGGGACGCATTATTATGGTTTTTTTTGCAATTTTTTTTCGTAGTTCAAGGTCGTTTGGCGTAAGTAATTGTTTTAGCATTTCTAGTAGGGCAAGGAACAATAATAATACAGCCCCTACAGTTGTAAATGGAGACAGTAGTGTGATGCAGTGAGTGAGAGCGAGATGGAGAATGAAATGTGTAAAACTTTTGGAATTTTTTGTAGCAGTTACAGGTGATTACACAACATATAGTAGGTGGCAAATTGTTAGTTACATAACGTAAAATATATCAGTATTTTTAGTTTTTTGCTAGTGAATAAGTGGATGTCGTAAACATTGACCATTAATGGTAACGACTCCAGCTTTGGCGTCTTTTTTTGAATCGATCAAAGAATTGGTACTCGTTTGGTAGACAATTTTTTGTCCTGGCATCCATACAAAAAACGCGAGTAAAACGCTGTATCTATCTTGGTGAATTTTTATCGTATATAGCAACCAAAAAAGTCCAATTAAAGAACATTTTGTCTACTCAAAAAAAGATACCTGGATATTTAGTGGGTATTTTTCAAAAAAGAGACAAAAATCCTTAATTTAGTCTATAATGGTATTTTTTATAGTACGTTCCACCCAATTCGCAGCTAGAGAAGTATCGGTTTCTTCAAAGATTTCTATAGACATTTTCAAGAAAAAAATGAACTACTTGGGTACTCTTGCTGTTTCTCGAATTTACATCTATTTACCGGTACTAATGCCGAAGGTATTTTATGCCATTACTGCATTCTACTTCTTCTTCTATAAATTGCCATTGTAGTGTTATTGCGCTTCAGTTTTGTCTAGCTAGAAAAGTCGGTCACTATCACGGTTAAAATTACTAATCTTGATCGCTGGTATCGAACATATATCAAGCACTAATAGATATTTATGGTATCTAATGTAAGAGCATTGTACTCGCTTTAGACTTGAAACGAGAACATCTGTTGTCTGACAATAAATTATAATTTATTTAGCTGCAGTGTTAAACGATAAACATAATGGAAAGTGAAAAAGTGAGAATTATATTTGGAAACATTATACATTGTACTAAACAATTTGAAATTAATGTCGTGCGGAAGAGTTTTGTAATGGTGTTACAAAATAAGGTAAAAAATTAATTACTTTTGCATGTTATTACTTTAGATAGGCAACATACAATACAGAGTGTCTGCTAGCAGTGCAGCATAATTCATTGTTTATGTTTACCTATCACGTGACTAAATTTTTATGTTCCAATCATAGATTAAATGTTCCAATCCTGACCTGAGATTAAGAAAGTTCTTAATCTGAGATCCAATCCAACATAAAACCAAAGGTTAGAGGTTTAAAGATAAGAAGACGAAATAGGTAGATGAATATCGTCATTAACTCCAAATTAAAGGGACACAACATCCAGCGGAAATGGTTTCGGGATTTGTCGGAGACACATAGATTTGACCATTTGACCAAGATTGTTACCTTATAACTTATAATTGAACTCAGTTATGAATGCAGTTTTTTACGTTATGAGCGAAGAACACTTTACACGGGCACCTAGTGGAATCCCCCGACGGCCGTCTCAAGCCCATTGGTACACAAAATAAAAATGAACGGTCTAAATTGGCTTTCATTTGGCATTTGGCTCTTAAAAACACATTGCAATTATTTAATTTAAATCGTGGCATAAATATTCTTCTTTTATTGCAGAAAGAATAAAAATATACTTTATTTATTTTACCCATTTAACATGTTTCGATAATAATTAATGAGAATTTTTAAAAAATTGTAAAAAAATGATATTTCGGATTCAAGAACTGCAATGAGTGATTGTAACACTACAGATTTATTACCTATACTTAAATACAAAGTTGCCAATATAAAGTTGTGTAGGTATAAAAATAAAAACTGTATAACAAAAATTATGAACTGAAACATGAGTATTACATACAATTGGTATATTATTAAAACTTATTCCGGGAAAATATCAAATTCGTCTAAATCGGAAAATTCAGGGTCTTAATCAGACGAACCTGTATTTACTACAAATTTCAATTCCATCTGTTTTACTATGTGATCCAATTTGTATATATTTTCTTCTTTCTTTATTACGTGTTCCACGTATTCCATCCAATTTTAGTATTAAAACTTGGTTTAGTGTTATATAATAAATACAAAAATATTCTAAAAAATATCACTTTTTTATTACATAAATAACAACGTATTTACCGGACCTGGCAAGAAATTTCTTCTGATTATTTTTATAATAATCTAAGTAAACTAATAGTGTACACTGAGAGAAAAATCTATTAGCTGTTATTAAAAATTTAATAACCTTTGCACAAAACTATAATTAGTCATTTGCTACAGTTATTAAAGTCATCTTATTAAAATGCTTTAATAATGTTTGTCACGACTGTTAAATAATATACTCATTATGTACATGTTTCCTCAATGATCATGCTATCTATTATTCCCTACAGTGAATAATGATTTCATTATTCACTGATTGCAGTGAATAATGAGGACAGTCAGTTGTTTATAAGAAATGACATTAGTGACTTTTTACTAAAAATTTAAAATGTCAAAATTTCAGCAACCAAAAGACAAGTGTTGTCTCTCTTAGGTTTCTGGGAAGCACTCAAATAGTACATGCCGAAGAGGTACTTTAATGAACACTCAAAAACTACATTAGTAATTTTTTTTCAAAGCATCATCTATTAGCAACACGCGGCAATCCCCACATTGTTTTTGAAACCATTTAGCTACGTGTCTACAAACTGTATTATTTTATTAGTAAGCCATGACAATGTGTCAAAGCGTAATTCTGTAATTGATTTGAAACGTCAAAATTTATGTCATTTCAACGCCAACGTTATTCACAATAATTTTACATGTTAGGTACTCAAAAAGAGTAGGTAATATAATTAAATAAATGGATACTGACAGTGAAAACGAGATTTCTTTGACACCGCCAGAGATAAAGGAAGCTGCAGAAATCACCTCATTAAACTTATATCGAGAAGATTATATATTATGACATATGAATCTTTCTTAAAGAGGAGAGATGAAGTGAAGATGAAGGAAATAAATATTAAATATTTAATAGTCGTGGACAAAGTATAGTATTCTACTCGCATATAATGGCTATTATTCACTCTGGTGATTTACGACACTCGCCTGCCGCTCGTGTCGTAAACTTCACCATCGTGAATAATAGCCATCATTATATGCTCGATGAATAATATACTATTGTTAATAACCAATGACATATCTATGCTGATGTGTGTATCACCACTAGTTGTGTACTTTTGTTATGGTTATTAAATACTTTAACTGCCATTGCAAATTTAACAATTAATCACTATTGGGTGTCTGATAAGCGAATTAATTATATTAATTAAAGAGTTTAATAACTCTAACTATATGATTCAAGTAAATTAATGAAGCTATCTAATACAAACTGAGCGGTCATCGCTCAGTTTGTATTAGATAGCTTCATTAATTTACTTGAATCATATAGTTAGTTATTAAACTCTTTAATTAATATAATTAAATCGCCCAATTACAGTTATTAATTGACAGATTAATATTTTTTGTCAATTAGGTGAGTGGAGTTTAGACTCCTATGTTGATGCATTCCAACGTAAGAATATTTTCAATTTTAGATAACAATTATTAAGTTAATAGTATACAGTGCGTCCACAAAGGCATAAATTCATTTTTTATCAAACGCATGGCTTTCTTGAAAATTTCTGAAATAGGTTGATTTTTTATTCTAAATTGCCGTATTTCCAAATGAAATTTCAATATACAAGGCGATTCGCATCCGAGTAATGACGTTATAGGCATTTAATTTATAATGGAGCACCCTATATATTATTCATTATTAGAATCTACATAAAGAACTAATTCGAAAAATGCGTAATACAGCTCTTAAATTTATAAAGGTTGGTTAAAAATGCAATAATTCATGTGCGTTTCTCATAAGCTAAACAATTAATGTAATTCAAAATTATAAGAGATGAAGAATGGACATAAATTTAAGCGTTATGTGTACATTTTTGGAATTAGTTCTTTATGTAGATTCTAAAAATGTAATAATATACATGCAAATAATATACATACAAAAAAATGCCGATAACGATTACACCAATGCAAATCGCCTGTATATTGAAATTTCGTTTCAAAATAGGGCAATTTAAAATCAGAAATCTACCTATTTCAGTAATTTAAAAAAAAGTCATGCATTTGGCTAAAAATTAATTTATGCTCTCATGGGCGCACTGTATACATTACCTACTTAATAATTATCTGAAATTAAAAATATTCTTACCTTCCAATGCATCATCAACATAGGAGTCTAAGCCCCACTCAACTAAACGAAGTTTATAGGCCATATTAATAATAATAATTATTAACAGACATGACACTTGTACACTCTACTCTTTGCTTGTACCGTGCATTGTGCATACCACCTTCCGGCTTCCATCAGCAAAAACAGACTGGAAAAAATGTTATGCACATGTACGTAATATACAGTGTCCGAAAATGACTTACCTAATTATTTAGAAGAAATTCCCCTGCAAGTCAGAAGAAGTATCTGGTTCCGTAAAGATGGTGCTCCTCCACATAATGCCCGTATTGTTTCTAATTATTTAAACACGATTTTTGGAAACCAGTGGATAGGCAATACCGGACCTGTGCGATGGCCAGCCAGATCACCAGATTTAAATCCGCTGGATTTCTTTTTGTGGAGTTACCTTAAGGGATTTGTGTATAACACCCAACCTCAGAACGTTGAGAATTTAAAAAATAGAATAAGAAATGGATGTAATTCTATTCGACGGAATACTTTATTATGTACAGTGAATGATGAATTAATAAAAAGCTTTCACTACTGCATTCACGTTAATGGACAAAAGTTTGAACAATATTTGTAAAAGACTTATAATTATCTCTTTACCTGATAAAAGCTTTTAAGAAAACATTAATATTTATTGCAAAATCAGTATTGTTTTATGTTTAGTATTCTTGTTAGCTTAATTAAGAATTTTTTAAAAACAATTCTGTGTAATATTTTTAATTAAAAAAAAATGGATTTTCACAAAACTTCTGTTCGTTTTGATGTTTTGATCCAACTCCTAAAAAAACAAATTGGCTGCTATTGCCCTTCAATTGTTATAAAAAGTGATTATGTTGCTAATTTGTTAACTAGCAAAATTGAGGTGACTTAAAAAACAAAATGAATTTTTTAATAATTTGATGAAAAATGACAATGGACCCCGCAGTTCTCTATAGTAAAAATGGGTTTCAGTCGACTGTTCTGAAAGTTGGGGAAAGTGTTCTCCTGGGCCTCTTGATTAAAATTCTTTTCGACCACCAGTCCGACCGAATTCAATTTTTTTATCTAGAGGTGATTGAAACTGTGAACATCTGCGAAGGTCTGCTTAAATGTTCCATAAAAATTGTTATTTTTTTCCGGGAGAAGGAAGCACTTTGAAAAAAAACACCAAGAGACAAAATATGCTTATTTGTCTCCAAAAAATGAGCCTAAATGTTTTAAGATTTTTTTATGGAACATTTAAGCAGACCTTCACAGATGTTCACAGTTTCAATCGCCTCTAGATAAAAAAATCGAATTCGGTCGGACTGGTGGTCAAAGAGAATTTTATTCAGGGGGCCCAGGGGAACATTTTCCCCAAGTTTTAGAACAATTGACTGAAATCCATTTTTGTTATAAAAAACTGCGGGGTCCTTTCTACTCCTGTAAAATTTTCGAGAAAATGCGTGTTTTCCGAGATTAGTGGTTCGAATTTTTCCAAGAAAGAGGGAAGTGGAATAAAACGCGATGAAAAAAAAATTCAGAAAAATTCTGGTGATGTACTATTAAAATACAAGACTTTCTTCCTTTAAAATCTTCCTTGCCATTTTCACCGACTCACTTATCTTGTGAATTCTCTAATCTTTGACAAAACCAGGTCCGTGGAGAGAAAATACGGGCCCTGGTGGAAAAGCTGAGGTCCAACTTCTACACATAAAGCCTAAATTTCGTTATATAAAATATCAAGATTGGATCCATAAGGCCCCGCTTCTTGTCAGGCCTGGACAAAATTATAAAATGTGTCTATAGATAACAAAAACAAATTGTTTATTTTACACATGTAAGAATCATAATATGCAGAATTTATCATAAAACAACCAGATACTCACATTATTATGTACCAATGTGGAGGGCTATCGGCAGAAAATTGGGGCCCGGTGGTAGCAACATACAGGCCCCCCTCTCAATAAAACAACCAGATACTCACATTATTATGTACCAATGTGGAGGGCTATCGGCAGAAAATTGGGGCCCGGTGGTAGCAACATACAGGCCCCCCTCTCAATCAAAATTTGCATATGCATCTTCAACTTTTCCGAATTAAAGAAATTCGACTGGAATCCGGTCCCTCTCAAAAGCTCCCGGTCCGAGGGAATATAGCACCCCCCCTCCCGTCTGGCTTGCCTATTTGGCTTAATCAAATCTGTGTTATAATAACCCAGACAAGAAGTAGAGAAAATATTTGTACAGAAATCCTTTTCATACATTATAAAACATAACAAATATCGAAAACATATTCAAAATATTCACGTGGTACAGGGCCGTCAAATTATAATTCTCGAATAACAGAAAGAAATAGAAAGCAAAAGAACATTAACTGAAGAAACCGATAATTAAAAATGAATTTATATCGTTTAATATAATTCGAATATGTAGGATATTTCCTTTTATATGAAGAGTTGAACTTTGGAACGTATCGAATATTGCATAAAGCCTATCATAGAAGACCTTACAAGCAGGATAAGTATGAGTAAAGGAATTGACACAAGTCCAGTCTTCATGTTGGAGTGTGTCGTAGAGTAACTGAAAATCTATTTTTTGGAAAGTTGTGTTTAGTATTACTGCAATGATCAAAGTTCACTATAATGTCTAGTGGAGGATGATAGGCATCTTCGCGAGTTAATCTATCTTCTGATTGTTACCATTACGCATTTTTCGATACATATTACTAAATCGAGAAGTTTTCCGTCGGTATTATAAACAAAATTTCAAGTGAATATTTCAATTTTATTTTATCAATCCCTTTAATAATGGCGTAGGGTGGTGGGGGGATGGAAAATACCCGCGGGCGGGCGGGCGGGCGGGCGGACGGACGGACGGACGGACGGACGGACGGACGGACGGACGGACGGACGGACGGACGGACGGACGGACGGACGGACGGACGGACGGACGGACGGACGGACGGACGGACGGACGGACGGACGGACGGACGGACGGACGGACGGACGGACGGACGGACGGACGGACGGACGGACGGACGGACGGACGGACGGACGGACGGACGGACGGACGGACGGACGGACGGACGGACGGACGGACGGACGGACGGACGGACGGACGGACGGACGGACGGACGGACGGACGGACGGACGGACGGACGGACGGACGGACGGACGGACGGACGGACGGACGGACGGACGGACGGACGGACGGACGGACGGACGGACGGACGGACGGACGGACGGACGGACGGACGGACGGACGGACGGACGGACGACGACGGACAGACGGACGGACGGACGGACGGACGGACGGACAGACGGACAGACGGACAGACGGACAGACGGACAGACGGACAGACGGACAGACGGACAGACGGACAGACGGACAGACGGACAGACGGACAGACGGACAGACGGACAGACGGACAGACGGACAGACGGACAGACGGACAGACGGACAGACGGACAGACGGACAGACGGACAGACAGACAGACAGACAGACAGACAGACAGACAGACAGACAGACAGACAGACAGACAGACAGACAGACAGACAGACAGACAGACAGACAGACAGACAGACAGACAGACAGACAGACAGACAGACAGACAGACAGACAGACAGACAGACAGACAGACAGACAGACAGACAGACAGACAGACAGACAGACAGACAGACAGACAGACAGACAGACAGACAGACAGACAGACAGACAGACAGACAGACAGACAGACAGACAGACAGACAGACAGACAGACAGACAGACAGACAGACAGACAGACAGACAGACAGACAGACAGACAGACAGACAGACAGACAGACAGACAGACAGACAGACAGACAGACAGACAGACAGACAGACAGACAGACAGACAGACAGACAGACAGACAGACAGACAGACAGACAGACAGACAGACAGACAGACAGACAGACAGACAGACAGACAGACAGACAGACAGACAGACAGACAGACAGACAGACAGACAGACAGACAGACAGACAGACAGACAGACAGACAGACAGACAGACAGACAGACAGACAGACAGACAGACAGACAGACAGACAGACAGACAGACAGACAGACAGACAGACAGACAGACAGACAGACAGACAGACAGACAGACAGACAGACAGACAGACAGACAGACAGACAGACAGACAGACAGACAGACAGACAGACAGACAGACAGACAGACAGACAGACAGACAGACAGACAGACAGACAGACAGACAGACAGACAGACAGACAGACAGACAGACAGACAGACAGACAGACAGACAGACAGACAGACAGACAGACAGACAGACAGACAGACAGACAGACAGACAGACAGACAGACAGACAGACAGACAGACAGACAGACAGACAGACAGACAGACAGACAGACAGACAGACAGACAGACAGACAGACAGACAGACAGACAGACAGACAGACAGACAGACAGACAGACAGACAGACAGACAGACAGACAGACAGACAGACAGACAGACAGACAGACAGACAGACAGACAGACAGACAGACAGACAGACAGACAGACAGACAGACAGACAGACAGACAGACAGACAGACAGACAGACAGACAGACAGACAGACAGACAGACAGACAGACAGACAGACAGACAGACAGACAGACAGACAGACAGACAGACAGACAGACAGACAGACAGACAGACAGACAGACAGACAGACAGACAGACAGACAGACAGACAGACAGACAGACAGACAGACAGACAGACAGACAGACAGACAGACAGACAGACAGACAGACAGACAGACAGACAGACAGACAGACAGACAGACAGACAGACAGACAGACAGACAGACAGACAGACAGACAGACAGACAGACAGACAGACAGACAGACAGACAGACAGACAGACAGACAGACAGACAGACAGACAGACAGACAGACAGACAGACAGACAGACAGACAGACAGACAGACAGACAGACAGACAGACAGACAGACAGACAGACAGACAGACAGACAGACAGACAGACAGACAGACAGACAGACAGACAGACAGACAGACAGACAGACAGACAGACAGACAGACAGACAGACAGACAGACAGACAGACAGACAGACAGACAGACAGACAGACAGACAGACAGACAGACAGACAGACAGACAGACAGACAGACAGACAGACAGACAGACAGACAGACAGACAGACAGACAGACAGACAGACAGACAGACAGACAGACAGACAGACAGACAGACAGACAGACAGACAGACAGACAGACAGACAGACAGACAGACAGACAGACAGACAGACAGACAGACAGACAGACAGACAGACAGACAGACAGACAGACAGACAGACAGACAGACAGACAGACAGACAGACAGACAGACAGACAGACAGACAGACAGACAGACAGACAGACAGACAGACAGACAGACAGACAGACAGACAGACAGACAGACAGACAGACAGACAGACAGACATTTTTTTTCGCTCAAATTTAAAATTTCGACGTTTCATGACATTCTAAACCTATTTCAATAAAAAAATTGTTTTTTTTTTACGATTACTATGCTTCCAATCCATTACGTGGATGTGGAAGTAAAACGAATTTTGACTCGTGTAACTTCTACCTGCTATAACATGTAATAGATAATAATAAGTTACATGTAACATAACAAAGTTGATTACTTTTTTATAATGTTTCTAAATTATACAAAATGTATATTTGGCGGAATGTTCTGTTTAAAAAATTTTGAAGTAGGTCAAAGTTGTCCGTTGAAAGTCAGTAGGTGGTATCAAAGAAGGGTAAGGAACATTTGCGCCGTCTTTGAAATTGAAAACGGCGCAAATGCTCCTTGGCCTACCTCAAAAACACTCTGAGATAATTGTAGAGTAGGTACATACCTTACACATTTTGTACACTTCTGAACGAAATGACAAAATAAAAATTATGGGGAAAATTAATAAAATAACGAACCACTAAAAAGATATCGTCAAATGTCAATGGATATTCTGCGCCACTTCAGACTTTTAAAGTCCTTCAAATGACTAATGAAATTTTCACAAATACTGCCATATACCTACGAATGTAAAGAAAACTTATGTGCTATCCGGCTATACCCTTAGGCTTCATGCAAAGTTTAATAAGGTCAATAAGTTCCTTAACTACTTTTTGATCAATACTATTTAATTCCAGTCAATCCCTAGGATACTCTGAGATTTGTGGGATTGGTACACGCGGAAACAAAGAATATACATCAAATAAGATAACATTTTCACCTTCTAGCAATTCTTTATTTTATATTTTTCTTACCAAGGTTATTGTTATTATTACTTATTTAACTTTGTATTACCGAGCAATCGAATGGGACCTGTAGATTATAGAGCCCTTAAAAGGAACCACTCAACAAATACGTTCGCAAAAATGGACTATTTTTGACCCTTTTCCCCCTTTGTAACACAAGTTCATGAAACCCCCTTACATGAACGTTCGCTTTCAAACTACTCCCTCTACATTCAAGGACAGAAAATTATGCTTTCTTTAAAAAATATTTGGGTGATTTTTGAGAACGCTCACTTTTGTGGATCCCCTCTTCCCATATTTCATTTTGCCACATTTTGGGTGATCCCCTGTCCTAATAGCGAACATATTTGTGGTGTAGTCCATATCAAGTAAGTTGTGGATTGGTTGATAAATTACAATGTTTATGCTTATTAAAAATGATGTACTTTGAATAATTTTCTTATTTTGCAGATTATGGCGATAGATAATGAATCAGCTCTAGAAGAAACAAGACGTAGACTCAATATGACAAATGAGATCGAAACAATTATTTTAAAACCATCGCAAATTCTTATACCGGGTTTAATCGATACTCATATACATGCTCCACAGTACCCAAATTGTGGACTGGGTTACGATAAACCTTTATTAGAATGGCTGGATAGTTATACTTACAAACTAGAGAAGAAATATCGAGATCAAGACTTTAGCAAAAGAGTATTTAATGCAGTAGTGGTGAGTGCAAACAAATAAGTATACCCATAGGCGTAATTCGGGGTGGGCACTAAATTGTTTAAGGCAAATCTGGCGAATTGCGAAATTCTTCCGGAAAAAATAATACGTATGATAATTACGCCAGTCAACTCAAAGGTTTTTAATACAATTAGGAAGGGCATATTAAGACTTTGTTAGGCCTCTGGCCAGGGGCGGTTTTAACATGCTTGCCGCCCCCGGCACTATTTTAAGATGCCGCCCCCTACTCTTAAAAAATATAACATAATATTCATGCTACCCAAAAAATGTTTACCTACCAAAAAAAAAAATACTTACTAAATTTTTTTTTTTTAATTTTAAAAGAACAAAGGACACTACACATTAGAGGTGAGTGGTATATAAAATGACTTTTCTGTATAACACCTATTTATTAAAAATAAAGAAGAGATAAAATAATTTTAAAAATAAAATAATAAAAAAAAATTATACAAGGTAAAGACGAACTTTTCTTCCTTTTTTTACAGCAAAATCATTGATTATATCTCCTGTTTTCATAGTTTTTAAAATTTCATTTTCAATATTTAACACTGCTAGTGAATTTAGCCTTTCCTGCGTCATTGTGGACCGTAAGTAATTCTTTACCCGTCGCAAGGTCGAGAAACTCCTTTCTCCAGAACAGTTTGTAGCGGGTATTTATTTCCTAATATAAATTAGATATGAAAGGAAGCCCCTTCTGGCTGCCATCCATATTGCTCGATGCGTTGTTTTGGCTTCGATGGAACTGTCGCATTAGCGGAATCATAAAAACGACTAAAGCAATATTCAAAAGAAAAAAATTCTGCCGCCCTGGGCACTCGCCCAGTGTGCCCAGTGGTAACACCGCCACTGCCTCGGGCTAAATCTTGAGCGGGGCCTTTTTGCAATTCTCGTAAAACTACATACAGGTGAGTTAAACATCAGCAGCTCGGGGGTTAGCGAGTTCAATACTCGTAAAATCATAGGCTACTAATTATAATTATACATTACTTTCACGTGACACGTCCATGATCATATAGTATAATTTAAGGTCTAATGGATTTAGGGTTTTTTTTCTAGGCAAACGGTTTGCCTAGGGTGTTTTATTAATTTTTATACCAATTTCTAAAATCTGGTTTAAATTTAAATTTTTAGCGAAATCGTCCCATTTGTTAATAACAATTTTGTAGATTTTCGATTCCAGAACACTTACTTCTATCCTAGAGTATGGGTTAATACAAGAAAAAAGTCTTATATGTACAGTGTGTCTCACTTAAGAGTGTAACAGCGTAACATTGTTTTTTTTTTCGATTTGAATCAAACTGATTTTAAAAGACAGATGTCACCAAGGTCTATTTAAAACCAATAAATCACTTAAGAATTAAATATTATGTTCTATCAAACCTCCATCAGCCCAAATGCATGCCTCAATCCAGTTCTGTTATTGTTCATAACTTTTCGGAGGGTTGTAGAATTTAACAAAGCTTCATTCAGGGTTTTTGAATGATTTCGAACAAGTTTTGCCAGTAAAATTTTTTGATTAAAAAATGCCTACTAAGACTTTTTGATTTTCTTCACAAAATTTAGTTTCGTAGATGGCCTTGTATTTAAATATGGAAAGTGATTTTGTAGTCTTAAATAGACCTTGGCGACCTATATCTTTTATAATCAATTTGATTCAAATTGGACAAAAGAAAAAGAATTATTACGCTGTTGCACTCTTAAGTGAAACACACAGTATACAATGTGTCCCAGGATAGATGTAACAAGAGGTGTAATGGACTAAAAATTTCGGAATTTTGGAATGGTATTTGGGAATTGAGTTCTGCTTGTTGAAAAACTAAAGTATATCCAAAATGACTTGATTTGGTGTTCTACAGGGTGTTTTATAAGATTTTTCAATGTTTAAACATTAACAGTTGTAAAAATCACTTTATTTTTCAAAATATGAAGAAATTCCACTAAGAAAAGTTATTTAAAATGCAATTTTATACCTCTATACCAAATTTCAGGAATATAAAATTATTTTTTTAAATTCATATTTAAAGTTATGTAGGAGCAAATGTTAATCATACCAAAAAGTAGGCTATTGGTAAATAAAAAATTGAATATACCAGATGTAAGAAGGTATAATGTTAATCGAACTAATTGTAAAACAAGAAACAATTACTAACAGAAGATTAATGAGGTTTAAAAATTATGACAAGTAATAAATGTCAAAAACATAACAGATTTACAAACAAATTAATTATTGACCAATACAAAACAATTTTTACAATTTTTTTATTATTCGACGAGGCTACCACCCACATCCACACACATTTCGATCCTTCGCCTGAAGTCCTTAAAACTGTTTCGAATATGATCTAACAGTATGGAGTTTACGGCATTTGTCTCTGCTTCAATACTGCTACATCGTTAGGAAGTGATTCAGCGTAAACCAACTGCTTGAGGCGACCCTATAAAAAGAAATCCGATATTGATAGGTCTGAGGATTTCGCCGGCTACTTGATCGGTCGGTCCATTCCTGGCAAGCCAATTTTCTCCAAAATTTAAATTCAACCACCGATTAACCATTTCTGTGGAGTGGCCAGGACAACCATCATGTTGAAAATGAACTAAATTCATATCTCTTAAAATATATAAACGTTCTTCAGAAAATCTTTCAAGAAGCTGTAAATAAGTGTGCTGGTTTAACCTTCCGTCAATGAAATAAGGTCCAATAATTCCAACGTGATAAGAAATGGCACACCACACCAGGGACGCTGCTTGAGCTTAGTGCGCCCGCGTGCAACCAAATTTTTGGCGCCCTATTTCCTAATTTCGAATGAAATTAATAACGCACAACATAATTAAAACAAAAACAACCATTTTAAAATACGTATAATGTACATACATATTATATTATAGGTAACATAAACATAAAACATAAAATTTATAGGTAACATAATTTTAAAATACGTACGTATAAGTATTATAGGACTATAGGTAACATAAACTAAAACGTTTAATCAACTGATAAAAAAAAACGAAATACATTGATATAGGTACAACAAATTTTAGAAACTGAACTTTTCTTGCTTTGAGTGCTGCAAATTCTGAAATAGTTTGGTGCATGTTTAAACTATCCAGTATTTCATGCTCGATTGAAATAATGATCAAATTACTAAGTCCTTGTTGTACCATTGTGGATCTTAAATAATTTTTTATTAGAGTGGTTCGTTTATAGGTAATCGACGAAAAACTTTCTGGTAAAATAAATTATATTATATATAATTCCAGCGCCCCTGACAAAGGACGCCTGCGTGCCCTGCACGCCTTGCACGCCCGCTTACAGCGTCCCTGCACCACACATTCACTTTTTTTATAATATTGTCTTGTACAATGTATTCTAAAATTTGTATTTTCAGAAACCCAAAACCGACAATTTTGAGTTGAAACAGCACCACTGGTTGTGAATTTGGATTCATCTGAGAAAATTATGAAATGATGAAAAAATCACTCTTCCATGATTTTTTTTCCAATGGTCAAACAAAAATCCAACCTACGGCCGTCATCTCCCTCATCAAGCGTATGTTTATAATTTGCTTTATATGCCCTAATTTTCTTTGCCTTGTAAATTCTTTGGAGTTCAGACTTGCTAATATTAATAAGAGCTGATCTCTTTCTTAGTGGCACCTAGGATTTTCTATAACAAAGGCATGAGCTATACTAGCCGTAACATTGTCTTCATCATATGCTTTTATTTTTCTTTTCATGTTAAGAACACTACCAGTAGCCAGAAACTGTTTAATTAATCTCATAGCCTGAGTACGTGACAAAGCAGTGTTTGGAAATTTCAAATTAAATTGGCTTATCTACCACTTCTCTTAGCGAGTTTTCACAACCAATTCCGTAGCATTGCACAATATAAATTTTTTCACGCACTGTGAGTACCATTTTCACTTAATTTTTTATGCTTGGGTCGTTAATTTGAAACAGAAATTAAGGATAATATTGACTACGTTTGATAGATATGTCAATAATAAATGATAAATGTGTATCCACTGCTTTTCTCATTGCCTATTTTTAGCTTCTACGTAACTTTAAATATTAATTCACAAAAAATAATTTCTATGCAGTTTTAATTGAATGGTTCAAAATAATTTATTTATTAAAAAATGGGAAGCTTCAAAAAAATAATTTTATATTCCTGAAATTTGGTATAGAGGTATAAAATGGCATTCTAAATAACTTTTCTTAGTGGATTTTTTTAATATATTGAAAACTAAAGGTACTTTATTAGTGGGGATTTTTACAACTTTGCTTATAAAACACCCTGTAGAACATCAAATCAAGTCATTTTTGGTATACTTTAGTTTTACAACAAGCAGGACTCAATCCCCAAGTACCATTCCAAAGCTCCAAAATTTTTGGTTCATTACACCTCTTGTTACATCTATTCTGGGACACACTGTACGTTATGTCGGGAAGATTTATTGTTTACAAGTTGTTAATGTTTAAACATTGAAAAATCTTTAGTCTTTTTGACATGTAATAACTTTTGAATGGACAGAAATTTTTAGATTCTGCAAAGATAATCAGAAACTTCAACTTCAAAATGCCGAAAGATTTATAAAAATTACAGCAATGGTTCCAAAGTTATAGCATGCTATGATTACCATACTTCTTTAAATAAAAATCAGATTTTTTCCTAACTTAAAATACACAACTATTTTCTGTTATCGTATCTCGGACGTCTAACTGTTCGTTTTCCAATTTCATAAAATATTTTTAATTTTGTAAGCTTTTAACACAATGTTACAAATGTTAATAAACCACTTTTAAATTTTATAAATTCTTATAAACGACAATAAAAGCTACAATAACTTTGTTCCAAATTAAAAAACACATGTAAACAAATCCCATTTAAACCTCTGCGGCCATGTTATGCTTACGTTGTGCCAAAAGAAAAGAAATTATTTACATTTTCATAATTAATGGTATAAAAAGTTCGGTACAAGTAATCCCATCAAAGTGCCGCACTTCTACCGACGGGAATACAATTCGGTTATTACAGTTTTTTATTATTTCTAATATTCGGAACTATAACATCCATTGACCCTGAAAAACAGTGATTCTCAAATGTTTCCTACCTTAACAAAGCGCCCCTAGAGAAAAAAGTCATACAGGTTTTTTGTTTGTCTAGTCGGTCCCTATTACCAATTTTTTTAATGACATGAAACTAATTACACCCTGTATATCATAGATAAAACAGAACTTTATATAGATTAAGCTTATTGTCAGTGGTAGGTTTGCTTCGTCGTTAATAAGTGGATATACTCGGTTCAATGTAGCGTATGTTCGGCTTATTGTCTGTGTGATGTGAGAGGCGAAACTCAGACTCTTATCCAGAGTCACAACTAGATATTTGACTGAGTTGCTCTCCTCAAGTGTCTGTCCGTCTATATGTAGTTTAGTGATTGGACGTATGTTTGTGAATTTATGGTTAAATGCAATTGTTTGTGTTTTGTCGTTGTTTATTTTTATTTTCCACTAGTGGAAAAATTTTATGAAGTTTTGCAAATGATACGGCACCTTTTGTGTTGCCGTCTGGGCATAAAAAGATTGGCTGTAGAGGACAATATCATCTGCGAATAAGAGAGGGGGATATCTGATGCCAAACTGCTGCGCAGATATAAGCCCTTTTCTGTCCATTGCGTTATTTAAAATTCTTAGCATTACCCTCTCCGCTAACTTGGAGATGGTGTTCAATAGACAAATGGGCCCACTACTATGTGCGCTGTGAATACAAGTATATGGCAATAAACGTAGCGGATTGTTTGGCTTTATTGAAATCATAATGGTAACTTTCCACTCCTTCGGAAAGTATTGCAGCTTCATGATGGAGTTTATGATGTACGTCATTTGACATAATATTTCTTAGGGAAGGTTTCTTAGGAGGATATTTGGGAGGGAATACGGACTTGGGGCCTGATGGTTAGGAAGAATTATATACACACTTAACCTAACCATGTATATCGCAATTGAGTTAGAAGGGACAATGGCTGCAAACCAAACACCTTAGCGCCTATATAGCCAATTTCAGAAACAGGCATTGTTTTCAGATCAAACAGTAGAGTTGTAAACAGAACAAGAAAGAGACAGTTGAAGTGTCATTGCCACTACATTACACTCATGCAGCCTAATATCGGTCTGTAAAAATGTATTTTAATGATGATAATAAGAGAAATTATTTTGCTTGTTTATTATACTTTGCAAATTTGTTTTAACAATCATTGAGCGTAATTAAAATAATAGCGGTTAATTTAATTCAAATAATATTTTATTTCTCGTCTTGTTCATCACATCCAATTTGATTTCGACTTTAAATTTAGCTTAATTCTTGATAAAACGAACACATTGACAACATTCTATGATGAATAACCGGCGCCATAGCCTATAGTAAATATACTAAAATGAAGACATTTTCAGTTTATATAATAATGTACTCTAAAAATATCGTATTAAGCCAAACCAATGGACCAAAAGAAAAATTTTATAAAACTTTTGGCTGCTTTTGTGCAAACATATTACATATCACCATGCAAAATATTTGTACGTATACGCCAGACACCCTGCATAGCAAGCGCTTATAGTACAAAACGTCGCTTAAAAAATGGTTCCATGTATGCATAATATTTTTAACTTTATTATTTCTTGTATTAACATCGTTTTCTATATAAATAACACTGTAGCAGCTTTCTTCACTACAAAGCCAACCTAACAAAATAGTCATTGTTGTCAGGAAATTTTCCAAAAGTAATAATGTTAAGATTATTGTTGTACCTATAATTAACAATTTTTATTTCGTATATATCTTACAAACTAAAAATTAAAAAAAAAACAGTTTTTACGAAAATTAATTTCAGAAGAAAACTCTTGACAACGGAACCACTACGGCGTGTTATTTTGCTTCTCTTTTTGAAAACAGCAGTATGGTTTTGGTTGATGCTGCTATTAAACATGGACAACGTGCCCTGGTTGGCAAAATTAATATGACCACTTTAGCGCCTGATGATTATATAGAAACACCAACTGAATCAATTGAAAATACTAGAAAATTCATAGAGGGTGTTAAATTCAAAGAGGTAAGTAACCTTTCTGTAATCTGTAAGTATATCACAATAAACGTTGAAATAAACAAAATAGTAATACACAGATAATTTTCATTTATAGAATTAGTTTCTCTCAGGCATTGCTGTTGTCGTTAAACTTGACGTTACGTTTCGTCAATCATACCGTCAGTTTCTTCAGAAGGATTTTGCAGACTGATGTCATCTTCTGCCACTAGTTATATACCACGGCGCTTTACTTCCCTGCTCATTCGTCATGCTTGGCGGCTTGGCGTCGAAGTAAATATAACGAGGTGCAAAAGAAAACAGCATCTTTATAACCATTCCGAAGAAGCTGGCAATATTAAAATAGCCCATCATGCCTTGTATTATTTCTCTTTCGATCTCTCTCTCCCTTTTTTTATTGAGATAGAAAAATATACAAAGTTCACCGTTTATGAGTGATGGATTCTATAAGTTGGACCCAGAACGCTAACAATAATTACATGTAATAGAAATAATTCGTTGGGACATATCGTCTCATTTTGCTTTGCGGGAATAATCAGATTCGTTATGCACGCAGCAAAAATAATATGGTAGCAACGGCAATCGCTGTTTATTCTGAAATATTGCCCATTGAAGTCAGCATAAGTAGAATCTGGTGGGAAATGTCTTAATAATGATATAATTAAACACAAATACAATCATAAGAGTTTACATGATTGTCACAACTGTTGTAGATTTTGTTACATTCTCCTATCCCAATCAAAATCCCGGGTTTGGGGGATCAACTGACTTCAGTGTTATGACGATTTGATGGTTCACCGCTGCGATTGCTAATCGGTGGCAACTGAACTCGGTTAAATGCCGAAAAAATTGCACGTATCATAAATAGCTAAGTAAATTTATCTGGTGGGCAATTATTGACCGTTCGATTTGCTAGTTTTGCAACAAAACGAAGGTAATTTATATTACGGCAATTTGTTACTGTTCGGCAAACAACAGGCGGTTACTGAGTGATCGGTAATGGGCTTGTTCAGCATTTTTTTTTATTTCATAAATCGAAAGTGCAAGTATAACTTAATGGATTTGCAAAAAATTAGAATCTTATTCGCACGTTTAGTATCTTAAAAACTATTACAAATCGCCATCTCACGAAATGGGGCGTGGCCAGGCGCTACGTCACTATACGCATAGACTCAGCGATCTCAGTAGACTTGATGCTCCTTACTTGTTATAATGGGGTATTTTCTCATATTTTTTTAATTCGAAAATTGAAAACTAGAAATAAAAATAAGGAATACGTGTTTTTTCTTTCTTTTTTACTTTTTTATTTAAGCTGGAAAAAAATTAGTTAAACTTTCATGACGTCATTAAGCGATAATTCAAATAGAGCGCCAAATGTACTTATTTCTAGGGAGTTTCAAGTTGGTGATTTGTGATTTGACATTTCATGTAACTATAACCTTATTTTTTGTTTGTTTCATAAACAGATGTTCAGTTTTGTGTAGCACCTAATATCGACCTGTGAATGAGTGTAAAATTTCATTAAAAACGACGTTTGATCTACCTTTTACGTAATTAGTTTCCATATTTGTATGCTTGTATAGAATGTTTTCAAACAAATAGCTAGACAAACAAAATATTGAAAATTAATGAGTCACACCACTGTCACCAGATTAACAGTGTGGTGTCAGTGTTGCCAATAGTTTTTTGGTGATTTACCTAGTTTTCGCTTAGTGACGTCATTATGAAAAATTGAAACCTCTAATTAAAATTATAATTTTATAGTTTTATATAACATATTTTTTTCTGTGCCAAAAATATTTAAAAAATATGCATTTTTCAAATATGAGCATTTCCACTTTCATCTCAGATTAATGAAAATACCCTATTAAAGTATTGTTTGTTTTGTTTAGTACTTGACAGTAGGGGAGTACAATTTGGTGAAATGTCAAATAATTACAATTTTCTATCGCTCCTGCCGGGACGAATTTTCGATTTTGACCATGCAATTTACGATTAGAATTGATCGCCGACCTTCTCCTTTCCTTAGAGACATAGAACGAACTTTCACTCGACGTATTTATTTAATTACCAGCGTTTAAAAATTCCATGTTTTTCGACTTTTCAGGTTAAATTTGAAAGATCCCAGAAGCCATTTTTCTTACGTCACTTACGTATAGTGACGTCACATATGAGCCCTCGGTTTTTGCAACTATTACCAATTTCAACTCCTTATATCTCGAGAACGAAAAAAGTTAATAATACGAAATTTTAAGTGTATAATGAGAATATCGAGTACTATATGAAAAAGTATAAAAACCATATAAAAAGAATATCATGGAACAAGCCCATTATCTAAACGTTCCAAAATAAGTAAATTTTGATAAAGAAACGAGAAAATTATTTATAAAATATACGTCCTAGGTATGATTGGCGATACGTCAAATTCCACAACCGCGGCAACACCCGAAAGGAACTACTTCATTGGACGATAGCTGTGAAATCTTACATTCTATTAAGTTATGACCTGTTTCGTGTAATTTGAATGTGCTCTGATACATTCATGAGTCTGTTTCAGAATGATTTAGTTTATCCTATCCTAACTCCAAGATTTGCACTTAGTGTGGACATGGACTTAATGAAACAATTGGGCGAAATTGCTAAGGAACACGATTTGCACATCCAGGTAATTACTTATTATTTGTAAAGAATGGAAGGAGTAACTTTATGTAGCATATACAGGGTGTCCCACTTAAACTCCCGGAGTCACGTTCACTTTAACTGAAAGAGATACTTGAATTTCGTTAGAGGTATTTACTATTCGAATGAAATGAGCTTTCTACAAGGTATATATGGCTGGCATTGCTATGTAAAGACATTTTTTTATCCCAGGAATCTTCATCGTATATGTGATGAGCCATTACATTTTAAACAACTTTTGTAATACGAACAATTACCAGTTTTCCAGATAACAACTGAAATTCAGTATAAATTAAAGTAACAAAATGCTATAATTTTTTAAAGCAACTATTAGATAATCAGTCCTATGAAATATCTTTCGTAGTCAAAAAGACTTTAGATAGTAAGTAAAATCAAATTTTAACTTCTGAATTGATGAGAAATTATTATTTTGAGCATTTTTTCAGATGTCACCAATTTATAATAATACATTTAATAAACCAACTATACAGATAGATTAGGTTCACCTGTTTTAAAAGAGTCATGGCGATTTTTGTTACTTAAAAAAATTATATTGAAGTTCAAAAATATTTCGAAAATCAATAATTCTTTGAAAATTGTTCATATTACAAAAGTTGCTTGGAATGTCTAATATCTCAACACATTCACCTCTTTTCAAGGTTCCTGTGATGAAAAATGTCTTTGTAGCGCAACGCCATCTATACTTCAACTTGTAGAAATATCGTCGTTTTTGCTAAAAACTGAAGTAATTTATATACTCTAATGAATACCTTTGACATAATACAAATATCTCTTTTAGTTATCGAGCAAGTGGCCCTAGGTTTTGTAAGTGGGACACCCTGTATATGTGTACAGCTAAATTCTCATGACTTGACCAACCGAATTTTTCAGGCTGTCGCGTTATTTTGATGATTGACACATTCTTCACAGTAATTTTAATTACATTGTCTAAATGTTATTTGTGGCATTATTTTATTTCTTTTTTCAATTCTTTAGGACTTCCTGCAATATGCATTTTTTCTTTTTAAGCGGTGCTCGGGGAATCTACAAAATATCACAATTAACCAGTATATTACTGGTAAATAACCTCTACGCCTGTGACTTTTACGTCAACGGATCAATTAGAGGCTGCTTTTTTAAATAAATAACACAAAAAAATTAATTTTAGTTCTGCTTTAACGTCGTGTATAGTTGTCACCATTTGTTTAAGGCACATAAAAAAGGCAATAAAAACCAGCCATCCAAATATCACAGACAGCGCTATTTCAGAGCCGTATTTCAAATGTTTGCGTATTAGAATGAACAAAATAATACTAGAGATTTAAAAATCGTATTTTCGCTAGAACTAAATGACGTTTCTGGTAAGTTAACAATCTTACTCTGTATTGCATCAATAAAGGAATATCTGAAGCATTCGTGGACGCATTGCCCGTCCTTCACGACATTAACAGATAAAGTCAAAGTTTATCTGTTTTTTAGGTATGACGTTCTAGTTAGGGGTGATTTGCCTAACTACATCACATGAGTTAGAAATTGTAATTAAAAGAGGCATGTTTTACATGAGAGTAATGATTTTTCATCTACTAAGTAATACATTATATTTATTATTTAATATAGTCTAGAAAAATTCAGCATTCCTTCCTATGGATTAGCTCGGTTGGCAGCTTTGAGTTTGCTATGTGCCGTATAAATATGGAGTGAACTATATGCTGTACAGCCGTTGAAGCTGATACTCTCCTAATTTGATGGATGTAATTGAAATGAAAATGTATCGCATACGTATTAATCAGCTGTTGATGTTAAATTATTTTTTAGACACATATTTGTGAAAATCTGGACGAAATGAAAATGATAAAGGAGAAATATAATCTCCCATATGCACAGGTGTATGATGAAGCCAATTTGTTAACACCAAAGGTAATATTCTTGTAATAGCTTTATAAATATATTAGGCAATGTAATGCCGAAGGAATGACGAGAAAACTAAACCTATGTAGACACTGAAGAAATTCACATTGTCCAACACAAGCTGCATTTTATTTCAAAATATTTTCTCATAAACGTGGTAGGTATATTACGTGGTGCTCTCAGCTACAAATATGCCGTCGTGTCAATAACGAGAAGCTCAGACGCTGTTTTTGGAAACTACCGTGATGTCAAAAGTTATCTTGGTGAAAGATGGTCTTGGATTTGTAAATGGCTATCTTATCTTATGTCATTCTTTTGTAATGAATATGTCATTTCTATTTGCACCAAACGCAAATTAGATTTCATTATTCGTCCCCTCCAATCGGCTCGAATTAAAAACTCGCCCGTGCAATTTACTATGCTGTCAAAATGCCAATTTCGATCTTTCGATGTCAATATCATGAAGCTTTCTAGATAGCGCATTCAAAAAGATCCCGTCGTTAAAAAATTTCGTTATTCACCATTTTCGCCACTATTAATTAGGTATAAGAGTATAGTATTTCAACGAACGCCAGTAGGGTAGCGGCGAAAGAAAGATTTCACATGTAGTCTAGTCAACCGGGGGTTTCACCTCTAACTTGAATACTAGTTAATCGATTTTGATGAAACCTTGTGCAATGTCTTTGTAACTAAGTTATTAAAAAAGTTCAAAAAAGATTAGAGTAGGAAATGATGGGAAGGGGTAAAAAACACCCTTTTTATCACGGGTTCCGTAACTTGTAGAATTAGGCAAAAAAAACAAACATGTTTACCACTTTTGACCCAAAATAATATGTTTTTACTCTGGTGAATTTCTTCGAGAAATGCTTATTTTTCGAGATATGGCCATTCGAAAATTCTTAAAAGCGGAGGAGGGATATGTAAAAGTTGAAAAAAAAAATTGAAAAAATGGGTTTTCACAAAGTGTTTCCTGAGAAACATGAAAAACTACCCCTTTCTTTGAAATTGTAGCGCTTTAAAAACATGTAATTTAAAAATTGGAAAAAATTCAGACGTACGAGTGATGCCTTCTAAATATTTTTTGTCTCTTGAAATTTTCTTTTAACCTGCTAATTTTCCGAGTTACAGGCAATTTTTCACGATGAATAATGTACTACATTTTTTGCAAATTTTCAATTAAAAAATACACGAGAACGAAAAATGAGCTGATTTATATATATTGTTATAAAAAAATATGAAACCTAATATGATTATGCCATTTTTGAAGGTTTAATATAATAATAAAATTGAAAATGTGCAAAAAATGTAGTACTCTATTTATCTTATGAAAAACTGCCTGTAACCGGAAACTTATCAAGTTACAAAAAAATTTCAAGATACAAAAATATTTAGAAGGCCTCAATGCATACGTCTGAATTTTTTCAAATTTTTGAATTACCTGTATATTTCAAATTATTACAATTTCAAAGAATGGGGTAGTTTTTCATATTTTCTCGGAAAAACTCGGTGAAAACGCACTTTACAGAAAAGTTGTAAGTAAAAAAATTCTTGTATATCGATGATACATTAGCCAGAATTTTTTCAATTTTTTTTTTCAACTTTTATATTTCCCTTCTCCTACTTTTAGGAATTTTCGAATGGCCATATCTTGAAAATAAGCATTTCTCGAAAAATTTCACCAGAACAAAAACATCTTATTTTGGGCCAAGAAAGGTAAATATATCGCTTTTTCTATTGTTTTCTACCCCTGCCGATCATTTAAACACATTAACCGTCTGCAGGTTTTCATATTTAAAAATCGGCAATGACAGATTTTTTCGTAATTAAATCACAAATTTCTAAAAAACGTATATCCCAATCAGTTGGAAAATAAGAGCTCTATATAATTTTGAACGAAAAAACTTTTTTCGAACCAGTGTGCGTTGTGCAACTGGGGTTTGCCGCCATCTTGAAGGAAGCGTTAAAAATCGTGATTTTTTAAATATCTCGGCTTTTGTTCAGGTCACACCAAAAATAGACACGGCATCTTAAAGAGCGCAAATTTTCTGTTTTATGTACCTTTACATTTCCTCCTCGAACTGACAGTTTTTTATTCATTGCGAGAGAAAGTTTAAATGAGCGCGCGGCACACGGTTTCTCGCATCTTGTTTGATATTGTTAATTAGTACGTGGAAATTGTTCGACATAAAAATCGTAGAGCAGGAAATACCTACAATTAGTTTATTTTTATTTTCGAACAACTGCTTGCACTATAACGCACCGCAAAGTCGGCATGTTAGCGCGGGTCTACGCAACTCTTTTCCACACCAACGCTGAGGTAGAGTTCTTGGCGCGATTTCTAACGTGCTTTCGTCGATAGACCTTATCCACTGTCATTGTCGATCGACATATGTTTATTCGTTTTCTTCGTCAGGTTCCTTATTGAAGCCATCCTGCTTACAGATTATCTGGAGATCTGCAACGTTGTCTGAAGCTTTGACACATAACGGAGCATTTCATTCCAGCTGTTCCGCAATTTCCTTTGCATTTATAGGTTACTAATTTTAAAAGCTAGTTGAATGCAGTTCTTTCTGTGATGGTTTTTGGTTCAAGCTCATCACAATTCTCTTTTCTTCATCCGGATTGTAAAAGTTTCCAAGCAACGCTTGATATTCACGGTACTTCATAGATGACATAACACCAGAATATTACCGGAAAAAAACAATAGACATGGACAATAACAGCGCATCATATTATATTCACCCCCAGCTCATTAAAAGCAATAATAACTCATAAAAACGTTTAACAAATACTAAATACTATACTTATTTTTTTGTTGACTGCCTCATCAAATGCTCAAATCTTCATTACTTGATGCAGAGACAATACTAGTGGTATAATAAATTTATCGTAATATTTTCTGAAATAGTAGGACTGTGGTACTATAATTTGAGAACAAAACTATTTTACTTTGAACTATTTCAGGTCAACTTTTATCATTGTGTTGTTTTTAGACTGTCCTTGCACATGGAATATACTTAACTGAAGATGAACGTAAGCTATTGGCTCAAAGGAAAACTTCAGTAGCACATTGTCCTGAATCAAATACATGTCTGAAATCAGGTTTATGCGATGTTAGAGAGTTGCTTGCATCTGGTGTCAAAGTGGGCCTGGGAACAGGTAAGGTACAGAAACTACAATCTTTTAGGAAACGTAATTTTCATTGCGATATGAGAATATATAATAGTAATAATAATAATAAAAGTTCTTTATTGATTGCATTAGTATACAATGTAATACAATACAATCAAAAGGCCATCGGCCTAGGTCCTTCAGCCATGATATTTTCTATTAAATGTTTTTCCTAATTTTGTCATGTAAAGTGTCACTTTTCAAAATGGATTGAAGTTTCGAATGTTACACTTTGTTTTAGATAATGTGCGTTATTCAATGTATTTTGCGATACTGTGTTATTATTTAAATGTATCAAATAAAACTATCAACAGCAGTTATAGGGTATGCCCTTTTACTACAAGCTTTAACCCAACTCCGCATATCTGTCAGTCAGTTGTAAGTTAATAATAATAATAATAATAATAATAATAATAATAATAATAATAATAATAATAATAATTTTATTTGTCACGTAAGCTGATACATAGGAACAGATGTGAAAGTCAAAGAAAAAGTAAAATTACATGTAAAGAACACAATTAATAGTAAAACACAAACAATAGATATATAACATCATAAACAATAGACATTTAAACAAACTCATTAATACTGTAAACACAATTTTGAATTAAATATTGTTTTAATAACGATTTAAAAGAATTAAAATTCCTAGCATTTAATACGTGTGTAGGTAATTTGTTGTAAATTTTAATGCCCGAGAAATAAGGTGATTTTTCATAGAGAGACAAATTATGCACGGGAATTGTTAATGAAGATCCATGTCTAGTGGTATACAGATGAGAGCTACCATTATTTTCAAATGAGGATAAGTTTTTTCTTACATATTTAGCAATGTTGTATATATAAATTGATGGAAGTGTTAGAATTTCATGATTTATAAAGTATGGTCTACAAGACTGTGGTTTTTAGATTAAAGATGACTCTAATGACTCTCTTTTGTTGTATTAAGATTCGATTAATGGTGGATGATCTACCCCATACCATGATATTGTAAGACAGATGCGGATATATCATAGCATAGTAAATATTAAGTAAATATTCTTTGGGTATATTCTGTTTTAATGAGGAAATAGCATACAGAGAGGTGTTAATTTTCTTCGCTATGTGATCTATCTGGTCGTTCCACGTTAGATGCGGACCTACAAATGTGCCGAGAAATTTAACGGAACTAGAGAAGTTAATATTTCTGTTGTTAAAAAAATTGTCAGCAATAGTTGTTTCTCGTGGAGAAAAATATATACAATCAGTTTTCGTGATATTTAATATTAAACAATTTTTTGAGCACCATAAGTTGAAGCTATCCATCACATCATTTGTGAGAGACTGCAGTTCTACAAAACTTGGTGCTGAGACCATGACTGACGTATCATCCGCATACATGGTAATTTTTCCTTTTATATGAGATGGGAGATCATTTATGTATAGTGAAAATAGTAGAGGTCCCAGCACGGAGCCTTGTGCAACTCCCAGATTAACATGATAATCATTTGAGGTAACATTTTGTATTTTGACTCGTATTAGTCTATTAGATAGGTAGGAAATAATCCAATCTAGGAAGGTACCCCTAAACCCCAATCAGTTTAGTTCAAATCTTGCTAGTCAATTTTGAACTACTTCAAATTGATCCATTACCTTGAAATCTTGCATACATATGTCGTATTAATGACAATACAATATTTGAGGATCTTACGCTGGCAAATCAATCAATCAGTCAATCAAAATCAATAGAAAATACACTATATAAGTCAAAAGACGAAAAAATGGAAATTGGTGTTTGCCAGCGACTCTGGCAAAAATTAAAAAGTCAAGTTATAGTGGAATTGGGTAAATTTTACGTGAAATGTTAAGATTTTAAGCTGTATACTTCTTAATTTGCCCCCCTCTCTTTTTTAGTTACAAATTTTTATTCAACGTTACATGTTTGTCAATCATTTTGGTAAAATATTGTAAGTCCTTTTAACCACTTCTACTTCATCTATTGCCGTGATATTTTGCATACATAAGTAGTACCGATGACAACGCAATTATCTGATGATCATGACTTGATGCTGCAGCCAGGATAATCAGTTCGCTATGCAACTCCTCAACGGTCGCGAGAATACACTATAAAACGATATTACTTTTGTCGAACTAAATACCTATGATGTTCTCGCGACAAGCTTTATCAGGTCATCAGCAGACGTAAAAAGATGCTTTGCTTGATTTGTTAGTTTTTAACTTACCGTTGTACATCCACTCTCACTGGATCAACTCATTGAACTACGGCCCTGCCCCACTCAAATCACATAATACTTATTTTCTTCGTTTTTGTACATTTTAATAAAGGCTTGTTTTTTAAAAATATTTTTATTTATATTTTATTTTTGTAACAGGGATTCTTAAACCCGACACAAGAATTGTGTTTAATATATGCATATGCAATCCTCGAAAAGCCTGTCACATGTAACTTTCTTTGCTTGCATAGCTGGTTTGGAGAAGTTATTCCAGAGTTCAGTTTAGTAAATAAGATAGTCCAAATAAAAATAAACAGTTTATGTCTCGTAAACAGGTAAATGAGGCAGTGTCACATAATATTCATTGATTTTACTGGTTTCCATATCTTTTACGATCTGTGGGTATTATCTAATCATACGTGTGCGAAGCGAGCGAGAATGTAATATGACGAGTTAGCGGCTACTTTCTATCTCGTCATGGCGTCGATGTTCTCGCTGTCGCCGGGTCCAGCCTGATACAAATAACCAAGAGAACCCCAGCCCAACACGCTGAAGAGTTCCTATCGGTCGGTTTATATCCCCTCCCGTTCGTTGACGTCGCTAAGCATCTGTGGAGTACCTTTGGCTTCATAGCGGCTTCGGATAAATAATAACTTGTGGACACAGAGGGCTCCAGCCCAGCACGCTAAGGAGTACAGAGATCCACTTATATTCGGTCCGGCTTGATAACGTCGCTAGGAGTACTATTACTGATATTAGTACAGCACAGCACGCTGAAGATCAATGCCGGAAGAACACTGGTTGGTTCAACTTTGAGTGCGTGCACAAACGCTAGTAGGGATACACGGAAATCTAATAATGTGGAATGAATTTATGAATGCCTTATTATACACCAATTTTGTGTTGATTATAGGTGTATTTATGTATTTCATATATTTGACTATTTAGTCCTTAGCGTCTATTGGGTACAATAAGTTTTGGCAGGTGGCTCTCCTTGCAAGTTGTTTGAATGCAATTATTTAACTTGCATGAGCAGAGAAAAATTCAATTAGAAATTATTTACTACAGCGAAAAGCTAGAAATTGTAGTATACAGATGGTATCATGTTTCTGCTAGGACTTATTGTACACAATTTAGTTATGCATGTTAGGTGTGTTATGGTACTCTCGCGCGACTATGTAATGTTTCTGGCAGTGAAATTTTGCGAATCCTTATGATGCAAAAAGTTAGTGAAATATATCTCAGATTAGAAAAAGTATTAAATAATAACTTCATTTAATAACGAGCGCTATTTCTGTTCCTCGTGATAGATATTGAAGGTGGCGGTATCCTCACTCAATTGTCATTAATAAATTATTAATGGCAGTAGAGTGTTTATACCGGAGCTGGGCCTCCCCCCACCACTTTTCGTGACGTCATAGGTGGGGGGTAATTAGTGTGGTGGGGGTAATCCGCGTGGTGGGGGGCAATTAGTGTGGTGGGGGGTAATTCGAATGGGGGGGGTAATTAGTGTGGTGGGGGTAATTCGCGTGGCGGGGGTAATTAGTGTGGTGGGGGCAATTCGCGTGGTGGGGGTTATTAGTGTGGTGGGGGTAATTACTGGGGTGGGAGGTAATTAGTGGTTATTAACTGACGTGTAGATATTTAGGGATGTAAATAATGTGGTGGGGAAAATTATTGTGGTGGGGTTGATCTATCACTATAAAGGACCTGTGACAGTATCACAAAACGCAAATCTATCTCTGATACTCAAGAGTTAGCAAGTGAGTGTAGTGCAACCACCTCAATTATTTCAAGTGAGCAATATTTTTATATTACTTTTTGCGATTCTTTCACTGTACACATCCCATTTTAACTATGGAAATTTCGGAATTAGATTTATTAGCACTTAATGCAATGATTAGTGAAAGTACTGAGGTTTTGGAGCAAAAGCCTATTTCATCATTAATTAAAGACAAAGCCTATGTCATAAAGAAAATGTCAGTGGTCAATACGCGGTTTGGAAAATCAATCATCGTAAATTTGTTTGAGGAAAGTACAATAACAACTTTTAAATCATTTTTACCCAAACGAGTTGTAGAAAATATAAGTGAGGATGTAATCAATCAGATTAATTCATCTGGTGGTAAATACACATTGACATATTTAGGTCAGCGCCCTCCAACGTATGTCGGTGCAAAATCCAGTCCAATGATACGTTTTGGCGATTAATTTAGAAACAATAATTGTATTAGTTTTTTTAATTTAGTTTTAATTTTCTACTAGATAATAAAATACAGTTAGAAAGAATGGTAGGAGTACTATAAAACGTAATATTGCTATCTCGTTTGAAAATACAGGGGCGTTATTATTTTGGTTAATGGTAATAACTTGATTTTCACAATATAACTCCATCAGTTTTAAACTGCGCTTACAACTTACTTAAGTAAGTGAATAATTTAGAGTTCTTATATGCATTTTTTAACAAATGTGTTTGCTTTCAGTTTAACCATTACCAACAAAATATGTGGATGCAATATTCAGCTCAACGATGGGTGAAGGCAGAAGACATTAAATCAGCCATCGAAAGGTTGTCCTGTGAACTATGGGACTTAAGGAGAGATTCGCAGCATTCAATAGTCTATGATATAAATGTCTTCTCAGATGCTGACGAAGCTCAACGTGTTGAAGAAGAATGTAATGCATATGAAACTGGAGCAAATTTATGTGACAGATATTGTCGAGGCTTTTTAAGTTTGGATGAGTTCTGTGAGCATATGGTTAGAAGGAAATTAAAACGTTTCCTGTATGAGATAGTGAAGTACCTACCAGTGGGGATTATTGAAAAATATCAGCTTGATGATGAAGATAAATAATATTTATTTTAAGTTACATTGTTGCAAATAAATAATTGTGTAATACATAGTATAATATCTTATTGATATTTATTTTATTAGGATTATATCATGATGTTAAATAAATAAAAAACCAAGTTAAAAGATTACATTTATTTTATTACCTATTTCTATTACATATCTAAAAAGAATATACCTATTCTTATTACATATCTAGAAAAATATACCTTACGCTTAAACAGTCTCATTGTAATTTTATATTTAAATCTATAATACTTCTATTAAGAAAATGAGCGTTTGCAAGAGCACAATGACTGATATTATTATACTGAAAATGTTCTAGACATTTTGGTGTGTTCAATAATTTAAGGCTGGGTAGAAGGGGCAAATAGTCATCTAAGTCTATAATCTTATTCCTTCTTAGATGTTGAAGTAGAAAATTCCTCTTCATTCTGCCTTTGCATACAATTACGACATCCTCTAATAGTGATTGACATTGATAATTATTAACTGCATTCTGGCAAAGTCGCTGAAGTATCAATGGTAATTCTGTCAGTTGAATGTATCCGTGGCTCCATTTTAAACCATGGTAATTTTTCTCCAACCATTGGTATTGTACCTTCTTGTCATGCGCAAGTGATGAGAATGCATGCGGTGGTTTGAAAAAGTAATGTGCTTGTTGTTCAGTATTACAGCATACAGCAGCCAATTCTTTTACTATAAATTCACTGTTTTTACATTGAAAACCTTGTAAGTCAACTATCAGCATAGGAGCTGTATAACTTGATTGCGCCATAATAAATATTTTTTACTTTGCAGCAAGAAAACCGCTTTGAACTGAACCATCCAATGCACTGTAGCTTAAATAAGTATCATGTAGAATAAGTGCATACACTCGGGTTTGTTCGGGGAACTTTGTCTTTCGAGTTTCAAATTCTATTTTTATGTCGACTGTGGATGATTTCATTGCATCCGGTTGGTGGGAGCAATCTATGACAAATAATGGAGATTTTCTGAATTCTGCAAGATCCATCATAGGTTCACTCATATCTTTATCATAATAACTGCGCTGGAAGTTCTCATAGGCATAGTAAGCTGCAGAGTCCAATTTCTTATCAAAATCTAAATTCCAACGCTCATATGGAAATACTTCAGAGTTTAGATAGAGTCGAATATTATTAATATCTGCATGTATAAACTTTGTGGAGTCCTTGGTTCTATCATTGGAATTGCCATTATTTTGAAATCCGATAATAATGTATCGAGGTCTCTCAAGACTGCTGGTAGTTTTAACAGCCCATATGTCAGAAGCAGTATCACGCAAAGTAGGTAATTCATAGAGATCCCACATACGGTAAGCCATCTTAACTCTAGCGTTATTACTACTCTTATTAATTCTGTTTAATAATTTAAGTTTCTGTTTATCTTCAGGCACAATATGTTTTATCTTCCATTCAATTTTGGTAATTTCTAACTGTGCATCAACCTCACCAATGTAAGAGTCTTTGAAGGATCGTGCTATAATCAAAATTAATTCCTGCTTTGCATTCAAAATTCCTTTGATGTAATCTTCTGCAAATCCCATGAGGAATTTAAGAGGTAGCTTACCACTGAAAACATGACTGACATTATCTAAAATATCTTGCTTCTGTTCGTTGAGACCCCAACCTGCAGTTAGTAGTGATCGCAAATGTGTTTGTCCATATGATACCATAGTCTTCATTGTGGTAGTGATACCAGGTTTCCTAACGACAGCCACTTGCTCACCACCCATTTCATATCTGATTTCCTCGAACAGAAAAGCTAGTGCATTATTAGATAAATAACAGCTCTTGGTAGCGTCGTTAGGAGTAAAGTTTCCTTCTATATAAATGTAACTGTCTGCAATATCCAGTATGAGGTCTTGAAAATTGACAGGAATGCGTATTTCATCAGAGTTTCTGTAGTATGGTGAGCCATACGGTTTATATGTATGTTCATGTAAACTTACAAGTGACTGATCAAATACTGGCTCGCCGAACACCTCAAGTTTTTCACTAGATGTAATAGCCACCATGATTATTTAATTTTGTCTCAGTTTTAAACCAATGGATAGAAGAAATGCGCGGTCCTTAGCTGATAATTTATGTCTTGACCGTTTAAGATGCACACGTTGAATGAATCGATTTCCACTCTCATTCTTCTTTTTAGGACTGATTACATTATATTGGTGATGTGCTAGCCGTTGTTGATTATATCGGAAACCCATTGTACTTATTACAATATTAAAACTGTTTTAATTCTAGCTTCACAATAATCTTCTCACCTCGAAAATTAATTAAATCTCCATTGTCATCCAATATGTGCAGAGTAATGTTGTCGATAAACTGACGCCCTTCCGGTGTAACAGGCAAATATATGATGTTGGCCGGCTCCCTGGTAAGTTTGTAACCAGGTTCAACATCTATGTCAAATTCGAACATTGTATGGGATTTAATGGCATTCAGATACGCTCCGGAAATAATGTTGCAATCTACACGTATCATTCTTACTTTCATTATATCGATAGGGAGTGTCGACTCGTGAGTCTTGTTTGGTGCTAAATATGTCGGTTCAAATCCCAACAGACTACCAATAGAGTTTGCTTGTGTAAAGTCAATTCCATATTTTGATCTTATCTCACATTTCATTGTGTTGTTGTTTGCTCGCAGTTGAAATAATTTTTCTTTTTCTTCATTTTTGTTCGTTGGCATAGCTTTCAGTATTGCATTATATATTTCATCAATTTCATAGACTCCGTACGGTATGTGGATAAATGTGAGAGCTACTTTCGGTGAAGTCCTATAGCAAAAACCATTGTTTGTCTCGTCTATATTAAATATAGAATTGTATGAATAAAATCCGGTTAATCCCAGACCGTATCGACAGCCCATATCTAGTTCAATCGGGGGATAAAACTCTGCACTGAGCACGCTTGAGCGGCTTGATAAAGTGAAAGTGCGTGACATGACTGATGTTTTTGGAGATTGTGCATGCCTTTATTGCGATTTGCAGCAGTAGTTGTGTATTAATTTTCTTTTCTTGGGCGGTGATGGAGATAGATTTATATCATTATTTGACGCCACGTTCACTCCGTCCACTTTACAGTAGCAGCAAAATATTTTTCGAGGGGACGGACCATCGTTAACATCAACATTATTTTCGTCTTCAAGAGAATAATGTTCTTGACAGTACTGGTATTTTAAAATATCAATGTCATCCTGAAGATGTTTGGGTAATTTCTCCCACACTAACGCAATTTCATAAGGGGCGCATGCAATCATTACTTCTTTAGGCATATCTGAAAGTTGCTCTTTACTCATCTTCAACAAGCTGCGTAGTCTAGAGAAAGCAATCAATGAGTGGCCCATCCGTTTAATTGCCTCTCGATCCATCGATGGAGTCACAGATGCCATTTGGGGAGTTTTATTTAACTTTCGAAGAAAGAAACTTTAAGCACAAATGACCACACCACACTGTGTTGAAATTTTGTTGACGCTCATAATTGTAGTAGATTTTATCCGTAAACGTTGAACCATTGCGCAAGTACAGAATTAATTCTCTTGGTGGGGGTAAATTGCCAAAACTATCGAAATATGTGACCAAACTACCACGTTTTTTATATGCCACCCAGTGTGTTCCCGGGCCATCTATAGTATCCAAATTTATGATGGCGGATTCATTGCGATGTGGTCCGGAATTTGGTAAAGTGTCGCGCATAAATATACCCCGAAAATAGGGCACCTTCATCTTCTCAGCATAATATTTAAGATCGATGTTAGTGAGAGGTTTTCGAGGTAGAGTGTCTAGTAGTTTTTTGAATTTTGTGGTTTTAGATAGAGGCCCAATCCCTTACGATATGGTTTCAAATATAGTCCCTTGCCACTTTTCCCAACAGCAATTGCTTCCATATGTCTATTGTGACGGCTTTTTTCAGCCAGTTCCTCTCTGCTGGTTTTAACATCATGTACAGCCTTGGCTATACCAGCTGCAGAGCCGGCTAAACTACCTAACGCCGATAATCCAGCAAAAATTGGTATTAAAGGTAGAATTCCACCAACTTTCGGAATTGGTATTATGCGAGGTGTACGGATATTGCGTTTTCCTCCAGCCGATCTCATGTGTCGTCGTGCAGCTTGAAGTGCTATTTGCATTACTTTCCGTGTATTCTTAGCTGCAAATCGCTTTCCATCAGCTTTACGTAAATCATCACGTACCTTGCGCACTATTCCAGCACCAAAAGCTATCTTTCTTAGGTTATTCTTGCTTTTGCTCTTCTTTTTAACCGTATTTTTTCTTTTTTTCGTACCAGATTTTGACTTAAATCCCATACCAAGACGTTGTTTTCCCTTCATTATAGTTGTAACCAACCACGCAGCGGCCTTTTCCCTCAAATTTGCGTCTTTGGATTTAACTCGATTCCATACAGCGTGTTCAAGTTGATAGTCTGCTCTATGTCGAGCTACTAAATCATTCGTGTTTTGATCGTATGCAATATCGTGCTTCTTGCATGCAGCATCGAGTTTGTTTATTCCTGGATCACCTCGCGCTAGTCTTTTTTGTAATTTGGTACCTGGACCACAATACTGGTAACCACCTGGCAAATGAAGTTCAAATGGAAGCTTATTTATAAGGGAATTTACTAACCCCTTACCGGCCTTTAAAAAACGATGGTTTTTACTTGTGCGCTGCTTGACCGACGACATTTAAATAACAGTTGCAATGCGTACATCTATTTATATAGTCTTCAACCTTGCTACAATGCGTATTGTAAAGCAGAGACAGAAGTTTTCTATAGATAATTTGGATGAAAAAGTTGGATATGGATTACAAATTGAATCGCGTCATGGGCCACTACTTCCGTCAACTGTTCGTGGACTTCTAATCGGTCCGAGTAACTGTGGAAAGACGAATTTAATGATATCGCTGATTACTAACCCCGTTGGATTACGTTTTGCAAATATATACCTATATTCAAAGTCTTTAAATCAACCCAAGTATGAGTTCTTGCGTAACATATTAGCACCAATTAAGGGATTAGGATTTTACACCTTTAGTAATAATGCTGAAATAGTGCAACCATCTGACGCCAAACCCGATTCTATTTTTATATTCGATGATGTTATATGTGAAAAGCAAGACGTAATTCGCGCATTTTTCTCAATGGGCCGCCACAGAAATGTAGACTGTTTTTATCTGGCGCAAACATATTCTCGCGTGCCGAAACAGTTAGTGAGGGATAACAGTAATTTTATAGCGATGTTCAAACAGGACGATATGAATTTACATCACATTTTCTCGGACCACGTCTCACCAGACGTATCTTTTAAGCAATTTCAAGAAATGTGTGCAGAATGTTGGAAAGATAAATATGGGTTTCTGGTAATTGACAAGGATAGAGAAGTGAATGAGGGAAGATACAGGAAAGGACTTGATAGTTTCATATATCCATGAAGTACTGTAATTAACATTTCAATAGATCACCAGACAGCACCGGGTTTACATCGGTCAGTTTATATAGTGGAAATGATGATTAAACGTGATAGTGAAACAGATGGACACATGCTAGGGAAAATAAATCTGAAACGTCAGCTAGTTGAGGCTACTGATTCTGTACGTAAAAAATTTAATTCACTGAGGAGTAGAAATGTGGAGACCCAGCTATCGCTCGAGAGGTTGTATGAACCCATAACAAAACCTTTAAAAGTAATATCATCTGCCTCACTGGTAAAATCACATAACCAGGCATCACCAACACCGACACAAAAATCAACACAATCTCGAGATAATGTGAAAGCTAGTACCAGTACGTTTAAAGCGACACCAGAAACCAGTAGCGAAGATGGCGAGAATAGTGCAGCTGACGCATATTATATGGAAACACCACCAAGATCGTCGTTAATGAGTACCCCAGGCTCAGAAAGATCCATTGGCAGTGTAGAAGAGAAATGTGGCGTAATCAAACAACATCTAGAAAATGTAAAATCCGGCAACTATAAATATGACACTGTATACGGTGTTCGTCTAGACCCCCATACAGGCAAACTACACATGGGTAATGCCGAGGTGCGGTTTTCTAGTGGGGATATTACGTTGTGGTATGGTAATAAGTCTTTAGGAACGTATTCTGGCAGTCCTAAGTTGTACGATGTACTATTTTTAAAGTATCCATTAGTGCTACGCAGCGATGAAGTATCTCTTTTTGACGAGGAGTATCAAATATATGGCGAAATATTAAAAAAGACGAGAGCAGCATATAAACAATATGATATCAAAAAGGGTTTGAATAAAACTAAATGGAGGAAATTCAGTGATATTATAAAACCACTAACATCTTCTACAATAATGACGAGATCCAGAACTGGTTTGGGCTTTCCCCAAATGCCACTTCAGAAAATATACAATAGTGAAGGTGTCGACTATGTTTATTGGGATAAGCCGAAAGAGTTGGTAGATCGTCTACGTCTGCTGTATAGCTCAAAAATGGCAGGTAACAGTGGTGTTAATAATGAAATAATTAGTTTGTTGGAGGAAATGAGAGAAGAAAAAATAATCTATTAACAAAATTATAATGGGGAAGTATAATATACTGTGAAATGCTTAAATCAGATCAGATGTAATTAGAAATGCTACCTGGTCACAACACAATTGATAAATTTGGACGCAGAAGAGGCGGCGCTAATAAATCATTAGTCGTGCGCGGTCCACCAGGTCTTGGCTTTAAGCTCACTGCAGATAATCACTTCGATATTCAGAATAAACGTTTAAAGAACATTGGAGAACCGGTAGATAGTCAGGATGGTGTAACACGTAACTATGTTGAAGAGCGACTTACTACCTTCTTTGCAGACATCCGCAAGGCTATGGATGAGGCCACTAACTTAATTATTACAGCAATGGAAAAGTACGTTAATGGTCAAGTTTTGTTAGCTGTTGCTACTGCAAAAACTTATGTAAATGAGGAAATTCCGAAAAAAATAGATAAAGGAAATGTACGGGTTGTTGCAGAGATGAAAAAGTATATTAATGAACAAATACGAGCGAATATTGATAAGGAACATAAAACAGTGGAAAATTCAATTTCTCAGCAAGCTAGAGAGCTTCAGAAAATAATTGATAAAATTAATAAATTAGAAGAATTAACTTATTAGAAATTAGTCTATCGGCAAACATGTAACAGCTTAGTGTATTCTCTGCACACCCATTGGATCCAATAAGTTAACATGGAAATTAGTACTACAAAGAAGGCCGTTGTGCAGGAACTGCACAGGTTACCCCGAAAAAATTTTCGTAGAAGAAGAACAATTATCAAGGGCTATGGCGATTTATGGCAAATGGATTTGGCTGAAATGCAGCCATTTGCGAACCTTAATAAAGGTTATCGATATATCCTCGTAGTGATCGACTGCTATTCGAAATATGTGTGGACAAGACCCTTAAGAAATAAAACTGGTATAGAAATTACGAAGGGTATGAGGAGCATTTTGCAAAAATCGAACTACTCACCTAAGAATCTTCAAAGCGACCAGGGTACGGAATTTTACAACAAAAACTTTTCTACTTTAATGAAAAAGCATGCCATTAATCATTACTCTACATATAGTACGAAAAAGGCTGCAATTGTTGAGAGAGTGATACGAACATTAAAAAATTGGTTATATAAAGAATTCTCAGCTAGGGGTAAATACAAATGGCTCGATATTCTATCCAACATTACAAAAATGTACAACAATAAAATACATCGCACGATTGGTATGAAACCCGCTGACGTTAAACCAACCACACGTTTGGATGCGTATAATCACATTAGGATTGCTTTAAAACCGAAGTTTCACATTGGTGATGTAGTTCGAATAAGTGCATACAAAGGTGTATTTGAAAAAGGTTTTACAGTCAATTTTTCAACTGAACTTTTCAAAATTGTCAAAATCAATATAACTAACCCAACAACTTACCAGCTTGAAGATATGTATGGACAACCAATTAAAGGATGTTTTTATGAAATGGAGTTACAAAAAACTAAATATCCTGATATATATCTAGTGGAGAAGGTTTTGAAAAAAAAGAAAAACAAAATATTTGTCAAATGGCTTGGACTTTCCAAAGAACACAACTCTTGGATTGACAAAATGGATGTTGTATAATTTATAAAACTTTAAACCATGTAAAATATACATAATCAATTTATATATTTACTTATGTATCAGTAATAAGGAAATAAAATATGTATCTGACATTATTGTTTTATTTAAGCGTCCAAGATTGATTATTGAATTGCTTTATTTCACTGCAACATTATTTACATTTTATATTTCAGTAAGTTAACAGAAGGAAAAAAACAACAATTAATTGAAATATGTTTTATTTGGAACAAAAATATGTGGAATATTCTAAATCTCAATATTTACAGAAAGCAAAAAAAATACAATAAAGAACGAACATCCTAATTAAATCCCCAGCCTCAAGAACTGGATTTCTTGACTTACACACCAGCATTTTCTGTAGTGACTCGTCAAAGTTGCATAAAAATGACCAACATGTTCGCATAATATTTTGTCTGTTCTGCATTTGCTGCATATATTATTCCAGCAATCATCCCCATACTTATCACAAGCTATACACCGCTGTCTTAATGGATAGTCCACGCTGCACATAAGACAAACATCTCTGTTTATTCCGAAATTTGTGCGAGTCAGCAGCTGGAGACACTTGCGGCATTGACGCTCACCTGAACGTCTTCCTCGAACCTCTTGGCATCTCTTAATTGGCACGGGATTCTCCTTTACACAATTTACACACAATCCAGTACATGAATTTATATATATCTTCGGCCAGGACACGTAACAATTATGACACACAATTTGGCCATCCGTACGAAATGGATATGCTGCAACGGTTGGTTTGGATTCCCACTCTTTTGGAAAAGGCATTTTAATACTTAACACTTTACAATATATAGATAGTATGAAAGCAAAATACTGACTAAGTTCCTCTTCTCGTTCATTCACATTTAAGTAGATGTTTAGGGTGCTGACGTCAGAGATGATATGACGTGACCGGCTACAAAGAGGATATAAACGAGGAGGTGACTCGATACAAGTCAGTTGATTTTCAACATTATAACCTACCCTACGTTTACGTTTACGCAAGTTCGTGTATATACAATGGCAGCTGTACCAAATTTCATGGCTGGTGTACCAGGATATGCCAATTTACAATTTTTGAGCTGGTTGGCGGAGTTCGACTTGGTCAACAATTTGTGGAGTGACGATGAAGGCGACGCAGATGTGGCAGCTGTAGAAGGTGGTGTCGAGGGGGAAGATGGCCCAGAGGTTGACGAAGAGGATGTTGTCGTAGGGCAATTAAATGATGATGAAGATACGGATGCAGACTCAGATGATGGCATCGTTGCGGATGCATTCAATGATGAGGATGTTTGTGAGAAGTACCTTCTAAGAGGGAACCCCAGGGATGAGTTATTCTGCACCACCAAGACGCTTGTGGCTATTGAAACAAGGGATGGTGCAGAATATCATATTTGCTATGGGTGTTATATAGCATACCAACAGCGCGTCAACCTCTCCTTACATCGACACGTCGACTACCACGCCACAACACGCCTGACGGATGGCGAAAGGGGTTATTGCAAATGTTGCAGAGATCCGCTGTACCAAATTAGGCCAGTGGAGATCTGCAATATTTGTAATAATCAAAATCCATAAATTGTGACTGTAAATATGTTTATATGTAAATAGTTTAGTTAAAGTATTTGGTTAGTTCTTAGGTTAATTTGTTTTTTTTGTTGTTTTTTATTCTGTAAATAAATATATTTTATAAAAATATTGCTTTTTTTTTTACTTTCTATTTTAAGTGTAAATTAAAGTGAGGGTAAATTGTCATACAGTCTTTAAACTCATGTGCTATTATATTGGTGATGACTTTGATAATTTAAAAATCGTCTTTAAGAAACTTACTACCCCACTCTTGTTAATGTAGGGTATGTTGGAGTGGGGGTACGTTAATATAAGAAACTCCTCGTCTCTTGGTCCTCAGTTAAACTGCAAAGCTGGTGAAAACAAATGGCTTCCCAAGATAACGAAGTAACGTCCAGCGACTCCACAGAGTTCACAACACCGTTTTGGGAATACGACGTAATGTTGGGGCTCTCATATAATGGGCAAGGTCCAGATAGCAGTAATTGGGTGGTACAAATGCGCTATCTGGAAGATTTGGAGGATGAAGAAGGTCCAGACAGTAGTGATTGGTGGGAGCCATTACCACCAATGGATGCAGGCCCGTCAAACAGTCCTTCATCATCAATGGAGGTGGAGCCGCCAAGCAGACCCTCGTCTCCATCAGCTTGGTCATTGGAGACAGAGTCGATAAGTGCTAGCGACTCGGACTACGAGGATGATGAAGATTCTCCCGAAGAGCAGGGTGAATTTATGTTATAAATGTATATATTGTAAATGTATAGATTATTAGTTCTTAGATTATTTTTTGTAAATAAATGTTCTTTTTGTAAATAAATATTTTTTTTTTGTAAATAAATATATCTAAATGTGAAAATTTTTATTTTTTACTTTCTATTTTAAGTGTTAAATAAAGTGAGGGGTAAAAATCTACTTATATAATAAGAAACTAGTATACTTATCTTCATTTGCTTTAATATGAATACTATTTAAGATCCAACCATCTTCCCCACCAGTGATTTGACCTTACCGAATGTCATACCATTGATATGGCCTGAACGAGTGTGGTATCAAGATCCTGTAACTGACGAGTGGTCAGTCCTCATATTTATCATGGGTTACGAAGGAACCACGAGGACCTGCTGATGTCACTACAAATGGTTACCTCCTAACCTGCTCGGATGCGGACTACATTTGCATCCGATGCAGAAACATATAGAAAGAGATACTGAATTTAGATAAATTGTATGCAAATACTGTACATATCATAATAGGCATTTACTTATTTTACTAAAAAATCGCCCATTAAAACAGAAAATATTTTATGAATTCTCCACAGTTAAAATCAAAAATATTTAGTGTAAAAGCTATCCACAAGGGGTCTAAATTATTAAACACATCTTAGGACAAAGCGCTTAGGCGTGACTTTTTGGAGCCTTACGAGAAACTGCGCATGCGCGATTTTCGTCGCAGGAGAGGCCCGGAATTCCGCGCGCGCGTGTCTTGGGTCGGGTATTGAGCGAAGCGCGAAGCGCTTCGCGAAATCGTGTTGAGGTACCCAGACTGTTTGCGGGCTACGCCCGCAAACAGTTTGGGTAAACGATTTCGCGAAGCGCTCCGCGCTTCGCTCAATAAATCTCTTTATGCATGTTTAACCTAACCTAACCTAACCTAACCTAACCTAACCTAACCTAACCTAACCTAACCCGTGACGCGGGTTTGGGAGGGGTGGGGGGGGGGTGAATATATCTGTAATTAGGAAAGGTTTTGGAAGGGGTTGTGAAGGGAAGAGGTTGTAAGGGAAGAGGTTGTAAGGGAAGAGGGGGAGGTGACTACGGTGACAAAATGACAAGATAATATCAATTTTATTTATTAATTTATTAACAGTTTTAATTATTTTTACAGGAATACATATTAGTGATACTTATAACTAAATAATATTTTTTTTTGGGTTTTTTATATATTTTTTTAGATCTTTGATTTTTCTCTTTTATTAATTTTTTTTATATATTTTTTTAACCAATAATTTTTTTTTTCATAATTTTTTTTATATATTTTTTTACCCAATATTTTAACTTTTTTTTATATTTTTTTCAATAATATATTTTACAATTACAAACTAATAATATTTACAATTAAACATAAGAACTTACACTAATTATACTTAAAACCATACAAAATTTTATACTATTATCTAATAAATAAACTAACAAAACTACTAAAATATAAACATAATAATTAATATATATACAATTGCTTTACAACCTCTTTGCCTTTATTTATATGTTCTGGCCAAGAACTTTTAATTTATTGTCAAGACCTTCCAGCTCTCGACGGGACTTAGCCGCGGCGTTGCGGCGAGTATTGACGCCCTCCATTATATGGCGGGCCTCAATCCTCTCCGCATTTGCGCTAACGATAATTTGTTCCCTTTCGATGGTTAATTGGTTAATTTGAGATTGTAACCTCTCAATTTCTAGGTTCAAATTTTCTGCTTGCTGAAGCCGCTGTTCGACGTTGGCTTCCTGTGCCTCAGCCTGCAGCTCTAACAAATTATCATTAGCGCACGCCGCTACATCATTATCATACTTTTGTTTCTTTTGTACCCTTAAATCTTTGAGTTTTTTAAAGGCACTTCGAAACAAATCTCGGTCCGCTTCCTGCGAAAGAAAATCGCAATCCGAATCAGAATCTGAAGGATTCTGAATCGGTGCAACTGGTGACGGGACAAATAAATTTTCAATTGCAATGTTTTCCAGCGCTACGATTTCCTCCGCAGGTTCGAGCTGTGGTACCGCCTCGAACGTCATGTCGGAATCTGTAGAATTCCGACTTGGTGTTCGGAGCGGTGATGACACCGCCGCGCTAGAAGTGCCAGCTCCTTCTAGCGCGGCGTTGCCACCTGAGGATGGACGTGGCGGCACCGCATAAGAACAGCTTGGTTGTTCTAATGCGGCGTCGTCAAATCTACCACCTAACACTGGACTTTGAGCCGCGTCGCGATTTACCTCGCCGTTAAGGCTCATCAGTCTACCCTTTCCTCCTATGCCTCTGCCTACAGTCTTTATCACAGGCCTAGGAGGATCCTCGAGAATAGGGGTTATCGGCTCAGGTAAATTTGTATGTAAATCAATAATATTTTGTATAATGTGTCTAGGAGCGTCGGAAAAGTCCGGTGTTGGTGGATTAACCCTTCTTTGACCACGCCCTGATGCCGCCGACGACGACTTTGTGTTGGGGTTTGCACCACGTCGACCCCTACCCCTGCCCCTACCACTCCCCGATGCCACCGATGATGACTTTGTTTTACTACTATTAGGTTTCCCTACTTTCTTATTTTTTAAATTTGCCTTAGGCTTTACAACAAAGTCATCATCAGAGTCATCGTTGTGAATTACGCCCCTTTTGGGCTTTTTTGCTTCTGGCGGTTTCACAAAGTCGTCCTCAGAGTCATCACTAGTAACCAATGATATTGATGCACAAGAGGGATGGAAGGTAACGCGACGCCCATCCTGACTCCTCGATGCAGAAGCTGTTCTTTTAGATGCTTTAACTTTTGCATCTAAACGAATAAGCTCCTCAGCATCGAGGAAATCGTTTTCACGATCCTGTAAATCTGCGACTTCGGTGCTATCGGAATGAATTCCTCTAGTATCGTCGTCGGAGATATGAATTACAGGATGAATGTCCACGTCAGGATGGTTTACCGCGTGCCTTTGTTGACCGCCATAAACTGACCCACGAATGCCAGTGCTAGTACTTGCGCAAGAGGTTTCATTAGGTGTGGCTTGTGTTGCGTTTGAGGCCGGGATTCTAACATTGGAAATTATATTTACCCCTAATCCCGGCCTACCTGCTATAGTATAAGTCGGGCCCATACTTCCTGCACCAGGTCCTAGGGGTGTCGGACCTGTTGCGCTACCACTTGGCGTCGGTACATTATTATTAGATGCCCCGGCCACAACGAATTGTGCCACCGGAGCCGCAGCATATATTACGTTGCTCGATGTCGTTACCGACGCACCTACTGTGGTAGCAGGGCCCGATACAAAATTGGTCAAAATAGCCACACCCTGCATCATCCTCTGAGCAGTCCTAGCCTCAGATTCGTCTGCCTTTTTACGGCTGCCACCAGAGACATTATTTCTCACCATTATGAGACTAATTATCGAACTTTAAATAACAAATAAAGTACTTACAATTTAAAATATCAAGTGATACTTGGCACAGAACACAACACAAACAACACAACTGCACAGTTCAAAAAGTTGAAGGCAAAGAGAACCTTAGAAGCGTCCTGAAAGTATAAATACCCCACGCTCACCCCTCTACTTCCACCACTCCTGGAGTAGGGAATTGGTGGGATGCTTCCTCCTCATTGGTTGAAATGTATCACGCCACAAAAGTCGAGCGCCACGTCAGGCATCGCGTCATCTCGAGTAGGTATCAGCATTGTTGCCACATAACCCACGTGGGACCGCACGGCTTGCGAACATCCCTCGAATAGACGCCAGCGTTGTTGCCACATGACCCACTCTAACCGGTATGTAACAAAGACTGTGGTACAGTACCCACCATAAGAAATCACGCTTTACCTGACTTTAATATAGGATTTCCTGTTACCACATAACCCACGCTGAATCTTACGGATTGCAAACTTGCCTCGAATAGACACCAGTGTTGTCGCCACACGGCCCACTCTAATCGGTATGTAACCCAGCCTGTGGTACAGTACCCACCATAAGAAATTACACTTTACCTGAATTTAAAATAGAATATCCTGTTACCACATAACACACGATGAATCTTACGAATTGCTACATGGCCCACTCTAACCGGTATGTAACAAAGACTGTGGTACAGTACCCACCATAAGAAATTACGCTTTACCTGACTTTAAAATAGGATTTCCTGTTACGACATAACCCACGCTGAATCTTACGGATTGCAAACATGCCAGCATTGTTGCCACATGGTCCACTCTAACCGGTATGTAACCCAGACTATGGTACAGTACCCACCATACGAAATTACACTTTACCTGACTTTAAAATAGAATTTCCTGTTACCACATAACCCACGATAAATCTTACGGATTGCAAACTTGCCTCTAATAGACACCAGTGTTGTTACCACACGGCCCACTCTAATCGGTATGTAACCCAGTCTGTGGTACAGTACCCACCATAAGAAATTACACTTTACCTGACTTTAAAATAGAATATCCTGTTACCACATAACACACGATGAATCTTACGAATTGCAAACATGCCTCGAATAGACACCAGCATTGTTGCCACATGGCCCACTCTAACCGGTATGTAACAAAGACTCGTACAGTACCCACCATAAGAAATTACGCTTTACCTGATTTTAAAATAGGATTCCCTGTTACCACATAGCCCACACTGAATCTTACGGATTGCATACATGCCTAGAATAGACGCCAGCGTTGTTGCCACATGACCTACTTTAAGCGACACGTAACACGGGCCATGGTACAGTACCTATCATAAGAAATAACGCTTCATTTAACTTTAAAAGATAGGAGTTCTTGTTGTCACATGGCCCACGCTAACTCTTGCGGCTTGCAAGCCTCGAATACATGCCAGCGTTGTTGCCGTATGTCCTTCACTAAACGACACGTAACTCAGGCTGCGGTACAGTGCCTATCATAAGAAATGATGCTTTATTTCAATATTAAATATTAATTCTGGTGCAAAGCTTAGTAACGACATATAATTATTCTTTTCTGCGTATACTTTATTACAATAACAGTTAACAACAATAAAAAGGGGTTCTTCAATTCATTAACATTTTATTTACAATTACATATTCCTACATATACATATTACTATATATACATTACATATTACTACGTGTAAAGCATGAAATTAACTTACAATGTTTTTTTTTTACAGTATAGTACATATCTAGAGTTAACATAATTTATAATATTTTAGAACTGTGTGTTCAACAAAACATCTACTTCTAATGTTAAATTAGTTACTTATCCAAACTATAATTAGTTTACAATGTCTTTACAGAAAAATACACAAACAAGCTAAAAATAATTTACAAAATTCTGGACTTTTACGTTAAACAAAATTTCATCTTTTAATCACGATTGCTGGCTTAACTCAGCTATTGCCGCAAGTAAAAGATCCATTTTATCCATTTCACCAGTGCTACTTTGGACGTCATTAATAGCAGCCATTAACCACCGAATATTTTGTTCTTGCTCGGTTTGAAAAAATTGTATGTCAGAGTGACCCCACGGCAAAGTTTTTGTTGTGTTGGGGATGACAAAGCGCTTATCATCATGATGAGACAAAGCCACTTTGTTCTTTACTTCGGTGAAAATATCATGCAATTGACTTCGAAATGTATTCATCTTTCTGAATATTAAGCCACCCTGTTCAACGATTTGCTTATAGTCGTCTATTGATAACTCTTTTTGAATGACAGATCTCTTCACACCTTTTGCTTTTTTTAACTCGCTACCCACAGATTGCACGCAATAAGCTTTTGCTCCCGTGCCATAAAAACTAATTATTGGATCCGCGGGAAACTCATCTTTAAAATTGCCTAAAATCGGTGGGCTTTTAGGTACATTAAATATATTACCGTGCTGATAATTCGAAGTATCGAATTTATCTTGGTTTTCTATCATAAAGTCATAAAAATTTTCTGTTAAAATTTTAATAATTAGACTATCAGTATCAGTATACAATAATGAAGCCTTATCTCCAAACTCTCTTTTAATTACATTATAAAAAAAATTGTACAGCACCGTTTTCGACAATTCCAAGACACAAAAGCCAATAAAAATTGGTTTAGTGTACTCTACCTTCTGTTTCCCCATATGGATCGCCACAAAATCTTCAGTGAATATCGAACATGTTTTGAAATTTGGACGAGCTATTAATGCATTTGCACCCATACTGCGTCTAATACTCTCCCAATGAGTAACCAACTTTATATCTGTTCTGTTTTCCACATTCTCCATTGTCTTACCGAACGCGGCGTTGTTCATTAATTTATATTGATCTTTTTCAAATTTATTTGTCGCTTTGTTTCTCATCTCGGTGTTTAAGTCTATGTATTTCTTTAACCACCTAGATTGATTAAATTTAAGAATTCTATGTATTTTAGTAACCTCTAACCCATTATTAATAGCCTGCTTTAAATTTACGTAGTGCACTACATAGTTTTTTTTATCATTCAAATTTGGTATTAACTTTTTTAATTTTGATTTTGAAATGGGTGGCACAATATTTTCAACTAAAAAGGGAAGATCTGAGTGCAAGTCGTGTAAGTGTTCTGGATAATGTATGTCTACTTCAAGGGCGTACCCATGGGGGTTATTATCCGAGATATTCATAATATCTAAATCACCGATTTCTGTCTCAGACAGCCACGTAAAGCCCCCCGTGGGCAACATATTTGACATACTATATCCATATAAATTCGTGGCGTCTAGATATGTGAGAAATGATGATGGCTCATTGGGATCGTAATCAGGCAGAAACTTATTATTTGCAATATGTTTTCTTTCTGAACATTGACTTATTCCACCCCTTATACCCCTTTTAAAGAAGTGAATCATATCGATATCCGTTAACAATTCTAACTCTATTCCGGTTAATTTTAACATTGCATGCCATGATAATCCCGGAGCTGTATAATACTGGGCTGGATCTAGTTTATATTTATCTAAAGAAATTGTCCGAAAATTTTCAAACACATCGCATAGAAGAAGCACGTCTGATTTCAAATAAATATCTGAATAATCGCCAAGACAACGACATTCAAATAATCTCCAAACATCCTTAGCCCGCAAATAATCTGCATCTGATATGTGCTCTTTGTTTAAATTATCATAAAATTCCTCTTTAGATGGTAATTCAGTTACATTTAATTTCTCTATACTATCTATAAAACTATATGGAAATACCCCCTTCTGTCTCATTAAATTAAATTTATCATCATCATTATAAAAACTACGTGTTGTTCTCAACTGATCGTCCTCTAAATTCGCACCTAAATTTTGTAATGAAGCTGACAAAAATTTAAAACTATCGATAAATCGTAGCTGTAAATGTTTCTTCTTTGTAACCCCTTTCTTATCAACATAATCGTGCATATAAAGGTGTTTCGTAAAGGATATATATTTTTCTTTATTTTGCGCTATTACCCCAACCTTATCCTTGTATTTACACAACTCTTTGATGAACAGATGACTATCGTATCCACTCATATTGTGAAATATAATAGGTATGAAATTGGGTAACTTGTAATTTAAGTTACAGACCGAATGTGCAGCACCAAATCTTACTTTACCTGTTAAGTGACAATGGTCCCGAACTTTAACATCCTCTCCCTCGAAAAGCCCCCCACATATACCACACGCGGTCGCATTCTGAAAATTTTCGTTTTCTTGCGCTGTGAGTTCTCCCATTGGGACTATATATTTCATATGTGTGTTATATATATTCCTTATGTCAGCCTCTATACGCGCTACAAAAACTTGGGCTGCATCACATCCCCGATACAAATTAAACTTGGAGAGAGAATTGTCAAAGGAGCACTTAATGTAATATGCAAAAGAGTAAGGCTCATGTTTAAAGGTCTTATTCGTGAAAGAGCGTTCGGGGTTTGGCTCGCACGTATTGATAGGTTTTAAAATAGACTCAAAGTCAGCATATACTACAAATGGTACTCGCATTTGTTTCTCAATGTTTTCAAATTTTAATATATTCTCAGCAACTTCTTTACCAAATTTGTTAATTCGAAATTTCGTTGTGGGTGTTGTTGTGTAAATATGATTACAGTCATTTCTCTGGTGTTGAAATAAGTGACGTTCATTATTAAAGTAAAGTAAACACCCGTCACAAAAATGTTTCTTATGATCGCTACCAGAAACTTGGGTGGAAACTAACTTAGATAAATCCTTTATCCAACAATAGTGACTATTAGCACAATCGTTATTACAGTGATGATTCTCGTCACCAACACATTCACTCGAAATTAGCAATAAATTTATGTGAGTATACAATTTTCTTCCCGAGTAACGTAAAGGTCCAACAACTTCATACTTAACCCTATTATTTTCAAATTTCTCCTCTAAACCGTATACATTAATTGAAATATTATTCATTTCCTCAAATTTTGATATATCTCGTAATTTTATTGGAAAATTCATACCTGTTACATTTAATACGCTTGAAAAATGTGGATATGATGATGTGTAAGATACATGGCCATTTGGGGGATACAACGCTGACGTCACAGCCCAAGCAAAGCAACATTGGTCCTGGTTCTGTACATTCACCACAGCCTTCCTATTTTCAATATATTTCGGCAATTTTATGTATGATGAACCACCCAAAGGACTGTACTTGTTAACATTAATTTCAACAAAAGCAATTCTTTCGAGTGCCCAACCTAAAAAATAGACAATGGTTAATCATTTTTTTTTATACTTTACAAAAATATTTGCATACCTGAATCACGTTCTTGAAACTCAGTACTTTGCATAACCATAGAATCTACAAAACTATCCAAAACATCATTTAAATTCATGGATTCATCCAAAATACTATTGGAGGTATTAAATGATTTCATTTCAATTATGTCTTGAGCTGGTAGAATGTACCTGGCGAAAGTTTCCATATTTACTTTCACTGTTTTATGAATCCTCAGCACTTCCTCCAACAGATTTAGAATCTTTGGTCTGATTTCGTTAAAAAACATTGTGTAATCCAGATAATTATTTTCACAATGCACTCGATATGTTATGATTCTGTTCTTGAAAGCCGTTTGGACAATAGCTACACCATCCATCATAGGGGCACATGAATTTGTCCTATGCTGCAGTGTTCTTCTATGTGATTTCATCTGAGTTGCTGTTAGAGTCACATTACAGCAATCACATGTTTGCATACTAGTAGATGATGTTGAAGGAGTTGAATCAACTCTAGGCCGCTTTGCGAAAGGTCCCTCATTACCACACGATTGTCTTTCATGACGACGTAAATTGTCGCTACGTGTAAAGCTTTTACCACAAGACGTACACGAATGCATAATTAATCTTTACTATAGGAACCTAGCCTATTCAATGATCATATGTTAACTCCTCTTTTGTATTTATAGGGACAGGGTTACCCCCACTCCCGTGAATAAGATTGTAACGTCATAGCATTACATCCTACTCACCACACCAATTACCCCCCTCCAACTCAATAATTACCCCCACCGCAGCAATTGCCTCCCACCACCCTCATTACCCCCACCATACTAATTACTCCCCACCATACTAAGTACCCCCACCACACTAATTGACCCCCCACCACACTAATTGCCCCCCACCACGCTAATTGCCCCCTACCACACTAATTGCCCCCCCCCGGCTATGACGTCAAGAAAAGTGGTGGGGGGAGGCCCAGCTCCGGTATAAACACTCTACTAATGGCAAATAGAGATACCATCTTCTCACATTTCGAAATATAGTAGAAGTTTACGCCTAGTAAACGAAACGTCGACGAAAGAATAAAGTTGCTCTATAGTCCTGAACTGCCGATTTTTTTCGCACCATTTTTAAAGTACTCGTTAATGAACGACTCGCCACTGGAACTGTTTTGTACATAACATACGTATAATTACAAAATAGTATTGTATTTTTTCATCCAGCAATAATGACACCCATTATACGGGCACACAAAAAATATTATATTTTTTTTATTCTAAATAGAATTCGAGTTTGAGGTCCAGGTTGCATAATTCCTCACTAATGTCGTAAATGACGAAAAACATCTAATTACAGGTACACAATGCCTCTGCGTGTGATTACACAGGCCCACAAAAAAAGTGATCTGCTCTTGGGACCCGACATAGTAATCCCTATGTATTTCGACGTGCTGAACACGAATCCGATATCCGTTTAACTCCATCACCCAACAATTTTTTTGTAAATTGCGAAAATAGCCTAAGAACCTGATTTCTTCAGGTCATTTTCGCGATTTACAAAAAAATGGTGGGATTACTATGTCGGGTCCCAAGAACAAACCCTTTTTTTGTGGGCCTGTGTTATCAAGTAAATATCGAATGCATCAAAACTTAATTTTATTTGTGTTGTGTCTTTGGCATATAAATTAGTAATATTTTTATTTTAGATGTTTCAGGTGGACCTTCTCCATCGATAATAAGAACTATGAAAGCTGCGTTGGACACATCCATTCATATTTCCTTTAATAAAGAAAATTATACTCCATTGACCTATGTGGATGTCTTCTATCTGGCAACTCTGGGAGGGGCAGAAGGTATTTAAATTCAGTTTAAAACGTAATGAACCACTAGATGCTTTTCGATGTATGTGGGATTCACGTTGTTGAGCATTTTTTTCCTCTTAATACAACTATGGGGTGTGGGTGTAAAAGTGTATACAACCACACTACGTACATGCATTTTTCTTTAAATGGTTTCTCTCGGGGAAATGTTCGTCTCTCTGTAGTCAAGGGTCTAGTCGATAGTTTCGACACACTGGTTGGCAGTTCCGGATGAAGTTCTTAATTAATTTTTAAAATCGAGGTCTAAATTTGAAATGAAAATGTATGACTGGTGTAAGATTTATTTAATTCAGTTTACAGAGCATACGAGATAAATTCACTAAGAACGTTCATCGAGGTGTTCACTTTTATTTTGCCTTAGATACCTACTTAAAAAAAATAACATAACACATGATAACTTATGATTATTAAGTGATACCCAAATTTCATGCCTCAATTTTAAAAAATGAGGCCGTAGGTGAGAGAGCGAGGACGAGAGAGGGAGAAGACGAGAGGTAGAAGAGACGAGAGAAAGGGAAGGGAGGGGTGACAGAGAGCGGGGAGAAAGAGAGGGATAGACGTGGATAAAGTATAAACGAATGATCGGGCTGGTAATCAAAATATATTCCGAAAATACAAAATATGACATCCATCCCATGATTCATCATTTCTGGTAGGTAAATCAACCCCCAACAATCTCTGGGTAACGAGGTATAAATCGCGGCAGTGTAGTCGGCAGACTCTCTGGTACTCTCTGGTCAGTCTTTTCGGCATTTGCGAAGTATGATCAATCAGTATACAAATATTCACAGGGTTGATCCTTCGGAAATACCACTTGATAATTAAAGACATCTCTAGCCTATCGAAACACTGAATATTTATCTCATTCCAGTAGCTAATAATATTTGTTTAACCACATTTTTTTGTACTTTTGGTGAGTTCATTTACAATCTGAATTACTTTTAGCTTTGGCACTTGAAGACAAAATAGGAAACTTTGAAGTAGGAAAAGAGTTTGACGCCCTAGTTGTCGACATGGACGTAGAGAATTCTTCCACCGATTATTTGTTGCAATACACTCCAGAAGAAATTTTACAAAAATTTATTTATCTTGGAGATGATAGAAATATTGCAATGGTATTTGTATCTGGTAAACGTGTTAAATAGACAATATATATATATATATACATTTTTAAATAAAATTATTTATGAGTTTATATCATTTTTATTGTATGTATTTGGTATATATGATGTTTTATTGTTGGAACAAAAAAAGACGTTTGGATGAACTGTACAGGGTGATCTGCAACTAGTGTGCCAAACATATCAGATGTTGCTGTAGTCTATTCAGTTTAAGACTGGTCTCAGGAATACCTGAGACCGGTTTATACAGCCACACGTGATATGTAGTTAAAATTTGAATCGGCCACTATCCAAGTCGACTCATCCTCCACCACATAATCATCCTACTGTGTCATACTTACATGTGGGTAAATATTTGAATAAATTCAAACCTGAATGGCGCTAATAAAATTTATAATCACACTTATAAATCACAATATTCTTATCTAAAAGCAACGATTCAGTCTCAAACTGAATGGACTTTAGTTTAAAAATAAATTAAATTACAGAAGCTAACCAATAAATAATTAAAGAAATAAACAAAGTTTCAAGAAGTATGCAATAATACAAAACATTATTCTTATTTTCGACAAGAATTTAGTTTTGTGCAGCAAGGTTTTGTTAAATAAATGGTTAAAAATTAATCTGAAAATTATTATTTTTCAGAATATTATAATATCAGCAATTTCAATAATTTCAGGAATGAAGTTTAAAATTTTAATTTAATTTTGACAATTGATTGAGATTGGCTGTGCTATGATGATGGTGATAATTTGTTTCCTTCCAAACGTAACAATGACTAGAATCGACTTACATAAATGTTGCTGCTTTCATTTAAAGTTTAATTTTTCTTACCTCTCTTAATCCTAGGATAACTAGGAAAAATGGGTACCAAGGTGAAGTTCCCACTTCCGTTTCTTAATTCTAAACTTACGATCTGACCTGATTGTCCAGCGCACAGTGGGTCAGAATCTAAAATTTCTTGCCAACATTCTGAAACTCTGCAAATGTACTTCGTGTGCATAGGCCATTAAGGGAAAAATAGTAAAAAAAGTCTACACCGTCTGGGGTTGAGATATAGAGGTTGAAAATATAAACAACCTCCAATATTTTTAAAACTCAGTTTACGTACTTTTGATATCGAAATTTCTATGAGAAAAATAAGGGAAAAAAATTAGCAACCCCTGGGGTTGAGTTATAAGGGTTGAAAATATAAATAACGCACGATTTTTTTCAAACTTGGCATGCGTGTTGATTGCGCTTAGGTATTTATGAGAAAAATATTTTTAAAATACCTTCTCGTCATGGGAGTGATACGTAAGAATTAAAAAAATTGTTTAATCAATTTTTAGAAAATGATTTAAAAAAATTGTATATTCTTAACATTGTGGAATAAAAAGAGACAATTGGCGTTCAAAAAAATGTATTATAGACTTTTGAACAGAAATAATAAATAAAGTAAGACCTACCAAAAATACACACTTGTCTACCTAATCACTACTGTCCTGTCCACTACTGGTTTCGGAGGTGCTTTCATGTGGTGGTTATGTCATGGAAGTCGCTGAAGGTTTGGGTACTTCTGGTATTGCTAGTGGAGGACTTAATACTTCGGAAGGTAAAGTTGACCTCTTTTGGGGCAATTTTCTAAGTCCTGTGATGAACGGGTCGGATGAAGAGGATACTCATTGGTTAGTTATCTAGGTAATTTTCTAGTGTGGCTTTGCCTGTATGGTTTAAGGTCTTTACTCCTTACTCCTACAGAGGGTCAGATTTAAAAAATTTTGACCACAATTCTGAAACTCATGGAAACGCCCCTATATCAGCTGGCAATTGCAGGATAAATAATTTAAGAAATCCATCGATAAATGGGGGTGATGGTGGGTCTCAGGGCGTGGAAATTGAAATATTTGTATGAAATTGTGAAATTTAGGATTCGAATAGTATACTATATTACCCCCAAATTGAAGGAAAAACCGTAATAAACTTTCACTGATAATTAGGGCTTGGATTCAGGTTGTGCAAATCGAAACTCATTGATAAAATATGGAAACTTGGGATACTAATAGAATTTCACCTAAAAAAAACTTTTAATAATGTATTATTTTACAAAATCAAAGGATTGTAACATTGTAGTTAAAAATAAATTTAATCGTTGATTAATAGTCACCTTCGTAGTCAATTTGTGGTTCACTTACCTACTTTGGCTTTGAAATGTATGTGACTCTTCACAATCAGCTGAGATTTCCATTTCTATATTTATAAAAGGATCCGATGAAACCAAAAAAGTATACGCAACAAATCCTCGTTGGTTACAATTCTTTATCGACATTTCTCTTTGGAATTTTCAGATTTTCTCTCCAAATCTTGAATAAATTAAGTCGCTTGGGTTTATAAGATGGGCGCTAGGATCTGAAAGAAACGCAGGAGAGGAGGTATTATAATGTTTGCCAATTTCATCTGCTTATTTATCTAACATAGGGATTGAAAAGTATAGGATGGTATACATTAGAGATGTTGTGTATTGAAAGTAAATTTCACTTTGAAGTAGTGATTAGTGAACAAATTGATTAAAATCAGTGACTGCAGTATAACTAATAATCATTATTATTACATTCGAAATTTAATATTTTCGCCCGTGTCAACGCATTCAAAATGCCTTAACTTAAAAAGTGGCAGCTATGGGCAGTTGCAATTCACAGGATATGTATATTGGACACTGTATTCAATATCATAAAGAAACTACAATGCGGAATCTTAGGGCAGCGTAACAGAAACGTAAAGTTTCATTTTCATAAAAATTTACGGGAAAACCGCTTACACGAGGCTACAACTTAGGTACCAAATGGCAAACAAAATCAACTAACTGCTTACAATAAAGCTCTTACCTTGTTCTATATCAGGCATTGATGATTCATTCAATTGAAGACAAAGAAACAAAAAATTCACTGTTCGAAAAACACTAAATATTCACTGCACAAATTTAACACATAACGCATGTTTGGCTCCCGAACCGTAGAACGCAAATGAAGCAGGTATTGCGTTTGGAGTCTTCTGTTCCCCTTAGTATAACAATCACCCTTACCAAGAATGTTAATTACCCCTTACCTGTTAATTGCCCACTTCTCGGAAATCTGTTAAAATCAGTTGATTTGAGTTTTGACCAGAAATGCCTGAAATTTTCCCACTGTGCAGCGGCGAGATTTTTTCACCATTCACAAAGTTGTGAAATAATCTTCTTTAAAGAATGGCTCCTGCGTTTGTAAAAGCTAGTCAATTCGCTTTTACGTCGTCTTGTAGGCTACACTGCTTACCTACCACTTTTTTTTAAATTCGAACAGTATCCACTTGACGGTTTTTGCGAAAAATGTGTCCGTTTTGTTGCTTAACGATAAAAATTGACAAAAATCTTATAGATCCTGCAACAAATCCCTATTCGACTACGCCACTGTTGTTACCTCGAAGAAAAAAACCGTTTTTAAAAGGAAGAAAATTTTATTTCACAGAGAACTCAACAACAGGTACTTACAAATTCAGACTTGGTATATTATTTGAGTTGAGATGAGAGATACATGAGTACTGCATATGCAGTTATGCTAACTTATCTGTCATAAATTATATTTGATAAATAAACAATAGGCGTTTATGTAACTAGCGCGGTTAACTTTTTAAAAGCCTTTATTTAACTTGCCTTATTTGTCTGTCTACTACAAATCTTGCAATTAATATTTCGATTAGTTCTAATTAAGCTAGAGCTTTGAAATTTTACATGCGTATGTAGGTCTGGTGACAATGCAATATGGCGGACGTCCCAAGATGGCGGATTGCCTTTTTCGTTACAATCCCACTTGATATGGGTATCAAATGAAAGGGTTTGATGCGTAAAATACGACGGACGCCCCAGGATGGCGGATTACCTTTTCTACACAACCCCCTTGATATGGGTGTCAAATGAAACGATTTTGTCTATCTGTAAAATGAGTAAACATTAAAGAGTAAAAAATAAAATTTTATGTTTTAAAAATATTTTTTAAACGAGGCCTTTATTTAAGAAATGTACTGAAAAGTAAGAAAATAATTTTTAAATTCATACATCTGGAAACTAGAAGCATTGGGGGGTCTATTGAGCAAAGTAACTGTACAATAGAATTATATGACCGCCCGCATATTCGAAATGGATGAATTTAAAAATTATTTTTTATTTCTTATATATAATTCTTGTATTAAATTTTGCATTTATACTTTTTATTTATAGAGCGAATTTGTTTAAAAAATTCGGGGGTTTCCTCTAGATAACACTGACTTACTGTTCAAATTTCAATTTAATCGAACTTTTCTCTCCTAAGTTATCGTTATTACAAGAAACGTGACGGGCGGGCGGACGGGCATTTTGAAATTTATTCAGAATTCGACCACGAACACGAAGATAGTTGAATTAGATCCACTTCCTCTTATGCTACGGAGTAGAAATTTGACACGTTGATTCAGTTTCGATGACAATGCATTTTTATGATAGGCATGATCTGATTCTACATCCAGGATACACAGTGTGGTCGATTAAGTATGCAACAAATGGATTTTTTTTTTAGTTTCACAACCAAAGTTTAAATACACTGAGAAAATTGGATCTATTAAAGTATCTTGATAGACAGTTCTTAATAAAGGTTATTAAGAATATTGTAACTATTATTACGACTTTAATACTCACAACATCTTAAGGTAGTAAGAGCTATTAAAGTCATTTTCCTAAAACAGTATTATTATGGTTATCAGTTCTCCAGCTAAGTAACAAACGCATCTTATTGGAATAAGTCGATATTTTTCAATGAAAACAAATTGCTATGGGTATTATGTTACCTTAATAACTTTTATTATGTCTCTAATAACATTTATTATATTTTCTTCCTTCTTGAATTCTTTGGGACTTCCTGCCACATGTATGTTTTCTTTTTAAGCGGTGCTCGGGGAATCTACAAAATATCACAATTAACCAGTATGTTACTGGTAAATAACCTCTACGCCTGTGACTTTTACGTCAAAGGATCAGTCAAAGGTTGTTTTTTTAATAAACAACACAAATAAGTATAAAAACTTGAAATTAAATATTTCGCGGACGTTTCGGAAATTTATTCTGTTTCCCTTTTCAAGACTTTTTTGGAAAATCTTTTTTGCTGTGTATGATAAATACACAGCTCTAAGAATATTTGTTATATTCAATATCCATAGATACTTAGATTTCCGAAACGTCGGAGAAATATTTAATTTCAAGTTTTTATACTTATTTGTGTTGTTTATTAAAAAGAGCAACCATTAACTGATTTTTTGATGTAAAAGTCACAGGCGTAGAGGTTATTTATCAGTAACGTACTGGTTAATTTTGATATTTTGTGGATTCCCCGAGCACCGCTTAAAAAGAAAACACATGTGGCAGGAAGTCCCAAAGAATTGAAGAAAGAAAAAATTAAGATAATGCCACAAATAACATTTAGACAACATTTATTATATTTTAAGCTGTCACTATTAAATGAGACTAATAAAATACTTCTTAATAAGTGCTATTATTTCACTAGTTAGCGTAATTGGAAAACCTATTTATGCCTAATACTCGTCGAATTGATATCACGTATTACGTATACCGCCAAAAGTTATTGCATGTCCGATAACAATTTCAGGTGCACCTAGAATGGCTTCAAGTTAAATAGTATACAGGGCAGGGCAAAAATATGAAAAGCGTTCAAGAATAAAGTGCGCTTATTTCGAAAACAAAATTATATAATATAATATTTTTAAGAAAAACCTTTATTTTAAAACACTACTAAAAAGTAAAAAATAATTTTTTAAAATTCATACAACTGGAAATCAAAAGGAGGCGGTCCCCAAAGCTCTTAGTTTCCAGGTGTATGAATTTAAAAAAAAAATTTTTTACTTTTTAGTACAGTTTCTTAAAATAAAAGCTTTTTCTTAAAAATACTTTTTTCATAATTTTTTTCGTATTTACGAAGAGTATAATAAAACCCTTTCTTAGATTAAGTTTAGTTTTAGTTACCTCCAGATGATGCCAACTTTGTAGCGAAACACGTGTCGAAAGCAGTGTTCGGAATTTCGTGGAAAAGCAACAGTTAAATGTTTGTTTTTATTTCTAAGGTCTTTTGATGGATGTAAATTTTATTTAAAGACGTAAGTTTAGTATTTATATACAGTGATGTCCATAAATAACGGTTAAATTCATAATCTACGTAATTTACAATTCATAAGTAAAATCCTAAAACACGTCAATTTTTAATTCTAAAATGACATTTCTTGAGCATAATTTTATACCTTCCACTTTAACCTCCCTGGAGTCACAGCTACCCATTTAAAATCATTAAATGGAATGAAGATGCGTGTGACAGCTCATTTGAAAGGGGTTTTTATTTCTCTTTTCAAGAATATAAAGTTGTTTAAATTTTGTATATTCTTCATCAAGGAAAGTAAATTTGAAAATTTTAAAATGTATTTGAGTTGTAACCTAAACTATTTATATTATAAATATCTGTCAAATCTGTCAAGATTATGTGTTATCAAATCAACATTGTAAGGTAGTTAGGGATAATCCATTGGTGATCGAAGATCCTTATCACCCCAGTTTAAATGTTCAACTAGAAATTAGTCACAAGTTCAGTGAATGCAATATTAATAGCCAGTCATATTTTAATTTAAAAAAAGCAGACTTTCTCGGAATGCATCATTTATTAAGAGAAGTAAATTGGGGAATTCTTCATTCTTACACAAATGTGAATATTGCTGCGGATAAACTTTATGACTTAATTCACGAAATTTTAGTCATTTGTGTTCATAAAACGAAGCCAAAAACCAGCAAATATCCGCCATGGTTCACTAATGAAATCACTAGTGACATAAAATCAAAAGAGAGAAATTTGAAGCTTCCCAAAAAAACTAATTTAGAGCAATGCCGTATAGACTACATTTTTAAGAGCCAAAATTAAAAGAGATGTGAAAATTGCATACAATAATTATGTTAAGAGAGTAGAAAATAATATTAAGCTAAATGCAAAGGAATTTTGGAACTTCTTATGCAGTAAAAAAGATAATAAAAATAAAGTACCTTCTGAAATGTTATTTAATGGCAATAAAATTAAGTGCGGAACAGCCATTGCATAGTCATTTGCAGAGCATTTTGAATCTGTTTACCAAGTATCCGAAAACACAGATTTTGAAAATATAAATATAGAAAGTGACCTTGACGTTTTGAATATTAGCAATATATCACAGAAGAGAGGCATAAGAGCTATAGATAAGTTCAAACCGAAGAAATCTATAGGGTCTGATAATATACCGAATTATGTAACCAAAGGATGTAAAGACATATACTAGCCGAACCCTTACAAATAATATTTAACCTTGCATTAAAAACAAAAGACAGAACCTAACTAATTTGTTTTAAATATTAGGTTAGTCTGCATATTTATTATTTTAAAGTGCTTTACTCTTAAGACAATAAAATGTAACCATGCAGGTATTAATTCGGAATGTTTCATTGATTTTTATCATTATCGGTGGACCACTGGAAAAGTGATAGGTATACATCCCCAGACATGTTTTGCAGGAAAAGTATGACACTAATAGAATTTAGAATATGAAATCTCACAACTGATAAATCATACTTTGAACCGAATTTTCTATATCACCCTGGATAGCTAGGTCGGCCCAGTTGAACAAATGGTTATATTTTGACAGCCCCAACAACATACTAAAATTTCAACAAATTCTGTCGGTGTTGGAAAACCCCTTAGAGGTGTGGGATGTCCTTTAAGAAATTAAAATAATCTTATATTGCCGGATAGAGAATTGAAAGTCCTTTCAAATGAGCTATCACACGCACTACTTAAAAATTATGCTCAAAAAATGTAATTTTAGAATTAAAAATTGACGTATTTTAGGATTTTACTCATAGTTATATTGATCCATATATGAATCATAATCCCCTCAAACTCCACGAATTCCCTTTTAAATCATAAATGGTATTAATCAATAATCTAGATTTAGACCTGCTAATTAATGACTTCATATTTTTAGCTTCAGTGTAATTTACAAAAATAGGTAGGTCAAGTGTTAACAAACGAATGCGTCGCAAAATCTCAGTAATAGGTACATACCTACATTTAAATTTAACTTAACGGCATCATAGATTCATTTTTCTTAAATTAAAGGGTTATGTAAGTTACAAAATTAACATTATTAACCGATAGCGTTAGAGCAGATTATTATTAGAATAGTTTCCGGGTAATCATTTGTTAAATAATTCAAAATGTAACTGATGCGGATCATTGAACATGTGGTTAAATGAGTATATTGATGGAGAAAGTAGATTTCTGAAATAGGGTTCTGGGGGAACTTTAGTATACATTTCTATCCAGATTAAAATTTTTTAGAAACGAACATGAAAAGTGGTTTGACTACTCGAAAGCAGATGGCGCTGTCGGTATTAATAGCGCTTAATTTATCGCTCACGTTAAGGGAAATAAAATTAACTGTTCTATCCATGATATACAGGGTGGACCATTAATAATAGGCCATAATGCAGAGGTAGATTCTTTGGGCCAAAATATGACGATATAACCAAAGATGCTTTAGTAAAATATTGCTGTGGAAATAGATACAGGATGTCAAAATTCAAATAATTCTTCGTTTTTTTGCAATAACTCAACAGCCTCTTGACTGATCTCCGCAAAATTTGCTAGAGGAACTTTTTTATTCTAAGAAACAATAATTTATGCATTACACCACGTTAGATAATAGAGGGCGCCGCAGGACCTGTATCCGGTGATGAGTTTTTTTCGTATTTTTTTTGTGGTACTTCTGACCAGGGCGTCATTTCCACGTATAAAAGGTACACTTGGTAGAACTTGATAACTCCAACCGTTTACGAGGAAATTGCCGTTAAACATTTGAATAATTTTTTGAAAGACAAATTCAAATTTAATGAAACATAGTGTATTTATTGAAAAGTGTGCTTTGGTTACGTCTTAGTTCTGTCATGTACGTCATTTAATCATTATATTTTACTCTTGTGTTTCTCGAACTATTTTTTTTCTTTATTTAAATTAAATTGCCTCCACATAATAAATTTTCAAATAGGGAAATGAGGGATATATGTGTTTACGAAAAAAAAAAAAAAAAAAAATTAGCGGACGTGCTGCAGCGAGGAGACACTCATTTCGATATCCAAATAGACACTCATTTCAATATCCAAAAAGAATACAGCCAGGCCATAAGATTTTCAAAGATCGGTTTCGTCGTTTGGGAGAAACAGGTTCATTTCGCCATAAAAATAATGTAGGACGACCGAAACGAATTAATCCAGATCAAGATCTAGAAATTTTAGTTCGGGCGGATGAGGATCCTCAAGTCAGCTCAAGTCATTTATCAGCGGTAATAGGGGTGAGTAAACAATCTGTTCTAAGAGTCTTACGCAAAGAACGCTTCTACCCATATCACTTCACTCTTGTACAAAACTTACATCGAAGGGATCTTCCACAAAGGCTACAATTTTGTCAATTTGTTCTAAATAAACACAGAAGGGATCGAAATTCATTTACCGACGAAGCAACTTTTACTCACCGAGGCGTTTTTAACTGAAGAAATATCCATTACTGGGAAGTAGAAAATCCTCATGCCGTTAAAGAAAGGCATTTTAAGATTAAGATTAACGTTTGGTGTGGAATTATAGGCGATCAGTTATTGGGACCATTATCCTTTCTTTAAAATAATTTTTCATTATTTACCTAGGTGGTTTTTACTGTAATTTGTTACCTAGGGAGAGAAATACTACTTTTCATTGGAGGAATGGAGTAAATAATGGTGACTTCTCAGGTTAGTAGTAAAAAAAAATAAATAACACACTAAAAGTCTATACGCCAGTCAATTTATACGCAAAGAAGTGTTCGACCTTACAACACGTCATGTTCTAATTTTTTAATATGTTGTTAGGACCAATGCCAATAGTAAGAAACCAAGTTTGCAGCTTCGAGAGACCTATGCGAGCTGCGCAATTCCCACAAAAATAGCGAAACTATCGTACTTGTTTCGGTTTTTGCTTAATATCTCCTAACGTGTGCGTCCAACAGAAAAAGCTACAATTTAAACCCAACTCGAGTTCCGTATATTCCGAACTTTGTGAGATACAGCTCTTTAAAAATTGGTAATTGTCTCCAATATCCATTATCTATGACTTTCCTCGTGGGATGAGTACTTTCTCCGCTATCTGGCAAGATACACGCGACCAACACGAAATTTTTCCACCTTTTGGAGATAATTGCCAATTTTTGAAAAGCTGTATCTCGGAAAGTTCTGGTTATACGGTTTGGGCTTAAATTGTAGCAAATTTAATCTGCTTTTAAGAAAGTAATGAGAGCTTTTTCTGAAGAACGCATACTTTAGGAGATATTGAGCAAAAATCGAAACAAGTGCAAAAATGTCGCTGTTTTTTGGATAGTGCGCAGCTCGCACAGGTCCTTCGAAGTTGCAAACTTGATTTCTTACTATTGGCATAGGTCCTAACAACATATTAATAAAAAACGCTGCCTGAGGAATCACTACTTCCACATCCAGATTTCTAGTCCAAGTCACTTTAAAGGAAACATCTTGACTATATTTGCACTCTAGTATGTGGAAATTATTGATCATAGAATTTTAATAACATCCAGTTCCAGATATTGTCTATAATTGTTTATTTGCGGTATATTCAGATTTTCTTACTTTTTGTTGGGCATTTTGCCACCGAAAAATTTTTGATGAAAAAACCTCTGCGCCAAACAGAGGTTGGTTCTTGAATACTTGACTGTTTCAAACAGTCTCACACCTAAAAATATATAAACTAGAACAATGTTATAAACTAAAAAATGAGTGAGTGCGGAAAACATTACGTAGGTGAATCATCTAGACCTTTCAACGTAAGGCTTGGTGAACATAGAAATTATGCTAGAAGGGGAGACTTTGAAAAATCCAAAATTTGTGAACACGCGTGAGATAATCACAGGATTAAATGGAACTCGGCGAAGATTAAAAAGAGAGTAACGGAACTAAAATAAAACTTAAAGAATCCGCAATTATTTTATTAAACGAGGATAGATGCGTTTCAAATTATTCAATGGATTTTTGTACTAATTGGTTGCCCATCCTTAGAGACGAAGTAAGTAAAAATAAGATAAATATGATTTAACGTCTCACGTGATTATGGAAGTACATAAGCAAAGAACTGTCATGGTTGACGGCCAAAAAAGTTTTGGAGAACCGAAGTAGATTTTCTTTCGAAACGTTAACTGACTATAGCTTTAATTTGAATTTTTTAGTTTATAACATTTTTCTAGTTTATATATTTTTAGGTGTGAGACTTTTTGAAACAGTCAAGTATTCAAGAACCAATCTCTGTCTGATCCGTTTGGCGCAGAGGTTTTTTCATTACAAATTTTTAAATATTTTTCAGTGGAAAAATACCCAACCAGAAGTAAGAACATCCAGTTCCAGATCTTGTTATAATATGTACGTGTACAAAATTTCAAGTCAATATCTTAAACCGTTCCAGAGAAGACGTGCGGACAAAAAAAAAGTTACAGACAGTCAGATCGACAGACAGACAGACAGACAGACAGACAGACAGACAGACAGACAGACAGACAGACAGACAGACCGACCGACCGACCGACCGACCGACCACCGACAGACAGACAGACAGACGGACGGACGGACGGACGGACAGACAGAAATTTTTTCCGCTTAAATTTAAAATTTCCACGTTCCATGACATTCTAAACCTATTCCAATAAAAAAAGAGAAAATTATTTTACGATTACTGTACTTCCAATCCACTACGTGGATGTGGAAGTAATTAGAATTACATGACGTTTTGCACTTTTTTGTATATAAATTGAGTGTCGTATAGATTATTAGTGTTTTATTTATTTTTATTTTTTAAAACCAATATCACAACCTTTTTCAGCATGATCTGTAATTTAATACCACACACAATTTATTATGATTTTCAAAAATTTTCTTAAAATGTCGGCCAAAAAACGCATTTTGCACACGCAGACTTTTCTAGACTTTTGATATGTCCAAAAGATACCAATAACGAACTAAAAAATTCCCACCCCCTCCTTGTGGGAATTAGTTCCACCCAAAAACCTATATCTACTCTACTATATACCTATTTAATATAATCAAATACATATAGATATAGGTAATTTATTTCGTTTTTATATGGTATATAAAAAACTTAAAGCTGCCGACCGAGCTATTATAAAGGGGTGACCGGGGCATCGTTTATTTTTCTACACTTATTAAATAATAAATATAATGCGTTACTTAATAGATAAAACATCATTACTGTTATGTAAAGTATTGGGGAGCGGTGGGGACTATAGGGAAATATAGTTCACCTATCGGAGAACAACACCATCACGCGCTATAATAATTAGCGTTACTACACCGATCGTGATAGTGATGCGTACGATGTTTCTATACTACTCTCTACATACAGATTTCCCTTCGCTTGCCAACACTCGTGGCAGATACATATATTTTGGAATGATTAAGGTGTGAAATAAACGGAAACACGCCTTTTTCATTAAGATTTCTAACTCTTGTGATATAGTTATGCGAATGAGCCCTAACTAGAACATCACACCCAGGGAACAGATATACAGAGCCGTATTTTGTATTTATCTGTCAATGTCGCGAAGGGCGGGCAATGCGCTCACCAATGCATACGATTTCTACATTGACTCAGAACAGAGTAAGATTTTGAAATTTACCAGAAAGTTTATACTCAAAACACGATTTTTAAATCTCTAGTATTATTTTGTTCATTCTAATAAGCAATACGAAGATTTACTTTCAAGATATGACAAACACTCTGTCTCTCAGGTTCTCTCAGTAATTTACGTAGATTAAGAAAAAATATCAGTTTTGCTTAAAAATATTACTGAATTGTTTTAAATAACACTGTTATGAAACGAGTGAAAATTACAGTCGGGCTTTACCGAATGAGAATACCTATAACTTCTGTTCGACTATATTTTTCCAAAGCAACACTTGTAAAACTAAAATATCATGGTAAAATACCCCCTATTGAGATTGGAACATATTCATCACTCAGAGTATTCACGTTGCATAAACTGTCATTTTTATATAAAATATGTTTTACTATAATTTGGAGCAGCACGGAAACTGAAAAGAAGCAACACCTGCACCACACCCCAGCCGATGATGACAAATGGAAACTTAAAAGAAGCATCTCTCAAACATCTACACTTCCCATCCTATATTCCCACCCCATGCGTCATGCGGCTCTCGCTGCTGACAACAAGCATGTCCAATGTCCAACCCGGCGTATACAGCCGGTTCGGCGGTATATAAAACATGCTAGACTTGGTTCCGGCACGCGGTTTGGTCGTCGGTTGGGCGTGTTCGACGGACGACCAAGCTGCGTGTTGGAACGAACTTCCATGGATGCCCGGAATCGGCAGCAATGCCCACCTTACGCTGGCAAATTTGTCAATCAATCAACTGTTACTACTGTTTTTGATTAGGCATACAAAAAAAAACCGCTGCCTAAGGAATCGCTACTTCCATATCCAGATTTTTCATCCAAGTCTCTATAAAGGAAGACTTCTTGACTATATTTGCACTCTAGCATGTGGAAGTAATTGATCGTAGAATTATAATAATATTTGGAGCAGGTGTCATAAAAAATTGAGGCATTGGTTTCTAGCATATACGCCAAAAACTAAGTTCCTGGACTCTATTAGCTTGCTCTACTTATTTTCCCCAATGACACCCTCCCTCCACCCCTTACAATACATACGTGTACCAGATTTCAAGAGAATGTTTCGATTTTATTTTATTAACCCCTTTATTAATGGAGTAGAGGGGGTATTGAAAATTATAGCAAAGAAATCTGAGGCCTTCGCTTCTAATATGTACACCAAATCTCAAGTTTCTGTACCCTTACCATCTTGCTTTACTCATTTCCCCCTATTTAACTCTAATTATTCCCCCACCTCTTCAACGTAATCATGTCAGAATTTAACCTAGTTTCAGAAGTCGTTATAATACACACGTGTACCAAATTTCAAGTGAATATCTCAATTTTATTTTAACAATGGATTAGGGGTGGTGGGGGGGTTGAAAAATATTATAAAGTAAGGCTTTGGCTTCTAGTACACACACCGCATTTCAAATTTCTGTACTCTTAACAGCTTGCTTTATTTATATGCCCCTATTTAATCCCGAACCCTTCAACGGAATCATCTCAAAATATAATCTAGTTTCAGATGTCATTATAATACATACGTGTATCAAATTTCAAGGGAATATCTCGGTTTCATTTTATCAAGACTTTGGATGGAAAATATTATAAAAAATTTTGAGACCTTGGCTTCTAGTACATCAAATTTCATGTTTCTGTATTCTTACCAGCTTGTTTACTTATTTTTCCCTATTTGTCCCTATTCACCCTAACCCTTCACCGGATATGTTCAAAAAACAATCCAGTTCCAGATCTCGTTATAATATATACGTGTACAAAATTTCAAGTCAATATCTTAAACCGTTCTAGAGAAAACTTGCATAAAAAGAAGCTACAAACAGACCGACAGACAATTTTTTTTCCCCTCAAATTTAAAATCTCGACGTTTCATGACATTCTAAACCTATTTTTACAAGAAAAACGTTCGAATGTGTTTTTACGATTACTAAGTATACTTCCACTCTACTACGCGAAGTAAAATTTTTTTTACGATTACTGTACTTCCACTTCACCACGTGGATGTGGAAGCAACAGAATTTTCTCAGCTATACTCAGGCTTATATCTGGCATATTATATTTTATATTTACAAATCATCTTCTATTTTAAACCCCAAATACTTCTTACTTGACCGTAAGTAACAATAGATAGATAAGTGAAAGACTATATACTACTGTTATAAAACACTTCGTTGCTCTGTATTTCCATTTCATAAATGTGAAATTTTACGTATGCTTACATCCACCGCAAAAGTTGGTTGCTTATTGGATAAAATATAGGTCATAATTTACACATGGCGCCTAGCAATAACAGAAAAATTTCCCAATAACGTGAAAATGTTTCTTGCAGAAAGCTTCTACTTTTACAGATGATGGCACTCTGCGGACCATCCTATCTATACGGGACACCGGGTGTACTTAATGGCTTGCGATAAATCCAATAAGGAATCCTTACATATGGGAATAATATTTTCACCAATAAGGGACACGCTTGATGTTAAAGGAAAATTTTATTTTTCTTGTCCACAAGAAGTTTTTGTATGGCAATAATATTGCGTTTAGAAATATTACTGCTAGAGAAGTTTTATCGTTTAATGTATAAAGTGAAATCTCGAATGTTTAAGAGAGAATTATTGGGTGAGGGCCCTCACAGAAATTGTTCGTATTTAGCATAAACTCCTTCATTGTTTACAATTGAACGGGTTTTCCTTGATAACCAGTGAAACTTATGACTAATTAGTCAACTGAATTGAATTTTAAACTAAGATTAGTGTCAATATATATTATATTTACTTTGGAACATATTGAATTGTTACTCTTAAACATGATATTCAAATGAAGTCTTGTCTTTGTTTCTAAAACTATGAGAGGGAATATAAATATTGATCATGCATTAACAAATCTGCATAAAAATATTACATCAGTAAGTAAGCTTCTATTTTCTAGCGATATAATATGATAATTGTGTCTTATCAAAGCACTGCTGCTTTATTTTTTACAAACTCCAATTTGTGGAGTAAATATTGTGGATTTCAGATTAGTGATGCCAAATTTAACTTATTATGCAGAAGGGAAATATACCTAAATTGATTTTATTACATTCATAGATTTAAATTTTTTACATGTTTCGATAATAACATCTAGTATTTTGTTACTTTTTGACCGACTCAAAAAAATTTCTAAGAGGTTCTCAAGTTTACTTGTATATGTTTTTTTATGTTTGTTCATTGATATTATATAATCTACTGTGGAGAGAAGTTTATTTTTGAACAAAAAATCATTCCAATGTTTTTAATTTACCATACTCCTTTTACCGCCTTGTTGAAATTAAAATCGTACTTGAATATAAATATTTGAATATATACACCTACAACAGAATATACCCATATTTCGTTATACAGCACGCGTAGAAACAATCTGTCTTCCTAAAACGAGGTACAGTTAGCTTTATTACTTATTTGGGAGTATACTTTGGAGTCCTCTGCATATAAAAGAATTTGCAAAATTTTAAAGAAACATGGATATCATTTAAATTAATCAAAGATAGTAACGGCCCGAGATGTAGACTTTGGAGTACTTCTGAGGTAACTACATAGAGAAATTACGTATATTCATTAACTGTTAACTTATTATAAACATAAGATATGAACCATCTCAGGAAGCTCCCATGCACTCTGACTCCAGCCAATTTAGCGGTTATTATTTATTATCTAAATTTAAACGATAATTATGACCAACGTTATCAAATGCTTTACAGAAAATGTTTAGTGTTCAAATCGGTCATAATCTACATGCAAGAAGCTACAATTTTAACGTGCATATTCTTATTTTTTTCTTTGAATTATCTCACCTCCAAAAATACTAAAAATATATCTTCTTACAGTGTCTTTGTCTTTGTGATTCATATTTCAGAGAGATAAAAAGGATAGAAAATTAAGACGTTGGCAAATATGTGCATTCGGTATTTTTCTACTACAAGTTTTCCTCTGATGGTGAATTGCCCATCCTGCTATCTCAATTCTTCATCGAAATCCATTTTTGCAGTTACTGCGTCTCATAAATGTCCTATCTAGCATCTTTAGAACGATGCACGATGAGACATTATCTGTTGTAAATATAACGTTATGCGTACTTTCCTAGATATTTGGTCAGTTTTGAAATATATTGGATAATCTCAATTTTTAATATTTCACAGGTTCGCGTTCATAGTCCTGCTAGTATTCTTCTTCAAACTGAGAATGGTAATAATCTTCAAATTTCAATACCTTATGGATATCTACAGCCTTCAAAAAGTATAAAATATTAAATACTACCGACTGCGCCAGTTAATGCTAAACAAAACTTTTAACCAGAGTTGTATTTTGAACATTAACAGTCAAAATGAATTACAGTTTATTTGAGAAGACTTGAGTTTAAATCGCTATCACAGAATACAATGCTAAGCGTCTGTATTTACTAATGCGAGCGCCCTGTAAGACTGATATAGTTCAACGCAAGTAGACAGTGTTATACCATGTTATTTTACATAAGTACCTAATTTGAGATAATGATTTCAAGACTAACGAAATTATCGTGTATACAAGAAATGATCTACATACACACATACTTACGAACAGATACACAGCCATTTAAAAAAATATTCGATATTCTAGTTCAGCGTGTTGCGAAATAAATTTCTTTACAACATTTGTTTCCACTATGACTAAAAATTTTTGACTGGTTACAACTGAATTAAATTAAATAGGAATATTAATGACATTTTGAATTTACATATCCTTAAGTTATTTTTCGCATCACCCCAGGAATGATAATTATTCGTTATTTTTGTCTAGTGGTAGATTTGGTATGTCTTTTTTCAACAGTTAATCCCTTGAGGAATAGTGTTTTCTACTAGTCATATTTTCCTAATTATACCTCTTTTCTCACACGTATAATAATACGTACAACTATTTAGAGGAGTCTGATTGCAGTTTATTACTGTATAATTAAAAAGTTTGCAGGTTTTCATTTTCAAAGACTTCTGAAATATAATTATATACGCAACACTTTTTTACATTTGTGTAGTTTGATGGTACTTAGGGTAGACCAGAAGAGTTAACGTAAATAATTATCGGGATCGCCGATGGTATTTCTTTGAACCGCTATGCCAATTTGCTCCGGACCACCCAAGTGGTGTATTACCGACGACATGAACATTAAATTATATCATTAAGTCAGCTTCGCGGCTACAATCTTCGAGACGGACGGTGAGTATTTGCTTGGCGTACACTGCAAAAACTCGTGTTTTTTTCTTATGAATTCATCAACTTTTTCTCAGAAAAAAGGTAATCGTGTTTTCTAAGATTCAATTTGTAAATTTCATGAAGTACTTAATACGTATAATGTGCTCTTGAATATAAAAAATCGTATAACTGCACTATTGTAGAAGTAGCTGTGTATCTGTATTATGCTATACAAGGTGGCACGATTTTATATATTTGATTATAAATGAGTGGCATTGTTAATTCTTTAAGTTCTCAGCTTAAACTCGTCATCTCTTATTATTCACAACGTCTTAATGGACGCTTTGTGATTCATGTAATATTCTAGTTGTAGTGGGCCTCCCTATAGCTGCTGCAAGTTAGGCCTCACCGAAGTTCTTTTCTCTTAACTGTTTAGTAACATCAGCCCAACGTTTTGGTGGTCGTCCTCTTTGCCTCTTGCTGGGTTTGTGATTTTCCCTGGACTATCAACCGTTTTTTATTGTTCTCTCTCCGGTGGATGTGGTAAGAAAGTGAGAGGATTCGATAGAGTACGATGCTGGGGAGTTGCTTTGGAGGACGATTTCTTGGAGCATTGAACTGTTGCATGTTTGTGTGGTGAGCTGTCTATGGAACTAGTAGCAAACGTCTCCAGACCCACATTTCGAAATGATCAATACGCCTTCAGTCTGCCTTCTTAAGAATCCATGTTCATAGTCGTAATGAAATACCTTACCAAGTCTGGATTTTGTGTGTCTTGGGGAAAAATATAGAGCAGCAGAACGCAGATTTATTTTATCAATTTCTTATGAAAACAGATATTAAAAAATTCAGACGCAGGGGAGATATAAGCAAATAAGTACAATGCATATGCATATGCGAATGTGAATACAAGTATAGGTGTAAGTGAAAATGTAAATACAAACGTAAATGCAAATGTAATTGCAAATGCAATTGCAAATGTAATTGCAAATGTAAATGTAGTTGCAAATGCAAATGTAATTTCAAATGCAAATGTAATCGTACATGTAAATGTAAATCCAAATATAAATGCAACTGCAAATTATAACGGCAAAAGCAAAGATCAAGACAAAGGCAAATGAAAATGTAAATGCCAATGCAAAAGCAAATGCAGATACAACTGCAAAATGCAACTGCAAACACCAAGGCCAAGGCAACTACAAAAGTAAAGGTAAAAGCAAAGGCAAAGGCAAATATGTAAGCAAATGCAGATTAAAATAAAAATAGTCTTAATTGAGTAATATTAAAAAAACATAATTATTTTAAGTACGATATTCGACATCGTCTACATTAATAATTTAATACAACTTACAATAGTGACAACTACATTTCATTATTCATATTATTTTTCCTTGACGTTTTCTAATTAATTATTTGTTTCAGCGATTACCTGTATATTTTTCAGTAAACGTATATCAAGCTTCCTTCTTGACAGTTGAATTAAGTACATGCGAAGTATTATTGTCCTCCGTCACATTTTTTCGTTAATTATTATGTTAACGATGTTCACCGTCTATACTTTCTTCCTTGAGAAGTGTGTTAATTTTAGTGTTAACTATATGCTAAATATTATTTATCTCCATTACATTTTTCTTACCTAATATTTTAGGTTGATCAGTATGTATTTATTTCACTGAAAATATATCATGTTTCCTCGTTGGCTATAATGTTAACTATACCTACCAAAAATCATTTTATTAAACTCGGACAATGATTCTTCCATGATTACAATGCATCCCTGCGGTAAGCTAGAGAAGTAGTAGAGCTATGCTTCTAAGAGAGAAAAAAGACTACTGTCTAAATAATTAAAAATGCTATATAGCTCAAGAACCAGTGTGCAAAATCGACTATTTTGAATACCTGCTAACAAGGGTGGTATACTAAGGAAAATATTATACTAATCACCGTAGGCCGGGTCACAAGTCCACAGAGTGGTTTGATTTTTGGGCCCGGGACCACGGAAAAATAAATATTTTTAAACAACCGAATACTTGCTAACAACTGCAGTATATGATGTCTGTATGTACAATTCTGAGTTGATAAAAAAAAGTTACATTTTTTCTTGTAGAGGAAAAACCGTGGCAAATTAAAAAATTTGCCATGATCCAACCGAATGAGTATCACTTCTACTTTGCAGAAATATATTTGTTATAAGTATTTGATACCATGTACAAGAAGTTACAATTTTTCTATGGTCCAAAAAAAAGTTACAAGGCCATATTAGACTGAGAATTAAGCAAAAATTGAAAATTTCACAATGCACCTATAAAATGGAAAGTTCTCCACAGAAGACACTAAAAATTGGCATAGATCTTCGGGTTATCATAAGAAACGACATACAAGGAAGTTACACTTTTCTGCTTCAACCCCCCCACCCGCTCTTAAGGGGCCGATAAATACGGGTCCAAAAATGATTATTTTGGACCCGTATATATGGGCCCCCATGGAGGCGAGTGGGGGTGGGGGGGCAGAAAGGTGTAACTTTTATGTATGTCATTTCTTATGATATCCCGAAGGTCTATGCCAATTTTACTTCCACATCCACGTAGTGGATTGAATCGTAAAAAAAAATTCCATTTTTTTTTCTTGAAGTAGGTTTAGAATGTCATGAAACGTCGAAATTTTAAATTTGAGGGAAAAAAAAATTTTGTCTTCTACACGTGTATATTATAACGAGATCTCTAACTGGACTGTTTCTTGAACATATCCGGTGAAGGGTTGGGAGTAAATTGGGGTAAATAGGGGGAAATAAGTAAAGCAAGCGGGTAAGAGTACAGAAACTTGAAATTTGGTGTATGTACTAGAAGCCAAGGATTCAAAATTTTTTAAAATATTTTCCATCCATGGAGTGGGGGGGCACTCCATTATTAAAGGCGATAAAATGAAATTAAGATATTCACTAGAAATTTGGTATACGTATATATTATAATGATATCACGAATTATATCATATTTTGTGATTATTCCGTTGAAGAGTTTGGGGTTAAATAGGGGAAAATAAGTAAAGCAAGCTGGTAACAGTACAGAAACTTGAAATTTGGCGTATATACTAGTAGACAAGGCCTTAGATTTAAAAAAATATTTTTCAACCCCCACCTACTCCATTACTAAACGGGGTTGATCAAATAAAATTGAGATATTCAGTTGAAATTTGGTGTAAGTATATATTATAATGACATCAGGAACTCTTATTATATTTTAGGATTATTCCGTTGAAGAGTTGGGGGTTGAATAGTGGTAAATAAGTAAAGCAAGTTGGTAATAGTACAGAAACTTGAAATTCGGTATATGTACTAGACAAAGCCTCAGATATTTTATAATATTTTTCAACCGCTCCACCACCTCCATTATTAAACGGGGTTTATAAAATAATTAAGATATTCACTTGAAATTTGGTATACGTTTGTATTATAACGATATCTGGAACTAGATTATATTTTGAGATGATTCCGTTGAAGGGTTGGGGGTTAAATGGGGGTAAATAAGGGCAAATAAGTAAAGCAAGTTGGTAAGGAGTACAGAAATTTGGGATTTGGTGTACTTACTAGAAGCGAAGGCCTCAGGCTTTTTTTATAAGATTTTCCATGTCCCCATCACTCCCACTCCCTTATTAAAAGAGTTGATAAAATTAAATTGTGATTTTCACTTGAAATTTGGTACACGTATGTATTATAATGACATCTGAAACTATATTATATTTTGACACGATTCCGTTGAAGGAGTGGGGGTAAGTAGAGGTAAATGGTAAAAAGAAGTAAAGCATGCTGTAAGAGTACAGAAACTTGGGATTTGGTGTATATTCTAGAAACTAAGTTCTCAGATTTCTTTCTAATATTTTTCTATGATATCTGCCCCAAATATTATTAAAATTCTATGACCAGGAATTTTCACATACTAGAGTGCAAATACAGTCAAAATGTTTTCTTTCAAGTGACTGGGATGAAAAATCTGGATGTGGAAGTAGTGATTCCTTAGGCAGCGGTTTTTAGCGCCTTCCGTGGAGAATTTTCCAATTTACAAGTGCTTTGAAATTTTCCATTCTGAGTTTAAAATGGCCTTTTAAGTAGAAGTGGTATTCATTGGGTTGTATCATGACCAATTTTTAAATTTTCTGCGTTTTTTCCTGTACCAGCAAAAAATTTTAACTTTTTTTTTTACTAATTAAAAATTGTACAGACTATCGTATACCGCAGTTGTTCGCAGGTATTCAGTCAAAAATATTTAGTATCCATGGTCTCCGGGCCCAAAATCAAACCACTCTGGGGACTTGTGACCCAGCCTATGGTGATTAATATAATATTTTCCTCAGTATACCACAATTGTTAGCAGGTATTCAAAACCAGTCGATTTTGCACACTGGCTCTTAAGCTAATATGTAGGTATATTATAAACGTATATTATTACAAGATAGTTTTAGAAATTATTAATGAATGCATAGTAACGATATTAGCGCCTTCACCATTTTCTTGAATATTCTATTGCAGTTTTTTTATCGACAATCAAATTAATACGAATTTCCTACTCTGTTGCATAAATTTATATTGGAACACAAATGAATTTCATAGCGAAAAATATAAAAGTATTCCGAAAAAGATTTCTCCCACATTAGTGTCCTTGGTAGGCGATAAGCAACATATTTGCTTTGTAAATTCCAAATTATTGTTAAACTTAATGTCATGCTTTTATGTCTTTTATTACTGTTTTTGTATGTTGAACAGCTAGTGTCTAGAGAATTCAGTTAGGCGATGGCAGGTTAGAGAACAATAAGTGGACATGCAACTAATGACCATTGGCGTTATATAACCTTTCGAAGAGATACGTTCTTTGTTTCCGGCTTTACCAGTAGCTTTGAAAGATATAATTATAAACAAGCTAACCGCTATACACTTCGCCGATTTATTGCACTTATTATATAATTGTTGCACATTCTATAGAATACTCTCAGCTGTTTAAAATCGTTCCATCAAAGAGAAATTTTCCGAGTTTTCAAATCTCGTCTAATTTTAAGCAATGTTAAATATAATGATGTAAGATACTACCAAACTATTTATTTTGTATCGACATGTCGTGTACTTTCACATAGAAAGTGATTTATATTTCTTATTGAAGTAGAAGAGAAATAGATACATGTGGAGGTTGTCCCCCAAATCCAACCCTCCAAGATAACTTATGATAAATGAGGAAAATAGTATATTTCAAAGTTCAGGAGTAACAGTAACAAAATGGAATTTATGCTTTTCTTGAAATTTAATACATATGACTTCAGCTGTGTTCGATACTAGTAACTATTCGAAAATAAAATATGTTTTTGAATGCTAAATCAAATCTTTTGTAGATCATGCGTCAAAATTAATGAAAATTGTGCATTTATTATCTATTCCAAAATTTGTGTATGGTGATAGAGTTGAACTAAGGACATGGGAATGTGTTTTTTCAAATTAACTTCAATTTTATTAATTTTACAAAAGACCCAGTTGAAAACAAATATAAAGATAACGTTCTCCTAAGAGATTTACGGCTCTAGTACCATTATTCCATATTCTTGTCGGACCCTATGTACTAAAAATATGGATGTTGTACAAACACGGCTTATTTATTGCATGGAAATATGATGTTTACTGTAGTAATTTATGATAGTGTCTTTAACGTATTACACCTGGAAACATCATAAATCATTTTATTATACTTGAAAGAGTTATGTGTTAGACGAACAAAGTTTCAACGAAAAGAAATGCAGCTAATGTTAACATTTTCATAATTTATTTGTAATAAATCTAAGTTTATAGAAAAAAATTGTAAAATTATTAAAAGCGAAATTTATTTCTTCTGAAATAAGAATATAGAGAGCAAAGGTACATTACGGTATCTAATGCGAAGACTAGATGAAGAGAAATGAATTGTAAAATGAGTAGATTTTGCAGTCGGGTGTGGCCGACTGCGGATACCTATTTGATAATGGGGTTGTAACAGTTGATCCTTTTGTCGCCTCAAACTTCAATAATTCTTTTACATATGTCCTAATGAAGTTGTTAAACAAATTCCTGCAGACGACTTTATTGATAATAAACATACAGATATTAAATTTAATCAGTCTAGTTTATTTCTCGAACCTTTTCTATGTGAAGAATTAATGAATCTATTAATACAAACTAATAAGTAAACAATCATGCGGTTCAGATAATATTCCCATGTCGTTAATAAAAAAGTATTATATACAGTCGTAGAGCCCTTGACGTTTTTGGTAAATTTATCATTTCAAAAGGGAACATTTCCAAAATACTTAAAATTGGAGAAAGTAGTTTCTATACACAAGAAACATGATGTAGCGGATATGACTAATGATATACCTGTTACAGTACCTTCTGGTTTTTCAATAGTGTTTGAGTATTGCTATTTACATCGTTTATTAAATTTTCTTGAAAAATTTAAAATTTTCACGGAAAATCAACATGAATTTCGTGCCTATAAATCAACACAGCACTGCGCTATATACTTTACATAAAAAAGTTATTCTATATTGAGGCAGGTGAATGTTAGCATTTTTGCGATCTTAGCAGGGCGGTTGATTGTGTAAACCATAATAATCTGTCACTATGGTATCAGGGGTGTTGCTCTCGATTGGATCTTCTGAATGACAGTAGCCAATATGTTAGTGCGACATTCCGTACAGAAGGCGCAATAACTAATACTCCATTTATATTAGGCCGGAAAAGGCAGCATCCAACTGAGCGGGAATTTTGCAAACACCTTTACTTTTATATTGCTAATAATGTTCCCACCGATATCTTGCTTGCGTTTCAAGTTATTCAAGGTCAAATGTCACAGAAATCGGTTTTTCGCAAGTATTTTGCTTCCTGTATGTCCTATGACTTTTTTGGTCTTTGGACTTCTGTTATATTTTGTGTCAAGAGATCAAACTCATTATATTCTTCATCCTGAATATTTCCTTCGGTAGCGCTATCAGCATTTGCGTTGAGGCATGATTGACCGTGACAATGGCCACAAAGTATTGAACAGGACAATCCAAATTTTCTGCACCCGTAATTTGCGTTACATCCCTTAGTGCAATTGCAAAAAATAGTATTTAAAAGTACATCTGGTGCAGGTGGCAATAAAATATAACAGAAGGTAAAGAAAATGTTGGGGAAGAAAGTAACCACGACATAGAAGAGAACGAATAGATATTTGAGGAGACAGATGATGAGAACTTGGAGGAGTGGACGGTGAAGTCACTAAAACAAGCAAAATCATGGATTAGGCCTACTGGGGAAACCATGTAAAAAAAACTCGCCTTGCATCCTACCAGTGAGGTGGCGTGGAAACGGATGCTCCGCTACCCTGTGCTTTCCTGGCGCATAGTGTGAAAACGACTGGTTTTACGTAAAATATGTATTTAACATTTTTTGAAGAGCATTGTTTTAATCATTTTTTTCTATAATAACCAAAAAAGTCATAGGACATACAGGAAGCAAAATATTTGCGAATAACAGATTTCTGTGACATTTGACCTTGATAACTTGAAACGCAAGCAACAAATTGGTAGTGTACGTTTCTTGCATATTAACATTGATGGATGTCTAAACTGGAAGGAACGTGGGAATTACTAGATAGCCAAATTAAATTAAATTTTCTATTTATTTAAAAATCTAAAAACTGTTCTGCGTAAAAAGCAACTGATAAATCTATACCATGCTCAAGTTGAATCTAGGTTGAGATATGGTATTTGTTTTCGGGGTAATTCCACCCTCTCATCGAATGTATTGGTCGCTCAGAAAAGAATTATAAGATGTATAGAGGGAGTCTCTAACACTCATTCGTGCCGGGAATATTTAAAAAAATACAAAATATGAACACTCTTTGGTTTGTATATATTTGTATTATGTGTATTTATCTTTGTTAACAGATTGTTTTAATATAACTGAAAAGGTTCACTCTATGAATGTACAACAAAATAGACTTTTATGTGCCATTTCTGTACACCATATCCTCCGCTGATTCAGATTATATTGGGAGTAAGGTTTTTAATTGTCTACCAGACTCTTTAAAGCAGGTCTCTCTTACATCGTTTTAAATTAGAGCTTAAGAAATTTCTTGTGGAAAAATGTTTTTATTCTGTTAACGAATATGTGTTAAATTAGATTTAAGTGAGTTGTGACGATTCGTATACAAATTTATATTATCTTAAAAGGAAAATAAATATATTATTATTATTAACATTTTGCTCGAATACGATTCAATTCACTTTTACATGGTCCACTGAGATTAAGATGGCCATCCCCTAGAAAGAGACATCCGACAGGGAAATATTATTTTTAGTCATAACTTTTTTTCTTAGTACGTATATCTAAAAAAATCATAAAAGTACCTAACTAGAACCATAACACGACTATTACCATGAATTTTCACTTAACATTTCCAGTGATTTGTAAAATAGCTAGATTTAAATTTAAAAATTATGTCCATCTTCCTATTTCGCACTTTTAAATCTAGCTATTTTGTAAACCACTGAAATTGAGTGAAAATTCATAGTAATAGTCTTGGTATGGTTCTATTTATCTACACTTATCGTTGGTCGAAACTCATTCCTCATTCATAATAGTCTTATTAAAAATACCTTCACTAAAAGTCTGCCAGGTTTTTTCCTTGGCAATATTGTCAACTAAACTCTAAATACTATATTCGCCCGCCCTTTTCTTGATTAACTACGTCGTTAGAGTATCACCTCTGTATATCGTTACACATAACGCCCCTTAGGGGCTAGAGACTAATGGCTCATGAGTAGTGGCATTGGGTAGCAATGTGGTAGGCAACTATAACTGCAGTACCAACAAAGCCTGTAGTGCGCGTCATCTCGGAGACACTGGTAGTATTACGTCTTCTTGAAGAGGATCGAGATTTCTACATTATTCTAGATTGACGCGCGAGAAGGGTATAGAAGATTTCTAGATGCAATTTGTGGGACATACAGTGTCACCCACTTAAGATCGCAGCACCCCTGTATATACCCGTTAATTGATGCTTGATTAACAACAAATTTTGGTTGTAAGAACAGATCGATAAGGTGATTTTTTAAGCTTGGTAATATGTGATATATGTCTTGGTTACTTTACCAACTAGTGTACGGCGGAAAATGTATAATCAGTTTTGTCCAAAATTTACCTCAGACAACTTGATCACTTACGAAAAAACGTAAAATGAAAAAAATTAATTTTTGGAGGCTTACATCTCAGTAACCAGGTAAGTGATCTCACTTAAAATTGATGTCCAGGGGTTTTAAATAGCGCTCTTTACGTTGATGAAATCAAAATTTGAATAACTAATTCTATAAAACATTTTTTTTTTTTGAAAAATCGGCTTTTCAAACCCCCTTAAAATCGCACGCTACTGACATATTACACATATTACCAAGTTTAAAAAATCAACTTATCGATCTTTTCTTACTACCAAAATTTGATGTTAATCAAGCATCAATTAACGGGTATACAGGGGTGTTGCGATCTTTAGTGGGTCACACTGTATAAGGCGAAATTCATTTAATGAAAAGTAAGGTTAGAAATCCGAAGTGAATTGAAAGTGTAAATATCAAGTAATAAACATTGGTGAAGGCTAATTTAGTCAGTAAAAGTGTAATTTGCTTATAGTTTTTGAACCCACGGATTTTGAAGGGTGATTTCCTAGGGGTGGAAAGACGTGACCATATTCACGTTCACTAAAAGTATAGGTAGCAGGTTTTCCCCTTGGCAATTGTGTCAGTTACGTGCCAATACAATTGCGACAGACAGAGGTGGAGACAGGTGAGTGATGAAATTGGAAGACCTTTATTTTCGTAATCTACATGGTCTGAAATGTGAAAACCCAAAGAAATCTTGAAGCGATTACGATTACGATACTTTCCTTAGGAAATCGAGGAAAGTGAAAACTTAGTTTTTTTGCTTTAAAATTATAATGAAATATAGTATACACGCTGAGCCACTAGTACGTCGAAATAACCTACATAGACTATATTCTGATAGACCCTTGGACGAGAAGTTTGTGACCCCTGTACAGTGCACAGCCTTTGTTTTGTGGCTAACATACACGTCATGGTTCTTATTCGTTAGATTAGATTTGTTTCTTTTTATTAATTTCTTCCATATCCATGTACTGGAGTGGGAGAAAAGTAATCGTAAAGAAAATAAAAAAAAAATCGTGTTGAAGAATGCCATGAAACGTCGAGATTTTAAATTTGAGCTAAAAAATTTTTTTCTGTCTGTCTTTCTGTCTGTCTGTCGGTTTGTGTGCACGTTTTCTTTGGAACAGTTTAAGTTATTGACTTGAAATTTTATACACGTTTATACTATAACGCGATGAAAGGTTAGGGGGTAAATAGGGATAAATAGGGGAAAATAAGTAAAGCAAGCATTCCTTGATAATATTTCCATCCCCCTGCACTACCCCCACTCCATTATTAAAGAGGTTGATACAATAAAATTGAGATATTAAGTTGAAATTTGGTACACGTATATATTATAAAGACACCTGAAAATAGATTGTATTGTGAGATAATTCCGTTGAAGGGATGGGGGTTGAATAGGGGTGAATTGCAAGAAAAAGTAAAGCAAGCTGGTAAAAGCACAGAAACTTAGAATTTGGTGTATTTACTAGAAGCCAAGGCCTCAAAATTTTTATTATAATGACGTCTATAATTAGATTATATTTTCAGATGATTCCGTTGAAGGGTTGGGATTAAATAAGGGTAAATATGGGAAAATAAGTAAAGCATCCTAGTATAAGTACTTGGATTTTGGTGTATACCGGGTGAGTCACGAATTGCGCTCGCCCCGATATTTCCTAAAATATCTGGAATAGAAAATTGAAATTTGGAGGCCTTATTACACGACTAAAATGGCATCTTTTCAATAAAAAATCTAGTGCACATTCGGTTTGACCGGAAATGCCCACAACTTTCGATTTTTAAATGGAACACCCTATATATTTTTACATTTTTGGAATCTAGAGGAAATTTTGAATCCATTTTGGTCACTTTTTGATAAACATTAAAAATTTTATTACAAAATCTATTTCTGAATCCAGAGTGCTGTGGTGCCCAAAATATATTTTAGTTTGTGTGCTACGTTACTATAAAAATAAAAAGAGCAATATGATTGCATTGCTTAATTTTCTAGAGGCATTTAAAATTTTTAAATGAGATTTTTTTCCCACTAACTCGTTTTTTTTAAATGGGAATTTAATCGTTCACCAACATTTTTAAATACCTCATTTTCGTACGAATCTAATGATATCAAAATTTTGAAAATCCGCTCAGAAATATTTGAGATTTCAGCCAAAATACAATGCAACCAAGCTTTTAGAAACATGCGGCTAATAGATAATAGATTAGTGGGCTTTGGAAACTAAAATGGCACATTTCTGTGTAAATCTGGTAACCTAAAATGTTTAAAAATTTTAAACGCCTCTAGAGAATTAAGCAATGCAATCATATTGCTCTTTTTATTTTGATAGTAACGTAGCACACAAACTAAAATATATTTTGGGCACCACAGCACTCTGGATTCAGAAATAGATTTTTTAATAAAATTTTTAACGTTTATCAGAAAGTGACCAAAATGGATGTATTGTATTCAAAATTTCCTCTAGATTCCAAAAATGTAAAAATATATAGGGTGTTCCATTTAAAAATCGAAAGTTGTGGGTATTTCCGGTCAAACCGGATGTGCACTTGATTTTTTATTGAAAAGATGGCATCTTAGTCGTGTAATAAGGCCTCCAAATTTCAATTTTCTATTCCAAATATTTTAGGAAATATCGGGGCGAGCGCCATTCGTGACTTACCCGGTATACTAGAAGCCAAGGCCTCAGATTTTTTTATAAATAATATTTTTCAACTCCTCCCACCACCCCCACTCCATTATTAAAAGGGTTGATAAAATGAAATTAAAGTTTTCACTTGAAATTTGGTACGTGTATGTATTATTGCGAGATCTGTAATTAGATTATATTTTAAGATGATTCCGTTGAATGAGTGGGCTTAGGGGCGGTAAGAAGGGGTAAATAAGTAGAGCAAGCTGGTAAGAGTACCGAACTTGAGATTTGATGTATACTAGAAGTCAAGGCCTCAGATTTTTTGATACTCTATTTCAACTCCGCCACCACCTCCACTCCATTATTAAAGGGGTTGACAAAATAAAATTGAAATGTTCACTTAAAATTTGCTACACGTATGTGTTGTAATGACATTTGATTGAGACGATTCCGTTGAAGTGATAGATAAATTGGAAAAAATAAGTAGAGGAAGCTAATAAGAGTCCAGAAACTTCAGGTTTGGAGTAGGTACGCGTTAGAAACCAACGCCTCAAATGTTTTTATGACATCCGCGTCAAATATTATTAAAATTCTGACCAATTATTTTCACATTCTAGAGTGCGAATATTTTCCTTTAAAAAGGCGGGCGGAAAATCTGGAGTAGTGATTCCTTACGCAGCGGTTTTTTCTACTTTTCTTTACATATTTAATATTTTCCAGTGATTAGATCATCTTTCTGTTTGAGGAAGGACTTACTATTACTTGTTTTTAATTTACAAAATGCGTTTTCCAGACCTTAGAGATAAATAGTCAGTTGGACGAATAACGATTATAAATAGAAATGGTTATTTTATATTGAACCATTAATTCTCCTTAACTTTAGTTCAATATTTACAAGATACTGGCTGATTTGCGATAATTCACAGCATATATCGTTTTATTTACGAAGCATTGCTGTGGTTGTGTAATGTAAAATGAAGAAGTTTGTCGAGTTAAACATTGCGGTTAATATGTTATACGTTCGTGATAATGTTTTGATATCCTATATATAGCAAAAGAAAATATAAACTACGTCGCCTATAACTGCTCTTTATTGCTTCAGGGAAGAACAAAATTACAATTTCTTATGGACCTTATCGTGTTTCCGCTTCTTTTAATTACTAGCAATAAATTCTGCAATTCTTCTCTAATAGAAGTAGCATCATATTAATAATAATCGTTCATTTCCATTTTTACTTATGTGGCTGAAATTGTATAATGAAGATAACCATATTGATCAGAAAAAGTGTACTATTACATTCGAAAATCTTGTTCATGTAAGCTGCGTATATTTTCAATATGAAAATAAAAATGTAGAGGTCTCTTGGGTGGATATCGTTGAGTTCGAAGTCACTTTAAGGTAAAAAGCTACGACTCATGTCAAATGATTACTTACTCATTGGGAAATAATTAATCACCAGTCATACAAAAATAATCCCAGGGGGGGGTGTAAATATAGGGGTTTTACTTTCAAAAAAATATTATTAACAATTTGTGTTTTTGGGATATACGTCGCAATATCTGGAAAACTACATAAGCTATTTGTTTACTTTTTTTAAAGAATTGTACAAAAAACTTGAGCGCCTCTAACAGCGTCTATCAAATTAATTCAATATTATACGCATTTTTTTTAATTGGTGGTAAAGATGAAAATTAGAAAATTGTGCATGCAAAATTTCGAGATGCGGTCAACTACAAAAAATATTGAAAATTTATATATACGTATATGGAACAAAATGTCGACTGAGGTTTGAAAAAGTTTTTAAAACATTAATATTATGCAAAACTTTCATAATTCCCCAGTTAATGAATTTAATGTGAGCGCGTAATCTCATGCGAATTTTACGCGGTATTCGTATTGTAGTATTATGGTCAATAATTTACGGCTACTAGGCAAGTGATAAAATACTCATTTTTTATAAATGAAACAACTGTTTGATATTAGAAATAGTATGTAGGTACATATATTGGAAAGAAGTTTATTAAAAATGTATGCCATACCTACAAAAAAGCTATTATTTTAATGATAAAATTTAAATATAATTGGCGGATATAAAATTACTTATTAAATTAAGTTCTTTAATTCCATAAACAGTTTTTGTTTTTTGTTTATGCATATAAAAATCATTAGCAAAAAATAATTAATCTTCTTCATCTGATGTACTTCCATCTTGTACATATTCGCTAATACAACTAGGGGTTTGTACATTGGTCGCAATATTGGTACAAGTTGATGTTGATTGAGCCATTACACTTGCATGATTTAATACAAGTTACACCACTTTCTCTGCAGGAACATTGTGCTGCACAACCTATCATAAAATATAGTTTGTACTCATAATGAATTGATAGAGATAATAATAATATTACCTTTTTTACAGTGGCATGTCATGAAATTTTTTTTATGTTCTGGAACTTGCGTAAGTGTGGATAATATAGGGGATATTTTGTTGTTAACGATTGTTCAACCATTATCCACTATATTTGGCAATTGAGGTTTGGAAATTAGGGTATTTAATCGTACTTTAGTTTGATAGTGGACCCGCTTTGAATGTTGTTTCAAACTATCTTTTGTAGGAGGCAGATTGTTAATGGCTTTAGAAGTCGCCATTATTTCCCGTAAAGCATTGATACACCTTATGTCATCTGTGTCTGTGTATAATTTTATCACAAACTGGTGCATTTTCTCAAACAGTTTGCCATTAAAATCTAACACCCCAACATCAGCTAACAGATTATGGTGTTGTAAATAAATTTTCCATCCCAATTTCTTTTCGATACCCACAAACTGACTGGTGGGGTCACATCCAGTGAAACTATGAAATGTTGGTAAGTTTTTAGTTCAGACCCTAATGTAAGTGTAGGCACGGGAATAAAATTGATATTGTCCTTTGTATAAAAACAAGAACTGTGATATTTTAATTCTAGTGCAATTAAAACATTTTCACCGATTCGTGAATGTAAAATGTAACAGTGGGTTAATCTTTGCTATTGGTTTTATTTTTATTTCAATATTGGTTGTCATTATTTGACACAATTTGCTATCTTTCCTTTTCTGACAAAATATGCATTTTTTTCTATTAAAACTGTTTGTTCTTAGTATCATTTTTTGAGTAGAAAATTTATCAGGCTGAACATCAATCGTGTCAATATCGCTTATGATGTTCATTTTCATACATTATGATTTAAAAAACTCAATACCTCTCTTAATTGTATAACTACTATAACAAGTTTTATGCCACAACAAATGTTCCCTGCATTTTATTTCGGTAAATATAGAAGTTTCAAACTTGTACTACAATTGTCTCCTCCTAAACTTAACCGAATGTTTGTGCTATCAATAATTTTTTTTTCGATACCTCTTGACTTGCCATCAGCTTTCCAGATTGTTGGCATATAATACATTTTGAAAAATTGAGCTTATTTTTGTTGCTGTTTTATTTCATTTAAATTTTGACTCCAAATCACTGTCAGATGAAGTGCTGCTGCCACTTTCCATCACGTGTATAATCTGTTCCATTATAAACAAAATTAAAATCTCATAATTCGATGACGACAAATTAAGAACTTAGAACAATTATTGCGTCAACTAACAATGGCACTATGAGTATCTCACTATGAGTTTTTATACAAATAATAATAATTGTAGTCGTTTAAACTAAGTATATTTTAGTTTCAACATACAACGCATAATAAACAAGAATGAAACAATTAATAGAACAGATCACTTTGTCTAATATAATGTAAACAAACACTTCCCGCCGTAAAACAAATGCAATATTACTAGTGTGGTCAAGCAGAAGGCGCGAAACTCAAGCGCGCTCTTTAGAAGCAGCATTTTACCAAATGAGGCGCAAATAGAAAAATCATTATCTCACGAATAGTTAACGCTAGAGTATTCGTTCTTTTTTTATAAACTTTTTCAATCTATTAGCTATATTCCATTCGATATATTTATATAGAAAAAAATATTATTTCATATAGTTGTCCGCATGTCGAAATTTTCAATACATATTTCATAAATTTTCAATTTGGAATTCATTTAAAAAAAAATGATAAATATTTTTAAAACTTAATATACATTGTCGGAAGCGCTGTAGTTTTTTGTATGTTGACCCAAAATTTCAGATCAATAGTGAAAATAGTTTTCGAAATATGGTGATATATCTCAAAAATCATAAATTATTAATTTGCCAGTTTTCTTAGAACAACCCTTATAAAAAACACCCTCCCAGTACAATTTTTGTATGACCGGTGGAAATTCGTACTCCAATAGGTAAATAACAATTTAGGACAGGTCGTAGCTTTTTACCTTAAAGTGACTTCGAAATTCATTTCTAGAGGGTTTTTAGGCTGGTAAGAACTCTATTAAAATTAAAGTATTAAATGTACACTAACAAGAAAGTTAAAGATAGTTGTATTTTAGTCGCGTTCTCTGCCAGACCCATTAGACTAATTTGTTTATTTAACCTAATGTTCGGTTAGAAGATCCATTATCCTAACGACCTTTTGTTTTGGCTTAGTAGGTCTTCCATAAATTTGGTCGATAGAATTTGGACTGTCTCTGCCGTGGAAATTTTTTCAATCTTCCAAAGATTTGCTTTCTATTGATTTTTTAATAGATGTTCGTGTGCATAGCTTATTCACACCATAAAGAGGTCTGGGTCCCATTAGAACCTTAGAAACACCTTTCTGTGTCAGTTCATCAGGATTTTTACCATATTGGTCTCTACTTACCTGGAACCGATTGCCTTTAGTGCTGATTGGCTACTGTAAAACATGGCAGTCAACTTATTGACAGTTCCTTGCATTATTATTAACTTTGCACATCACTGTATTGCGGCCACGTTGCCCTCATATACTGTGGCGTGTGTTCTTAGACCTCTCGAAATTTTTGTCTTTGACCTTATATATAAATCTCAGCTAAAATTCCCTGTTCTGTTTTGGAGCCGTCTGTATACCATACTGTTTCTGCTGATATTAGGGACCGTCTTTCCTGTCTTGTCAGTCTGTTATTTTAACTTGAAAATATTTATTCAGGTTATACATTGGGACTATGGTATCCGTGGGCATTCCTAGAATGGGATACGCCTTCAATACTGAGTATAACTTCTAATTTTCTATTCCGCGATGTGCAATGACTTGTGCACGACTGAACAAGCTCCTTAAATAAATATGTAGCAGTTCTTGTGACTTCTGAGGTGCAAAATGGCACAGAAATCACAAAAACCCTATGGTATTAACATTAGGATATTAAAACTCATAATAACTTACGAATTAATGACATGGTGCATTAATACGCTGCAGTTGAGAGAAATAAGGCTTTTAAATAGCGTACAAAGACTTTTGTACGCTACTTAATAGCCTTATTTCCCTCAAGCGCAGCGTTTTAATGCACCATGACATTAATTCATAGGTTATCATGAGTTTCAAAATAGGATTATCTTGAGATTGAATCTCAAATTTTCCCACACATTTACCCTGCACCTTACCAGGCTAAATGCTGATTTCTGTGTGACTCTTTGGATTTGAACGTTCCATGGCAGTTTTTGTCAAAAATGGTTCCTAGATATTTTTACTACATTGAGAAATTCTCTTTTGTGTATAAATAAATCTCATTATCGTTTTTCTATAGTGAAATCAGAATAGGTATTTTCCTTAAATTTTGTTAAAATAGCAAATTTGAAAGGTCATTAAATGATCATAGGGTTATCTTGAGATTTAACCTCTAATTTTCCCACACATCTACCTGCACCTTCCCAGGCTAACTGTTGCTTTCAGCGTGATTCTTTGGATTTGAATGTTCCGTGACAGCTCCTAAGGTATTTTACCTTATTGACAAATCAAACATATACTCCATTCAGAAATTTTCTTTTGGGTGTAGAGTTTGTATCGTATTTCTGTAGTGAAATCAGAATATTGCAAACTGTTTGTAACTTATTGACTGTTCGATTGTGTTCTTAAGATTGAAAGCGCTGTATTTTAGAAAAGAGGTGCCTGCAATAGGCAGTTGTAATCAATTAGTATAATGTTGTTTTTAAATTTAATGCGTACTTTCCTTAATACTTAATCAATACATGATAGATGAACATTTATTGATTCAACAAGGAAAGCTATTAGTTCGTCTGGAGAGACTTTTACGTATTTTACCGCTCTTAATTCAACGAAAGTAATATTGTTTCTGTTTTATTGGAAACATCACATCAAATTACAAATTGACATTTTAAAAGACGCGTTAAGGGCTATTAAACGAACCCAATAAAGGAAAAGTGATGAAATGACGCCATGTTGGCCGATGCACAGTCGATAGTAATTATTATTTGACGTGGTTACGGTACCAATGACGTTCATTCTCTCCATAAAAATAAGCTGATATACTTTTAATGACTTCCACATCCACGTAGTGGATTTGCATTACTTATAGTGATCGTAAAAAAAGTTTACCAAAAATGTTTGTTGTTGAAATAGGTAGAAAGTCATGAGCAGTTGAAATTTTAAATTTGAGCGAAAAAAATTTCTGTCTGTCTGTCTGTCGGTCTATCTTATTTGCGCTCGCATTTTCTTTGGAACGGTTTAAGATAATGACTTCAAATTTTGTACACTTATGTACAATTACGCATCTGGAATTGGTATGTTTTTTGATCATATCAAGTGAAGGGTTGGGGGGGGGGGGTAAATAGGGGTAAATATGGGAAAATTGAGAAATTAAGTAAAGCGGGCTGGCAAGAGCACATAAACTTGTGATTTGTTGTATACAGGGTGGGGAAACAGTGCGTCGGACCTTGATATCTAGAGTTCTACGATAGCTAGAAATTAAAAAAAAAATTGCAAGTAAACTAGATAAAAAAGTCTATAACTGGAAATTATTTTCGAACATACAGGGCGAGCCAAGACGAAATTACAGGACCAAGTGCCTTTTTTTTAATGGAATGCTATGTATATCAGTACATTTTTTGAAGCCTCTTTCTAGGCTCTATTCATTCCTATATTAGCATTGAATATTTCCCAACCACTTGGATGTAATGAATTTTTTTGTTGAGATAATGCAATTTGCAGATGGATATTAAAAAAATCACCACAGTCACAATTATGGGTTTTAAGAAAATTTTTAAGTACAATCAATTAACTTTTGGTTATTAAATATTTTGCAATTTGGTTGCCCGAAATTACAGCGGAAAAGAATTAAAAATCTATATCATTTACTTCATTTATACAGGGTTGGGCAATAGTCCCGGAACGGCTCGATTACAGCCGAACGGGACCTCGTATCAACTTCGGGTTTTCGACACTGTATTCAGCGAAATTTTTAGAACTTCTTGATATGTATTTCAGGACCGTGACGTCATTACGTTCGGAGGTGTGACGTAAGTGCCAATTGTCTAAAATGAAACACCCGGTATATTTTTCAATATTTGTATACTTTAAGGAGTCCCAAATTCAACGATGTAACGTTTGTACGGATTCTGTTATGTAATGTGGTCTCAATAAGGGAAAATTAGAAATTACAGTCGTAATTAACAGAGAATAGTTTTATTTTATTAAATGTTCAAATTGGAATTCTTCCACTGCCTGACAATGTGCTAGCCTGTCCACAAATTCCCGCTGAACATTTTGGAGGGACTGAGGTGTAATATTATCAGCAACCGCTAGAATTCTTTCTTGAAGCTCTTGTACCGTGGCTGGTCTTGTGCGATACACCACAGACTTCAAATGACCCAAGAAAAAAATTAAGAGGGATTAGGTCAGGTGACCTAGCTGGCCATTCGATATGACCCCTTCTACCTATCCATCTCCAGGGAAAGACAGTGTCCAAAAGTCTCTTACAATTCTGGCATAGTGTGGCGGAGCTCCATTTTGCTGGAAGTACACGTCATTAGCGATCCCCTGAGGATTTTCGCGGTTGGGAAATATCTGAATTACAGCGGGTATAACTCTTTCGCGTAATAAAGTTAAATAGGTATCAGCAGTTAAATTACCATTTAGAAAAAACGGCCCTATTACATGTGTTCCAATTATACCCGCCTAGACTTTTTGTGGATGTTGTGTGTGCATTTCTTCCATCCAATGTGGATTCTCAGCAGACCAATAGCGACAATTGTGACGATTGACAAATCCATTTAAACAAAATGTAGCCTCATCGGAAAACAAAATGCGATATACAAACTGTGGTGTCTCGTCTAAGAAATTCATAATTTGTTGGCAAAACTGCATTCGACGATCAGGGTCATCTTCCGCAAGTGAAGTAAGCTGACTTTGTAGGGATGTATTTTATTTCTCCTGAGTATTCTTCGAATGGATCTTTCACTGTTACCAGTTTCTAATGAAAGTTTCGGAATTGACGTTTTAGGCTCCTCCTGAATCACTAACAGTACATCTAAAGCTCTGTCGTCGTTTGTCGCTGTTTTTGGGCGGCCAGTTTTTGGTAAATTCTTGACATTTCCCGTATGTTCAAAATTGTGCAAAATTCGACATGCTGTCGACTTGGAAATCGGGTTTCGCTCAGGAAAGGTATCGGTGAAGAAGTCACTTGTTTCCTGAAGGGATCGACGCCTCTCTCCGAATCCAATCATCATGAATAAAGTTATCCATTCAGTGTCGTTCAGTTGAGCAATTTTAAAGACACGTTTTCAGAATCACAAATTAGTAGTACAAAAGTAATGCCACAGTGACGTTTATATCACGACTTACTTAGATAAACTAGTAAAATAATGGGAACAATTTAACTATGACCTGTGTTTTTATTAAACGACTACAAAAAAACTTGTTTACGTGCGTCTTAGTTTTGTAAAAAAAATGTTAAAAAAAGAGTGTCTTTTTTGGATACAGCTGTTTGGATATCCACTGTTCTCTGTTAATTACGATTGTAATTTCTAATTTTCCCTTATTGAGACCACATTACATAACAGAATCCATACAAACGTTACATCGTTGAATTCGGGACTCCTTAAAGTATACAAATATGGAAAAATATACCGGGTGTTTCATTTTAAAAAATTGACACTTATGTCACACCTCCGAACGTAATGACATCACGGTCCTGAAATACATGTCAAGAAGTTCTAAAAATTTCGCTGAATACAGTGTCGAAAACCCGAAGTTGATACGAGGTCCCGTTCGGCTGTAATCGAGCCGTTCCGGGACTATTGCCCAACCCTGTATAGTTAAATTAATATGGACAACCAAATAGATTATTTTCATTCTTATAGGCGCGTATACCCATTTCTCTTTAAAATTCCGTGACTAAATATGTATGTTTAATGAAGATAGATGGAGTAAGGGGTATTAACTATTTAAATATTTAGCATTCTTGCTGTGCTCAAATTTAGAATGTGATTAGTAAGAATCTATAATTGAAATAATTGGAATGAAACGTCTTCTATTTAGAAGTAGTTGTTGGGTAATTTGTTTCCTATTGCCTTTTAACGCTGAATACTAAACGATTATTTCACATAATGCGATAAATTCTTTTTTCCTAAAACGATATTTATTTATTTATCTCTTTTTTATATCATCCAAATAAACAGTTTAATTATGTGGAAATAATGGTTGGTAATTGGGCAGCATTTTTGTACGTTGCCACATTTATAGAAAACCTACAACTAATTTTACTTCAATTATATCGCAATGTAACAAGACGATAATCAATACAGGGCGTTATTCATGTCAACCGACAAACTCAGAAGGTAATTCCACGGCCACGTAAAAATGATAAACAAAGATATTATAAGGTGTTTTAAGGGAGCGATTTAAATAAGGTTTATAATTAAGAAAACAACTGAAACGAGCATCGTTGAAAAGTAAATCTATCTCATGCATTATATTAAATACTTGTGAATTTTAGAAACCATCTTAGCATTATATAAAACACTAGGAAAACTGCATATATTGCAACTCAATTTGTTTCTGTTCTGCACAAGCAAGGGTGGAAATAAAAGACATACTTCCTCTGAGAGACTAGGGTTACAACAGATAATCAAATTCAAACCAGGTGATCTAGTAGGCCACTTAGGATTTTGTGAATCTAACTGGAGTCCATGACCAATCCTACTCAAAGCCAATGAAATAAGACAGAGGCGAAGAAGCTAAAGAGACAAGCTACTCGTTAAACAATCTACAAGCTAGTATTAGAAACGTAAGCAGTAAACAAAGTTATCTAGAAATACATTTTACTTACTTCTTTATACATGAAAGAAGGAGTTGATAAAAACACTCCCTAGATAATATTTTGCAACCAGCAATTTTATATTTCATTGAAGTTGTAGAGTTGTTTCTGACATAAATTTTATAAAACAACATTGCTCTAAGAAACACTTTCATAACGTTGTTACATCAGCTATAAATGCAAAATTGGCATCTTATAAAACATTTCAGCCGCTGCTGATATTTTGTAACGCCTATTGGAACCATTACAAAATAATTATATAAACATTTTCGCAGGCCTTATGAAAATTTAGTACCATCACTATATAGCAGTTTTATTAAAGCTTTATTTAGTTGTACTATAAAACACACATAACTTTTTGTCAAATTACTGCCATAAAACAACTAAACAACTGCTTTATAAAAGCCTTTAAATAGTCATTATTAAAAAAATGCTGCTTTATACTCACTAATAAAATAAAACGATTTCTTAAATGTGTCCTAAAAGTTGTAAAAAGTATTTTTGACACTAAAAGCATATGGTATTGTGATTTAATACTAGGTACCTAATAATCTATAATAATTAATTATTGATGAGACTTGTTCTGGTTTACTACGACTGTAATTTTTGATGCGAAGAAAATTTTACTGCGAACTATGGCCATGTTTTTAATACATTTTTAAGGCGCCCCACATTTATTGATGATTTCTAATAATTTTTGAACTTTTGTAAATATAGAGGTTATGTTTAAAAGTGAATTATTTATTGTTTGCTTATAAGCAAACTATATCATTACTATAGTAATGAAACATATTCTTTATAGGATTTTGCAAACAGGTTATGAATTTGACTTTTTTTGCAATGTAATTTACACTAATTTGTTTTAGTAGTAATAACTGTATAGTCTGATAAACATTTGATATTTTAAATTTTCATGTTTTGCCATATTTATCATTACGAACGCTGGCCTTTTAGGATGGCTTCCCCCTGTAAAATGCTTACGGGTTAGTAGCAAGCATTTCAGGATATTTAAACTATAACGATTCCTACAAAACATCTGTAAAATAATGCGCCTTATTGTAACTGTTACGTGAATCTTATTAAATAGATCACTCACTGTCGCGATACTATTGCAGTTCTTATGATAAGTCTGTTAGGACTGATAGTAGGGGAGCCCACGATGCTAAATGGGGATTTACTCGAGCGTCGTGGGGACCTATTGGATTTTGAAGACTAGATGGTAGAAAGAAAAATAGGTTATATGATTGTATACCCTTTCACCGGTGGGGGAAGCGTCTACAGGCTTCCAAAAATGTAAAAAAAAACAATCACATGGAAATACTCGAGCGCGTCAGATATTGATAGTGTATATGCCCCACGTGTCTCCGATGACGGAGGTATATTAATCTGCCGGTTTGCAGGGTGGGGGCGGCCGTACGGAAGTGTTAAAAATGGAAAAAATAATAATTTACTCGAGCGCGTCAGATATTCAGAGGGGAGGTTAAGTGAACCCGAACGAAGCTCCCATTCAAAAGACTGATGATTCGGATGTGACGCAAGGTCGTGGCGGCTTTTTGAAAATGTAAAGAAAAATCGCCATTTTGAAATACACGAGCGCGTCAAATTTTCATACAGATGGTTTAACTTGATGTCTTCATCGTGCTGATCAATAATCTGACGATTATTTGGAGGGATTTCCTTAATCTGACGGTTTGAAAAAAAAAAAATGTATGATTTTTTTTAAACCACTGAATGTGACAAATAAGATGCACGGAAAATAGCATGCAAATAAAAAAAATTACAAATTTTGTTGAAATTTGTAAAGAAAGTTTTTTATTTTATTTTCTGCACGCGTAAATCTATTTCTTTTAATTATAATACATATAAACACATATATTATATGTATATATACTTTCGGTAATCTCTTTCTCTGATAAAATCACAAATGATAAATAAATAACAGGTAAAAAAAAAATATGGCCGAGGTTAATAAAAAACGATATTTTTAAACTTTTTGATAATTTTATTGATGGGTAATAACTTTACAGATTTCATAAAAAATTCATAAAATAAAATAAACATGTTAGAAATATTTTTTTGATCTTCATATCTTGCTTGCATATCTCTAACAAGAAATCGTTTATAATACTTGACAATATATTTTTTATTTAATGAAAAACGTATTATTAAAGTATTGAAAAGTAAATGTACCTGAATCTGGAGTATCCCCTAGAATATCTGGTGTTATGACTACATCTTCATATACTTCTGGAAATTGATCACCAATGGCGTGATGGCTGGCGTGTGGGGACGGTGCGAGAGAGTGAGAGACAGAGAAAGAGTGAAAGGGTGAGAGATGCGCGGAGTGGGGAATGCATGCTTCACTGCGGTACACGCGCTAAACTTTATTGACGATTTTTGTTACTTCGGCTTGTGGAAATCGGCAGATTATATTTTTCCCATTAACCTTGAATTATTTCCTTCAAAGTAAAAAAATTCGACCGCGCTCGAGAATGTCGAGGTGACGTTTTTTTTTTGCAAGTTTGTGACCCTCCCACTCCCTTGTGTCACGCTGAAATCGTCAGATTATTGAAACGCACACTTTTCAGCATGTAGTTAACCCATCACACCTTAATCTGACGCGCTCGAGTATTTCCAACTATGGATTTTTTTTTACTATTCTGATCGGCTGCCCTACACGCGCGGCCCTATATAGAGGGCTTAGATATAGTGGAGGTGCTCAACAAGGTGCAAAGTATTCCCTATATGTTAATCTGCCGCGCTTGAGTAAATCCCAAAATCCCCTATTGGGCTCCCCTACTATGAGTTGTAAATGCAACCATGGAAACAGAAATGGTTCAATTTCCATAAATATAACATAGAAAAAATCGGTAAAGGTATTTACACAGAACTTCCCTCTTTATTCATAGAAGACGGTCACTCTAAAAAATTATTAATTAAGAGATGATATATGAGAATCGCCATGTAGTTCTATAGTTAGTAGTTCTATTATTACAGAAAAAAACCTGATAACTTTTCTCCATCATCTACTGTATAGTGGTGGGATTTTTTTAAATTATCAAAACATTTTTTGTTGAAATAGGTTAAGAATATAACGAAACGTGGAAATTTTAGAATTGAGGATAAAAATCTATTCTATTGTAGTTGTAAAATAATAAAAAATAAATATATTTTTAAAATCTTCGAAACACATTTCTTTCTTGAAATATGTTTATAATGGCATGAAACGTGAAAATTTCAAATTTGAGCAAAACAATTTTTTTTCCGTCACCCATTTTATAAAAAATGTTTTTTAAAATTTTCTAAAAAAATTTTTTTTGAGATATGTTTAGAATGTCATGAAACGTGGAAATTTTAAATTTGAGCAAAACAATTTTTTTTCCATCATTAATTTTATACAACATTTTCAAAATTAAAAATGTTTATTCTATTTTAAATTTCTATAATTTTTTTTAGATACGTTTAGAATGTCACGAAACGTGAAAATTTTAAATTTGGGAAAAGGAAAATTTTTCCATCACTCATTTTATAAAAAATTTTCAAATTTTTTTCCATTTAAAATTTTCAAAAAAAATTTTTTTTTTAGACAGATGAAACGTGGAAATTTAAAATTTGAACGATAACATTTTTTTCCATTATCTGTTTATATCCTTTAGACGGCCCACCCTGTACATTTTCCAGTGGCAGTGGCGTTAGCTATCTACCAAATTTGACTGCGTCAAGTAGTTTTTTTTAGTTAATGCACCAACAGACCGACAGACTGACAGACAGACAGACCGGACAGACAGACAGACTGACGGAATCGAAAAACCTATAGTTTCGTAATCTACATGATCTGAAACGTGAATATCTGAAAAAATCTCGGAGGGTGATTTTTTCTCTAATACAATACTTCCCTTCGGTATGCGAGGGAAGTAATAGTGGCAGTAAATCACCATACTTACAGAGCTGTTTATTTATGGTTTATTTATTGCCAAAAACACGTAATCACGTACTGATGCTTCCACTAGTAAAAGTAATTGCTTTTACTAGTGGAAGCATCAGTACTTTGGCATATGACTTGATACGTTAATAGTGCAGTGATATTTTTATAACCAAGTTTTTCCATCCTAAATTTGATGTTTTTAGTTTGGCCGTTATATGATCTGGCAAGATAAAGATTTTCTTGTAGAAACGTTTTAATGATAAGTTTATAAAATAGTTTATTAGCAAATATTTTGTTTGTTATCAATTTAAACAATAAAACAAGAAATATTAAAGCTTTTATGGACATCGTATATAAAATTTCGTGGTAAAACATTAAATTTCTGATATTAACTATTTTCAAATCCTTTACGTCATATTTTTACTGTAATTGTAGAAACATTAAAGCGATATCTTGCCAGTAATCTATTCTCACGACCAATCAGTTCAAGATGAAAGTGACATTTTGTGCTAAGTGACTTCCTGTTCAAATGTATTATTTAATACAATTATAGATACAATCAAATAATATTGTGTATTTCACAAAAATTTTAAAGTGATAATGAATATCAAACTCATAAAATATCATTTTCGTCAGTAAAATATACATTTTTTAAAATTCCCTTTACCTACCTCCCACTGATCGGGAATTTCGTCTGCCAGCATAATTGGCAAAGAGTTTGTAATTGGAGAATGTGAAGTATAGTATTTACAACCTCAATTAGCACAGCACGGAACTAGGAGGATCTTACGGGGTATTGTCAATATATCGCTTCACATTGAATGAGAGAGCACAGAATTTTACAGATTTATATTCACCACTCCTCGTTTACAGTCCACGTGGACTTGATCCGCCTGTCACATAGAAATATAGGTGGGATTAGATGCTTAGCGAATGTGTGTTGTCAACAGCAACCTTGTTCAGAGTTTTTGTATGCCATATTAAATAAAAAATACGTATGAACTATTTGTATCGTATGATCTGTACGATGTAGTGCAGTACAGCCAGGCAGCGTTATAAATTACTTAATTCTAGTGAATATTTGAACAAATTATTAGTTTCATTACTGTGTTTAAGTGATTTTTTTTTCAATTAATTGGAGGCCCTTCGATAGTAGTGAAAAACGAAACGGACGATTTTGATACAGAGCCTATAGAAGCGGAATTTGAAAATAAAGACTTACAAGTTCAAACTCAGACTTATTTTGAATATTTACTCGTGTTTAAAGGGTGAAAATATTGATTCTTCATATAATCAAATTGTGAAGAGGTTTTGTGAATTAACCAAATTTAGCCATACTACAATTTATAGGGTTATTAGAACCGGGGATGTAGTTGATATTAAATGGAAAAGAGTTGGACAAAAACTTAAAAAAATTGATAAGGCGTACAAAGATGTCATTCGTCGATTTGTGTATGACTTTTACAATGAACAGAAGGTGCCCACATTAGAAATTATTAGGGATAAGTTACGCGACTATTCAGATTATAACTATAAATCATTAGATACTTTGCGAAACGATTTGCTCGATTGCGGTTTTAGGTACAAAAATTGGACAAACGAATGGTAGTTATGGAATTAGCACGCATCGTTGATCATCGACACGAGTACCTGCGTAAAATAAAAGAATACGGATATGCAAATAGAGACATAATTTATCTTGACGAAACATGGTTTGACACCCATGATCTAGTTCAATAAGGTTGGGTAGATAACACCAAAAAGTGTAATTTAAGTGGTCCTTGTTCTAGGGGAAAATAATTCTACATGCTGGAAGTAAAAACCGTTCTATTCTAAATGAGTTATTGTTATCTGCTAAAAATATCAAGCAATCCTCTGCCGACTACCACGAGGATACGACAGCCGAATTATTTGAGAAGTGGGCAAAGGAACAGCTGTTACCAAATATCCCACCAAATTCTGTAATTGTTATGGACAATGCATCGTACCATTCGCGGCAACACACAAAAATTCCGAACACCAACACAAGAAAGGGCGATATCATTGACTTTATGAAAGGTAAAGGCTTGCAATACCAGAAAAAAACACAAAAAGACTTTATTAGAACTGATTGGAGAGCAAAATTTTAATAAGGAATACGCCTTTGAAAATATTTTTGAAGCACACGATCATACTATTTTACCTCCGCCTCCATATTATTGCGTTTGAAATGGTGTGGGCTGATGTAAAAACAAGACTACGTCAATATAATCAATCTCCACAATTAAGTGAGTCTGTCTTAAAGAATATAAAGATAATAGTAGACGAAATAGGCAAAAGCGATATATGGAGGAAGTGTGTATCTTATGTGAAGAAAAAAGTAAAATGAATATTCTATATTACCACCTATTAATCCAATTATTATTAATGTAAATACCGATTCAAGTTCTGAAAACTCGGATAGTAACGAATGAAATATTATCTATTTAAAGTTTATTGACAAAGCTTTTTTGAAATTTAGTTTATTTAGCGTCGACCTATTTCCGCTACTGAGACCAATTACCGATGCCAGGAAGCGAGTTCCCCCTTTAAAATTTTGCGTCTTTCCTTTATAGAATAGTAGAAATTTTCTACCTGCCTAACATCATAATACTACAAAGTTCATAGTATCATGGCCTAACATTTAATAAACAAGACAATCTCTGATTTACGCCCCTTCAGAAGGATTATATACCATCTATGCAACTCCCGCCTAAGATTACATAACTTTACCGCCAGAAGATAGAACGAGAGGTAGGTCACTAGACAATAGATGAAGCTTTAATATATCATTTATGTGACTTATCAAATGTACTGAATAAAGGTATTATAGAAATCCCTTTCTATTAACAATTAAAAAATAATTATTTAGTATTTTAAGCCATTTTTACATTTCTACCGCCGCCGCCTATGTCTCATAAAGGAGATGTCGACTTTACTCCGAGTTTTCGTTTTTATGCTGTCCCAATTGAGATCATATATACATGATCTCAATATTTGGTATGGTGGGTGGATATAGAGGGAGGGGGGTATTTTTTTAAACTAATGGTTACCGATATCTGTTCGCATAGGTAGTTAGTATACAGGGTTGGGCAAATGTGTGGAAACACCTGATTTCTGGCTAAACTATAAGTGCGATTAAAAAATACTCTTAACAAAAGTTTCTGTAGTATTTTGATTCTATTCAGTGATGTACTTTGATTTTCAACAGCTATCCTATTTTTCGAGATGTGACGTCATCGACAGTTTTTTTAAATAGATAACCCTGTATATTTTTACATTTTCAGATAGACAATTTTTCATCAATTATAGTGATATAGGGTTTGGTGCGTGTGCGGCTTGTGGTTTTTTAAATATTAAATAAAATAGTAAAGCAAAGACATGGCTGTTTACAGTTTAATTATTGTCAACAGGACTATCTGATAAAAAAATATTCGTTTTTTTCTTGCCATGCTTTTTGCAAACTTTCTTTAACCGAACTCAAATCATTCGTATTACTGTCAATTGCAGTCAATACTGTTAGAGAGTTTCGGTGTGAAATATTAACATTGTTTTTTAATTATGGCTGCACTAACTGAACGTGAAAGAATTACGTTGTTAATGATGGTTGGTTTTGGAGACAAGCAGAGATCTCTACAAGATGCATGCGATATTTTTAATGTAACATTCCCTGATAGAAATTCTCATATTTCAAAATCAACAGTTTCAAAGGTTGTGCAAAAGTTTCACGAAACGGGAAGTGTTAAAAATCGGCCAAAATCCGGTCGAAGTAAATCAGCTACAAATGAAGATATTTCACTTGATGTTCTTCTTAGCCTACAAGAAGAACCAAAAACTTCACTACCAAAACTAGCCTTACATCACAATATTAGCGAGAGATCAGTAAGAAGTATATTGTCCAAAAATAATTTTCATCCGTATAAAGTACATTTAGTACAAGAATTAATTGAAGATGATCCTGATAGAAGGATGCAGTTTTGTCAGGAAATGATGGATACAATTGAAATTAATGGTAACTTTTTCAATAATATAGTCTTTTCCGATGAAGCGACATTTTGCCTGAGTGGTTTTGTAAATCGACATAACTGTCGCTACTGGGCTGATCAGAATCTTCATTGGATGGAAGAAAGTCACACCCAATACCCTCAAAAATTAAATGTATGGGCGGGGATAATCAGAGGACACATCATCCGACCATTCTTCCTTAGAGAAAATTTAAACTCCAATCTTTATTTACAACTTTTACGCGAGCAAATTATTCCAGTATTAAATCGTTTATTTCCAAACCAGGCAAATCCTGAAAGACTCTCAGATGAAATTTGGTATCAGCAAGATGGAGCTCCGCCTCATTATGGAGTTGACGTGCGTCAATACCTCAATGAAATATTTCCACAGAGATGGGTAGGTAGAAGAGGACATATTGAATGGCCACCGCGATCGCCAAATTTAAGTCCTTTAGACTATTTTCTTTGGGGTCATTTAAAATCCGTTGTCTATAGGACCAAGCCTCAGTCGTTAGAAGAGTTGGAAGATCGAATTAGGATGGCTGTTCAAGAAATATCACAGCATGCTATTCAAAACTCTTTAAGAGCTTTCGTTGATCGAATAGGATATTGTCAGGCTGCTGAAGGTTTCCAATTTGAACATATATTATGAATATTTTCTTCGTTTCTCAGTATTAAAGTCATCAATATTTTGTAATAAGAAATTTAATTATCATTAACTAATAAATATTTATTACACTTTATTTTATTATTTTATATTTAAAAAACCACAAGCCGCACACCCACCAAACCCTATATCACTATAATTGATGAAAAATTGTTTATCTGAAAATGTAAAAATATACAGGGTTATCCATTTAAAAAACTGCCGATGACGTCACATCTCGAAAAAATAGGATAGCTGTTGAAAATCAAAGTACATCACTGAATAGAATAAAAATACCACAAAAACTTTTGTTAAGGGTATTTTTCAATCGCACTTATAGTTTAGCCAGAAATCAAGTGTTTCCACACATTTGCCCAACCCTGTATGTATAGTATACTATACATATACTAACTACCTATGCGAACAGATATCGGTAACCATTAGTTTAAAAAAAATACTCCCCTCCCTCTATATCCACCCACCATACCAAATATTTCAGAGAGAAAAAGTTTCGTGCTCTCTTCGATTACCGACTGGCAGACGATATGGTTTCGTCGGCGAATTTGCACTCATTTCCCTAACTAAGTCCAAAAGTTCTTGGTATATTAGTTTATTTTCGGCAGAGAAGTGAGTTACGCCCTCCTTGAACTTAAGGAAGGATGGCGCGAACAGGTACAGTTAGGGGATTAATGGTACACAGAGGGAAATCGCTTTGGAACATTTGGAACAATGTTGTGGAACAACGTCTTGTTGCATTTTTTAAAACAATTGTAAAATTTTAAGGCACAACGTTGTATAGTTTTATACATTTTAATTGTGCATAATTCTTGTGCGTTTTATTTATCCAATATAAAGATTTAGTTAAACGCATATACGCGCAGGTAATTACGCATCAGATCCAGGTGGTATTTCGTTAAGTGAAGACGTACACTTCCGAATTATACAAGTTCTTACATTTGTGATGGAATTTGTTGAAAACTTATTAACCGAGTGGGGTTTCCTAGATCTAATTCCAGCATTCACATAGGTAAGTACTTCATATAGAGTTACAGATTTGCATATATGTTCTCCGTTAACATATAAATATAATAATGGTTTCTTGTTTATATGCGAAGAATGCAATGATACCTATTTTCTAACACTTGATTTCGTTTACAGCTAGAGAGTTATTTCGTTTTGTTATGTGAAGCGACAGAAAGCAACTAAACCCAAAAGGCAAACTTGTAAAAGAACTGCTTCAAAACGAAGATAACACTTCTGATGGTAAGCAATACATTTGATTTTGGTGATGAACTGATAAATGTTATTTTTTTAAAGAATATGACGTGACTGCGACATAAGCTTTATTACTACAAACTGCGTTAATAGAAGGTGAAAAGAAGAAGCACTGGAAGCCTTCCAATTTAGAATTATTAAATGGATTTATTTTAAGCATAAATGTAAGTCACCTATTTCTTTTCAACTAGAACTTTATGCATATAAAATTTATTTGTATTTAAAAAAATAGAAATGTTTTCTTTACCATATGATAATATATAAATGCATGCTCTTTTATGTATTGTTGTTCTGCTAAAATAAAATATTTATTCTTTATTTTTTTTTTAATTGAAATCCTTTAGGAATACCTCCAATTTTGGAGACAATATTTCACAATCTGTGTTACAGAATAATACAATTAAAATCAAGTGGGTACATATAGTGTGTGAAATGAGTGCACGGTGAACCAAAAAATATATACATAATTTGGAGATTACAGAGTAATAAATTGTGCAAAACTAACCCCAGTTCATACATTACTCAACAGCTTTGAATTAAGTGTATATATTGTGCAAAATGAATTACAAAGTTGACAAAATAAACATACAATTTGTGGATTTCTCATTTAGAAATTGTGGAAAACTAAAAACACATTCTTTTAAAAAACTATAAACATTGTGTCACTTAAGAGCACAATTTTTTGTAAATATGTTTTACAAATGAAGAGGTTTAGATGTGAATGTTTGTTTGGGAAACCTTCAGAATATATTTAAAAATTTCACACAAATTGTAGAAACTAACTTAATCTGGTCAGAGATTTGTTCCACAAGTGGAATAAAATTATGTATTTTTATGCAACCATAATTCAATTTTGTGAAGAATTCAATTTATGTGATTTTTAAGTTTGTACAAAAATTTCAAACAATGTTAATACATAAACTGTACAAAATCATTGCCCCAAAAATATATTATTTATTTGCACAAATTGTTCCTGTTACCATTTTAAGACCAATCTGGAGTACAATTTTCTACAATTGTGGTAAAATATCACACATATTTTTCTCTGTGTATATTGTTTAGTACTCTTAATTGTGCCAAATTTTCAGCTTAATATTATTTCTCCAGCAGTAAAATCTATTCTTAGACTGCTATCAGAGCATATGTTTTCTGACATTGCATTTCCAGTGAATTGCAGTACATTTGTACACAGTATTTGTAGGTACTATACACCTACCATAAAATTATCCAATAACCATTAATTATTGAATGTCTGGGTAATTAACAAATTAGAGAAGCAACATAAACCATAGCTGTACAATAATAATCTGACATTACTTTGTAAATGAAGATAATGGGTGAGTTAAAATTTTACAACACAACTAGTCAAATGTAATTTAGAATTAACATGTGCACCTGTAATTGTTTTTGCCACTACTATATAAATAGATTTATATTAATTACCCCTTGAAAGTAACCTAGGCGTATTTATTTACTCAATAGTCTATGTATTATCTTAATTGGATTTTTAATGGCGCCCATAAAGATAAATCAAGTTAATTGTGTTAACTACAAGGAAACTTAAACAGCGAACTCCTTTAAAATTATATAAACGCCGTTATAAAACAAACCATTATCGCTGGTAGCATGTTTATAGGATTCTTCATTTTTATTACATTATATAGATTACGGATTAATAGACGGTATTTAGTAAATACAAAGAAAATAAAAAACATGGGTAGTTTTTTTAAGTTACTGCAATTATCAGTCTCTAGACACATTACGAGGTCTCTTAGAGACAGTAGACGAGTTCTTGTAAATCTAAACTTACAGAGTCTAAGGATAACTTAAGGACAGCGTAGATAGAACAGAATTTTTATTTTTCATTTTAGTATAATATAATACAATAATTGTAAGGCTTTGAAAAGTAAATGCAAATAATTTCCAAGAAGCCAAGGCAAGACAGTAGATAGTAGATATCGGCTAGTAAGTAAAAAAAAATTGTCCTTTGAAACACGGTATTTTTTAAAACATGAACGTAAAGCTCAAACTGTGCAAAAGGCTCGCAAGTGTGAACCATATAGTGTTTATTTGGTATTTAACCAAAAAAAAAACATATTTCTGGGATGGACAGTGTTTTAGGGAGAATGACTTATTTTGAACACATGTACAAACACATTTAAAATTAACTTAAAAGAAATTTGGAAATAATGATTCGAATTACATAAATAAATTAAAATGGATGCTTACTCTATAAATTAATATTTTAGTTTATTAATTATAATTATTATTATTATGTCATAATAAATGTTTTTGAGATCTACTATTTGGTGAATTTTTAAACGTGGCACAAAACTGATCCATTATTTTATTATTTTTTTAAATACATTTTTACGATGTATTGCTTTAAGCTCTACTAGAATTAAGTTATAAAGTTTAGGGCCAAGATATGTAAAACATCGTTGCGATTTGCTTTTATGCATGGATGGTACTATTGTGGTGTTAACTTTATGACGTGTGTTATAATTATGGCTAGCATTAGTTAGTTCTATTCTGTATTTATATTGTCATATAGCTGCCGTATATCAAATATTTCAGTATGTGCAAACAAATTGTTCGTTGGTTAAGTAGATTTTAAATTGAATTACTTTTTTATCATTAATTTTTGGACATTTTGCAGATTCCGTATTATCTTATTAGTAATGCTACACCAAGCCAAGAGTCCGTAAACTAGATGTGATTCTACAAGTGAGTGGTATAGAATTTTCTTCTGATCCACCTGAAGTACCTGAGATAAAAATTAGAATTAAACAAATACTTTAGTTTTTTTGTAATGTATTTTATGTGTATGTCCCATTTCAAATTACTAACTGAGTAGATTCCCAAGTACTTCGCACGTTCTTCAGATGTCAACTCTATATTTAAATTATTTATTTTTAAAGCAAGTTTGGCAAAATTAGTTAAGTGTGTTTTATATGATGCAAATGGTATGAAATTAGTTTTTGTACAGTTGATGGTTAGTAGCTTCTCATTGAACCAATCGAGTATTTTGGGTAAGTCAAGCTCTACTGTTTTTTTCAATGATGACCAGTCCTTATCGCTATAAAAAAATGGCCGTATCATCGGCAAAACTTAATACAGTTCTTTTTGTTTGTACTTTAAATATACCATTTAAGTAAACTTCAAACAATGAGTCAAAGCACCGTACCTTGAGGAACTCCATATTGTACTATCTTTGTGACACTGAAAGTGTCTGAGATGTTTGTGCAATGCATTACCATCTGGCAAAGATATGCTACAGTATCATTTAAATATGATAAAGTTACCGGCTCAGTGGCTCAGAATGTATGCATTAGGCTTGAGAAGGAGTCCCGGGTTCGAATCCTGTCTAGGGCATGGACATATAGTGGCATTTTTAATATGTTACTGTGTTGGCTAGACCGCCGTTCAGTGGTACAATACGGGTTTCTGAATTTGAAAATAACAAAAAGTTACTATCAGTATAATTAAGTCATAATCATGTCGGCTCCTCATTAAAGTTGAAACAGAAATGTACTCCCAGCACCAGTAATCAAGAAATGTGTTTACTTTACTTTAAGCCGTTTTTAAAATACTTTTATTTTGTACCAAAAGTAATGTACTTAAAATTAAAAATTTAAGCATCCAGTACAAGATAATTACTACGCGAAATATTCACAAAGCATTTAAAATACATACCTTAAAATGTTCTTTTTCTCTTATTCACAATGTCTTAACTTACGGTTTGTGATTCATATTTTATTTCATTAACCTCACTTTGCTGTATAATAGTAATGATAATAAAAGATTTGTTTTCCATAACATTGTATAGGAATGGTCAAACACAGTATCTTACAAACTAATTAGAGAAAAAATCAGACACAGAATATAAGCATTTTGAAAGCAAAAACACTTTTAAATTAGATCTAAATTCGAACAAATTCCTTGCTAACCTACATTCTGTGGGTAAATTATTGAACATTTTAGGTCCTGGTTAGGAATGGTGTACGAAAATCCTCTCGGATTCGCGTATTTACATTATGTATTTCCCTATTCTTATTAAACATTTTCCTATTTTTAAAAACAAACACAAATTTCAAATATAAATAGAGCTGGTAAAGTTGAGATTTTGTACCCTCTAAAAAATTCTTTACAAGAGCGAGTACTAGAGATACCTGCCATAAAACGTAATATACGTTTTTGTGCAACAAACACATTCTGTAAAAGAGTGGAGTTTCCCCAGAAACAGACACCGTACTTTAACCTAGAGTCTACTTGGGCAAAATAAAAATCTAGTAGCTGTTCCTTGGTTAATATCATTTTAATATTTCTCAATGAAGTTAATTTAGAAATCAGATGTGCACAGTGCGATTTCCAGTTTAAATATTGGTCTACACATAGCCCTAACAAGTTTACGCTTTCATTAGAATTAGTCAAAGATGTATTGTTAACATTTAGAGAAATAGATTCGCAATGTTTTTGGCGATAATGGAATTGAATTACCTGAGTTTCTTCTGCATTAAAGTGCTATATGGTGCTGTTTGACGCGCGCCTTCACCATAGTTCTTTCTCATAAGCTTCTCCAACGTATCAGAGGGCATTCTCTTAATTTCCTCCCATCTGGTTATTCCTAAAATATCAGTAGTTCTATATTCGGTTGATGTGGTTAAAACATGGGAAAATTCGGGAGAATGATGTTGAAAAGTTGCACAGTGGGATAAAAACATAAAAATGGACAAGAGACGTTCTCCGGCTCAAATTTTAAGATATACAAATATATTTTTTTTAAATATTCATGTAACATCAGGGTTTCACGCAAGCCTCCGATCTTTTTCATTATTAATATTTTGAAGTTGGGAAATCTTAAAAAAAAACAGTTTTTTATTTCAGGATGACAAAAATGTATCCTAAATACCTTTTCAAGTTACTATATACGTTTCTTCGGTCGCTGATTCCGAAAATTGTGGTTTCGAACCCCTAAAATATGGGATAATCCCTGAAATGTGGAAGAAATATCTCACTTAGGGGTTTTTTGAAATAATTTGAATATTAATCTTAAACAATCAAATTTAATTAATATTGTTTTTTATAAGTAAAATAGAAAAAAGATTAGCTGTAATAAGGAAAATGTTGATATCTAAAATAGAAATTCGAATATAAAAATTATATGAAGTGCATTAAAGTATATAACCACCATAAGGTGATTTTACAATAGTCCGGCCGAAAATTTGATTTTACTAAAAATAGTACTGTTTCAAGTCTTTTTATTGGGTTCTTATGCTGGTCATGGTAAACTTTAGAACCAATAAGTTATTAACGGAATAACAAAATTTTATATTATACCAAATTACTTAAAAATATATTTAGAAAACATTTTTGTCTTCATAAAATGAAAGATTTTTAATTTATTTTTGTTTATGGCCTATGATTCGAATTAAAAGCAAATAGTAAAAAAAAAACGTATAGGTACTATTTTTTTCTCAAGTCGATTTAGGAGTGGTATTACCCCCTAAGAGGTTGAAAGTATTTAGTAAAAATATTTTCAAATTTATTAGTATATTGAAGGTTCCGTAAAAATGCATAAAACTAATATGTGAAATTTAATTTTTTCATTGTACTTGAATTTAGGGGTTTTAAAGGGTCGTTAAGGGTAGTTTTACCTACAAGAGTGGGTTAAAATAATTGTTTATTGTTTAAAAATGGCCATAGTTTCTAATCGAAAGCAAATAGTAATAAAAAAATTTAAACAAGCATTTTTCATTTTATGGCAGTTTTCACCCTCTTTTAATAAAATTTCGCTCAATTTAATGTAAATTAATTAAATTTGATTGTTTAAGATTGATATTCAAATCATTGCAAAAAAACCCTAGAATAGGTGTTTCTTCCATCTTTTTGTCCCATATTTTAGAAGTTCTCAACCACGATTTTAGAATTAATATAGAAATTAATAATGAAAAGAGGCTTAGACAGAGGCTTACATAAAACCCTGATGTTTCCTGAATATTAAAAAAAATAAAATTTAAATGTCTTAAAAATTGAACCAGAGAACGACTCGAAATTTTTATATGTTGTTATCGCACTGTGAGTCGCTTCGGAGGACGTATTTCTTGGACAATTGAGCTGTTAGTAAGATGGGTTGTCCAACATTTATTGTTGGACCGTGGATTATTAATCCATAGTTGTCAGTTAGGTAGGTAGGTATATTATTTGTCTTACTACATATACCATCATTACTTGAAAAAGAAAATCATAAGTGCATCAGGGACCGCTGAAATTAACAACTCTCATACTTACTAAAAGTAACATAATGCATAAAATCAAACATGTACATTCAGTTTCTATCTGTGAATGTAGACAGCAGCGGTCCCTGACGCTAATGTTTCGAGTCAGTGAAAATAAAAAAATGGTTTCATTTTAAAGGTTTATTTTTTAAAACTGTTTAAATACATTTCAGATAAACATAATATATGTGAAATAACACCGGATCCTTGCCATTTCTTAGAACACAAGTCAGTTACACTGAGTGCTTAATAATGGAACCAAGAATCTTGGAAACGGCACACCTGATTTTCACCAAACATGGCTAAGAACCGTCTCGCAAATACCATCTTTTGAAACAAAAAAACTGCTTTGAAATCGGTTCAGACGGCTTGAAGCTAGAATGTCACCGACAGACATATGTATACTTGTAACACTTCTCCAACTTGCGTTGGGGGTTAAAAAGGAATAAACTTATCTACCCAACAGTGCTATAGCCATATTTGACCTGCATACATTTTTTCAGTGCAATAGTGTACTCGAAAACGTAAAGCATACAGATAATTACTTCCACATCCACGTAGTGGATTGAAAGTATAGTAATCGTAAAAAAAAATTCAACAATTTTTTTTCGTGAAATAGGTTCAGTATGTCATGAAACGCCGAGATTCTAAATTTGAGCTAAGAAAAAATTTCTGTCTGTCTGTAACTTTTTTTGTCGATCCCTCCAGAACGGTTTAAGATATTGACTTGAAATTTTGTACACTTATATATTATAACAAGATCTGGAACTGGATTGTTTTCTGAAGATATCCGGTGAAGGGTAAATAGGGGGAAATATGTAAAGCAAGCTGGTAAGAGTACAGAAACTTGAAATTAGATATATCTACTACAAGCCAAGGCCTAAATTTTTTTATATTTTTCATCCCCCCACCACTTCCCAATCCGTTATTAAAGGGGTTGATAAAAGAGAATTGAGATTTTTACTTCAAATTTGGTACACGTATATATTATAATGACATCAGGGACTAGATTATATTTTGGGATTATTCTGATGAAGTGTTGGTGGTTAATTAGGGTTAAATAGGGGAAATAAGTAAAGCAAGCTAGTAAGAGTACAAAAACTTGGTTGGAAATTTGGTGTATGTACTAGAAGCCAAGGCCTCAGATTTTTTATAATATTTTTCAAACCCCCCCCCACCACCCACCCCTACTCCATTATTGAAAGGGTAGGTAAAATAAAATTCAGATATACACTTAAAATTTGGTACACATATGTATTATAACGATATTTTGAGATGATTCCATTGAGGGGTTGGGGGTTAAATAGAGGTAAATAGGGGATAACAAGTGAAGCAAGTTGGTAAGAGTACAGTAACTTGAAATTCGGTGTATATACTAGAAGCTAATGCATCATATTATTTTATAATATTTTTGAACCCCCCCACCACCCCTGCTCCATTATTAAAGGGGTTGATAAAATAAAATTGAGATATTTATCTGAAATTTGGTACACGTATGTATTATAACGACATCTGGAAATAGGCTATATTTTGAGATGATTCCGTTGAAGGGTTGTGGGTTAAATAGGGATAAATATGGGAAAATAAGCAAAGCAAGCTGGTAAGAGTACAAACATTTGAAATTCGGTGTATGTACTAGGAACCAAGGCCTCAGAATTATTTATAATATTTTTCAACCCCCCAGTACCTATAGTTTTTGTTTTGTTTTATATTTAGTAAATATTTTTTCTATCTATTAATTGATGTATTTTTAATCTTGGTGTAGCGTTCAGCCATTTTCTGATTTCTTTTTAGCAATCTGATAGAGTTTATTTTCTTAAAGGATGATGGAGTTTCAGCGAAAATGCCTAAGCCTAAGGTAGGTGTAACATTTTTGATCTATAGCTTTTTTTCGCTACACTACAACGGATTTATTTTTATATCTGGTGTCATGCGGATGTGTAATCTGTGTCAAAGTCCATATTTACGTTTAAATTGTCGCATAAGCAAATTTTGAACAAATCATTTCCTTGCATCTAATAGAAGCGTTACACTAAAAAGTTGATCTGTTGATTAACGATAATCTTATATAAAATAATTATACTTTTTATATTATCCAATTAAATAAATCCTTAAAAAAAATTGTTCCTATAAATCTGCTAATTTCTAAGCTACTGAACCACTATATAACATCAAATTGAATCACAACAAATCTCTTGCAAATCCCTTTTCACTACCGTTTAGAATCCACCGAATGGATGGGGATGATTTGCCAATATCAAGAAGGCCTATCAGAAGATGTGTTACAACATCGAGAGGAGGGTAGAGGGTGCGAATAAATGTGAGATATTGTGTAATGGACAAAGGTGTTACGAACACGTGCCTGATTCGCAAGGGGACATCACGGTGACATCACAGCACTCTCCAGGCCCTAAGGCGACAAAATGAAAAACATAATCTTTCATGGGAACATTAGGATCGTGACAAAAATATTATTTTGTAAGAGCATCGGTCGTTGGATTTACATTAGATCTCACGCCATGTACTCGAAGAACGAGGACAATGAGTGCCTTTGTTTGAAATTTTTTTGATTAAATTAATCTATTTTTATTTTCATGAGCGTTGGGAACAATGCAAATATTAATTGAAAGACGAAATATTCTATACATATACAATGTACACGTAGGTTTCTATTTCACGGATAATCTATTAGAAACTTCTCAAGTCCTCAGTGTTTTATAGTGGAGTTGATGCTGCGGAAACATTTAAGAGACAACATTTCATGTTGTAGAGTGTTCGTCCATATAGAAAGAAGTCTGCGATATCGAAATTTAATTTTGTACGAAACAAACATTAACATATGTGTATTTCACATAATTTCAGATACGTGTCTGAATATGACCAATAAATTATAAGAAATATTACATCAAATCTAAATACGAAAAACTGTGGAAATTATCAAAATAATACCTGTAATTTTACGACTAGAGTCGAGGTCACAGAAACATGTTCCATGCTTTATGTAGATAATATTAAATTGATTGATTCATTAGCCAGCGTACGGTAGGCATTGCTGCCACTTCCGGATATCCAATTTGGATAATTTTATATACCGTCTAGAAATTTGAGACATGCCTATTGCCAGCAGCGATAGCCACACGGCGCATGGTATAGGAATATAGTATGGGAAGTGTAGAGCTTTGCGAGATGCTTCTTTTAGGTTTACAGTCATTATAATGTTGCTTATTCTGCTTCTGCGGCTTCTGTTTCGTCATTTTCTGAGTCTAGCCGTGTGTATATCCTTGATATTTCTTTATTGCATTCTTGATTTTTAGTTCGCCGTTCTGTAGTAGGGAGATGTTTCAGATGTCATTATTAGTTGTTCTGTTGTATCCTTTAGCGAGCTTACATTTTCGTTTGACCATGTGTGCTGCAAGATGTTTTCTATAATGATCTTATCAGTATTTATGACATGTTGTTGTTTTCCTGCGGACTTCATGTTCTTTACTTGTTCGTATTTATTGTGTGCTCATGGGTGGTTTTTCCCGCATCGGGGTTTTCCTCGACACTATTTTTATTTTTGATCTCATTGTTGATCAGTTAAGTTCTTCCCATGGTATTTGTTTTTTATATTCTTCTTTCCTTAGTAGGAAAATGTCCCAAGTGTTATTTGGTGTTTTGTTGTATGCTTTACGTACTTCCAGTTTCTTTGTCTTTAATTTTCTATATACTTAGTGTTTTATTGGCTGTCTTACTTTTTGTTGTAATCAGTTTCATGTCATTAAAAAAAACTGGTAATGGGGACCGAGTAGACAAACAAAAAACCTTTATGACTTTTCCCTCTAGGGGCACTATTTAATATTATGGTAGACAACTATTGAAAACCACTGCTTTTCTTGGTCGATGGACTTGTACTTCCCAATTATACAACTGTTAAATTGTCATAAAAAGGTGCTCGCCGGCACACGCGGTGTCAAAGGATCATCGACCGCCTTTGATGGACCGCCTCAACTGAACTGAGGCAAGTGTAAAGAGGTAAATAATTCGTTCTCTCTTCGTGCACAATTGCAAGCAAATAATGGCCATAGAGGTTTTTAACAGAGCATTTCTTTACATGTGTGTTTTTTAATTTGGAACAAAATATTGGATTGTTTATAATTTAGAAAATGTAAATGTGGTTTATTAACATTTGTAACATAAATGAGGGTCCTGGGTTAAAAGCTTACTACCTACCTAAATGATTCAAAATCTCTGCATCTGTATCAATACACAGTTCGGTACGTCGAATTAAGTACATACGCACTTCGCTCAACACTAAACACTAAACTATCAACTACCGTTGTCAATAAAGAAAAATAAAATAAAAACTTGGTACAAAGGCCAAAAAGGAATACGAAAAGAACGAACAAGTAAGTTGTGTCTGTACGTAATCAAGAATTTGACAACTTGAACGGTAAGTCAATAAAATAAATCTTAACTATAAACACACAATGACGCGAAATTCAAAAATAACAAAACAACGAACGGCGGGTTGGACATGTGTTTTCATAACGAAATACCGACAGTAACTAAAATATTGTACAAAGGAGAGTTAGAGTATAGTTTTCTTCAGATCAGATCTAGATCTAAACCTACCTCAATATTCCAGCAGTTCTCAATAAAATTTTATTGAAAATTTGCGAAATTTTTGTTTATTTTTTTCTCTCCAAAACTATGAGCTTTAGACCCCATGTTATATAAGGTTTTTTTGTTTGTCTTGTCGTTCCCTACCACCAGTTTTTTTTAATGACATTAAACTAATTACATCCTGTATAATGAATTAATATATCTTATCTTTCTGTCATCATTGGTTTTAATGGTGGCTAGTTTTTTTTTCTTGAGCTGATTTCCTGCACTTACATTTTTAATTCGTCCTTACAGAACCCCCAAAAAGCATTACGTGACAATAACAACAAAAAAAAATGATATCATTGAAAACAACCGCCTGTCGACAAATATTAGAACGTAACAAGAAATAAATCACTGAATAAACAATCCACTCATTTAATCATTATATTTGTTACCTAACAATACATTTTGTTAATTGATCGATTTTGTTAAAAAATAATAGGGCTCCTCTACCTATTCGGAATTTTTGTAAAAATTAGGAATTAACAACTTTTGCAAATTTATTGATAACCAGGTGATTTTTTCAAGATTTCTTAATAGTAATATGTAAAATCCAATTTTCAAATTTTCCGACAAAACAGATTTTCCGACTTTCCAGCAGGACGCGTAGAAATCTTTCGGAAGAAGTTGTAGATTAGGCGCAATTAAGCCAACAAGAAGTTACAAGAGGATATGTATAAACTTATTTTTTGTATGCGCGCACCTAGATTAAAAGCTTTATAATGAAATGCAACAATTTGTAAATAATTTGAGAAACTATTTTAAAATAAAATTTTGAGCATTACAAAGAAAATAACGAATGTTAGTGCAAAACAATGTGTAAAAACATAGCCTTGTATTTTGTACTACAAAATATACATGTTTATAAATGTAGGTTGATAGGCAACATCCAAAAAAATATAATATAACTTATCAATCCAGGAGTTGGAAACCACCCCTACAGACCAGGGCCCTTTAAATCAGACATTTTTATATTCAATATTTTTACCTGAATTTTGTTACCGCGAGTTTTGGGGTCAGTAATTAATTACGAATCTGAAGTCCAAATCTGAAAATTCCTGAATAAAATATGACAGATTCAATATGGCGTGTGTAAAAATCGGACAAGCATTCAAAATTTGAAGATCGTGGCAGAAACTTGTTACTGGGGAGGTTTTCAATGTCACCGAATATAAGGAATTAATTCGGAAATTCTTAAATCCAAAATGGCAGACAAATTATGGCGGCATATCACATTTTTTTGCACTAACATTCGTTATTTGATCTTAGGGGTGGAACTAACTTCCTCATAGGGGTAGGTGTGGATTTAATTTGCATTTGTTTCTCTCTAATGCTCAAAATATTTTAAAATGTTTTCTCAAACAATTTACAAATTGTTGCATTTCATTAAGTATAAAGTTTAAAAGCGAATTATATATTATTTGTTTGCTTATAGTAATGAAACATATTCTTTACACGATTTTGCAAACAGCGGAAAAAAGAACTATCTATGAGAACTAAAAGAAAAACTATTTGTGAAAAATATTAATGAAATATTTGCATTCTTTCCATAACCTGACTTCTGGTTATGCTAACAAATCAAAATCGTAAAATAAATTTGTCCAATTTCTTATTTGACATCCTCATTATAACACTAGCATCCAACATAGTCCCCTACGGCTAAGTTGATTAAACTAGTATCTACAGGACCCCCTACGGTATGAAGATTCAGTTAAAAATGAGAGCAATGGATTACATTTTCCATGAAAATGTAATCCATTAGAATGAAAAAAAAATTAAGACAAGGTAGGTAAATAAATCCATTTTAGGCCTTTGTTCTCATTTCTAACTAAATCTTCTTCCGTAGGGGGTCATGTAGATACTAGTTTAATCTGCTTAGCCATAGGGGACTATGTTGGATGCTAGTGTTATAATGAGAATATCAAATAAGGAATTGGACAAATTTATTTTACGATTTTGATTTGTTAGCATAACCAGAAGTCAGGTTGTCAAAAGAATGCAAAGATTTCATTAATATTTTTTACATATAGTTCTTCTTTTAGTTCTCATAGATAGTTATTTTTTCAGCTGTTGGCAAAACCCTATAAACAATATGTTTCATTATTATAAAGCTTTACCTTATCCTCACTATATTACTCTATTTTAGGGGATGTTTTTATGTTTTGCTAAAAGAATTACCTGGTAAGTCGGTTCTTGGGATGCGAATTCGGATTCATCATGAAAAAATATATAGAATCTATGTACTCATATTTCTGGTACATAACTTTCTTTAACCCCCTCGTATGGGTTGTTGTGGGTTTAGATTGCATATATTTCTTTCTAATGTCAAAATTTTATTTCAAAATCTTTTCTAAAAAGTATTTACAAATTGTTGCATTTTATTATAAAGCTTTACCTTATCCTCATTATTCCTCTCTATTTTAGGGAATGTTTTTGCGTTTTACTAAAAACTGACCTGGTAAATTAGTTTTTCGGCTGCGGATTTGGATTCAGCATAAAAAAATACACAAAGTCCATTTACTCATGTCTCTGGTGCAGAACTTCTTACTTGTGGGGCTGTATAATTAATCGTCAAAAGAAAAATTTTGTGAAAACCGTGAGCAGACGACGAACTTGTTTAATATAACAAAGGTACCTCTTCGATACAGTTTTGTGAAAAGTATATGTTGTAGCTCATTGTATGGTGTACAATTAAAGAAAAATAAAATGGGTGTTTCTTACGTGTAAGTACGTATTTATATGAAACATATTCTTTATAGGATTTTACAAACAGCGGAAAAAAGTGTCTATGAGAACTAAAGGAAAAACCATATGTAAATAAAATTAATGAAATCTTTGCATTCTTTCGATAACCTGACTTCTGGCTATGCTAGCAAATCAAAATTCTAAAATAAATTTGTCCAATTCCTTATTTGACATTCTCATTATAACACTAGCATCCAACATAGTTCCCTATGGCTAAGCAGATTAAACTATTATCTACATGACCCCCTACGGTATGAAGACTCAGTTTTTACATATAGTTCTTCTTTTAGTTCTCATAGATAGTTTTTTCCGCTGTTTGCAAAATCCTATAAAGAATATGTTTCATTACTATCAGCAAACAAATAATAAATAATTCACTTTTAAACACGCATAGAGTATACAGGCTCCAATACTAGTTAGCTAATAGATAGGTGGGGATCTGTTGTTTTTTATCAGTCAATGTCAAATATAAATATTTCATACTTATTCATGGATATTGCCTTGGTTTTGCATGAAACATCGTTATGAGTGGCTTTGTGCCTTTCTGATTAGCCCAGAATAAGGTCGAAAAATGTTTCAAAGGCTAAGCATTTCCAAGAAACTGAATGACAGATTTTATGAAAATGTAATCCATTAGAATGAAAAAAAAATGTAAGACAAGGTAGGTAAATAAATCCATTTTAGGCCTTTGTTCTCATTTTTAACTGAGTCTTCATACCGTAGGGGGTCATGTAGATACTAATTTAATCTGCTTAGGCATAGGGGACTTTGTTGGATGCTAGTGTTATAATGAGAATGGGAAATAAGAAATTGGAGAAACATGTTTTAAAATTTTGATTTGTTAGCATAACCAAAAGTCAGGTTATCGAAAGAATGCAAAGATTTCATTAATATTTTTTACATATAGATTTTCCTTGAGTTCTCATAGATAGTTTTTTTCCGCCGTTTGCAAAATCCTATAAAGAATATGTTTCATTACTATAAGCAAACAAATAATAAATAATTCACTTTTAAATATGTATTCATATATTTCAAAAAATTCAAAGGCATCGCATTTAATGTTTATTCATCATAAGATCCTCGAAAAATATTATTAATGGTTTGTCTTGAGTGGATTTACAATATATTATGTGAAATGCAAAAAAATTGGTCAGTTGATTAAGACAGACATTAAAAAAAAGTTTTTGAAGTCAAAACTTTCTGTGGTGGTATTTAATGCAAAGATACATTACTGAAAGGAACCACACGCAAAAAGGTAGCAAAGGTACGGACACTTATCTTAATCTGCCATGGCCTTTGAAGTTAATTAAATATTTTTCGAAATTAGTAATTTTGGATGGGTTCTTTTAAAATTTTGAGGTTTTTCGTTTATTGATATCGTGTTGGAACATGAAATTTTATTATCTACAACTTTCATCTGAAACGATGTTATCTATCTTTTAAAAAACAAAGCTGTTGCGAAAAGACTTTTTATTATTTCTCGTCTATAAGAAAATTTGGAGAAGGAATTTTCATTTGCCAATTTAGGTAAATGTTTTGAATCATGAAATATTGGTTACATTACGATTAAAAAGATAGCAATATTCTACCTCATTATTAACTCTATGACAAAGTAAAGGCTTTTATTATTATTATTATTATTATAACAGAGATAATTTCAAAAATATTCGTATCGCGGTTTTATCAGATTCTTATCCTCAAAGTATATTTCTTTATATACTATCCAAAATGATAAAATGAATTGTTTAAATCATACCATTGTCTCTATAGACAACCAATAAAATCTAAGTTATGTTCTACCATTTCCTTCCATACTAAAAACTCAATCCATTTACCGTAACACTGACAAGTTAGATAAACTAAGGTCTAAGTCATACATATATAAAAAGGCCCATTTCAAAATATTCCTTTCACAATTAATAAATTACAGACCACAAGTCAAAACATTGAGTAAAGTCACCACAGGTATCGAGCATTAACTTTACCTTATCATCAAGCGACAAACGAACCGCCCTTTTTGCTAAAAAGTCAAAATATATCACCTCGTACGGGTGGTATCACTTTACCAACAATAGATTACAATGTCTCGATATCAAACAAAAGTTTGCAGTTTGTGAATGACAGCGGGAATTTAAAGGAGAACAGAATTTGCGGCATATTTGAACTAGCTCTTTGAAAAGGCAAAATAAGAAGATTAGTTCGCTTTGACAACTTGTGGTAAACAAGGTTAAGTTATTGTAAGGTGTGCAAAGTAAACATATATCATGTCTTTGTGGTCCAGGTAGGAAGAGAGGACGACACAGGATTGCGGCGCGTACGCAAAGAATCCTGGGGCTAAGCCATTGTAGTCTTATTGATGTTACTTTGACTTACCTAGCACAACCATTAAGAAGCTAAGATCAATGACAAAAATAAACTACATATTTATGCTGGTGTGAGTTTTCAGTAATGATAATACATATTCGCATGAGGTCATTTACATATTAAGCCAATAGTAGTTGTAAATTATAGTTCGTAGCTATTATAACTTGCATATATGTATAATACGTTATACAGGGTTTTTAAAAATCTCTTGTAATGATTATGTCAACATTTCTTGTTTATCGTTAAAATATGACGAGCAGTTATGTAGAAGTTCCATTTCTTTTCTAATCTTAAAATCACTTCTTGAATCATTCTAATTATGGATTTTGTGGGATGCTCTCTTTCATACTCTACATCACCATCTGGATATGTTTATGGAGAGGTTGCTAGGAAAGAAAAAGAACAACAACATAATAACATATAGATATCAGACAAAAAATATTCTTTCTCCCTGAAAAACTGAAGATTGTATATTTAAGAATTTGATAAGAATTTGATAAAAATTTGATAATATATTTGTTATTATTAATAATATTTTATTATTGTGGTTAACACCACCATAGTTTTCACCACAGAGTACAAAACTTACATAACTAAAGCTTATCTTCGAACTTGTGTGCTAGTTAATCAAATTTGGGAATATAGTCGTCAGCGTTTATTTTTGGCACGATTTCAGAAGCACTTTTCAAACTTGGCAGTAACGCCGAAGGATCTTTATGATTGTGTTACTGAGCATAAAAAATAGGTCCTGGTAGATTAATGCAGAACGATTGTAAAGCAGGACTTGGGTATGCATCCATATAAGGCACAATCATATCAATCTCAGTCGCTGACAGACCACCCTAGACGTCTTCCGTACCGTAGTTTATCAATAATTTAACAAATCACGTCCTGCCAAACTTGACTTTTTTTCTGATGAAGCACACTACACTTCTCAAAATATGTGGATGTCGAAAACTGATAATCTGCATATTTATGGTGAATCTCCACATCCTACATCTTCAAAAAGTTGGTGTTAAGATACCAGTTTCTCGCAAGAAAATAACTTGAACTCCAATGTTGACTGAAACAGAAAGAACACTTTATCTGTATTTGTTCAACAACTGCACGATGATGAACTTCAACGCGGTTATTTTCAGCAGGATGGAGCAACAGTACTTACAGCAAGAGAAAGTATATCTTTCTTCGCGAGTCTCTCGGCTGATAAAAGATTACATACACAAGTTGGGTTTCTCCGAAAGTTATCTCGTTTGACCATTCCGCTCTATCTTGTTATCCTTATAATAGTGCAGTAAAAAAGACCAAAAATACTATGAGATATGCATAGTTTTGTAACAGCAATTTTATGATTTTATACCTTTTGGGGTATCACCAGGTGTATACATATATCTGAGTTTTGAATTTCTAAAGCCTATTGCGTTTTTTTTATAAACAATTTTGTTTTTTGGAGAGCGTTTTTTTAGGTAAAAAGGTGAATATCTTCAGTTCTAGAGGTCTGGTGGGCACAAACAAATAACCAAAAATCATCGCTATTAAAATTTCAACAAATCTGCGTTGGGTTTGGGTCATATTAGTACGTACATAACGTACAAATTAGAATAAACTGGATAAAAACCGATTTCTTCTTCAGTTTAACATCCAGGGACGTCAAAAGTTCCGATCCGCCATTTTGTGCCATTAAGTCCTAAATGAATCATTCTTATTTTAAAAATGTATATCTGGATGCCAGCTTTCCGATGACATTAAATTTTTTTTTCAAAGTCATGTTGGCCACCTTTTTGCCAAATAAATAACAAATGAATATTTTCGGCCATTTCTGGTAGACAAAAATTAACTTTCTCTTTTCAAAATTAAAGTTTTCGAAATTCTCTATCTTTTCTGATAAAAATTTTTCAAAAATGTTTTCAAAATGGCCGAAAAAATCGATTTGTTGTCATCTGGTTCATAAATAAATGCCAAAAAAGAGGCCAAAATTACTTTCAAAGAAATTTCAGGTGAATATCACAATTTTATTTTTCAAGCCCTTTAATAATGGAGTAGGGTGGTGGGGAGTTAAAAGTTAAAATATTATCAAAAATTTTGAGGCCCTGGCTTGTAGTACATACCTACATCAAATTTCAATTTCCTGTACTCTTACCAGCTGTCTTTACATATTTCCCCGTATTTACCCCCCAACCCTTCACCGAATATCTTCAAAAAACAATCCAGTTTCAGATCTCGTTATAATATATATGTGTACAAAATTTCAAGTCAATATCTTAAACCGTTCCGGAGAAAACGTGCAGACCAAAAAAATTACAGACAGACAGACAGACAGAAAATTTTTCACTCAAATTTAAAATTTCGACGTTTCATGACATTCTAAACCCATTTTAAGAAAAAAAATATTGAAAATTTTCTTACGATTACTATCCTTCCAATCTACTACGTGGATGTGGAAGTAAAAGGTAGAGAGAAAAAAATCAATATGTATAAATAACAAATATGCACACACAAAATATAAATTAACCTGGCGACTAAATTGTGTTTTATACAGGGTGATTCACGTAGGCCATTCATTAGAAGTTTTTCAACTTGCAGTTGGATTAGAAACTTGAAATTTGGTATGCAGCCATAATCGATCATGCCCGTTCTATCTAAAATATTTTCAGTCCTCCAACTGTACAGGTTGTGCCAAAAATTGGTACCAACTTTCTTATTTTAAATGGAAACCTATATTTTTCTTCACATGGTTTTCGATTGCTCTTCTAATTCTGAGTTTAGAGAACCTAACTTATGTTAACTTAACTATTACAATTTTTGACATATGTCCAATTTTTTGAAAAAAATTGCCGCTGTAGTAGTTTACGAACAAATTTGTATCTCGAAAACCTTTCAAAATTATGAAACCAAATTTGTGAAGCAGTTAGCTGGAAGTCCACGTTAACTTTTGATGTCCCATTGGTGGTCCCATTTTGTACCATATGGGCGCAGTCGGTTTTCAAATGTCGTAATCAAAAATTGTCAAAAAGTCAATTTTTTCAAATGGCACCTACTATGTTTTTTCACACCATTCGAAAGAAAATTAAATTTTAGGGTGAGTTACTTAAGCATTCCCTATACCTAACTTTACCCCATATCGAGTTATTCAATAAAAATCAAGAAATACCTTATCTTGCCGAGAGATTCCTTACTTCATCAAGTATGCCATGGAAACAAAAGACAGTTGTAATAATTAAAAAAAAAAAAAATATGGATTCTTATTTAATTACACACAACACCAACAAATTATTATTAACGAACAAGAACAATGTTGACGAAATTTTGACGTAAATGTTCAATGTGACCACCATATTTTTGTTCCAATATTCTATTATTCTACTTTCAACAGATTGCGTAGCACATCTTTGCGCCTACCATTTCTGACGCCAGAAATCTATGCAAAATTGAATTTTAGGGCCACCTTTATTAACATTGTATATGTCTATCTACAGTCGTTTTTGAGTTATTGGCATGTTTTGAAAAAAGTATTGTTTTTTTTTCTCAATGCGTCAGAAATAGTAGGCGCAAAGATGTGCTACGCAATTTGTTGAAAGTAGAATAATAGAATATTTGAACAAAAATATGGTGGTCACATTGAACATTTACATCAGAATTTCGTCAACATTGTTCTTGTTCGTTAATAATAATTTGTTGGTGTTGTGTGTAATTAAATAAGAATCCATATTTTTCTTTAAAAATTATTACAACTGTCTTTTGTTTCCATGACATACTTGATGAAGTAAGGAATCTCTCGGCAAGATATCGTATTTCTTGATTTTTATTGAATAACTCGATATGGGGTGAAGTTAGGTATAGGGAATGCTTAAGTAACTCACCCTAAAATTCAATTTTCTTTCGAATATTGTGAAAAAAAATAGTAGGTGCCATTTGAAAAAATTGACTTTTTGACAATTTTTGATTGCGACATTTGAAAATCGAATGCGCCCATATGGTACAAAATGGGATCACCGATGGGACATCAAAAATTAGGCTGGACTTCCAGCTAACTGCTTCACAAATTTGGTTTCATAATTTTGAAAGGTTTGCGAGATACGAATTTGTTCGTAAACTACTACAGCGGCAATTTTTTAAAAAAAATTGGACATATGTCAAAAATTGTAATAGATAAGTTAACATAACTTAGGTTCTCTAAACTCAGAATTAGAAGACCAATCGAACCATGTAAAGAAAAATATAGGTTTCCATTTAAAATAAGATAGTTGGTACCAATTTTTGGCACGCCCTGTATAGTTGGAGGACTGAAAATATTTTAGATAGAACAGACATGATCGATTATGGCTGCATACCAAATTTCATGTTTCTAATCCAACTGCAAGTTGAAAAACTTCTAATGAATGGCCTATGTGAATCACCCTGTATACCAATTATACACGATTTCCTATTAAACAGAATTCTACACAAGAATAGAAACAATTTTCTAGTAGGCAGTTTTCCAATCCTGCCTTAAATCATTTGTATGGTTGTAATAATTTGATCTTATTTGGTAATATATTAAATAGATAGGCACCAGCGCAGTATGGAGATTTTTTAAATTCACTTAGCCGCTAATAATAATTATTGATATACATATATCATTTATATTGCGAGTTACGTGATTGTGTACTGCTATATTGAGACTAAATTTTTCGATATTATTATAAACAAAGCAGAGTAATTTAAATATGTATGTACCCGGTAATGTCACAATTTCTTTACTTTTAAATGTTTGTCGACATAAATGTCTATAAGGTAAAGTAAATATGATTCTAATTACTCTTTTTGCATGACGAATACTCTATTCACGTCCACTGCCTGCCCCCAAATGGTGATATTATAGCTAAGAGTTGTATAAACCAGAGAATAATATGATGCAACAAAACCACCCTCATGTTTAACATAGCAAACGTACTTTTAGCTAGTTTTGAGCAGACACTATCTATATAACTGGAGAAGCCAAGTGTTGATTCTATAATAGTTCCCAAGAACTTCGTTTCAGTGCCTGTTTCTACATGGCTAATGTTCGGAATGGATTTTGGTAATGAAACAGAAAAATACACGAACACAGTCTTATCTTTATTGACAATAAGTGAATTTTGTTCACACCATAACTTTATTAAATATCAAATATGCTTTGTCTCTTATCCCATGTCCATCTAATTTGTCCACTAATAAATTGCGTTGGACACAGTCAAATGTCCGACTCAGATCCAAAAGATGACACGTATTTTATCTTTAATTAGAAAATTACGTTTAGTTTTGAAGTCTAGAATGATATTGTAAACTTTTCTACACAACTTTTAAAGTCTGTGTCCGCCTGCCTGTGTGTCCGAAATTTGGACAGTAAGTTAGTGTTAGCTAGAGGAAGAATCCTATTGAATAATATCGGTCAATAAATCAAAAAGTTATTAATTATTAAAAAATAAAAATAAATTTTGTTATCGATTGTTGTGAAAGCCGTTACTTTGTGATAGTTAATCATGACGATATGAGAAAGGACACCAGTTCGTTTTCTATCACTACATTTATTGTTGATTCATTTGAATCAACTTTGGGAAATGGTCCGAAACTGCAGTAACGTGCATGTTACAATAAATTCAGTGATAGAAAAAAAAAGTAGTGTCTTCTCATATCATCAAATTTTGTTGTGTTTTGTATTTAAACAAAAAATGTATAAAAACAATATAATTTACAAAAAAAAAAAAACTGCGAAGAGTGTTCTATAGAATATGCAACAATTATATAAAAAGTGCAGTAAATTGGCGAAGAGTGTAATAGTTATCTTGTTATTTTTACACTGTTCACAAATTGATATTACTATTACTACTTACTATTACCCAACAAAATACAAGTCGATAAACCTTTATTTATTGCCAGCAACTCATTTAACCCAAATTCACATTACCATGTAAATTTAAAAACCGTGAAGTAATATCAATATCCGCAAATTGATAAATGCTTGAGGTCTGTAATCATCTCGGTCGATTTGACATTGATCGAGAATATTTATTTAGTGCCTATTGATTGTTTGTCAGGGGCAAATTAAATTATTACTAATGTAGCTACATTTACATTAGTTCTACTTCAATTATGGAGTTATTAAAACTAACTGTTTTTTATTTAAATTGTTAATTACTGGCAACATGTGTTAACAAATAAACATAAATGTTGTACATTTTAATCCCTTTGTAGTATGCTATAATATAGTAGAATATTTATTATATTATTTATTTCACAACTAAGTGAATTTCAAACCGATTTCAAAAAAGGAAATTTTTGGTTTACTTGTTAGTTTGTCTGTACGTATGTCTCACGTCTGTACGCCTCATAACTTCAAAGTTACTATTCTGATTAGAATGTGGTATTTATTGATGTGACAGGTCTGCTTGTCTGTATGTATGTTCCAAAATTACTGAAATGGTTCCAACAAACTCAAAAGTCATATTGGATTTATAGTTGATGGTAATTTTGCCAACTAGAGTTTAGTTTCATTTAAAAGTGATTTCTATGTACAAATTGTTTCTTCATAGCTCACTCACTTTAGGTAGTATCTCGACGAAATGGGTGGAAATATAATTTGCAGTAGTATTTGTAGGACCTACTTCAGTCTTAGTATCACATTAAAGTTTGCAACCACCCCCAGGTACTTGTTTTTAAAAAAAGTAGGCTTATAACATCTTTATTTACCAATCGATTTTTCCAAAAAAAATTGGGCCCTTATTATAGAGAACACTAATATATAGGTCAAATTTCAGCACGATCGAACATTCCGTTCTCATGTTATCGTGCTTACAAAAAAAAGAAATGTGTTAGACAGACAGACGGGCAGACAGACAGACTGACGGACGGACATTTTGAAAGTTGTTTAGAATTCGATTACTGGCACAATGATATGAAAACACTTTCTCTGCCGTTGCTCTTTACGGTTTTAGCAATGTGCCAACCAAATGCAATATACTCTTTGTTTTCTTAGTTGCGAATAGTAATAATACTTACCACAAATTGTTGTAGTTGATATAATCAGAGTTGATGTTGCAGTAAAAATTATACAGGGTGGACCATAAATAATAGGCCACAGTGTAGGGGTAGATTCTTTGGGCCAAAATATGAGGATATAACCAAATATGCTTTAGGAAAATGTTGCTGTGCAGATACAGGATATCAAAATTCAAACTATTTTTTCTTTTTTTTTTGCAATAACTCAACAGCCTCTTGACTGATCTTCACCAAATTTGCTAGAGGAACTTTTTTTATTCTGTAGTAATATCCATAATATTAGCCTTCATCATTTAAGAGGGTTAAGCAGAAGCAAGCTGAAAGAAAACAAAGCATATTATTGCAAAGGCGAGTATTTTGATCAGGAGTGTACTTAAAATATATTATATTGTAACATATTAGCATTATATTTACTCGAGTTTTAGATCTGTATTGTATTTTCTTAAATTATGTTATTATTGCTAAGTATATGTATTGTTATTGCCATTATTTATTTGAAATTAATCTTTGCAAAGACGTTTCATATCCAATGTATTTTGCATAATAAAGCATAATTAATAATAAATAAATAAATAAGAAACAATAATTTATGTATTACATCAAGTTAGATCATAGAGGGCGCAGCTGATCTGTATCTGATGATGAATTGTTTTCATATTTTTTTGGACGAAATGTTGTGGTACTTCTGACAAGAATATCTGATGAGGGCATAATTTTCACGTATAAAAGGTACACTTGGTAGAACTTGATAACTCCAACCGTTTTCGAGGAAATTGCTGTTAAACATTTGAATAATTTTTTGAAAGACAAATTCAAATTTAATGAAAGTGCATTTATTGAAAAAAGTACAGAACGTAAGAAAAAACAAAATCATAATAACAACGTAAAGTCTTTCTCACTTTCTTATGAACTAATGGAGTATTTTCCTGGCATTGAGATAAATACATAAATAAAAAAATTCTGTAAAATAAGGATTTAGTCTTATTAGAAGACCAAAAAATAACATTAAAGTTGACTTAGGGCCGGTTTTTCAATGTCCAGTTAAATAGCCTAACTGTCAGATAAAATTTATCTGGCAGATAAACTGTTTTTCAATGTGCAGGTAAAATTTACCGGAGGGTTAAACTCACTATCTGAAAGTAAATTTAGCAGAGAGTTGAAGGTGCCAATCTACTGTTAGTGGATTTACACATGCGCATTTGGCTCAATTTCTGACAATTCTAAAACATTCTAACCTAAAAGCCAATGTGATTGATTGATATGTTAGTTTTTAATTTGTGATTTATATTAAATATATCATTGCCAGTAATGAATAATAATAATAATTTTCTGGATATGAGTGATAATGACGATGATATTATACAATTTATAAAGAATGAAAGGAGACCCTATACCATAAGAGAACGAGAAAATAATTTTGAGAATTATGATGATAAAGATTTTTTAATAAGATTTCGACTGTGTAAAGAAACTGTTTTACATATCGTTGAGATGATAGAGGATGTTGCGGGAATAATTATGTTTCTCCAATCACTTAAAGTGTAGTTAGCACTTTTTTTCTTTCTTACGATTTCTATTGCAATTATTGCTGATACACAAACGCACAAAATTAAGAACAGAACATCAATCAACACGCTAGAAAGCGCAATGAATTTTGAAGTTAAATTAGATAAACTGTCACTAAAACACGCGCGCAATTCGAATTAAACCAATTAAAAGAAACTTCAGGCAGAATCAGTAGTGCCAACATAGCTAAGAAATAATTCAACTCATGAATATGTAGCTGGCAGTTAAATGACTGTTGATAAACGCTACCATAGATATAACTGCTAACTAAGGCCCGGTACTTTCACTTTAGTATAAATATACTTTATCCCACGAATAGCAATTCGACGGATAAGATAAGCAGAGCTTACTATCTATAGGATATCATGTATCCGTACTTTCACTCAAATTACACCCTCAGTTAACAATTCGATGGATAAGATTTTAGATACTTCCCAGAGTAAGTGTTGCCAACTTAAGATGCGGTAAAGCAAGAGAAATATATGCAGAAGCTATATACTTCAAACAAAGATAGAAATAATCCCCTACTACTGTTTACTTGTTTATGACATTTGAGTAATTTTCATACTTCATAGTTGTTTTTGTTTGTCATTGTCATTATATAAGAACAATAGCTTCTGTGCGATTTTGTGTCTGCATATTTTTAAATGGTGTATATAAAATAAAGTGAAAGAGAAATACTAAAAATATTTTAATTGAATCTAAAAAACTGTGTTCCATGTGATATATTTTTGGACAAACTGAGGAAATAAACAGCAGTTATTACATTTTTTTTATTATTCTTCCCGCTGTGACTTTGGCCCAAGTCTTGTTAAATACAAAACAAAATCAACATTTCAAAACTTAGGTTAGAGAATAGAATAACACTGCCAATTAGAGCGCAAGCGCGTTGGCATGGCTTCATTTATCCGGTAGATAAAAGCGTTATTCGTCGGTTTGGGCTCCGAATAGTTTATCCTAGGAATAAGCATATTTATCTGACAGATATCACTATTTGTAGGTGAAAATACAGATTTTTTGCTTATCTCCTCGGTAAGACTTATTCTGCAGAATAAATGTCGCTATCTATAGATGAAAGTACCAGCCCTTAAGCGTAACTAGCAGCTACCTATCTGGCACTTTTAACTGGACACTGAAAAACCGGCCCTTAATGACAGCATTTATGTATAAACTTTCCCCCCATGCAAACACCCCATTGCTGCAACTTAGAGTAAATTTTCGATATGGTCTGCACCTACTTCTATGCATTTTCTGATTCTTTTCATAAAAGATTTTCTTACATTGAAAAATACATGTTCCTGTCCTGTAATTTGTCCCACAGTTCTTGTCTTGAATTGATAGTATTTGCATAGACTAAGGACTTCATATGTTTCCACACATAATAATCCAAAGGAATATAATCAGGACTCCTTGGTGGTCAAGCAAACTCACTTCTGGACTTCAATGGAGAAATGAGGGGGAGCTCCATCTTGCACAAACCACATTTTGTTCCGTATGTCTAGCATGAAGGCATGCAAACAAGAGTATTTGTCCATTTAAATTTGGAGGAAAGACAAATGGTCCCAATAACTGATCGCCAATAATACCACACCAAACGTTAATCCTAAATTTATGCTGAAAATGCCTTTCTTTAACGGCATGAGGATTTTCTACTTCCCAGTAATGAGTATTTCTCCAGTTAAAAATGCCTCGGCGAGTAAAAGTTCCTTCGTCGGTAAATAAAATGTTCTTAACAAAATTTCGATCCCTGTTCTATTTATTTAGAAAAAATTAACAAAATCGTAGCCTTTGTGGAAGATCCCTTCGAAGTGAGTTTTGTACAGAAGTGAAGTGATATGGGTAGAAGCGTTCCTTGCGTAAGACTCTTAGAACAGATTGTTTACTCACCCCTGTTGCCGCTGATAAACGACTTGAGCTGACTTGAGGATCTTCATCCACACGAACTAAAATATCTAGTTCTTGATCTGAAGTAATTCCTTTCGGTGGTTCTACATCATTTTTATGGCAAAATGAACCCGTTCCTGCCAAATGACGAAACATATCTTTAAAAATCTTATGGTCTGGCTGTATTCTATTTGGACATTGAAATGAGTATCTCCTCGCTGCAGCCCGTCCGCTAAAATTTTCTTGTACGTAAACACATATTATATCTCTCATTTCCCTATTTGAAAAATTATTATATCGAGGCATTTTAAATAAAGAAGTTAAAGAAATTAGCTCGAGAAACACAAGAACAATATAAAATGATTAAATGACGTACATCACAGAACTAAAACGTTACCAAAGCACATTTTTCAATAAATAAATTTTGTTTCATTAAATTTGAATTTGTTTAAAAAATTATTCAAATGTTTAACGGCAATTTCCTCGAAAACGGTTGGAGTTATCAAGTTCTACCAAGTGTACCTTTTATACGTGGAAATGACGCCCCAATCAGATTTTCTGGTCAGAAGTACCACAACGTTTCGTCTAAAATAAAATGGAAATAATTCATCATCAGATACAGGTCCTGCGGTGCCGTCTATGATCTAACGTGATGTAATACATAAATTATTGCTTCTTAGAATAAAAAAAGTTCCTCTAGCAAATTTGGCGAAGATCAGTCAAGAGTTAGTGCAAAGAAACGAACACATAATTTGAATTTTGACACCCTGTATCTTTTTCCACAGTAACACTTTACCAAAGCATATTTGGTTACATCCTCATATTTTGGCCCAAAGAATCTACCCCTGCACCATGGCCTATTATTAATGGTTCACCCTGTATAATTTATTTACCAGAGAAATGCGAACTTCATAATTAATAAGTCTTTTAGCCTAATCTAGTCAATTTATCAATTAAATTGACATTGTATTTTATACATTTGTATAGTACACACACAAAATGTTGACGTATCGCGATTTCCATTCAAAATAGTAAATAAATAAATTCAACCTAATCATTTAATTTATTTTAAGATTTTCAAATGATCATAGATACAATTATGCGTGCATGCAATTAAAACTTACAGTGTGAGGTGCAATTTATTTTCTTTATACAGAAATAGCTGATGCCTGCTCTATTATATTATAATTTTACCCACAAGTAAATAATCTTTTCCATTCTTCCTAAAATGGCGCCAGCAACCACTGTATTATTAAGTAATTGTTGAGGCGACTGTTCCAAAGCATCAAGAATGATTTGCCAATATACCGGTCATTATTTTCAACAACAGATTGTTCAAATTACATTTAATTATTGCGGTTTTGTAATACCAATAAATGAAAGTCTCTAAGAATTTGAATTTTATAATTTTCTACCAGCTTTATGCGGCATGGCGTATGGCAAGCGGGAAATGTTGGCAATTATTATGCCTTTGCATGTTTGTAAAATGATAAACATAATAATTATATGTTGCCATAGCGTTATTTTCTCTCCAAAAAAATAAGAAATCGATTTTAAACAAGGGATCATTAGTGTGTGCGAATTTTTAAATTACTTGTGTGTTGGCTTCATTCAAATATTATATACAATTAAAATTGATATTAATGCTATTCGTGCAGAGTATCGGATTTTGTTGTATATGGTAACATTATTTTTATTTATACATTAGTTAGTACTGGAAAAATAATTTCAAATTATGTAAAAATAGATGGCTCGTTAAAACTTTGCAAGAGTAAAAGTATCAAAGTATGCTTTACGGAAAAAAATGTTACAGTGAATCATTTATCTGACGGATGCGGATGTAGGGCAAAGATTAGAGAACTAACAAGATAGGACAGTCAGACGGAGAAAACAAAATAGACGAAGACAGTTGTGTACTCCAATTTAAAGGGACACGACATCCAGAGGAAACAGTTTCGGGATTTGTCGGTTACGCATTAAACGAATTTGACCAAGCTTACTAAAAGATAGGTTGGCTCATTAAAATCGACAAGTGCTGCGTCACGTATAGACCTCGATGACAGCTGCGTGTGGCCGTTTTTTCCTCATTTTATGGAAAACAGTTTTAAAATTATTCTTTCAATGTACAAGTCTATCCTAACCAAATAAATACCTCACATATAAACATAGAAATACTTTAAGTGACATATATTACAAGGCAACCTGTTGTCTTAGTGGCCTTGGCTACTGACAGTCAGCTGAGTTCGGTCGATCTATCAGGACAGTGTTGTCCATTTTTCACTATTGGCATCTCTTTCTAATGTTACCTTCTCCGTCTTTTTGTCATATGGCAACTGCGCGAGAACTCCAATTTAAATGTCGAGGTCAATGGCGCCATTGCTAAAAGATAAAAGATTTTCCGCCGGCTGTCCTATCTTGTTAATTTCCTAATCTCTGTGTAGGGATTGGCGGTGGCATGGCAGCACGCTTTTGCGTACTTTTTAGGAAATATCTGGTCAAATATTCACTTTTGCAAAAATTATATATACCTAATGCTTTTTGTAGGAAATGAAGTTATCTTTAATATATTCGTTGTTTCATTTCTCTAAGATAAAAAACGATTACTTTTTAATCTTAGTAGGTTATCAAAATATTTTCAGCTTGACTTTGTTTGCGATAATAACTGCAGTTTTATGTAAAAAACTTTTAATTATGTTGTAGAAAAACTGAAAAACGAAATAAAAAGAGAGGGAAAGATTTATAGATTGTAAAATCTAAAAATCTGTGACTGATTATTTAAAAAACGAGTTTACTTTCTTGTGTACTATTCTCTAATAGAGAATTATTTCCAATTAAGAAAAATGTTAGTCATCTTTTTGTGAAACATTTCTAGTTTTGAAACAGAAAATATTCTACAGTTTCAAGTTGTCGTTTTATTTCTTATTAAAAATTAACGGAATTACGTTTGAAAAGTGTATTCAATTCGTCACACGACACTATTTTATCTATCAAGTCCCTATGACTTCCAGTTTCACCGAAAGTAACCCCTATTTTGATTTTTAAATCAGATGTCCAGTATGCGTTTGCATTTTTAGAATTTGGAGATCACTCTGTACACGATTGTACTGATCTCATAACTTTTTACGCCATTTTAAATTTTTTACATATTTAATTTTTAAACTAGTGTGCCGTGACTGAACTGAAATTGTTCTAATATTCAGAAATAATTTTTAAAAGTGCGTACTGAATATTTCGTTATTGATTTTTGTTACAGAAGTCGCCAAAGTTGATAAAATCATATTTTCTAAATTACTCAAAATTTTCAAATAGGAGTAGGAGTAGTCACTTTCATACTATATCTAAATATTTCTCAATATGAGTCTAAGTATATATCTTGGAAGGCAAAATTGAAATAAATAATAAGCGAGTTTGACATTTGTTATTAACATAAAATTAAGTAAATTAAATTTTAAAATCTTGCCATAACAGTTATGTTTTCAAGAAGTGAACGAGTCGTTACGAAATCGAAGAGTATTTGCATTTGATCGGCACATTTCTAAAACCGGTAATATTGTTCGTAGAGAAAAAATTTCATATCACTATGTTAGTGATCGAATTCTGAACAACTCTCAAAATGTCCGTCCATCTGTCTGTCTATCTGCCTGTCCGTCCGTCGGTCCGTCCGTCCGTCCGTCCGTCCGTCTGTCTGTCTGTCTGTCTGTCAGTCTGAGTGTATGTCTGCCTGTCTGTTCGTCTATCCGCCTGTCACGTTTTCTTGTTAGCACGATAACTTAAGAACGAAAATTTCAAAGGTATTGAAATTAGGACAACAAGTTGGTGCTAGCTAGAGAAAGAACCATACTAGACGATTTATTAGAGGGAACCTCCACGTGGTTAAAGCAGCTCAAACTACCGTTTAGGATGATTTCAAGAATTTTAATACTCTCACCTTTTACTAATGAGACACTTGTAGAGAAAACAATTTGAGCATTATATTCATTAAGCTTAAGATTATTCATACAAAACCAATCGCTAACTTGTTGTACGGAACCAGTGCTGTCTCTAAGTTGCTAATGTTGGAATTAAAATTCAAAATCGATGTGTCGTCGGCATAGGAAAAGCATTTTGTGGGAGGCAAAAAGAAATAAATAATTTACGTATAAAATAAACAATAGGGGCCTCAGTATATAGCCTTGAAGCAGCCCGTATCTTATTATTAGAAGTTCGTAATTAATATTATCAATAACATCGTTTCCTATTGATGAGATAAGAATTGAAAAGAGATAACAGCAGATTAGTACACATCTAATGCCATAAAAACCTAGCTCCTCCACAAATAACTCATGTCGAAGGCCATAGAGAGGTCACACAGACTTACTGCCACGTGCTTACTACTCAAGGTCTAGGGACTACATCACTAACTATTTTAAAAAACCGCCATCGTTGTAGAACATTTATTTCGGAAGCCATTGCCTTAAATTTCGTAAGCAAATTGGACGTATTTCAAAGTTGTTTTGTTAAATGACTGATTTCAGCAATAATCATTTAACAATTACACAGGCACACAAAAAATAAAAGTTTTGCCCCACCACGTCACAATTTTTTTCTATCCTCAAAAAACAGCTAAAAAAATGCAAAAGTTGCATTTCTATGACAGTTTTTGAGGATAGAAAAAATGTTTGACATGTTGGGGCAAAACTGACACCGGATTAGGATTCAGCAAGCCAAAAATGATTCGTCTGGTCCATGGAATCGACATTTTTTTAAATGTTGTGTGCCTGTGTATTCTTGCATCTGTTTCATAGCATTACATCCGAAAATAAAAGAAAACAATGTAAAAATACAAGCAGTGCTAAAATTAACTGCATAACATGTCAAATATCTTAGAAACAACAAATATTGATTTATGTCCCTTTGACTTATGTGTGTATGTATGTCTCGATGGCACTGGATATACCACCTAGCCAGTCAATTTTATTGTAGCCCTTTAACTTAAAAAGGCAGCAATATAAGACATAATATTTTGTTAAAAAAATATGAAAAAGGATTTCCTCGTTTGCTAAGTTACTTCACTCAATTTATTGGCCATACTATGCTCAATTTTCATAAAAAAATAAATTTAAGATAATTTCAACCACTTTAAAAACTTAACACCATTAAAAATATATAGACTGTCTATTTTACGAGGGCCACACCAAATATCTCGCTTAATATCTATTGTAGAAGAATAAAGTTTTAGAAACAGTTATCCCATTTTTTGTGAGGTATATTTCAGTAAAAAGAAATATGAAATCCATAGCCTACTTTATGAGATATATTACAAAAACCTGAAAAATAGGAAAACCACAAACGGTTATAGCTTCCTTGTTTGAGGAGATACGAAAAAAGTTAAAGGAATGAAAGTTGACGGCAAAGACAATAAGAATAATAACGTGTAACAAAAAAATCGAAAAATGCAGTTGGCTTTGACATACGCTATTGGGCAAAAATGAAAAATATATATCTCAAAGTAGGCCATGACGCCATTAATTCCGTTATTTTTTTCTCATTCCAACGATATAAAACATGTCACAGAAATTTTAACCGATAGTGTCAATATTTAATATTTTACGAATACCACAATTCATATAATTGAATCGTAACAATCAGCTGTGCCATAATAGTAAAAATTCACTTTATAATAATTATAATTCCGTAATTATTTATTACAATTTAATACAAACCAATAAATATCTCATATATAAAAATACAAGTACAAAACGAACATCCAAAGAAAAAAACGAAAAACTATGTATAACAGTACTACCTACTACTATATTGAAAAGAAATTGTGTGTATTTATTTTTCTAACTACAAATGCTCAAATTGTGCACCATGCATTCTGACACATAAACGTGTTCTACGAGACACCTCACGCATTACATTTTGGAGCATTTCAGGAGTAATTGCCTCACATGCGTTTCGAATTCTGGTTTTGATGTCCTCAATATTTTCAGGGGCAGTTTGAAATACCTTGTCTTTAATGTGACCCCAGGCGAAAAAATCCAAGGGAGTAATATCTGGTGATCGAGCTGGCCATAGAATGGGTCCATAGGTGCCTATCCAGCTATCTGGCATAACTTGATTTAAATAATTTGTACATATTACAGCAGTGTGAGGTGGAGCCCCATCTTGTTGAAAATATGAATAATTTAATCTTTCTGCCACTGTTAATTCATAAAGAAAATCTTGAAATTCGTTTTGCAGGAAATTAAGGTATCTACGAGCGGTTAATTTGCCATCATAAAAATAAGGTCCAATTACTTTAGTCCCTAAAAGACCCAACCAAACATTCGTAGAAAATCTTTCTTGGAAAGCAGTCTCTCTGCACCAATGTGTATTTTCTCGTGTCCACTTATAATGCATATTTCTATTGAAAAAATCCATTATTAGAAAAAATTGATTCGTCCGACCAAAGAATTTTGCTACATATCAGCGCGTCATTCCTTTTCTTATTTAATAACCATCTAAAAAATCTTACTCTCCTTGGCTTATCTCCCTCATTTAAATGTTGAACTTTCCTCATTTTGTAGCATCGAAATCCGTTTTTTTTCAATATTTTTCTTGCACTGTCTTTTTTTATGCGACAGTTTCTCTAAATTTGTCTCAAAGAGGTTTCCTCACTTTGGTTAACATAATTCATTACTCTATTCACTTTTCTTACATTATCCGCAACATGCGCTCGCCTTACTACTTTTTTTGAAAATTAACAGTGCGTTTTTAGATTTTGAACTAACTTCCTAAACATAGTTCGATTTGGCTGCGGAGCATCTGGAAATCTATCTCCGTAAACCGTGACTGCCATCTCAGCGTCAAAATTGCACTGACAATAAATGCTAATCATATCGAATTTGTTATTATTGGTGTACACCATAATTACTGATATAAAATTTGTCTTAGAACTCGACAACGCAACATACAACATACAACAATGACAATCTGTCAAATTTATTAATAACTGTATACATTGTTTTTCACTAATTATGGCACAGCTGATTGTTACGATTCAATTATATGAAATGTGGTATTCCTAAAATATTAAATATTGACACTATCGGTTAAAATTTCTGTGACATGTGTTTTATATCGTTGGAATGAGAAAAAAATAACGGAATTAATGGCGTCATGGCCTACTTTGAGATATGTATTTTTCATTTTTGCACAATAGCGTATGTCAAAGCCAACTGCATTTTTCGATTTTTTTGTTACACGCTATTATTCTTATTGTCTTTGCCGTCAACTTTCATTCCTTTAACTTTTTGCGTATCTCCTCAAATAAGGAAGCTATAACCGTTTGTGGTTTTCCTATTTTTCAGGTTTTTGTAATATATCTCATAAAGTAGGCTATAGATTTCAAATTTCTTTTTACTGATATATAGCTCACAAAAAATGGGATAACGTTTCTAAAACTTTATTCTTCTACAATAGATATTAAGCGAGATATTTGGTGTGGCCCTCGTAAAATAGACAGTCTGTATATATTCAATACTTTCGGAGATATTTAGTAGTACGACGTTTCCTCTTCGGGTAAAGATGCGTATTCACAAAAAAATATATATATCTGTCAATTTTTGTAGTAGATAACCCGAAATAAAAAAAATACGACAATTTTATCGTCTCCAGAGAAGTATTCTTTTCATCTTTTTAACTAATATTAGCATTTAAAGATACACGCAATAGAAAGCAAAAATGCATCCCTATTTTGCATCCTCTGTACCCACCGTAGGTGGGTCATTCACTGAAAGTATTTTTCCCCATTAAGTATATGCTATAATCTAGACAATTGTATAGTCTTAACCAATCATATATTAATATGTTATTACATTAAATTTTTCACTTCATTTCCTGTACCATTTCGTTTCAATACTATCAATTTTTATGTTTTATTACTACAGCACCAAATGGTTTTTGCGTATAATTTCCTCTACATCTTCTGCCGCAATTATACAGATGGTCCTGCGAAAGAAAACGATAATTCTTTATTTTTATGTAGACAATTAGCCCATAACACAAATAATGAAATGACAGGACACACAAAACCCAAAACCCTAAATTACCTAGAGCACTTCGCAATATGGCGTCTAGTATCCGGCAGTCGCTTGATTGGTCCATGGAAAATATAACAGCTGCACATCGAGCTATTAATGGGGATCATCAGAGCACGCCGAGACCAATATTTGGTTTAATGTGTTGCTGTACCTGAACCGCAAATCGTTCTTTTCCCGCCCCCTTCACCCTGCGACGGGCCATTTGTATACTTTTCAAAAGAATACAATTAACGACATTCAGCTAAAATTAGGAGGGTGGGAGGTGTCAACTCGGGCTTTTTGCAGAATTCGAACTGCCCTTAGGGGTTTAAAATTATTTATTTTAATTGACCATTCAACATTAGTTATATTGTTACAAATAAACTGAAAAGGGTTCAGATGAGCTAAAAATGGCGTACAATCAAGTTATATGGGTTTGCTAGTTAGTGGGAAAAGTTAATCTATAAATCGACGTTTCGCTAAATTTATCAGTATTAGCAGAACAGAATGATTTTTGTACATTTATGTGTGTGATTTGGATCTCTTATATTTTGTTCTTATGTATTTCTGTACGAGAAAGCAACGGTTTTGAATAAAATTTAATGGTGAATTGTTAAATTTTTTCGTGCAAAAAAAAGGAAATTAATAAATTAAAATTAATCTTATGTCTACAATTGAATTCGTTTGTTACTAGGCATTGTTACTATAAAGTTGAAACTTTGCAATTTTTTAGCGGCTTTGACGTAGTAGGATAACATTGACATCGTATTCGAGGTCAACGAGCAAAAATACATTTTTTGTACCAGATTTCATACAAGTCCTTTGACTTTAGAATACTTTGAGCTCCAAATAGTGCGATTTTTGTATTTCTCTAACTGTTTGTTGAGGCTACAAAAAATTGTGACGTGGCGGGGCAAAATTGACACCGGATTCGGATTCAGGAAGCCAATTACACCGGAAATAGTTGGCCTGGTCAATTGGCCTTTTTTGTGCGTGTGGCCGTGTAATTGTTCAAATATGGTTATTCAATTTCAAAGCTAATTAACTTTAAATTAAAAGAGCTTCAAAAGCTTTAAAAAACCATAAGCAATAGTTTTTTTTTAATAATCAATACTTTTGGAGATATTTAACTATAAGTTCGAATTAGATAAAAAAATATTCGATCAATTACTTCCACATCCACATAGTGGATGAATAGTAATCGTAAAAAAATAAAATTAAATCTTTTTTTCTTGAAATAGGTTTAGAATTGAAACATTCTTTATGGGATTTTGCAAACAGCGGAAAGAAAAAATATCTATGAGAATTGAAAGAAAAACTACATGTAAAAATATTAATGAAATCTTTGCATTCTTTCGATAACATGACTTCTGGTTATGAAATAAATTTTGTCCAATTTCTTATTTGACATTCTCAATATAACACTAGCATCCAACATAGTCCCCTACGGCTGATCAGATTAAATTAGTATCTACATGACCCCCTACGGTATGCAAATTCTGCTTAGCCGTAGGGGACTATTGTTGGATGATAGTGTTATAATGAGAATGTCAAATAAGAAATTGGACAAATTTATTTCAGAATTTTAACTTCCTAGAATAACCAGAAGTCAGGTTAACGAAAGAATGCAAAGATTTCATTAATATTTTTACATAGCTTTTCTTTTACTTCTCATAGATATTTTTTCTTTCCGCTGTTTGCAAAATCCTATAAGGAATATGTTTCATTACTATAAGCAAACAAATAATAAACGATTAATTTTAAATAGGTTAGAATATCACGAAACGTCGAAATTTTAAATTTGAGTAAAAAAAAAAATTCCGTCCGTCTGTCTGTCGGTCTGTTGGCCTGTCTGTCTGTAAATTCTTTTTTCGCACGTTTTCTCCGGAACAATTTAAAAGATATTGATTTGAAATCTTGTACCCGTATATATTATAACGAGATCTGGAACTGGATTGTTTCCTGAACATATCCGGTGAAGGGTTGGGGAGTAAATAGAGGGAAATAAGCAAAGTAGGCTAGTACGAGTACAGAAACTTGAAATTTGGTGTATGTACTAGAAGCCCAGGCCTCAACATTTTTTATAATATTTTTCAACCCCCTTCCCACCACCATCCACCTCCGCTTGATTATTAATAGGATTGATAACATAAAATTGAGATATTCACTTAAAAGTTAGTACACGTATGTATTGTAATGACATCTGATTGAGATGATTCCGTTGAAGGGGTAGGCGGTGGTAGGTTGTGAATAGGGGAAAATAAGTAGAGTAAGCCAGAAACGTTATGGTAGAAACCAACGCCTCAAACTTTTCTATGATATCTGCCCCAAATATTATTAAAATTGTATGACCAATACTTTCCACATACTAGGATGCAAATATACTCAAGATGTTTCCTTTAAAGTGAATTGGATTAAAAATCTGGATGTGCAAGTAGTGATTCCTTAGGCAGCGGTTTTTTTTATCGTAGAGAAATCAAATTTAAGATAATTTTGTTGTTCACATTAAGATATTTGCTAAAATGCGTACCTACCAAAATACACTCACCTATACTTTTTCCACCCCCTTACCCCGTAGTAACGCAGGTGGGTGATTAATTAAAATATTTTTTTTCGTGAAGCACACATTATTACCTATACAACTGCACAGCTTTATCAAGCCATGTATTAAAAAGTTATTATATCATCATGTTTAACTTTGTTTTGGATATTATAAGGGCTTTGTTTAAAATATTATCTCGTTTAAACTTTTGTCATATAGCTAATAGGTTGAGAGCCCGCTGTATAGATTTTCTATGAATAAGATACATGCAAAATTTTGTATAAGTATTACCACAGACCTACAGGGAGCCACTTTTCATACAAGCAAATTTTGCCCGCGTCATGGAATTTTACCGAAAGTGACGTCAAAATGGGAGGATGCGGGCAAATAAGAAGGGGCAGCCTATTTTTTTAATAACTAGAAGGCTTGTGCTTTAACTTAAAAAAAATATATTTAATGTATTCGATGACTTAAGAAAACAAAAAAAAACAAATCGAGGGTGTCTCAGGGTTGCGGGCAAATTAAGCCTGGCAGCCCACTACAATCGCATTGTATCCCTCAAAACCTACATTTTGACGTTAGTGTTATTCATGTATTCAATGACACAAAAAATCGTGACCGGAAGTGACGTCAGAATTCCATGACGCGATCAAAATTTGCAAAAATGAAAAGTGGCTCCCTGTATGTCTGCGGTAGTACTTACTCACCCACATAAAGATTTTCATGTATCTTATTCTTAGGAAATCTATATTGGCTCTCCATCTATAATCCTAGATAAAAAGTTACAAATAAATAAGTTGCCTCCATCCCTTATCTTTATTTATTCCTGATGTACTTGGTATATTTTTAGAAAGTTAACAAAGTTTTCTGCTTGCTACATTTACCGAAAATTCTCACATTTTGTAGACATAGCCTTAGAAGAAATTCATATTTTCAATTTTATGTTGAACCTTTTTAAACCTATACAGACTGTCTATTTTACGAGGGCCACACCAAATATCTCGCTTAATATCTATTGTAGAAGAATAAAGTTTTAGAAACAGTTATCCCATTTTTTGTGAGCTATATTTCAGTAAAAAGAAATTTGAAATCCATAGCCTACTTTATGAGATATATTACAAAAACCTGAAAAATAGGAAAACCACAAACGGTTCTAGCTTCCTTATTTGAGGAGATACGAAAAAAGTTAAAGGAGTGAAAGTTGACGGCAAAAACAATAAGAATAATAACGTGCAACAAAAAAATCTAAAAATGCAGTTGGCTTTGACATACGCTATTGTGCAAAAATGAAAAATACATATCTCAAAGTAGGCCATGGCCATAATTAGTGAAAAACAATGTATACAGTTATTAATAAATTTGACAGATTGTCACTGTTGTATGTTGTATGTTGCGTTGTCGAGTTCTAAGACAAATTTTATATCAGTAATTATGGTGTACACCAATAATAACAAATTCGATGTGATTAGCATTTATTGTCAGTGCAATTTTGACGCTGAGATGGCAGTCACGGTTTACGGAGATAGATTTCCAGATGCTCCGCAGCCAAATCAAACTATGTTTAGGAAGTTAGTTCAAAATCTAAAAACGCACGGTTCATTTTCAAAAAAAGTAGTAAGGCGAGCGCATGTTGCGGATAATGTAAGAAAAGTGAATAGAGTAATGAATTATGTTAACCAAAATGAGGAAACCTCTTTGAGACAAATTCAGAGAAACTGTCGCATAAAAAAAGACAGTGCAAGAAAAATATTGAAAAAAAACGGATTTCGATGTTACAAAATGAGGAAAGTTCAACATTTAAATGAGGGAGATAAGCCAAGGAGAGTAAGATTTTGTAGATGGTTATTAAATAAGAAAAGGAATGACGCGCTGATATGTAGCAAAATTCTTTGGTCGGACGAATCAAATTTTTCTAATAATGGATTTTTCAATAGAAATATGCATTATAAGTGGACACGAGAAAGTACACATTGGTGCAGAGAGACTGCTTTCCAAGAAAGATTTTCTACGAATGTTTGGTTGGGTCTTTTAGGGACTAAAGTAATTGGACCTTATTTTTATGATGGCAAATTAACCGCTCGTAGATACCTTAATTTCCTGCAAAACGAATTTCAAGATTTTCTTTATGAATTAACAGTGACAGAAAGATTAAATTATTCATATTTTCAACAAGATGGGGCTCCACCTCACACTGCTGTAATATGTACATATTATTTAAATCAAGTTATGCCAGATAGCTGGATAGGCACCTATGGACCCATTCTATGGCCAGCTCGATCACCAGATATTACTCCCTTGGATTTTTTCGTCTGGGGTTACATTAAAGACAAGGTATTTCAAACTGCCCCTGAAAATATTGAGGACATCAGAATTCGAAACGCATGTGAGGCAATTACTCCTGAAATGCTCCAAAATGTAATGCGTGACGTGTCTCGTAGAGCACGTTTATGTGTCAGAATGCATGGTGCGCAATTTGAGCATTTGTAGTTAGAAAAATAAATACACACAATTTCTTTTCAATATAGTAGTAGGTAGTACTGTTATACATAGTTTTTCGTTTTTTTCTTTGGATGTTCGTTTTGTACTTGTATTTTTATTTATGAGATATTTATTGGTTTGTATTAAATTGTAATAAATAATTACGGAATTATAATTATTATAAAGTGAATTTTTACTATTATGGCACAGCTGATTGTTACGATCCAATTATATGAATTGTGGTATTCGTAAAATATTAAATATTGACACTATCGGTTAAAATTTCTGTGACATGTTTTATATCGTTGGAATGAGAAAAAAATAACGGAATTAATGGCGTCATGGCCTACTTTGAGATATGTATTTTTCATTTTTGCACAATAGCGTATGTCAAAGCCAACTGCATTTTTCGATTTTTTTGTTACACGTTATTATTCTTATTGTCTTTGCCGTCAACTTTCATTCCTTTAACTTTTTCCGTATCTCCTCAAATAAGGAAGCTATAACCGTTCGTGGTTTTCCTATTTTTCAGGTTTTTGTAATATATCTCATAAAGTAGGCTATGGATTTCAAATTTCTTTTTACTGAAATATAGCTCACAAAAAATGGGATAACTGTTTCTAAACTTTATTCTTCTACAATAGATATTAAGCGAGATATTTGGTGTGGCCCTCGTAAAATAGACAGTCTGTATAACTTTTGAACTAGTTGAGATAACGAAATGCGTTTACGCCAGTCTTTTTCTAATTTTGATAAGTTTTTTCCTGCGTAATCGTCTTTTTTGCTCACTTCCGGTTTAACCGGAAATAACAGCGCATTTTCGGGGATAGCCAACTTTGTTATTTCAAAAAATGAAATGCCCTATGTACTTTTTCACAGTTGGAAGCCCATTGTCCCCCTCTGCGAAAATTCCATATTTGCCATAGAAATTATACAGAGGGATGGTCTCAGAAGGCTTTAAAGTGAATACTGCATTTTATCGAAATGCTACGAAAAAAATAATGATTCACAAAGTAGACTATAGAAATGAAAGACAACATCATTTGTAAACGGAAAATTAATTTATTAACAATTGTATGTTACTTCAATCGCTAATATTGAAAATAATATGAAATTCGATATAACAAAGTGTAAAAGAATATTTATACACATATGAAATAAACAAAAATTAGTTACAAAAGATGTTCAAAGTGCTGGCCATCAACTTGGATACATTTATTTATTCGCCCTACAAAGTTGTCATAGCTTCTACTTAACTGTTCGGGGGTAATGTTATTAAAGACATTTCAAATGTTTTCTTCAAGTTCTTATAAATTTTGTGGCATAGGGCTATAACGCCTGTCTTTCATATACCCTATATGAAAAAATCTGGAACTGTGAGTTATGGGGATCGAGAGGGACATGCTGTAGGACCTCCCCTTCATATACAAAGTTTTCCAAAGGTGTCATTTAGAGAATCTCTAGTTAATGAGGCGTACCACCATTTCGTTGAACACAGACTGTCCTTAACAAATTATCCTGTTCAAGTTGCCGATAAAAGTTTTGATGCCGTACACAAACTGTAACTTTTGGAGAGAATTTGACATACTGATGGAAATTTTGGGGATTTTCTGATGCCCAAGCTCTACAATTATGCTTATTCACCTTGCCATTTAAGTGAAATGATGCTTCGTCTGATATGATTAACTTATTAGAAAATGCCTATTTCTTCTACGTAAATCAAGAATTTTTCTCCAAAATTGTACTCGCTTTACATAATCAGTTTCTTTTAATTCTTGATGAATATGAAATTTTCAATTTTAGAACATTTTTCATAACAGTATGAACAGTAGTTTTCGGAATACCTGTTACGGAAGAAATTTTTCTCGTAGAAGAAGAAGAATCTTTTTGTGTCATTTACAAAATTTCAGTTGCATTATTATGCCCATTTTCATTATTTGGAGTTCTTTTTTACGGTTAATACAGCCCGAATTCCAAAAGTTTCTATACCATTTTCTGATTGAATTTGTTGTTGGAGGTTCCTTGTTAAATATAGTTCTAAATCTTGTTTGTGTTGTTTTGTAAAATTTAATCAGCAAAAAAGATTACACACATTCACTTAAAGTAAATATTTTCCTTACAGTAACTCAAGTAACCGAGTTGTTAATAAACTAATTTGACGTTTACAAGTGATGGGTCCATAGTCTAATGATAAAAATAATGATTCACAAAGGTGAACTTTAAACCTTATAAAACCATAACTCTGTATAATTTCCATGACTAACATGAAATTTAACGAAGAGGGAAAACAATGGACTTTCCAACTGTATAAAAAATATACAGGGTGTTCCGAGGGGTGTTCTATTTGAAATAACAAAGTTGCCATAACCCCGAAAATACCCTATGTAATTTCCGGTTGAACAGGAAGTAAGAAAAAAAGGCGATTACCCAGGAAAAACCTTATCAAAATCAGAAGAAGATTTTCGAAAACCGCATCTCATTGTCTCAACTAATTCAAAAGTTATATAGGTAAAAACAGTTTTCGAGATATTTGCTTCCCTAATTTTGGCGTGTTGTCTCAAATATTGTCTTAAATAGTGTTAAATGTTACCCCAGTGGTTCATTTCAGTAATGATATCTTACACCCGAGCTAGTTTCATTCTTAAGACTAATTTTATTTAAAAGCATAATCATCTTCATTATGGTTTCTATATTTCTTATTCGTAAAATTTTCTATAGAATGTAAGCTTCATTAACGTGTTATTGGCAGATGCTTTTGGCTAGAAGAACTAGTATTTTCCAGGTGTAACTATTTAAAAATTATCACCGTTAAAGAACGGTCAATAGTATCGATTTGTGCATGAACGGTCATATAAATTTTTATTTCTCAATGATTGGAACATAATCTTTAATTTCGATTTTTGCTGACGTCCGTTTCGGAGAAGATAATGACTGAACCAAAATATAAACCACAACCAGAACAAATTTTTGTATTTGTAACATACTAGAACTAAATTCGAAATGGAGTGTAAAATTAAATAAATGGTTTTATAACTTTTCTGAGTAGATCTTAAATTAAAAAGTTCTTGGAATAAATTGTGAAAATTAATTTGAATTGATATTGAAATTAAAGTTAAGGTTCCAACTGTTTACAGCTTTCGTATTCAAGTTACTATGTATTGCTGAATCTTTCATAAAATTAATTTATTTAGAATAACTAGTTTATTTGCAAAAATGGAGCATGTCTAGCAAAATGAGATTAAGCTTAGACAGAATTCTTCTTCCAGTCATTACAAAAGTAAAGGTACATTTTTCTAGACTAGATACTTACTCACGTAAGCAATATATAAAAAAGGCCCGCTCCGTTATCCGATAATATGGGAAAAGTGGATTTGCAGAGAACAACAATTGAACAAGCTAATCATTACACTCTTCGCTGCTTTAATACATTTTTTATATAATTGTTGCACAATCTATAGAATACTCCTCGCAGTTTTTTGTTAATAAAACAATATTTGCGAATAGCATAATAATGTTAGTTTGTATTAATAAGTGACGATGGCCTTGTCTAACTCCAAGATGAATAAAATCCGACAAAGCTTGGTCCATAATCTTACCGCATTTGTGACAAATTTGTTGCTGTTAGGTTGATATATGTTATATGAATAGGGACTATTGCCAGTTTTGCAATGTAACAATATTATATAATATAAATATATAAATTTAAAGAATTAAAATAATTAATAACTTCTTTGTTTATTGATCGATTTTGTTCAAATACAATAAGGTTCTTCCTCCAGCTCTCTCTCCAAATTTCACCACAATCCGACTTTTCGCTCTTAAGTTATCGGGCTTACAAGAAACGTGACGGACGGAAAGTCAAACAGACAGACAGACAGACAGAAGACGGACAGACAGACAGAAGACGGACAGACAGACAGGCGGACATTTTGGAAGTTGTTCAGAATTCAATCACCAGTACAGTGAGATGAAATTTTTTTCCCTACGAACGATATGATCGGTTTTAGAAATGTGCCGATCGAATGCAATACACTCTTCGTTTTGTATTTACAAAGAGTATAATAACCCTGATAAAATATTGCGTATTATTTGTAAAAACTATAGAATAGAAAGTTAGCTAATAATAACAACAAATAATAGTTTAAAGGAACTAAAAAACACGCTTTAATAGCAAACCGAAGTAAAAAGTAAGAAATTATTTATTTATTTATTTAGCATACACTGCTCAACAGGTATAACCCATTTACAGAGCAGGACCGACACATAAAAACAAAATATTAGGTATATACAATATACATTAAAGAAATATAAAGTACTCCTAAAAGTAACATAATATTACAACTAAAGAAAAACAAATATCAAAGACAAGAAATATGAAATACGCATTATAAGATAAGCATAATAATAAAACTATATAAAAACAGAACCCAAAGAAAAACAAAGAATCAATAGCTATAAAAATCTTTTATGGAATTAACAGTGCAGCTGAAAATATCAAATTTGTCACAATGTTTGTTGTAATTATGACACATGGAGAATAGAGGAGAAAGTTTAAGTCTATTAGAGCGCGGTGTGGGAAGATAAAAAGTTTGCATTATCCGAGTATTTAATGGGACATAAAATTGTAATTTATTTAAAAATTCTGGGCAATCCATGTTGTTATGCATTAGATTATGTAAAAATATTTGAGAGTAGCAAACCCGCCTGTTCTCAAGAGTGTCCACAGAGAATCTACTCAAGAGTTCTAGATGTGGAAAACCTATTGATGGGTATACTCCATCACACTTGAACCACAATAATTTTACAAATCGCCTTTGTACTCTTTCTAGGCTACTAACATGAGTTACGTAATAAGGGTTCCAGATGAGGGACGCGTATTCAAGTTTAGACCGGACAAAAGCAAAGTAAAGTAATTTTAGAGTATCAGTATTGGTAAACTCTCTGCTTGTTCTGAATAGAAATCCAAAAATATTAAAAAATTCTGAACCTATGTTATTTAGGTGTGGTACAAAGGAAAGTTCTTTATCAAAAATTACTCCAAGGTCCTTGAAAGTCACGGGTCTTTGGAGCTCCACATTGTCTATGCCATAATTAAACGTGGTGGGCATGAGTTTTGTTGTGTAGGACATAACGTTGCATTTGGATACATTTAAGCTTAACTTAACACACCAATTCGATACGTTGGAGAGGCTGTTTTGTAAAGATTGCAGTCCGCTATGGAACTAATAGTCCTAAAAAGTTTGAGATCATCCGCATGGAGCAAACAGTCGGTTTGAGTAACTTCCACAATATCATTTAAAAATATATTAAAAAGTAACGATCCCAGATCCTTGGGGAACACCTGATGTTGCCACGTACTCCACAGACCGAAACCCACTATAAGCGACATATTGTTTTCTACCTAAGAGATAGAATTGAAAAAATACAAGCAAGGATTGGAAGAAACCGAAGGAGGACATTTTTTGAAGTAATATAGCGTGGTCAAGGGTGCCAAATGCCTTAGAAAAATCTGTGTATATTACGTCCATTTGCAAGCGTTGATTAATGGCCTCAGAGATAGATTCACAAAATCATTCTGGATTTTCAAGGAGTTACCTCGGTGACTTGAGAAGCGGTTAAGAAAACATTTAAAACATTTTTTAAGTTATGCATATTAGATTAGAGGTAGTAAAGCGCCCTTTAACAAAACCATGCTGGTAAACTGATAGCTGGATTTTAATGCTGGAATATATCGTGTCATGCAATAAAATTTCAAATCCCTCGCAAAAATTACATATTATCGATATATGTCTGAAATTGGCAATACTGTTTTTATCGCCTTTCTCTTTCTTAAAAACTGGGCATACTTTTGAATATTTCCAAATATCTGGAAGCTTGTCATTGCGAATACATAAGTTAAAAAGTATGGAAAGTGGATATGAAAAAATAGCGGCACAATCTTTAATCAGAAAGGATGGGATATCATCCGGCCCAGCTGTTAATTTAGGTGTTAATTTTTTTAGAGCGTTAAATACTTCATTTTCACTGAAGCAATTGATAGCGATAGTTGAGGTGTTTGCTACTTGGTCGTTTATCGACTCGAAATTGTCCGTGGGTGGCAGGAAAGAATTACTAAATAAATCTGCGAATGAGTTTATAATGTCAAAAGGATTATCAAAATGTTGATCGTTTAAAAACATATCAGTGGAAATATCAGTAGATTTCTTTTTATTATTAATATGAGACCAAAATTTCTGTGGTTCCTGTACAATATTATTTTCAATGTTACGAACGTAATTTGTGTAGGCTATATCGAGATCAACCTTAATTTTAGCCCTTAACCGGTTGAATTCTGCATATGCCACAAGGTCATTATGTTGCTTATAGTTATGCCACAATTTTGCATTATATTTTACATTTTTTTATTATATCCCCATTAAACCATGGAGGATATTTCCTTTTATATGAAGAGTTGAACTTTGGAACACACGTGTACAATACAATTCAAAAAAGCGTGGAGTGCATATTACTATGAAATATTTATACCAGTTGATATCAAGCACCCCACGCTCTTTTGTATTGTATTGTATCATTTTTTATTTTTTAGTTCGGCTTGCTATTAAAGCGCGTTTCTTAGTTTTTTTAAACTATTATTTATTTTTTATGTTTTAGTCTTAAAAATTTGGACCAGGTAATTCTAATCTGGAACCTCGATTACCCACAGATATCAATTATCTGTCGAATCCGACGATAATTGATAAAACCTATCCGCTATGTTGACGCCACCATTTAAAATTTTTAAGTTTCTATGACATATTTGTTTTCTACTTGTCAAGCCCTTTCCTTTGATACCCATGTCAAGGGGTTGTAAAGAAAATGATAATCCGCAATCTTGGGGCGGCGGCCATTTTGATCATATTATAAAATTGAGTATACAATATTGTTTTATCATCGGAGGTACACACAATTGCCAAGTTTCATGATGATACAACAATTACAAGTGGGTGAAAATTACGTTTAAAGATTCCGTTACATTGATAGATTGATAGATACAGGTGAAGCTAATAAAGGCGTGTTAAAAATAATTATAATAATATCGTTATTACTCGACAGAAAACCCAATCACAGGACAATGTGAGATAGTGAATCACACTAAAAAATTGCAACATTTAAATATGACATTGTACTGTCTACAAAAATGTTACCGAATATGTATTACTAGATTTTAAAGGGTACAAAGTATTATGGAAATTTCTAACATAAAGATGCTCAATAGTCACTTCTATTTACTTATCTAACAAGCAATGATGAATGTCACATAAATTATTAAAATTTTGATACAATATCGTCATCTGCCTCATTTGAGACTCGAGCTCAAGAGAGATAACACTTACTAGCCTTGCTATTTTATCCATAATCTAACCTGATGTAGAATTTTGAATTTATGCAGTAGATTAGATTAGAATGGAGGAGCCGGCTGATTCCATTAGATTCATATGTCTATTAAGTTGGCAAAGTCTAGTTATATAATTCACTCTTATTCTAATGGCCTTTTATTTTGGCATAATGGCCCTCCGCAAATTTGGCCGACGTTCTTTAAGAAGTCTTTTGACCTATCTATGTCGTGGGAAACTTCGCCAACTGTCCAGATAATTTAGTTTATACCATTTATCAATTGAAGCTCGTATGGGTAGTTTCAAGTTTACTACAGTCCATGTTTCAAACATTTTGTCATTTTTATTTTTCTATTATCTTAACTTTGTGTATAAATATTCCTTTATCGTCTACTTATCCAATTATTTCTTCAGTATTATTTATAAAAAAAAATCGATAGCACATTTTTAATTACAAACTATAAAATGTATTTTCTAATTACCGTCATTTGTCATCATCTGGACATGAAAGTACTTAGCTGCTTTCCCCACACCATTCAACCAGAAACAACGCATGCAGAAATTGAACAGTAACTGAACATGTTAATTTTACAATGAGCTAACTACCTCCCGATCATGCGGAGATAACAATTTAATAGGCATTTCCAATTAAAGGCGTTAAAATTGCTGCTTTTACGCTGAAGTCCGATGTGGGGCGTGTGAATTGGAGGCCATGTTAATTGAATCATGTTTCGATGTGCATGTAACGTATTACCAGGTGTTTCTTGTATATGGAGCTGGGTAGTTATTGATGATGGCTAACTTTTGAATTTAGTAGTATACCCAATTTAACGAAAATGTGAAACATGATTGTGTATAAACATATTACATTTTGTTATCATGTTCTTGAATTTTAAATTTTAATTATTTAAAACATAATTTAATTTTTTTGGGTACTGGTTAAATTGGTATTTTATTTTATTTTTTTAAGCTTTTATTTCAATATAATTGTGAAAAGAGAATTATTTGTAATACTGTTCCATAAGATTATATATATTAAAAAATATATGTCACAAGTAAACTCCAGGGAAATTGCTTAATTCCTTTAGAGAAGTAAAGATTATCTTCCACAATTTTCCTTATTTTAAGAATGCTTGCGATTACTATGTATGTTAGGGTGGCCGTTATTTCGACCATGTAGTAATTCTCCTCCCCCATAAGATCAATCCATGTATTATAAAAAAAAATTGGTAAAATTCGGATGGATTTGAATAATATTAATACGTCTCACTGAGCTTTGGAAAATTTTTTGAAAGTGTTAGTAAACATACTGTGAAACGGCATTTAAAAAAAAAAATGGATTAGAAGTTATGGGCAATTATGAAATCTTGATCTACCGTGAATGTATTTCTCTGTTTAGAAAAATTTCATGGCTCAATTCCTTGACCACATGAGAGTCCTGATATGGCTATTAGGGATTTTTACTTGTGGGATAACAAAAGGCATTCCCAATAGTATTTAATAACAATTAAAACATTTTAAAAGAAATAAGGAGAAACTGTTAAATATTTACAAATGACGCACTTCACACTTTGTAGTTTTTCACCTTTTTGTAAATATATGGTACCCTACATATAAATAGTATTGAAAATAGCATTGCCTTCAAACTTTTCATAAAATGCAGGCATTTCTATGAAAATTTGCTTTTCTACGTAAACACACAAATACAAAAATTTTCCTTCAGATTTCAATACACACTACGTTTTCATTTGAACTGACCTAAAAATCCCAGGATACACAATAAATTAATAGAATCAAAAACCAAAGTTTACCTAAATTTTATTTACTAGACCTCAGATTTTGTTTAAGTACATATTTAGTTATATTTTTGAGACAAAAAATGAATTTGAAAAAGGTAACATTGATAAAAGGAAATAAAAGACAGATGTTATTTTAGAACTAAAACACTGGTGAACATTATGTAGTAAATACTGTATTTACTTTAAAGCCAACATGTTGTTCACTGGTGTTTTAGTTCTAAAATAATATCTGCCATTTATTTTCTTTTATTAATGTTACCATTCAAATTCATTTTTCTACCTCAAAATTAGAGAGAATATGAGTTTCTACCAAATAAGGTTTATGTTGTGTTTGATAGATTCTGATGAGCTAACTACAAATCTAGTCTTGAATATGATGTACAATTGTACAACTTTAAGTTTTAGAGATAATTTAACCTAAGAGATGCAAGAAAAGAGGAAATTGGACATTTTCAACGACCTACGAAAGTCACAGTGAAGTGCTATTACCCTTCTTTTCACTGAGAAGAGTAAATCGATTTTTTTATTTTTGAACGTGAAAAGGTGTACCCGAGGGTGTACCTAAGAAAAAAGAAATAACATGGGATATCTAAATAGGTTAGGTTAGAGAGAAAAAAATCATTTAAAGATTGTGTATTAAAAATAATTCTATTATTACGATTCTAATAGACTCCTAGCTCCATTGATGGAGCTTAAGAAGAGGTTGCCGAAAACGTATGAACGGGTTTGGCATAATTCTACTGATCTCACCTGCAATTTACCCAAATTTGTGTCTCCCAAGAATATGCCACAAATTCCAGACGACGCCGTAGAGTGTTTCGAATTTGTTTTGATGGCGCCGTTTTCAATTTTCTAACAAATATGACAAAATACGGGGAAAAAAGGAGCCAGGCTTTCATGTCAGTGTAGAAGAAATACGATGTTTTATTGCCATTCTTATCTTATCTGGATATTGTCATGTACCTCGTTGGCGAATGTGGTGGGAGGTTGATACTCATGCGTGCAACTTACATGTTGTGAAGGCAATGAGGAGAAACAGATTTGAGAACTTAAAAAAATATGTGCACTGTGCCGACAACGACAATATACCTGCAAATGATAAACTTGGAAAAATGAAACCCTTGATACAAATGTTACATGAACGTTATTTTGAGTATTCAGAATTACAGGAGAAGTTAAGCATTGACGAGAGTATGGTACCGTACTTCGGCAGGTATGGTGCCAAACAATTTTTAAAAGGAAAACCAATAAGATATGGATACAAGATGTGGTGTCTCTGTGAACCTTTTGGGTATCTGAAGAAATTTGAACCATATCAAGGAAAACCAAAGCAACAATCTCAAGAAAATGCAAGTAGTACATCTGCCTTCCACAAGTAAAGAACGATAAAAAGGGGAGGAAAACCGTCAAAGAAGATAAATTATGAGTTGGTGGAACAGCAGTAGTTGATCCGGTAAAAGAATTACCCAAAAATGTCTGTTTCAAAATATATTGATATCGATTTTTCTCTTCGTTAAAATTAGCCAATACTTTGATAGAGAAAGGTATGGGATACACAACATGTGGGATACTACAGAACTTCCATTAGATCGAAAAAGTGGTGGTGTGCAATATTTGCCTTTTACGTAGATGCTAGTGTGTATAATGCTTGGCAACTATATAGAAAGCGAAATGGAAAAAATGGATAATTTGAAATTTAGACGCACGATAGTTCAAACGTACTTGCAAAAATATGGAAAACCTGGAAAAGAAGCAGGACGTCCGATAACATACAAGATGTTAATTTCGCGAATATACGAACAGGTCGGGTATGACAAAACAGAACACTTTATTAGTGCAGCAGAGAAACAAAATCGATGTGTAGTGTGCAAGAATACCACAAAAGCTTGCATAAAATGTGGCGTTAATTGCCATGTAAACTGCTTCACACTTTTCCACACAAAATGACTTTAGTGTTTTCATCGATTTGCTATTAGTTTTTGAATTAACTACAAGAAATTATACTATACAATTGATATTGATATTGATGGTCTCTTTTATGACCATTGTTCCATTATTGGAACGTGGCAAAATAATAACAAAAAAATAAATAAATAAAAATATTAATACGTAACACTACGAGAACACTTCATAATACTTCAAAATTACTAATCATAGGGTAAATTTCAAAAAAAAAATAATGATAATTCGGGCATTAATGGGTTAAAAACGACGCGACGTCACTTTGACATTTGTCTTTTGACATAAGAATTTTAAACGGTTTATTGGCTTTTATTCATTAAGGAGGATGATTGTGAATAAAGTGGTATAAAAACCTTGGTGAAAAGTTTCATTGCTGTCTTGAGAATTAGTTGACCTTGCCGCTGCGCGCCTCTGTCAACTACCTTATTTCTCGACAGCAATGAAACTTTCCACCTCGGCATGTAATATACTATTATGTCTCCATAACACATTTGCTGTCGTACATATCTAGATGATAACCTGATCTTACCTTCATCGGATGGATTATTGCATGAGCTTGCCTCCACCGGAACTTTTTATCTTGCCTTCATTCACCCTGAGTTCACATTCAAATGACTCCTTTTTATCGAAAGTTCAAATTCAAGAAAATCATTAAGTGCAAATTTTCGAATCTACATTAGAGAGTTATCGCAAAACGAAAAAGGGCTGACCTTATTAAAAGAAACTTTAAATAAAGTATCCTATATTTGACAATTATCCCTAACCTAAAAAAATCCAAGTTGAGCATTGTCGGTATTATTATCATTTCTTCGAGTTTAAAATGAATATGGAAGAACAATTATTAGAAGTAGATATCCTAGCTAGTGTTAATGATGAAGAAATTGAAATGTTAATTCTACATAATCGGTATTTATAACGGTAATGAACAAATTACTGTAGACCTCGTGAACTTCGATTTAAATAATATGACTGATGATGAAATAAAAGTTAATTTTCGTTTTCAAAGACGGGATATAATACACGGTTGCGAAATGCTTGCGAATATCAAATAAATCAAAATCAAGTGCACATTGCATACACTGGCACTGGCAGTCGCGTATCGCGTTGTATAGGTTAGAATATTCGTCTGATGCAAGTTTAGACGTTAAATTGGCAAAAGTCCCTAAATATGTCAAAATTAAGGTGCTTTGAATAAAGGGAAGCTTTGCTTACGTGTCAAATTAAGGGAAATTTTTATGGAAGGATATGTAAACCGAAGTGGCAATATCTCTCTATTTTATTTATCAAATCCACCCTATTAGCATCATTTGTGAGCCCTTGCGCTTTACAGGAGTATTGAAAAAGTAAAAAGTTTAATACAATCGATGTCAGGGAAATTGATAAAATCATAGAATGTGCGTTGAAAAAGGGTAAGAATAGCATTTTAATGACATTCGCCAGGACGTTGGAAAAAAATGGTTAGAGATTTCGTAGATCACTGAAAATGGCCATATACCTAATTTAATTCACTTTTTGGTGAGAATATTTCAAAAAAGAAGTTGCGTTTCTGTGAAACAGTATAATTACTAGTTATTAAGATCACTACACTTCGATTGCACTTCGATACAACGAAAATATATTAGAATAACAAGAATTATATCATGTCGTGGCATAATATTCAAATAAGATGATACGCGTTAGTCCAAATAATAGCTTCCAATTTACAATATTGGAGGGGTACATGAAGTATAACTTCTTGTTACAGGTTGGTGATTTATTATGAAATTAATATGAGCCTTTTTGTTTGTTTGTTTATCTAAACTGTTTTCTGAATGGCTAAGAATATCGAAGTAATTGCTATTTTTATGTAGGTATTTATAACCTCTAGTAAATACATCAAGTCGTGGGTTCGAGAATTACAGAGGTATTTATTACCTCTTCTTCTTCTTCTTTTAGCGGGGCGCCTGGAGGTCGCCGCACTCAGGCCTTGTGGCCCATTGTGCTACCGCTAACAACTTAGGGAGCTCCCCCGTACAGACCGGATTCCAGCCCAAAGGCTGAAATCCTTCCCACGGGAGAACTCCTTATTTCCTCCAGCATTGGAAAGCCAGTGCCGAAGTGTTTGTGCCTCAGGTTCATCAGTCCTGGGCAAGAAGTGAGAACGTGGATGGAAGTCTCCTCCTCGTCCTCACAGAACCTGCAATCGGGGTGGTCAACCACCCCCATTGTGTGTAAGTGTTTCCTAAAAGAGCCATGTCCGGTCAGGAGGCCTGTTACGGCTCTAATTTGCTTTCTGCTTAGACGCAGAAATTGCTTTGTTCTCTCCGGCAAGGGTCCTGAGATTAGGAGCTTCGCTTGCCGGAGTCCAGGATAGGAATCCCAGAGGTCAATGAACTGGGAGCGAATCCAGTTATCTATTAACCTCTTGGCTTGGGATCTAGGGTAGCCGAGAGCCGGCTCCGATATTATTACCTCACTAAGTACTACTTCTCACTTGATAACACTACTATGATCGCTTACTTCCAGTTTCACTATTATCATTTCTTAATCCCATCAGAACTGACTAAGGGCCTATCGTTCCTCTTTTATATACCCACAGATGGCTTCACTTGAATGGTTCGTCTCCATTCTAGAACAGAACTCTAGAATCCTCATCCTCTAGCACTGTTGCTGAACATTCCATTTTAATAGTGCTACAGTGGCACCATCCGTTGGGTTATGCTGGAAGTATAAGTTTTTTACAGTAATGACATTTTTGGTGAAACGAATGGCTATCCCAATTTTCATCCCTTCAGCTAACAAACAATTTCTGAAGGCTTAGAAACGTATATTCCGAAATATCATGGACAATCTGTCACGAATTGAGCGAAAAAGTCTGTATAGGTGAGGATGAATGCTTACACAACCTGTGGGTCGTATTTAACACGCCACTTCTTCGTTTCATACCAAATGCCTATTCTTGATTTTCTTCTGTCTTCGTTTTATATTTTAATCCGGACTTTAAGAAAATCATTCAGCTAACAAAAACATAAATTACGCTGATAAGGAGAGCTTGTATAACGGCCTCTTTTCCACCTCCTGTAGCTTAGCCCCCAGGTATTCGTTTAGCAATTTTCAACTTTTCGGTCTGTTGTTGTGATATGGTCAAAGAGAAAATAAAATTTCTACTTTTTTTTGGAAGTGGTTGAAACGCGAGAAACTGCGTTTTCTTTAAGACCACCATATTGAATCTTCTGGATTTGGGATATTCCTCACCAAACCTTAGGCACCAAGGAACAAGGAATCTCTGTAGCAAATTTTAGGATTCTAGGTAATCAAGAAGTGCGAAAAAATTCTGGAAGGTCAGGAATTATAGATTAAGAAATTATGTATTTTGTAATAGGTGTGTTTTCCATGTTTAACAACTTTAATTCATTTAGTTTATGGGATATGTCGAAAAGATAATGGTTCAAAAAATGAAGTGCAGTTTCGAGGGATTTTAATCCTATTTTTATCATGCGCGACTAAGTAAAACTAACACAAAAACTCGCCATAATAATTAAATTATAAAAGAACCACAACTACCTAATTACAAATTTAGTGTTTATGAAGTCAATTGAAACTGGTCAGTGTTAAAGCACAGGACCGTGCGCACTTAACTTGATATTTTGTCCTATGTATATGTATTTAACAATGGTATCGAGAAACGAATAGTAGTTGAAACTGTGCAGGCGAGTACGAGACTGGCAATGTAATCAGCCTGAATGAACCATCCTCGACAGCACTGGTTTAAAGATAATAAGACGGACAGGCCCACTAGCATAAAAAAAACCGTAAATCGTTTCTCAGCACTCTACGTGGACTTGTGAGATGTGCCTAGTTCTTTATAGCATTTTTCCAGTGCAGTGCAGAAATACCTATTATAATATCAAGTGTGGTTCAGTTTATACTTATTGTTCATATTTATAAATATTTCTTACTATATAAAAGGTAAGATATTTTATTATTTACCAATTTACCATGGCTTTCTGGAGGCCATTTGAAACAGAGGATAATATAATAACGCCCGAAAATCCCGAAATAGTTGAACCGGTTATTGTCGAAGAAGCCGAAATAAATTTAGAGTTTAAAAATCAATATTTACACGTACAAAGTCAATGAATTATTTTAAATATATATGAACGTTTAAAATGTGAAAATCGTGAACAACGTGAGAAAGAAATAATAGAACGTATTAACGAATTACCTAAAATAACAAAATCAACAATTTATTGCGTAATTAAAAATGTTATAGATCACGGTACAAATAGGAAACGGAAAAATACGAAATTGAAAAATATTGATGATGTTACCAAAAATGTAATACGGCGTATAATTTATAATATGTATGAAGAAAATATAGTTCCTACGTTAAAAATGATTTGAGAAAAATTAAGCGATTATCCTGATTATAATTATAGTTCTTTAGATACACTACGAAATGTTTTATTAGAATGCAGTTTTAAACATAAAAAACTTCACAGTCGCATGGTAATTATGGAACCACAACGTACAGTAGCACTTCGGGTAGATTATTTATATAATTAATAGAATTTTCAAAAAATTATAACATTTTCTTACGACAAGCATTTCTACTTACCTCCGCCCATGTACAACAAAGAGTTGCCGACTGTTTTTGCCGGCTTTTAGTTTTTACACGGTTTCAATTCTGCTCGTATAAAGTATAACACAAGGGAGATTTAAATATTCCGAATTTGAAAATATTAATTATATTGCACTTAATTATAATCTTACAGAACAGTTAATAAGAATATTTAATCTACATTTTTAGAAACATTTTAATTTAAAGCAGTATTACTTTGGTATCACGTAATTAGGAACTTACAATAACATTCGCAAGTATGTATTTTAGTAAATACTTCTTAATACTTAACCCAGCAATTCAAATTCTTGTTAACAATAGAATATTCTATTATTGAATATGTCGTACACACTATATTACCCAGTTTACGCAGCATGTGTCAGTTATATCCTTTTTCATCACATTAACATATCAGCGAGCCTACGGCACCGATGGTATGAAGACGGTCGACACAGCACATCACCGTCATTGACAGTTGAACAAATGGTTGTCCCGCCAATCAGAATACATCATGAGCGAACATCTGCCGTCGTTCATTCCATTTCTGCCCGCCTTGGTTAAGTGAACAGAACATATTACTAAGTGTACCACGATAAACGAAACCAGCTTTATGAATTTAAACGATTAACAAGAAAACCTAAAGATAAGGTGAGAGCGACAAAAATGACATGAATGTGCATACGAAGAAAAATTATTACTCTCTCAAAATGGAGATTTTAGTGAAATTTCAATATGTTTGTTATTTTTATACCTCATCAAATTTAGGAATTCGTTATCAGAAAAAAATCAACATGAGTATCTTTCACTTTCACTAAAAAATTAAAAAGTTACTACATACATGTATATCTTGTATGAATTATTCTGTGCATATAAAATCACTGTTGTATTAAAATTTGATTGCTAGACTCTGTTAAAAACTCTTAGCACAGTTTTTGAAAAGCAATTATAACCTCCTTCATTCTATCTACAACCGCCTTCATAAGCATTTTGCAACCCATCAAAAGTTCTTCTTGGCCTCTATTTTTGTGTAGCACGTCTGACAGTCTCACGCTTCCTGTCGCGCCTTCTCGTTCAGCGCACGGGCTCACCAAAACTTTCTCGTATCAACTTTGGTGACATTAGCCCATTAGCCTCTCACTATTTGGTACTCCCTGCATACCAACCGTTCCATATTGTCCTCTCTTCGATTGATGTGATCACAAAATGAGAGGATTCGGAAGAATACCGTGCAAGAAAATCATTTTGGGGGAAGCATTTCTTGAATAATCGAGCTATTTGTGTGATGATGGGTTGTTTAGATAATTTATAACAAACTTCTGCAGATCAGCGTCTCGTGAACATCAATAAGTCATCTGTCTGCCTGAACTCTCAGGGGTGTAAAGAAAGACGGAGAAAACCAGAGAGTTAGCATATTTTACTTTTGTTCGTCTCGCTATATTTCTCTCATGCCTAATTTGTACCAACCTGAACAAGAGCTGCGTTACCTTTAGTCGTATTAGGCCATAAGGGCGCCAGCGTACTTTTAAACCAAAATTATTATTCTTGAATGCCGTTAAGAGTTAGAACTAATTAAACACAAGAAGAAAATTTCTGACCAAATCGATGTAAATGAGCTCACGTAACTTAGTGAGGAGGAATAGAACATTCTTATAAATGGACACATGTTATTTGTGTAAGAGTATAATTCGTTAAATTACAGTGTTTTAAAACAAGTTTAATAAACAAAACCATACCAGTTTGTGAATAAAGTTGTGTTATCCCTAAACCTTAAGTTATTTTTTCAAAAGGAAGTTGAATTAAATAAATAAAGTGACATAAACAATAAATTTTACAATTCTACAGAAGGTTTTATGTTGACATAAAAAAGTGCAACCAACAAAAAAAAACTGTTGGTTTTTTTTCACATGTCCACCAGTTAAATACATATAAATGGAGCGCAATATATGCAAAAATGCCGCTGATGAACAGCCGGTTTTTGTATGTGATGGATGCAAAATATTCCTATGCAAAACATGTGCGAACCTCACAGCATCAGAGGTTAAAGTAATGCAGCTAAAAGATAGAACTATGAAATTATATTGCAAGGATTGTCTTAGTTCAAATACGATTAAGTTATTACTATCCACCATTAATGATAAGACAATTATAATTGAAAGCAAAAATAAGATAATCGAACTTCTAGAAAAAGAGATGGAAGCTTACAGGAAAAAAGAAATTGATTTAAAAAATAAACTTGACTGTTTCCAAGAACAAAATAATAAAGCACAATCAGTACCTATTACAACTGATGTAAAAAACAGAGCCACAAACAGCAGCAACGCCAAACTAAGGCCTATTAGTCAACCTGAAACACTAAATCAGTTTACGCCAAACCAAACTACTTCATCTAAACATACTTATGCTAATGTGATTCAGAATGGACATTCAACAAAAAATGCAAACCTGGCAACCTCAACAAAACCAAATCAAGAAAAAGACAGCTTGAAAAAACTTGAAGAGAAACAAAAGCACATTATGAATGAACTAATAAATTTAGAAAAAGACAAAACCATAATAAAAGCTAATGAAGAAAAACAGGGTTTTCAAGAAGTACGATTCAAAAAAAGGAAATCTAACATTGGAGATGGAGAAGGTGATGGAGCTTTTCATGGGAAAAATGAGAAAGACAGAAAGATCTGGCTATTTATAACCAGAGTCCCCGATGATGTAGACGATGAAAAAATTAAACACTATATTGAAACCCGTGCAAACACCAAAGATGTGCAGATTAAGAAATTAGCGACATATAATTCAAATCCTGATAATCAATCATTTATGATAGGGGTACAGCCGAATCTGCAGACCACAATATATAACACAAATTTCTGGCCAAGAAAGATTTTGAACGTTTTAACTTCAAGAAAGGACAACGCTTCCTGGACTCAACTCGCACCAATCCAGAATCAGATGGAAATGCTCAGCTAAACTCTTTTTTAGGTCCAGCAATGTAAAACAAGAATTAAACAAAAAGGAAAAAAATTTAAGCCACGGCACAACATGCAAAAGACACAAAATAGAAAATAAACCAAATACACCAAAAGTAGCAAAACCAATATCAAATCTCAATTTCAAAGTATTACATCAAAACATGCAATGCATCAAAAACAAAATTGAAGAATTTTAAGTGTTCTTATGTGAAGAGGATCCTGATGTAGTATGTATAACAGAGAGCTGGTGCAGTAATGATGACATTAATTATATTAGGCTACTTGATTATTCTACAGGAGGGTATTTCAACAGACAAGAGTACATCCATGGCGGTACACTAATACTTATTAAAAATTCTCTCAAATTTGTTGCAATTCCTAAATGTAATAATCTAAATATAGAAAAAACATTTGAATGTGCGGGTGTTAGTGTAACGATAAAAAATGAGAATATTGGTATTTTATGTATTTATAGGGCTCCAAATAGTGACTTAACTTTATTCTTGGATCAATTTGAAGAATGTCTAAATGTAATATGTGATAATAATCGTTTTGGTAAAATAATTGTATGTGGTGATATGAATGTTAATTATTTATCTGAATCACAAGACAGAGACAAACTCATTGATCTTGTAAACTCTTTCTATTTAAATTCAGTTTTTAATGAAGCAACAAGAATAACGACAAGGTCTGAAAGTGCCATTGATTATATATTTACTAATTTTAATAATATTATTGCAGAGAAAAAGATTATTCAGAACTGCTTATCTGATCACTCTGCTCAGGTAGTTTCTTTTCCGGTATCAGATGAAAACAAGTATACCTCTTATAAAAGTCGTTCTTTCTCAAAGAAAAACATCAAACTATTTACAAATTTTCTTGAATCTGAAGACTGGCATGATCTTATAAACTGTAATGGTGATATAGATATGAAGTTTAGTACATTTAATAACACCCTACTTTATTATTATGATCATAGTTTTAAACTTGTTACTAAAACAAAATATAACTTTTGCAAAACTAAAAACTGGATCACACCAGGTCTAAAAGTATCAGCAGTCAACCTTAAAAAGTTATTTACACAGCAAAAACAAGGATTAATTGCTTTAAATTATTACAGCATGTACAAAAAAATCTATCGACATACCATTAAACTTGCTAAACAAATGTACTATAACAATCAAATCCTACACTCAGATAACCGATCAAAAGTGGTGTGGAATATCATAAGTTCTTCAATAAAAAATTATGAATCACATACAAAAAATAGTAATAGAGTATTAAATGAAGTGGAAGTTGTGGATAAGAAAGAAATTGCTAATGCGTACAACAATTTTTTTGTGAATATGCCGAAAGAAATAAGCATGAGTAAACAAAATGTCCCCAATATTAAAAACTGTGCAAAGAAATCCAACTTTACAGACAAAACTATCTTTCTTCATGCAGTCACCGAATCTGAAGTCATTAGCAGTATAAATGACTTAAAAAATACAAACTCAACTGGTCCTGATCAATTCTCCACAGCAATCATAAAAAAGTGTGCTATTCATTTAGCTAAACCGCTATGCCACATAATCAACATATGCATCGCCGAAGGTTGTTTTCCGAATATGCTAAAGATCTCTAAAGTCATTGCTCTATATAAAAAAGGTGATCAAAAACTACTTTCAAATTATCGTCCAATTTCACTTTTGTCGGTATTCTCCAAAATCATTGAGAAAATTCTAGCTAAAAGAATAACAAAATTTCTTGAATCCAACAATCTCTTATCAAACTCCCAGCACGGTTTTAGACACAACAAATCAACAATGTCAGCCCTACTAAGTATTCTTGATGTAATTTATAGGAATCTAGATAAAAACAACAAAGTGGTAGCCCTCTTTGTGGATTTGTCAAAAGCTTTTGACTGTGTTGATCATGAAATTTTGTTAAAAAAAATTGAAAGTTATGGTATACGTGGAAAATGTAATGATTTATTAAGGTCATATCTGAACAACAGAAAGCAGTTTGTTAACTATTTCGGTGAAAATTCTGATGAACTTATAATTGATGTTGGTGTACCACAAGGCAGTGTTCTAGGCCCATTACTGTTCTTACTATATTGTAATGATCTGGATCAATATCTCTCTATATCTCACTTCGAATTCGCTGATGATATGACAATGGTAGCATACAACAAAGACCAAGTCGATGTAAATCAGCAACTAAACAACAATTTATTGGCACTTTATAATTATCTTAGTAGTATTCACTTAAAAATAAATCAAGAAAAAACACATTTCTTACAATTTCACCCACTTACTGCTAGTTATACGAGTAGCCCCCTAGTTAGGTTAAATGGTAAAACAATTAAACAAGTAACAAGTTTTAAACTACTGGGAATCCACATAGACATATCACTATCATGGCGGGATCATGTTAATCATGTTTGTAAAAAATGTGCAAGTATTTGTTTTGCACTAAAGAGGCTTCATGCTATTACTAGCAAAGATATCACAAGGACTTTTTATTACTCAAACTTTGAATCTGTTATAAGGTATGGAATTATTTTGTATGGACATTCAACAGCAGCAAACAGGGTATTTATTATGCAAAAAAGAGCCATACGATGCATGTTTGGTTTAAATTACAGAGAGTCTTGCAAGCAAACTTTTATCAGACAACAAATTCTCACTTTCCCTTGTATTTATATCTTAGAAATTTTAAAACTAGTTAGACACAATATTTCCAATTTCAACCTGCAAAACGAATATCACGATTATAATACTCGCCATGGCCAAAATCTGCAATTTGATTTACACAGATTAGAGCTCTATAAATCAAGCCCCTTACATGGGGGCGAAATTATATAACAAATTACCTACTAGTATAAAGAATTTCAGTACAAACAAATTTGTTTCCCATGTCAAGAAGTTGTTAGTGTCCAATGCTTTTTATTCTGTAAACGAATATTTGTCTCATGTTTTTAACTAAGTGTCTGTAATCTTAACTATTAGTCTGTAAGTCTGTAAAAGAATATTTTTGTCCCATGTTTTTAATTAAGATTCTGTAATTTTGATTATATTTCAGTGAGCGTTCTTTTGACGTACCCTATTTCCTGTATTTGTGATCGTAATGGGTTAATAAAAATTTTTATTTATTTATTTTTATTTATTGGCCAATGATGGGAGCTGGTGATGGCTACCGAGTACTTGGAGGATGAGTGAGGGACTTATCTCTCAGCAAATCGGCGCGGCGTTATAAGCTCAATTCCTTTCAACGGTGAATCCAGCTCTAGGCAACTAAATTAATCAGATTGAGGTTAGTTGATGTATGTCCACTTGTACTGGCTGCGTTTTCTCTTCAGTTTGGTCCAAGGTTTCACATGAAAAAAGAGAGAAATGTGTAAAAAACAGCAATTGTAACAAAAAAATAAATGAATAAATTTTAAAATTACTTAAAGTTGACAAAAATATAAAATTTATAAGTAAAAAGTTGACAAAACAATAAGAAAACTCCATAATTATGATACTCTATAAAGCAAAGATAAAAACAAAGTGAAGCCAACTAAATTAATAATACCACTCTGCTATAAATAAAATGATTATTATTTACCCAAATCAGGCAAAATAATAAATAAATATGCTACGTTAAACTTTATGACTAAAGAAAGTGGCAACTAAGAAACACTAGATCAAAATATAAGCGGTTGGCATGAATTTAAAAGAAAATTGAATAAACTTTATTTAATAACAATATTGGCCAATTTGTATCTTAAAGAACTGAATTATTTTTCAATTTTACTTCCACATCCACATAGTGGAGTGTTGAAATAGATTTAGAATGTCATGGAACGTCGAGATTTTAAATTTGAACGAAAAAAATGCATCTGCGTCTGTCGGTCGGTCTGTCTTGTCAGTCGGTCTGTCTGTCTGTAACTTCTCTTGTGCGCACGTTTTCTCTGGATCGGTTTAAGATTTTTATTTGAAATTCTATACACGAATGCATTATAACAATATCTGGAACTGGATTGTTTTTTGAATTTATCTGGTGAAGGGTTGGGGCTTAAACAGGGGTAAACAGGGGAAAATAAGTAAATCAAATTCTATGACCAATTATTTTTACATACTAGAGCCCAAATATAGTCAAGATGTTATCCTTTAAAGAGCCTTGGATGAAAAAGTCTGGCTGTGGAAGTAGGCTGCGGTTTTTGAATGAAAATTTTTTTGTGGATCCTTAGTTTTTGGGTGAATCATGAAAAACGCACGTTGAAACTTTACCTTAGAATAAATCATAAAATACGTATCATACCAAATTGACGGAGTTTATCCTCCAGTAGGGTGAAGCCCTACTGGAGGATAAACGCAACAAGAACTTCTTACTAGATTTGATATAGATAGTCTTGAAGTCCTTAGAGATAAACAAGCTCTGCTATTTTTATATAAATTAATTAATAACTTGCTAAATTGTCCCTCGCTTTTAGAAAAACTAACGTTTCCTCTACCACACGTTAGTTCTAGGCACACCAATACCTTTAATCTCTTCACGCCTCGAACTAATCTCCTAAATGTTTTCTCCTCCATTTTTTTTGTAACACCTACAAACACCTGCAGGACAGATTTGATGTTTTTCATACACAATTAAAAACAATAAAAATTTTGAAACTGTAATATCTTATATGTATTGTAATGCTATCATTTTATGTTTATTATTTTACTGATATGCAAGTTTTATTTTGCTTTATTTTATGTAGTTTACTATTTGTAATCTCCCATCCTGTAATTGGTACCTGTACTGTTGGGTGGTGTATTTTTAAAATAATAATAAATATAAATAATAGAATCATATGTCTATTTTTGATCAAATTTTCAAGGATTAGTCATAAATTTAAGATAACTCACAAGCTTCAAGTCGTATATTTAGCACTTTTTGATAAAATTCATAATTTAAATTTTCAACAAAACGTTTTTGTGCAACAAAACGTTTTTAGCCCCTTCCCAGTTCAGTTAGCAACCGACTATGACCGAATTTTGTACTTATTTGTAGGATCCTAAAACAAGAGATTTTAGCAACAAAATTTCAGGTTGCATCAATTTTCACGTCAAAATCTAAGTGCACACAACTAACGAAACAAAACGATTTCGTCCACATAATATTAAATATCAATGATTGAATATATGCAGCAATGACTTTTTAAATCAATCTCTAGGTTAAATAATACAAAGTTTTTATTTATCATACGAACTTCCTACATACATAATTTAATAATAAATGTTTGTACATAATGAGGTATTTAGGCGAGGCTCTTTGTAAAAAAAACGTCTAAACATTCATTAAACAGTGCATTGTTTTCAAATACTTGTGGTCAATAAAAATTGTTGAGCATACAAACAAGAGCAAATAATGTAATCAATCTATCAATAATTCCATTACTTCCTGATCGATAACAAATAATTTCAAATTTATATCATCGTAAACTTTGTAAATCGTGCTTTAAATAATAATTATAATGTGTGTTTATGACACGCAATGTAACAGAATTTATAACTCAGTAACACCCACATGCATTAAATTCCGATGTGAGAATAAGCAATAAGGATTATTGTGTAAAATTATAGAGAAATGTGTTTTGGTAAGCTTGGTGCTGAGCTTGCTTACGTTTAATGGAAAATATCAAGGCCTAGTAAGAAGATTTTTCATCTACAACTCTTATATTTAAGCCATTATTTTAATTTTAGTAAATGATGTAATCATCACTCTTTCATATTTTCAATAACTTTGACTAACTGAAAAGTATGTCAAAGTTACTTCAGAAATATATAACAGTATTTAGGGGAAAATACATCGTCGGAATCTATAAAAAGATAAATAGAAGAAAACCAAAACATTGCCAGTGTCGGAGCTGGGGATCGATCCCAATGTGCGATAGACATTGTGGCCAAGCGTGCTCGCTAGTCTATTATCATAGGGTTCAAGAACGACTGTTCGCGTCGATGTCTGGCTAAGTTTTAAAACGTTTTAATTTATGAAAATATAAGCCAACGCCTTGTTGGCATTTCCAAAAATGGTTTTTTCTCCAGTAATCCACAATTCAAGATGGCGACTCTCCTCGGTAATAATTGACCAATTTTCAATTTAAAAAAAATTAAGTGCTTACAAGACAATATAATTTACGAAAAAAATACTAGAGCTAAAAATATTTAATATTTAATGGAATATTCCCAAAAAAACTAAAATTATTATTGTTTAATATCATTTATCATTTTTTATCTTGAAAATAACAGGCCATATGGAATAACATTTCAAACAAGAATTCTGCAGAATTTTATGCTGAATCCAACGATATACAAAATAGGTATTGGTTGAAAAATAACCCTATAAATGTGCAAAAATATGACGTGCACCATTGAGTCGACCCATTTCAATTAGTATAGACATATACGTTTTTTCTGAATAGCGCGTGATACGATATGTTATTATTTACACTGCACTTTTTAAATAATTTTTGCACATTCCATTGAATACTCTTCGCATATTTATCGCAAATAATGTTAGTTTTAGACATTTGATCTAATTAGAAAATATTAAAAATAGGTTTTTTTAAATTTAAATAATTAATAACTTTTTTATTTATTGATCGATTTTCTTCAAAAGCAATAGGATTCTTCCCCTAGCTAACACTAACTTGCTGTCCAAATTTTAATACAATCGGACTTTTCGTCCTTATGTTACTGTGCTTACATGAAACTGACGGACAGACAGAAAGACGGACGGACGGATGGTCATTTTGAAAGTTGTTCAGAATACGTTAACCAACACAGTGATATCAAATTTTTCTTCTCTACTAGTGATATTATCGGTTTTAGTAATGTGCCGATCAAATGCAATATACTCTTCGTTTTGCATTTGAAAAGAATATAACAATGGAACTGAATTTTAGTAATATATATTGTGTGTCAAATACCCGTTGTAAACAGTCAAGCCAGGACATGCTAGCAACTAAAGACTGGTTGTCTAAGATTTAATCTTAGACAACTAGTCTTTTGTTACTAACTTGTGGGACAGGAAAGGAAGACTCGCTAAAAAACAGCACAAAGTCAAAAAGATGTCAATATTACTCTGGCGCATCTTGTTGTATCTCAAAGGGATCATTAATAAAAAATATTTCCCTTAAAGATTTTTTTCCAACATAAAAACCAAAAAGAAGCTCACTGAATACCTCGCCAAGAAAGTTCAGAATTGAGAAAAATTTAAGCATGTTGTAACTTCATATGTCCCGCTGATAAACATGGAAGACAATAATCATGAAGAAGTTGATACTATTCTATTACTTCGTGTAACTCAACAATATAGAAAAAACATACAAATTCCTGTTCACAGACACTATACAGATGTGTTCGTACGTCTGGTTAGTTTATCTGAGCAATTATCAAAGGAAGTAGTAATGGTAACCAGTCGAGGAAAAACTGAAAAAGAAATATCTATAGGAAAAGTCGTCAAATCCTCGGACACATGCATTATTAATTTTTCCCATGCCTTTACTGGGACAAATATAACCGGTAGATTCTCAAGAATTAGCAAATAATTCTGCACTAAAGTATTTTTGAATCTGTGGGGAATCATCAGCAATACTGAAATCGCTTGCATTGTTGGCAACTCTGGACACAACTACCACATAACTTTAAAATAAATTAGTATGTATGCTCTATAAAAATTAATTAATAAAAAAGGTAACTGACTGGCGTTTTCCATAAAAAATCAAGAAGTAGATAACCTACCACCCATAGTTGATGGGTTTGGGGTTGATTGTTATCTTATTTTAGGGTCCATTATATTCTAACAAGTGCGAATGAAAATATCTAAGATTGGCCAGGTGCTAGTCTCTGTGGGTGGAAAAAAAGTCACGAATATTTAAAACCCGTCTCTATGCCTAACCTACACGCCTCAAGAGCTGTATCTAGCTTCAAGAATGCGAACAATGATATATTCCAGAAAAAAAATCGAATAATTTGCACAGAAGCCTGTCAGTCTTCTGCAGAAAACTTCTTTTGTGCAAATTCCCCAGATTTAGTAACTCCATCGATTATGGAAGAATATGAAGATAAATCAGGTAAATTGTGGTATTTTTACTTCAGCATATTGCCAATAAACAAAATATTTTTTAGATGACATGCAGATAACTTGAGAATTATTTTGAGTCAAAGAAGACAAGTAAAATTCAATTTAGGTCGTTAGATTATATAAGATTATGTCAAACTATTACTTTATGATGTTATGGTATTATAATAAAATCACATTTATTTAATCCGCCGTTTTAAAAAAGCTGTAATTCTTTAGCACCAAAAAATTTCAAACATTTCTGACATGGCCTGAATGAGATTTTTAACTTGGAGAAGCTATATTATTGTATAAGAATCCCATTAATTAACTATGTGCCCGACCAATCTCCCTTAGCGCACCGCAAAATTCTTCATGATTTTTAAATTTTAGAGCATTATTTTTTAACCAATACTCAATAAACTATATATCGTTGCATTCAGCATTAAGCTCATTACATTTTTATTTAAACTGTTTTTTCATATAATTTATTGTTCTTCAAGTAGAAAATATTTAAAAAAGCCAATTTATGTTTTTTTGCAAAATTTTCAGTTAGATATTAAATATTCTTCTATCTTGTATTTTTTATAATAAAATGTACTCTTTGAAGTATTTCCTTTTTTTGAAATAAAAGATAGGACAACTACGACGGGAGATACGAATTTTGTTCATATCGCCCTATCCGCCATCTTGATTTATATAATACTGGAGAAAAATCCACTTTCAGAAATGCCAACATGCAATTCAGTGATCCAGTAGACTTAATAGTACAGGCAATGAAAGCAAAATGTTGTAAAAAGCTCGCAAAAATTAATAAAAGAATCGTCTCTGGGATTTAGATAGTTAATAATATGTAGAATGGAATGATGCATTCTTTGCACTTCCAAGTTTCGGGAAAAAAATTGGAAAAAGTTTTTGTTTTTCGGTTTTTTTGCTCTAACGGCTAAAATAATGAAAATACAGAAAAAAGTTTTCAACAAAACTTGTAGCTCGTCTCTTTCTCTACAAAGTAGGTCTTTACAAATTTTTGTCTTACTTAAGCCGTTTAGGAGATAAATCCAGTTTTGCACTTATAGTTTTGGGCCGCTCCGAAATGCGCGGAAAATGAGAATTCTCTGGGAGTTTCGTACGACCGGATATATCGATCGATAATTATTACTATTCAGAGCCGCTAAAAAAATGAAAACGACGTAAAATGTAGAGAGAAGTCCCAGCTTTAATGTGGAACTAATCACAAAATTCATACAACTTTTTATCATAGAGAAAAAAGTGTTAGAAGATGACTTACTAAACTTTATACAGTTGATTTATTCATATCTTTGAATTTAATACATCCTGCCTATTTCTCCCGTAACAATGGGTGCTTTTTCAGTGCATGGATTCGATTCCAAGCACTTTAATTTATATTTCGTGAAAATTTCATTGAAGAATGTTAAGAAACAAATAAGTTGTATATGTTTTACTGTATAATTGTGCATTTTCTGAACGTGTATGAATAATGTAGACAAATTCAAAAACTACTGCACGCATTTAAAGAACTCTAAAGTCATTCGAAAGAATATGTTTTATTGTACTTATAATCCAAAAATTAAGACTGTGCTATTATTGTTTCTTAAGATATAGCGAATTGAACTCCAAAATTTGTAGGTGATTGATCGATGAGAAACATACCCTCTACTGTGATCGCAAGGCACATTTTTCCAACAAAAGAAATTGCAATAAAATGTTAATTGGATTAATATATCATTATATAAGAATATATAAGCAAAATGAATTATCATTCTAACGACTCCCGGCAAAGATATGAATCAATCTGTGGATCAACTGTACAAAGTTCACTAAGCCATCTTCTGACACCTTTTCTCTTTGCTAAAATTTTGTATGAATTTTGTGATTAGTTCCACATGAAAGCTGAGACTTTTCTCTACATTTCATGTTATTTTTATTTTTTTTGGGGGGCTCTGAATAGTAAGAATTATCGATCGATGAGCTCGGTCTTACGAAACTCCTAGAAAATTCTTATTTTTCGCGCATTTCGAAGCGCCTTAAAACTATAACTGGAAAACTCGATTTATCTTCTAAACGGCTTAAGTAAGACAAAATTTTGGTAGAGAAAAAGACGAGCTAGAACTTCTGTTGGAAACTTCTTTCTCTATTTTCATTATTTTGGCCGCTAGAGCAAAAATACCAAAAATCAAAAAGTTTTTTCAATTTTTTTTTGAATTTTCCCGGAACTTGGAAGTGCAAAGAACGCATCGTCTCATTCTCCAGGTTATTGCCTACTTAAATCCCAGAGATGATCCTTTTATTAATTTTTGTTACCCTAATTTGTTAATTTGCCTGTACTATAAGCAATCATAAAATAAAAAGTTTTCAAGCTTAGCAGAACATCGAAGCGAGCTGACCCCATCATACTAGACTAATAGCCCAATTCAGCAAACTTCAGCCCACTGCACTGCAGTTCCGTATATATGAAAATATAAAAAAAAAGCTAAATGTTAGGGATCACAATATAGCAACTTGAGATTCAAATAAACTAGAGATATTTATCTTTAAAATTACGTATCCATTTGCTTATAAATGCCACTTTAAAACAATTATAAGTATGTATAAGTTTTCTTTGGTAACTAAATGATCTTGTGAATAACTGACATCGATGACGCGCCAATATTCTTGACTTTGATGACGGTCTCGGATGATTAGGGGTCGAGCTTTCAGCTCTTTGCTCCAATCATCGTTGTAGACCTGGACCGGCCTCGTAAGGGGAATGACATCGATGACGAGATAAAAGATTCTTAAATCTTAAACACTCAAATTAGGTTAGTCTGTTTTAATTTTTGAATTCTCTATACGGAGATATGGACAAAATTAACATACGAGGCGAACACGCAGCATGATGATTTCGATACTGAACCATTTTACTTCACGTAATTTATATCGCATTCTTTATTATCTATTCACATATTTGGTACGTCAGTCTAAGATAAGGCTTTAGTAGTTTTGTGTTTTACGTGTCTAACAGGAATTCAGGCTAGGACCACATAAAGAATCTTCATACTTAAGAAGGCATAGAACTAGAAGTTCACAAGGAATGATCTTAGTTTTCCGCAAAAGGTGTGCCTACATGATTTTCACGTTTCAAATCACTGCCAGTAATGTCAAGAATTTTATTAGTATTATTTTTTTAGTACTGTGTTTTCTACAATATTAATAGCATTTATTTGTTTTTGGATCCAAAGAGTATGGGTTTCGATTTGTTCTGATCAGTTATATAACAACGAACTTTAGCGTCCATAATGTAGGTGGCAATATCTTCATTTATATAAAGTTTGTCTCTTCTTTTCTGGCGTAGCGTGCCATCTGCATATAAGTGGCTTTTGCAATAATTTTCTTTACTAGGAAGATTATGTATATAAATTTTAAATAGTGGACTAAGAATGGACCCTTGAGGTATACCGGGTTTAAAAGTTAAATAATTTGAGTTTGCATTTTTGAATCGGACACTTTGCTTGTTTTTTTTTTCTATATAATTACCAGTTTCGGACCACGCATGCGTACTTGCGGCGTGTATAAAACTGCCTTAAATTACCTTCTCTAATACATTTACTATATTTATTTTTAATACTATCTGACGTATGACTTCATATATAAAGTTAAATAGAATCGGGTCCAGTTTAAAATGACCAACGTATGAATTAATGTTGCGCGTACGTTTTCACTATCTCTTGGCCACAAACTTAAAGCAATAGCCTAAAAACATTGTCAGTGTATGTCTACAAAGATTCTTTCCCACTTCTTTTGAGACGGAAATATGAAATGTACACTGAGGAGTGAGAAACATAGTCATAAGCCCAGCGATTCTCAAACTGTATGTTTTACCACGAATATTATTTATTCTCGTGAACTAGCACCACTCTAAATATGAAAAACGTCTTTATATGAAGTGTTAAAGTCATTTTTAGTGGTAAATAGTGGATATTCATCCGTCAAACGAACAACGTCAAACCACTAAGTCTTATAATTTTCTAGTATGTACATATTATATGTTTTAGAATATAAGAAACGTAGGATCGCATAGCTCAATCGGTAAGATAATCGATCAGCAGTAAATGTATAGTTCTCTTCATATATTTAAAGCAAATAAAAAATATCGGGGTATTGGATCTTTACCGCAAAGTCAAAGGCGCCGACACTTTTTATGTGCCTTAAGTATATGAAGAGAACTATAAATGGGGTGGTGGTAAGTTTGATCTCGATCCTCACTTCTACTTTTTTTTTTATTTAAGCTCTATTAAAAGTTAATAATTTTCTTTCTAAAATTTTTATTTTATTAAGCCGCGCCGCGAGTTACGTTAAAACTTTATTTTCCCCAAAAATGTATCTACTAGCGCGTGTTTATCTCTAATACAATCCACTTTCGTTATATATTAATACCGGCGTATGCCGGTCGGAAACTTCAAGAGAATCCAAGCCGAATATACTAGTGAGGCAATGCCGATCGGCAAACCCGACCATAATGGAGACGCGTCTTTAGTTAAGACGTTTTAGCGGCCATGACAAGTCAGCTTAAATTGTACCCGACTCTACTTATATTTTATCACGTTTAATTGTTCTAGTATAATATAAGGTTTACGTTATTTTATTTGTAATACATTACCAAAAAACAATAGGAATATGTCGGTTGATTTAATTAATTATTACCTACTCAATAAAATGATGCCCAAACACAATTTCATTTACTTTTAATAAATGCATGGGACCGAAATTGAAACTAATGACGGCTTTTGTGACTTTCATCATTGTACTAGAACAGCTAGAATCGTTACGAGTCGTTCTGTTTACAATACATTAATAGGATCGTCATAGCCATAAATAATTTATCAGGTCAACATTAAGGAATCAATTTTTAAGCAGCACCTTTAGGAAATTGCCCCAGGCAGATGAATATTACCTTTATATTACCCGAGCTTAATGCTTACCATTACGGTTAACGAGCTGAAGCAATCAACTCGCTGAAGGCTGCTTTGGATTAATTCTATAATATTTAAGAGCTAGTGAGTGGAATATTCGACAGTTTTTTTATTAATAATAACTTTTTACAGCGGTGCTAAAATGATTTTTTAATGGTGTGCTTTAGTCAACCTATTTGGCTTGGTGAGATGTGTAAAATTTTTTAATCAAATATTTTGGTTCTGGTATGCGAAAACGGCGTGTTAACACCTAATTACCATAATGCCTTTTAGCAAACAGAAATATCTAAGTATGGTTCGCATACAGTTAAAATTAATCTATTGAGGTAATTTGTTCTATAAGGTAGGCAAAATGATGTCTATCTTGTCAAAACTTAAGTATGTTTCAGTTAAGCTGGTCTCATTTTTAAAACAATAGGCGGGTTCGGTCATAAAAGAAAAAAACATTTTTTTTGGCAGATGTGAAGTTAAATAGTCAACAAAACACGTATGTGCAAAAAAAATTAGAAAAAAAAATTGCAGCTCCTGCAATTGCCAAATTAAAGTTCCGTGATAATGGTGGAGCCCATAACGGGATTGACGTCAGTGGCCTGATATAAGCTCCGGCTCCACCCTACGCGCACGTATCCCACATAGCGCAAGCAGCGAATCACTATAATATTTAAGTTTTGTCACATTTGTCGGTGGTGTTTCTTAAAGTCCTAGTCGTATAATGCAACCGGGCGGGGTAATAGAAAGCCGATTCCCGAAACTTACCACATTTAAATGTGCAGATGTTTTATTTTTTGACAAGTAATGCGATCCTAAATCAAGCTCAAAGCAGTGGCGCTAAATACCGTAAGTACCATGCTTGCGGCATATTTTTTATTTGTATTGTATTTGTATTTATTATTTAGTGAAGTTTCGGTGAAGTTTAAACAAACTAACATTTGAATACGTATATAAAACAAGCAATCAGGTAACTTTCACCGTTTGTCTGTAAACTATTTTGTTTCCTGGCAATAAATTATTATTTTTTATTTATTTATTTATTTATTTATTTATTTATTTATTTATTTATTTATTTATTTATTTATTTATTTATTTATTTATTTATTTATTTATTTATTTATTTATTTATTTATTTATTTATTTATTTATTTATTTATATTTGTTAGAATGAAAATAGGCAGAGGTACAAGCAACTGACAAATATACGTCGACGCTTTCATGCTCCCACGTTTAAGAATTATAATTAATATATATTTATATAAGTTTACCTTGTATTTATTAGATATAAAAATAAAAAATGCCGCGTGTACAAAGCAGATTTAATGAACAGCCGGCGTCGCTGGGACTCCATTGATGGGGAATTTTTTATGTGACAAATAAATATGAGGTAAACTATACCGATTTGGGCGATTTGTGTATATTAAAAACTACTTAATAAAATTGAAATAAACTTATATGAAAAGCATTCATTGCTAACAGTAGGTATATTACATATAATATAGTGTGAGCTGCGAAAGCTCTTTGAATAATTGCAAATAAATTTACACTACGTACCCACTTTTTACAGATCAGGAAGAGATTATGGAGAGCGCTCAGCGCTGTCGGGCCACTGACGTCACCGCCGAGGCCTCACGCACAGGTACGTTTCTAGCCTCGCGGCGACGAGAAGATTTTCAAGTATCAATAAAACCTTTATTTTTGGACACTTAATTTTTAAATTTTATATGGTTATGTTTTTTTCCATGGATTCTATCGATTTAAGCAAAAATTGAAAATTACCGAACCCGCCTATAGTCACTGTAGTATTTTAAATCAATAATGTTGGTTATGAAATTCAACTATGCTTACAAAATATTAAGTAGTTTTCAATTGAAAAACGAAAAGGATGACCGAATTCCCATAATGATCGAAATTTGAAAACGGTTGTTTAAAAGTCAAATGATTTTACAGCATTTCCAAATTTTTGTGATAAAAAAAATTAATGAGAAATTACTTTCCTAAATGATTTGTTTCAGGGTAGATACCACGAAAGAAGGAAGCGATAAAAAATAAATATAAACACTTATACGCTTCTTCCTAACAAAATTGTGTTATTAATGATTAGCTAAACTCTTAAAGAATAGTTTTATAGATGCTTGCAATTTGCCGAGAAAGTGCCAAACGTCATTACAATAAATCTGTTATAAATCGATTTTGCTTCGTGAGCTAAAACATCCTATATTAACACAGGTTTACAAAAAAAAAGTTGTCTGGATCTGGGGTCGGACCATACGTTTCTTATGTATTTTTCGACGCTGAATTAGAATCTCTTTTTAGTTTTGCTCTATCGCGTCAGAATTTTGAGATATCCTAATCCAAAAATTCAAAAAACACGATTTTGACATATTTGAGGTTATATAACTTTGCGAATTTTTTCTCTCGAAAAGCCATGTATGTGATCTTAAAGTACAAATCTTTCTCTTTAAAATGCTGTAGAGTTTGCTTAAATGTCTTTTTTCTTCTCTGAGATATCGAATTTTTAAAATTGTCTGTTCATATTATGATATGAACAGATAATTTTAAAAATTCGATATGTCTTTCCCAATATCTTTAATTAGTACGAAAACCTTATGGTCATTATTTAAATTGCAATATCTCGGCGAAAAAATAAGATATTTGAGCAAACTCAATGGCATTTTAAAGGTGAAGACTTATACTTTAAGATCCAACACATGGTTTCTTGAGAAAAAAAAATTCTCGAACCTACATAACCTCAAATATGTCAAACATTTAGGTTAGAATATCTCAAAATCCTGACGTGATAGAATAAAACTAAAAATAGATTCGAATTTAGCGGCGAAAAATACATAAGAAACGTATGGTCTGACCCCAGATCCAGACAACTTTTTTTTTGTTGCAAACCTGTGTAATTGTTGTATAGACGTTTATAAAACAGCGAAAAACCAACTCTACAAAATGCTTTATAATTTAGCTCTAAGAACATTCTTAGCACTTATTTATATGACGATTTAGTTGTGAAGACTATATAAACACTTTAGTAGTTTTAATAAAGCAAAATAATTTTTGCGGAGCACTAATGTAGCAGTAATAAAATAAAATTGTACCATTATCTTAAATTTATAGAGCAACTTTATTAGTTGAGTAAATATACAGGGTGTAATCAGTTTCATGTCATTAAAAACTGGTAATGGGGACCGACTAGACAAACAAAAAACCTTTATGACTTTTCCCTCTAGGGGCACTTTGAAAAAAACTGATCTGGGTCAATATTTTTAATATTATGGTAGACAACTATTGAGAACCACTGCTTTTCTTGGTCATTAGACTCCTAGTTCCCAATTACACAACTTTTAAATTGTCATGAAAAGTGCTCGCCGGCACATGCGGCGGTCTGCTGTGTCAAAGGATCATTGAGCGCCTTTGATGGACCGCCTCAACTGAACTGAGGCAAGTATAAAGAGGTAAATAATTCGTTCTCTCTTCGTGCACAATTGCAAGCAAATAATGGCCATAGAGGTTTAAACAGAGCATTTCTTTACATGTGTGTTTTTTAATTTGGAACAAAATATTGGATTGTTTATAATTTAGAAAATTTAAATGTGGTTTATTAACATTTGTAACATAAATGAGTGTCCTGGGTTAAAAGCTTACTACCTACCTAAATGATTCAAAATCTCTGCATCTGTATCAATACACAGTTCGGTACGTCGAATTAAGTACATACGCACTTTGTTCAACACTAAACACTAAACTATCAACTAACGTTGTCAATAAAGAAAAATAAAGTAAAAACTTAGTACAAAAGCCAAAAAGCAATACAAAAAGAACGAACAAGTAAGTTGTGTCTGTACGTAATCAAGAATTTGACAACTTGAACGGTAAGTCAATAAAATAAATCTTAACTATAAATACACAATGACGCGAAATTCAAAAATAATAAAAACAACAAACGGCGGGTTGGACGTGTGTACATAACGAAACACCGACAGTAACTAAAATGTTGCCCAAGGGAGAGTTAGAGTATAGTTTTCTTCAGATCAGATCTAGATCTAAACCTACCTCAATATTCCAGCAGTTCTCAAAAAATTTTATTGAAAATTTGCGATTTTTTTTTTATTTTTCTCCTCCAAAACTATGAGCTTTAGACCCCATGTTACGTAATGTTTTTTTGTTTGTGTTGTCGTTCCCTACCACCAGTTTTTTTTAATGACATGAAACTAATCACACCCTGTATGTTATCTGATGTATGCAATAACGGAAGGAAGAACTATTCGGTTCAGGTGAATAAAGCAGAACTATTCTTGGAGTTGTTCTATTGTCCTGATTCGACGAGGTTTTCATTTCATTATCTTATTCAAAGAAACAATTTTCCTACTGAAAATGTTTGCAAAATTGTGATTTAAATTGAGTTCGATACAACCCGCTATTGTGCAGCCAAATACCCGTATGAGAGTAACTGTAGCTATTGTTTTGATTTATATCAATTTTATTTTTATAGAAATAGCTATTGGTTTATATAAATGTGCTTAGATTCAACATAATATGTTTCTTGAACTTTTTAGCAATACGAATCTGTCGCAAAACATCAAAGTGCACTATAATTCTGTTACACAAGCATTTAATAGACGTAGTAATATAATAAACAAGCTAACCATTACACTCTTCGCCGATTTACTGCACTTGTTATATAATTGTTGCACGTTCTATAGGATACTCTTCGCAGCTTTTTTTGTAAATGATATTAGTTTCAAACATTTTTTGTTTAATTATAAAGCAATTTTTTTCTTAATTTCAAAAATTAATAACTTTTTTATTTATTGATCGATTGTGTTCAAAGACAATAGGGTTCTTCCTCTAGCTAGCACTAACTTACTCTCCTAGTTTCAATACAATCGGACTTTTCGTTCTTAAGTTATCGCATTTAAAAGAAACGTGACGGACGGACGGACGGACGGACAGACGTATATTTCGAAAGTTGTTAAGAACTCGATCACCAACACAGTGATATGAATATTTTTCCCCTACGGGCAATATTACCGGTTCTAGAAAGATGCCGATCGAATGCAATATACTCTTCGTTTTGCAGTTGCGAAGAGTATAAAAATAGAAGACATAATTTGTTAGCCTTATTACAGCTCTAACAAAGATTCCCAGTAGATTTTATAAATGACACACAGAACAAAAAGTTGTTAAAACATATTTACAACTAAAGATATGAATAACTATGGAACTGATTTACAATTTTGTGCACAGAACATTCACCAACATGCAATCTGTAGACATTAAACTCTCTTTACAAGAGTTTCTGAAAAACAAAATCTGCACATGACGAAACTACTACAAATCATTAATGTGATTGTTCGGTTACTTAATTTAAATTTATAAAACCAGTTGCGAAGCGTTACTTATCCAACGTATATCTTGAAGGAATGGGACTAAATCTATAAATGTTTGGATACGATGGTATAACAGTGATTGTCACTAACTTAATATCGACTTACAATCTAAAAATTTTCGGTAGATAAAATAAAACTATTCATGTGCATAACCGAAATAGTAGCTTGCTGCATTTACCTGGCTCTTAATACTCGCGGTATCATGGGGGAACGAAAGGGCGTGTCTTAAACGAACTTACTTTATAGTAAATTAGGGATGGTTTTAGAATTTTTTATATCCCAGAAAATTTATACCTTCCGCTGGATTCCATCTTGGTTTCGGTCATTTAAAAACCTGCATGTCGACGCTGAGAAATAATGAAATCATTATAACATAATAGCCCCCATTATAAGCTCATTTTCAAGGTTTTAATGAAGAAGTTATGATTCAGCCTGCAGAATAAAACAAAATACTTTAGGGTAACTAACAGATACGCGCCTTATCTTGATTTATGCTTCAAAATTCATGACTAGCTTTAATTATTTGACATGCTGTTTAATCACGAAAAATAAATATGGTGTATAATTATGGTCGGTATATTAAAATAAAGTCGCCTTAACCTAGTATTAAAAGTAGTTTATAAAAATATTTGTAAACTTTTACGGAATAGGTAATGAATTATTAATAATAATATCATGTTATACTGGTTATCATGAAGAAATGCGTTGAAAATGATAAAACATAACAGGTACACGTAATTTGTGTAATTGTAGTAATTTGTGTAGCAATGAAGCGCTTTAAAATTAAAACGTTTGGTTTTAATTTCGCCTAGCTTAGAATTTTACTTAAAACTCATGCAAGAGAAATAATTTAACATAACAGTATGTATACCTCTACTTAGACATTTCCACATTTCTGTGAAAATTGAACAATCGTAAGCACTTATGATACCATCGTGGTCAATGGGCTTGTTCGGCATTTTTATTTTATTTCATAAATCGAAAGTACAAGTATAAAATAATGGATCTGCAAAAAATCAGAATCTTATTCGCACGTTTAGTACCTTAAAAACTATTACAAATCTCCAGCTCGCGAAAATGGGGCGTGGCCAGGCGCTACGTCACTATACGCATAGACTCGGCGATCTCAATAGACGCGATGTTCCTTAGTTGTTATAATTATGTGTTTTCGAAGTATTGTTTGTTTTGCGTACTTCTTGACAGTAGGGGAGTACAATTTGGTGAAATGTCAAAAAATTACAATTTTCTTTCGCTCCTGTCGGGGTGAATTTTCGATTTTGACCCTGCAATTTACGATTAGGATTCATCGCCGACCTTCTCCTTTCCGTAGAGACATAGAACGAACTTCCAATGAACGTATTTATTTAGTTACCAGCGTTTGAAAATTCCATGTTTTCAACTTTTCAGGTTAAATTTGAAAGATCCTAGAGAGTCACTTTTCTAACGTCACTTGCGTATAGTGACGTCACAAATGAGCCCTCGGTTTTTGCAACTATTACTAATTTCAACTCCATATATCTCGACAACGGAAAAAGCTAATAATACGAAATTTTAAGTGCATAATGAGAATATCGAGTACTATCTGAAAAAGTATAAAACCGATATAAAAAGAATATCATGGAACAAGTCCATTATTAAATAAGAGAACAACTTTTTTTTTAGTGTAAATCTATCTTTATTTGAATATGTAATGAGTAGCCAAAACAACGTTATTACTATTTTGCTTTTTACTTTAAAGAGGATGTGGTAAGGCTGGAGTTATTGCTATAGCAGAAGATGGATGGATGCTAAAATTTGCAACAGGGGAGGTGAAAGGGAAACTCCAGTGGGCGGTCCTTTAAAAACGATAAAATATTATTTTATGTATTTATAGTACTATGTAGTAGTAAATAGAAATGAATGACCGCGATTCCACTTACGTATAAGCTCGAAATTAGTTCATGATTGTATATAAATTCTACCTGCCAAAGCGCAAAGGTTATGCCGACACATCTATACTATCATTCTAACCTAAATGCGTTTTTAACATATTATTCCTTCAATAAATACGGTGAATGAGGCAAACTACACTGCAATATAACATTAACAAAAATTCGGTATTTAACATTTAAAAAAAGTAGTGAATAAAAAGTTTAATAATGTATATAGCCTAGGCGAGGTGGCTAATTTTGTCTATAAATCTAAAACATATTCGGAGGCAGAAGATTAATTTTTTTGTGAATTCTTTGAAGTGTAGTTAATAAGATCATCTAAAATTTGCATGATTTTTAGATCGGCAACATTAGAAAAAAATCAAAATTTTTTTTCCTTCGGTACCTACATTTTAAAATTTTTAACAAGAGTCGATGCATGGGAAAAGAAATATTTTCAGAAAGAGCGTATATTTCTAAGCAAAAAATGTCTACAACTTTTTAAATTAAAGTCACAGGATTTCTGTACCAAATTATTGAAGTAGAAGTAGTGAAACAATCAAGGTGCGTGCTATATTTGCAAAATATTACCTCAGGTATGAAATATATTAAGAAAATTACACTATTAAGCAATATTTGTTGGAGGAAATAATAGAAAATAATGATTATAAAAGATGTTTATTCTATAAAAAGTCATACACATCATAATAGCAGCAGTAAAACTGAAGTCGAACGAAGCTGACGCTACTGCGCCGGTACCTGAATACAGTGCTTTGTATTATATACAGTTAGACACATGTGCCATTCTACAATATTCCATGTATACGTCATATTCTTGTCTATTTATTCTGTATCAGAATTTATATTATATTTCTTAGCAAACTACATTCTCGAGGCTAAAAATATCGGTATTCTTGCTTATCACGTGATGCACTGGAGATTTAGAAAAACATGTAGAATTATATTATTTTTCTCCTGACTATTTGAAAAGCTGGTATCTTTTACTTGCTAACTGAATTTGTTTTATGTATATAAGAAATTTTGTCTCGGAGTTCTGATAACATATTTGTCCGACAAATTCTGAAATTACGAAATCATGATAATTTCAAAAGCAGCGTTTATTTAAACTACATTAACTTAAGCAAAGGTAAGTTAATGGGGTTCAAACTGACACATTTCGCGAAAATTTCCCGTGGATCAAAAAAAAGTTCGAACATGTCCTATGGATTATCATACAATATACAAAAATAAGGTAATTTTCGAAATATAATATATATTATATATTGATAACCTCCAGGAAGCAGCATCCCTTCTGGAAGTGTGGTGCAACAAGAGGAAAGTCAAAGTCAACGCGGAGAAGAGCCAAGCCATCCTCTTCAAGAGAGTCAGGAAGCAAACTCCTACAGGACACGTCTTCATGAACGGCGAGAACATCCAGTGGCCCGATACCGTCAAGTACCTTGGCGTTATCATGGATCGAAGCCTGTCGTGGAGATAGAACACGGAAGCGATAATACAGAAAGCGAGAACGAAGAAGACTCTACTCTACCCTATAATAGGTAGACAGAGCCAAGTCAACCTGAGGAACAAGCTCACGCTTATCAGGACCCTCATTGCACTATTCTGACCTACGCCTCCGTAGCCTGGGGATACCAAGTAGCCACCCACCTGAGGAGGATACAAGCCTTGGAAAACGCCGCACTTAAGTATGCCGTGGATGCACCATGGTTTGTCAGAAACGCCGACCTCTCCAGTGACCTGGAATACACCCCGGTAACTGAGGCCATCCGGGACAGAGCGAAGAATCTATACGCCCGCGCAACAGCGCATGAGAATCCGCTGGTCAGACAGGCGACTGATTACGACCCCAACGACGCTCCGAAGCACAAGAGGCCGAAGCTCCAGATCCTGGACAACGGGTAAGTGTAACTTAACCGTTTTTCTGCTTCAGCCCGACCTTCAGGCCGCGCTGCAAGTAGACAATGACCAAAAACACCCAAATCACCCTATCCTGAGGGTACCAAGCAAACAACCAGCTCGATATCCATACCCTAGCCCGTGCCGGCCTCTGACGCTAAAATAGGAGTCTTAGGCCGAACACAATCCTTGAGCAACACAGCCCAATACTTCCTTCCTACGAAATCGGAGCACATGAGGCCAATTGGCACCCAGGCTTCCGAATAGTCAAACACCCCTAAACCCTTTCAAACTCCGAGAGGACTGGGCAACAGCCGTTCCCTCTCACGACAGACGAAAGTCTCTCCAAAAAGCGGGCCCACCCCTTACGAGGCCGGTCCAGGTCTACAGCGATGATTTTGGCAAAGAGCTCAAGCTCGACCCCTAATCATCCGAGACCGTCAACAGAAGTCAAGAATATTGGCGCCTATATTAAAATAAAATTATATGCATGAGAAAGGTGAAACTTTCAACATTAAAATTATACTTTACTAATTTGTGTAAATTTTGTTTGTCTAAGGACCGGTTTTTCAATGTCCAGTTAAATAGCTTAACTGTCAGATAAAATTTATCTTTTAACTGTTTTTTAATGTGCAGTTAAAATTTACCGTAGGGTTAAACTCACTATCTGAAAGTAAATTTAGCAGAGAGTTGAAAGTGCCAGTTAAGGATTTATTCTACTGTTAGTGGATTTGCACATGAGCATTTGGTTCAATTTCTGACAATTCCAAAACATTCTAACCTTAAAACGAATATGTTCGTTTTTAATTTGTGATTTATATTAAATATATTATTACCAATAATGAATAATAATAATAACAATATTCTGGATATGAGTGATGATGACGATATTATACAATTTATAAATTATAAAAGGAGACCCTATACCATAAGGGAACGAGAAAATAATTTTGAGAATTATCATGATAAAGATTTTTTAACAAGATTTCGACTGCGTAAAAATACTGTTTTACATATCGTTGAGATGATAGAAGAAGTTGCAGGAATAATTCTGTTTCTCCAATCACTTAAAGTGTAGTTAGCACCTTTTTTCCTTTTTACGCTCTCTATTGCAATTATTGCTGATACACAAACGCACAAAATTAAGAACAGAATCAACACGCTAGACAACGCAATGAATTTTGAGGTTAAATTAGATAAACTGTCACTAAAACACGCGCGCAATTTGAATTAAACCAATTGAAAGAAACTTCAGGTAGAATCAGTAGTGCCAACATAGCTAAGAAATAATTCAACTCATGAATACGTAGCTGGCAGTTAAATTATTGTTGATAAACACTACCATATATATAACTGCCAGCTAAGCGTAACTAGCAGCTACCTATCTACCACTTTTAACTGGACATTGAAAAATCGGCTCTAAGAAAAGGGTTTTTCGCGCGCCAAGTACTGCAAAACGCGCGTTCGACCTTGTACCGCACTTCATCCAATATCTCCTCGTCACTAATTTTTTATGAAAAATCCGTGGTATCGGCCGAAATTTTTGTAGATACATTTTTTGCGCTCTTCCTAAAAATATTTTTTATTTTCTCCTACCTCGACGCATTTTCGAAGTTTTGGGAAAACACCGGAAAAACAAAGTTTTGCTTATTTATAATTAAAGTTATTTTCAATTTAATTTAATGTCGTCGGTCTGGAAAGTAAACAAACGCGATCGTATTGTTTACCATCCAAGAAAAGAAATTATTTTCCTCCGATTTGTTTCAAGGTAACTCTAATAACTGGGCTAATAAGAAATATTATAAAAACAATTGAAAAAACTAACTATTAATATTTGGTTAGTGCACCATTTCTATTTATAACTCTATTAGTCTGTTAGCATAAAATTCAATAAACTCTTGCAATAATCATCGGTAATATTTTCCCAAGCATTATTTATTAATTTGAGTAATTCCTGGGCCTTCCGTGGTCTCATATTTCGGTTTTGGACATTTCTTAGTAGTAGTCCCCATACTTCTTTTCCACAGAGTTAAAGTCTGGACTATGACTGGGCCAGTTAAGATCATTAATGTTTTTATCCCGAAATCAGTTATAGTAGAAGAGCCAGTGACATTTTTCAGTGATGATTTAGTTAAGGCCTATTTTTTGAGAGGATGTTGAGGGGGGTATAACTAAGTGTCGTCAGTGAGGATTAGTCCGGATTCCAGTCGTAAGGGGATGGTAGAACGCCCCCAATGTGTAAAAGAAACTGCATCTTTTTAATATTTAGTTAAGGCTAAAATTTTGTCCACTACTCCTCTGATAGCCCACAAAGATCGATCTAATATTGGCAGAACGATTGGCCAGTCTTAAGAGGGTGGCAGAACACCCCCAACATGTCGTGGGAGCAATGAACTTTTTATTATTTAGTTAAGCTTCATTTTTTAGTATGTTGTTGAAGCGACTATTCTAAGTATATATGCAAATTGGCAGAACAAAATAGCGGTAGTAACTACCTGGCAGAACGATTTAAATGTGCCGTACGCGCCGTGACTTCGTGAGTTCGGTCGCAAATTAATTTGTATTATGAGTGCTTTAAATATAAACGATTCTACATATATTCACAATGTTATTTATCTATCTGGAACAGGGAACTTTAATAATCACAATTTTTTAAAAATATTTTAGTACTTCCTTTCTTGGAAATCGCATTTTTCAATTATTGTGACAATACAGTTACAATAATATACACCATAATTTGTGGTTCTCAGTCGATACTGATTGTATTTTTCCGAAATCCGAAAAGAAAATTCTTTATTTCCCTCATAGTTGCAAAGTTATTCTCGAATGAAAAACAAATTTACTTCCACATCCACGTAGTGGATTGGAAGTATAGTAATCGCAAAAAAATTTTCAAAATTTTTTATTCGTGAAATAGGTTTAGAATGTCATGAAACGTCGAGATTTTAAATTTGAGCGAAAAAAAATTCTGTCTGTCGGTCTGTCGGTCTGTCTGTCTGTCTATCTGTCTGTCTGCCTGTAACTTTTTTTTGTCCGCACGTTTTCTCCGGAACGGTTCAAGATATTGAGTTGAAATTTTGTACACGTATATATTATAACGAGATCTGAAACTGGATTGTTTTTTGAGGATATCCGTTGAAGGGTTGCGGGTTAAATAGGGGTAAATAAGGGAAAATAAGTAAAGCAAGCTTGTAAGAGTACAGAAACTTGAAATTCAGTGTATGTACTAGAAGTTAAGGACTCATATTTTTTTATAATATTTTTCAACCCCCCACCAGCCCTACCCTATTAATGGGGTTGATAAATTAAAGTTGAGATATTCATTTGAAATTTCGTACACGTATGTATTATAACGACGCGCGACGTCTGGAATTAGATTATATTTTGAGATGATTTCGTTGAAGGGTTGGGGGTTAATTTGGGGTAAATATGGGAATATAAGTAAAACAAGTTGGTAAGAGTACAGAAACTTGAAATTCGGTGTATGTACTAGATGCCAAAGCGTCAGATTTTTTTTATAATATTTTTCATCCCCCACCACCCCTACTCCAATATGAAAAGGGTTGATAAAATAAAATTGAGATATTCATTTGAAATTTGGTACACGTATGTGTTATAACGACATCTGGAACTAGATTACAATTTGAGATGATTCCGTTGAAGGGTTGGGGGTTAAATAGGGGTAAATAGGGGAAAATAAGTAAAGCAAGCTGGTAATACTACAGAAACTTGAAATTCGGTGTATGTACTATAAGCCAAGGTCTCAGATTATTTATAATATTTTTCAACCCCCACCCCACCCCTACTTCATTATTAAAAGGGTTGATAAAATAAAATTGAGATATTCATTTGAAATTTGGTACACGTATGAATTATAACGACATCTGGAACTAGATTATACTTTGAGATGATTCCGTTGAAGGGTTGGGGGTTATTTAGGGATAGATAGGGGGAAATAAGTAAAGCAAGCTGGTATGAGTACAGAAACTTGAAATTCGGTGTATGTACTAGAAGCCAAGGCCTCAGATTTTTTAATAATATATTTCAGCCCCCCACCACCCCTACTCCATTATTCAAGGGGTTGATAAAATGAAATTGAGATATTCACATGAAATTTAGTACGCATATGTATTATAATGACATCTGGAACTAGATTATATTTTGAGATGATTCCGTTGAAGGGTTGGGGTTAAATAGGGGTAAATAGGGGAAAATAAGTAAAGCAAGCTGGTAAGACTACAGAAACTTGAAATTCGGTGTATGTACTAGAAGCCAAGGTCTCAGATTATTTATAATATTTTTCAACCCCTTCCCCACCCCTACTTTATTATTAAAAGGGTTGATAAAATAAAATTGAGATATTCATTTGAAATTTGGTACACGTATGAATTATAACGACATCTGGAACTAGATTATATTTTGAGATGATTCCGTTGAAGGGTTGGGGGTTAAATAGGGGAAAATAAGTAAAGCAAGCTGGTAATACTACAGAAACTTGAAATTCGGTGTATGTACTAGAAGCCAAAGCGTCAGATTTTTTATAATATTTTTCAACCACCACCACCCCCACTCCCTTATTAAAAGGGTTGATAAAATAAAGTTGAGATATTCATTTGAAATTTGGTACACGTATGTATTATAACGACATCTGGAACCAGATTATACTTTGAGATGATTCCGTTAAAGGGTTGGGGGTTAAATAGGGGAAAATAAGTAAAGCAAGTTAGTAAAAGTACAGAAATTTGGGATTTGGTGTATATACTAGAAGCGAAGGTCTCAGGTTTTTTTATTAGTATTTTCCATCTCCCACCACCCCCACTCCCTTATTAAAAGAGTTGATAAAATTTAATTTAAATTTGCACTTGAAATTTGGTACATTTATGTATTATAACTATATCTAATACTGGATTATATTTTGACATGATTGCATTGAAGGAATGGGGGTAAGTAGAGGTAAATAGGGAAAAATGAGTAAAGAAAGCTGGTAAGAGTACTGCAACTTGAAATTCGGTGTATGTCCCAGAAGCTAAGGCCTCAGATTTTTTAATAATATTTTTCAACCCTTCCACTACCCTTACTACATTATTAGAGGGGTTGATAAAATAAAATTGAGATATTCACTTGTAATTTGGTAGACGTATGTATTATAACGACATCTGGAACTAGATTATATTTTGGGATGATTCCGTAGAAGTGTTGGGGTTAACAGGAGGACTAGGGGAAAATAAGTATATCAAGCAGATAAGAGTACAGAAATGTGGGATTCGGTGTATATACTAGAAACCAAGGCCTTAGATTTCTTTCTAATATTTTTCAAACTCCACCACCTCCGCTTCATTATTAATGGGATTGATAACATCAAATTGAGATATTCACTTGAAAGTTAGTACACGTATGTATTGTAGTGACATCTGATTGAGATGACTGCATTGAAGGGGTGGGAGGTGGTAGGTTGTGAATAGTGGAAAATAAGTAGGGTAAACTAGAAACTTCATTTTTAACGTACATGATAGAAACTAACTCCTCAAACTTTTCTATGACATCTGCCCCAAATATTAAAATTCTATGATCAATAATTTCCACATACTAGAGTGCAAATATAGTCAAGATGTTTCCTTTAAAGTGATTTGGATGAAGAATCTGGATGTGGAAGTAGCGATTCCTTAGGCAGCGGTTTTTTATATCTTTTAAGTCGCATTTCCATCGAATGAGTATTAAAATACCAGCTCCAAAGGTAAATGAAGGTCTGTGATTACAAAAAGGGTCTAAATATTTAAAGCATTCATAGTACAAATTAATTTGCGACCGAAGGCACGCAGTCACGGCGCGCATACGACACATTTAAATCGTTCTGCTAGGTAGTTACGACCGCCATTTTGTTCTGTCAGTTTGCATATACACTTGGAATAGTTGCTACAGCAACATACTAAAAAATGAATCTTAACTAAATAATAAAAAGTTTATTACTCCCACGACATGTTTGGGGTGTTCTGCCACCCTCTTAAGACTGGCCAATCGTTTCTGCCAATATTAGATCGATGTTTGTGGGTTATCAAAGGAGTACTGGAAACAATTTCAGCCTTAAGTAAATAATAAAAAGATGCAGTTTTTTTACACGTTGGGGGCGTTCTGCCACCCCCTTACGACTGGAATCCGGACTAATTCTCACGGATGACACTTAGTTATACCTCCCTCAACATCCTCTCAAAAAATAGGCCTTAACTAAATCATCACTGAAAAATGTCACTGGCTCTTAGTCCATTAGCTACACTATGAGCTTTATGAATGGAACAATTAGCTTGTTGAAATATGAACTCATTATTAGGAAATAATTGTGACACAGAAGGGAGCATAATATTATCTAAAATCCTAATATGAATTTCTCTATTAAATCATTTCTCAACATGCCATAAAACACCAGGATCACGTGTCGATATCTAAGCTGACATATCAATGGAGAATCTGCCACTTTTGTCATTGTTGGATGTATTCATCTCTAATCGAATAGAATATTGGCTGGTCGGCAAACACGAATGCAACCCATATGTGTTGACTCCAAACATTTTCCTTCTATAAAAACTGCATTATTCCAAAAATATTCACCAAATACTGTATATTTTAGAGCCAATCCGGCTCGAGCTTCTTTATAACTACTCTGCTTTAAGTAGATTAGATTTTTTAGATTTCAGCTGGAGGAACTGGCGATTGGCCTTGTCTACTAAGACCAGTAGAGGTCCATTGTAGTACTCCTTCTTTGTACCTCAGAGCTTCTTATCCAGACATGGTCCTTACAAGACTTCGAGTCTGTTGATAAGGAGCCCCTTGGTGAAATTATCAGCCCTTCGTTTCCATTTTCTCGCCAAGCCGTCTCAGTCCAGTCAAGGCTATTCAGCTCATGACATGGACTGACGTATCTGAACGAGAACACACCCATCCATGCGCTGGACCCGACCGACGTTGCTTAACTTCTCCGATCGAGTGCCGGCACATAAACTGCTTTAAGTAAGTATTTATGTACTACTAGATGACAGCGCAGCTTCGATTCTCTTAAGGGTACGATTATGTTGGAGCTGATTAACGGTGAGAGCTGCGATACCTGCGAAGCGGAGAAAATGATTTCGTTATTTTGTATGAAGGTGTTTATATTGGAGCGATGAGCAGAGACACGTTTAGTAGCCAATCTATATTTCAAAAGAAATGAATTTTGCGCTGTTCTCATCACAGCTCCAACATAATCGTACCATATACAGATTAACTATATACTATGAGTTTCGCTCGTAACTTGATGGCAGGGAAAGCCTGTCACTCTATCCTTTAAGAGTACTCTTAGTACTGTGCGCATGCCTTAGTGACGCGAGACTGAATGTAGAAGGCAAATGGTCCCAAGTTCCCAGCAGAGATAGAAACCTATCCCCTTCTCTAGCCTCAATTCCGCACATAGTCGCATACAGTGTTGCCAGTCTATTACAATTGTAATAAATCTATTACGTTTTTACTTATTTTAATACGTCGTTACGCCTTTAACAAATCTGTTACGTTTTTCTTTCGACCAATGGTCGAAGCGTTTTTCAATGAAATCATTGCAATCAGTCTAGTTACAGTACCATCTACCGTCAATATGATGTATCAATTTTTGTCTGTTTCACATTGGATTTTACAATAGTACATAGATGGCAGCCCTAGTATCAGGTATCGATAGTATCGATAACTAAAGAGGTTTTGGCAGAGGAGGATGAAGAGCTTTCTGGAAAATACAATAGTCAAAAGTCAAAATTGTTAATCCAAATCCGCATCGTCGCTGCGAAGATTTAATTTCAGTGTTTTTACTAATTAAAATTGGGCTTGGAAAGTATTAACAAAATTATGACATCTAGTGACCATATTGCGTAATAAAATAATAAACATTTGTACGTATGGATGTCACCATTGTCACTATATGCAAAATAGTAATCTGTATTTCGTTGTTCAAAGTTCTTTGTAATTATAGGTATCTGTTATGTTTTTGTACAATCTGTTACCATTTTTAGGTTAAATCTGTTACCAAAAATAAATTTTAACTCGCAACACTGGTCGTATATAGTCAATAGGTATATGAATTGTACCCTTACTAAGCCGGTCGTCGTAAAGTCAAAATCACCGATTTTATTGACAATTCTTATAGGAAAAATTGTGCTGAACACGATTGTGATATTAAGAAAATTATATATCACAGGCTTCATTGTTAAAAACAATGGTTTCTAGCGAATATTCTTATTTTTTGATGTTTTTTGACTTTTTGACGAAAACGGTGTATCAGACAAAAAAGGCAAGATATAAAAGATGAAGATTTTATCAATATACGCCTCTTAAGACTTGTTATTTGTGACCGTTCAATTGTTATAAACAAATTATGGTCCCAAATTAACAATTTTTTTTCCTGTTCAACAAAAGATCATACGGATATTTTATTGGTCAAAATGTTGCATTTTCTTCATAGAATTTAGAGGTTTTCTTGTGTCGATATCTCACTATTTTGCAATTGTTTAAACAAATAAACTAGAATAAGGTCCTAAATTAACAATTTTTTTCTTGTTCAATAAAAGATCATACCGATATTTTATTATGGTCAAAATATTGAATTTTCTTCATAGAATTTACAGTTTTTTGTGTCATATCATTATATTTTGCAGTTGTTTAAGCAAATAAGCCAATTTGTTTATTAAGGATTTGCGACTTTCCATGGTATTTTTTGCACTTCCCACCCCCCGGCAAACGATAAATATTGATAAGAAGTATCATTTCTATGTAATCTCGGCGCTTTTTAAATTTTTCTTTACCCGCCAACGTTTTTTAAAACACTGCTTAGTAAACAAATGAAATGTCTCGGCTCACGAACGTGGTATCGAAATGCAAATGTCAGCAAATGAAAGTTAAAAAAAAGGAAAATTTTGAGTCTAGATACCTCGTTCCGTTAACTAGAACTGGAGATATAGATAAAAATTACTATTTTGTTTTTCCGTGACGAAATATTATTTCCGCAATTCTTTGAAAAAGTTAAAGTTTTCTAACTAATGTTAATACTTAATTATATAATTTTTCGAAACAATAGTAGAAAAAGGAGTTTCCCACCTTGTATTAAACTGTTCTCTCCCATAAAATATATTTTATATTAACTTTAGAAAACCACAAATTTAACTAAAAAATTAAATAGATATTCTTATGCGTACCTTCTTAATTTTTGTTCCGCAGAACGAAAAGGAGATCGAAAATGTTTTTGTTACTGGTGGAACGGTATACTTAAATTTATGTAGAAAAATAGACAACTATCTAAATGTATCCCCATTCATTCTAATCTGTTCATTACAATGAAACCAGAAATTTAATATCTTTGTAATTGCTTTTGTGGTCGTATACAGAAAAACGCATAAAAATGTATTGAAGAATCTCATTTATGTTTAAGTACGATTTGCCTGCACCTATAGTGCCATTGTGATATAATAAGCATGGTGGTATTTATGTTAAAAAAATAATGATAAAGTTTAATATTATCTTTTGTCAGAAACAATTTGAAATGGTTGCTATCTTGATACATGCCGTAAAAAATAAGACAAAGGACTAATATAAGAGCACCTGGAGGTAGAGACAGTTGTAAGGTAGAACTAAAAGATTTTAGATTTATTTTCACTTTTTAGAGTTAACATTTAATTTTATGCACATATATGAATATAAAGTACCCACAGAAGATTAAAATGAAGGAGGTAAATGTTTACAAATTTGTAATTCTCGGGAATTGAAACAGAATATACAAGCAATCCAAAAGCAGGAAATACCGATCGAATAAGAGAACAGCTGGTTTGACATGGATATGAGTGAATAGATGGTAGATTGGTATTATTATTACGAATTATGAGCTTATGTGACCACAAAATTATGGTATTTCATATCTAGAGATAAATTGCTTCTGCTTAGCAGTCATCTTCTTCAGAAATGTAGAAAATGGGTTCCAGCTCACATACTTGTAATTTGGCAAAATGCAGTGGCGTAGCTGAAAATCTCGCCCCCCCCCCGCAAAATGTATGGTCGGGGCCCCCCACAAAATCAAAAACTCACTTAAATTATAAAGTTCTTCGGCAGCGGCGTACATTCTCTTTAGCAAAGTCTTCGATGATTGATCAGTATGTAACTTCCTTGCTCTCTCTTTCTCAATACTTAATACACATAATGCTGACAGTCTTTCTTGTGTCATTGAATTTCGTACAAACGTCTTAATAAGCTTTAATTTTGAAAATCAGCTTTCAGCTGTAGCAACAGTAACTGGTAGTGTTAAGAATAATTTTATGGCAATGAAAACATTTGGAACACTTAACAGTAAAGTTTTACGATTTTTTATAGGGAATATAGCAAAACAAAAGACTGAAGAATCCGCAATTTCTATTTGTGTGTTCAAAACATTTCTTAGTAACAGAAGTTCGCGGGGAAAATCTGCCGATAAATCTTCAGAATAATTTTCAGCAAGATTGCTAGCTGCCAAATAAAGCTGACCGTCATTCAACTTTGATAATGTTTTGGGATTCAATCAGGAAAACCTCTTTACCACTTCGCTCATCCCAAAAAATCGGCCAACAATCTGTTGAATGACAATATCAAGGTTAGCATAAAATACCTCTACTTTAAAAGATGTTTCGGAATCTGTAAGTCGTTCATCTTCTACTAATTCATCAAAAAACTTATTAACACGCGTTTTCTCTTTTTTTGAAATTCTTGTTCTATACCCCATTTATTTGACAAATCCGAAGCCTCTACTAAAATTAATTATATACGAAATAACTTTTTTATCAACCATTATTATATTAAAATATTTATAAATAATATTGACTATTGAATATTGATGTTTAATATGAATGTAATTTTTAATTTCAATGATATTTTTGCGTCATAATTTTCTAGACTCGGGGCCCCCAAGAGCTGGGGGCCCCCCCGCACCGCGGGCCCTGCGGGTCCGTCCGCTACGCCACTGGCAAAATGACCGATTCATGTAACAAATCAGAAGCTAAGATAGTTAAGTTACACGTATCTATAAAAATAAGACTGAAAGGTTTGGATAACTAACTTCATTTAGAGTAGAGTGAAATGAATTTTCATGATCATAAATGCAATTCAACTAATAACAACAATAATAAGAGCTTTCGGATAATAATCTGTTTAACTAAATATCCCGAATATCTAGAATATAAGAAATAACAATTATATCTTTATTGTAAAGTGTTTTTGGAAATAATTATATTGCACAGGGTGTTTAGGATTTGGTTCTACATGCAAAAATAGTAAGAAAGGTGTAAAGATGTGACCTGAAATTCTTCTTAGCGCGGAGCTGGAATACGTTGAAGACAGGGCCTAAATAGTCAACTTAGTATTTTCATATTGCTGCTTAAAGAACATGATCTGGACTTTGGGAAAAAATATTATGAGTAACGAAGCACACGTCTAATAACAGTAAATTCCGGGCAAATGAAAAATTCACAATTGTTTCATTAGTGGTTGAACATTGTTCTTTTATATGGATTTATTGATTTTAATTGCGTATTTTGGAATATTCGGGGACAACTTCATGAAATTTTGCACACACTTCTGTAACCGTGGTATTCCAAATAGTCTAAGTAACTTGGGAGAGTGAAATTTTTCATAACTTATCCTCATAGAAAATTTAATTTTGAACATTTTTCTCCTTTTCCATTTTTCGATTTGACGCACCGTTTCAAAGTTAATGGTGGATTTTCGTTAAAAATGCCGAAATTCGTATATATGTGTATGTATATATAAATGACTTGCTGCCATTTCTGCGTGTCCGGGTAATTAACTCTTTAGTCCTTTCCAAAAAACCTAAAACATTCCGGAAGAAAGTTCTGTAATCTTAAAGTTATAAAAATCATGATTTTTTTCATAATTCAGGTGGACTAGTACAGCGTTACCAACCTATTTGAACAAGAAAAGTAAAACCTCTGCCTAAGAAATCACTACTTCCACAGCCAGATTTTTCATCCAAGTCACTTTAAAGGAAACATCTTGACTATATTTGCACTCTAGTATGTGGAAAATATTGGTCATAGAATTTTAATAACATTTGGGGCTGGTGTTATAGAAAAGTTTGAGGCGTTGGTGTCTACCGTATACGTTAAAAATGAAGTTTCTAGTTTACCCTACTTATTTTCCCTTATTCACAACTTACCACCTCCCACCCCTTCAATGGAATCATCTCAATCAGATGCCATTACAATACATACGTGTATTAACTTTCAAGTGAATATCTCAATTTTATGTTATCAATCCCATTAATAATGGAACGGAGGTGCTGGGGTTTGAAAAATGTTAAAAAGAAATCTGAGGCCTTCGTTTCTAATATATACACCACATCCCAAATTCTGTACTACTACAAGCTTGTTTACTTATTTTGTTCTATTTACTCCTATTTAAACCCCAGCCCTGCAACGGAATCATCCCAAAATATAATCCAGTTCCAGATGTCGTTATATTACATACGTCTACCAAATTTCCAGTGAATATCTCAATTGTATTTTATCAACCTCTTTAATAATGGAGTAAGGGTGGTGGACGGGTTGAAAAATATTATTAAAAAATCTGAAGCCTTGGCTTCTAGGACATACACCGAATTTCAAGTTTCTGTTCTCTTACCAACTTGCTTTACTTATTTTTCCATATTTACCTCTACTTACCCCCACTCCTTCAAAGCAATCATGTCAAAATATAATCTAGTTTCAAATATCGTTATAATACATACATATACCAAATTTTAAGTGAAAATCTACATTTAGTTTTATCAACTCTCTTAATAAGGGAGTGGGGTGGTGGGGGGATGGAAAATATTATAAAAAAGCCTGAGGTCTTCGCTTCTAGTATATACAGCAAGTCCCAAATTTCTGTACTCTTATTTTCCCCTATTTACCCCCTATTTAACCCCCAACTTTTCAACGGAATCATCTTAAAATATAATCTAGTTCCAGATGTCGTTATGATACATACGTGTACCAAATAAACGTCTCAATTTTATTTTATCAACCTCTTTAATAATGGAGTAGCGGTGGTGGGGGTTTGAAAAATATTATTAAAAAATCTGACGCCTTGGTTTCTAGTACATAAGTATCCCAAATTTCAAGTTTCTGTACTCTTACCAACTTGTTTTACTTATATTCCCCTATTTATCCCTAAATAACCCCAACCCTTCAGCGGAATCATCTCAAAATATAATTTAATTTCAGATGTCGTTATAATATATACGTGTACTAAATTTCAAATGAATATCTCAATTTTATTTTATAAACCCTATTAATTATGGTAGGGGTGGCGAGGGGGTTTGAAAAATATTATAAAAAAATATGAGGCTTCGGCTTCTAGTACCTACACTGAATTTCAAGTTACTGTACTCTACCAACTTGCTTTACTCATTTTCCCCTATTTGCCCCTATTTAACCCCTAACCCTTCAACGGAATCATCTCAAAATATAATCTAGTTCCAGATGTCGTTATAATATACAGGGTGATTCAGAACTTATCCGGAAGAATTTAAGGAGATATACACCCTTAATATTAGAGTAGATACCACGAAAAAAAAAAGTATAATAAAATACTAACAGAACTGCCGTAAAAAAATGTACAGAAATCGCCATCAAGCAATCTTCTTACACATTGGAAATGAACATAGCTATCATAAATAAAATGAAACGCCTCATCACTGGCATAGACGACTAAATACATGTATCTATGTATTTATACAAATATAACTTGAATTACAGAAATTCTGGCAAAAAAAGTATCTTACTACATTTCCAACGGGGGACTCGGCTCCGCCTCGTCCCCCACCCACCAGCCCTTTTTCCCTTCCGAAAACTCTCAAAAATGAGCACCGGTCTTATGGACCCGTTCTACGTCCAATTTAATGCCCAAAAGTTTTTATTTTTTATAACCATTCAATCATTTTAAGCAGTCAAACCCCCCCTTGCCGCCCCCGTGTACTTAGAATGTCCAGACAACTTCTGTTCGATACACAAAGGTCCAACATACACAACGCCACTCAAATCATTCCAATCTGACCACCCTAATTTTCTTATATCGCTCTTAAACCTCGGCATAATTTTATTAAAGTAGTCAAAACGCAGAGCTTCGCTATTGACCTCCCCCTTGCCGCCCTCGTAAACTTAGAATGCCCGGACAACTTCTGTTCAATACACAAAGGTCCAACCTACACAACGCCACTCAAATCACTCAGATCTGACCACACCTGCGTCTAGCGGTAGCGCCCGAACATTTGTTTCACTTTCGATGTATATGTCCCCCTATATCTATCATTATATTCCCGGTTCCTTAAACATTTCCAATGTTAAAATATTGAAGTTATGGTATTATTAAACACTACTTAGCAGGACGACTGGATGAAATACTGACCTACCCCTGTACGCGCAGACCTCCTGAATCCTAGACTAATACGTATCAAGCAAGTAGCAACTAGTTCAGGTCGTCAGTTTGTGATTTAATCACGTCGATAGTGGATGTTTTTTGTATTTTAGTGCTGTAAGTGAGTTTCTTTCAAAATGCCATATGTGTATAGTAACGTGGAGTATATGGACATGAGGCAATATTGGATACGACGTTGTCAAAAGTGCATATAGGTCGGCGGACAAAATTTCGAACGGTTATTGTAACATCAGGTATATACAAAATTTGTAATCATTTAAAGTAAATGAAAAATTGAAAGTAAACTTCTAACTTCAAAGATAAATTACGTTAGGTCAGATTCTTGTCGTTGTCGATTTCTTTTATGTGTAGTTTTCGCATTTCACAACTATTCATTCAATATCAGCTGTTTTCCAATTTTTATTGCAGTCGACCGGAATAACAGTAGCATAGAAGTGAAATTTTTAAATTTTTTTAGTGCTTCTTTTTCATTTTTTCTTTGTGCTATTATGTTTATCTGGACCCGTTATATATCCCCTAAAATTTTTGCGGATAAGTTCTGAATCACCCTGTATATGTGTACCCGAATTTCAAATTTCTGTACTCTTACCAGCTTGCTTTACTTATTTTCCCCTATTTACCCTATTCAAGCCCCAACCCTTCATCAGAATAATCCCAAAATATAATTTAGTTCCTGATGTCATTATAATATAAACATGTACCAAATTTCAAGTGAATATCTCAATTTTATTTTATCAACACCTTTAATAATGGAGTGGGGGGGGGGGGGGGAGGGTTGCAGAATGAAATGTGTTATAAAAAATTTGAGTCCTTGGCTTGTAGTACATACATCAAATTTTTGTTTGTTTTACATTATTTTTCCCTATTTACCCCCCAACCCTCCACCGAATATCTTCAAAACACAATCCAGTTCCTGATTTCGTTATAATATACACATGCACAAAACTTTAAGTCAATACCTTAAACCGTTCCGGAGAAAACGTGCGGACAAAAAAGTTACAGACAGACAGAAAATTCTTTCGCTCAAATTTAAAATCATGATTTTCTAAATCTATTTCAAGAAAGTAAATATTTGATTTTTTTTTACGATTACTATACTTCCACACTACGTGGATGTGGAAGTAAAATGTGTTGACTTTGTACTTAATCTTAGTGGCATCATATAGAATTGCATTGCATCAGATTCGAGCCAGATGTTAATCAAATAAATACTCGTAGTCGGCCCTCTTCACCTGGAACTTCTACTCGTTTCTTAAATACATTTGTGGCCCATTTAAATCTAATGTGCTCCTTTAGACCTGATGAGATTTCTGCTGGAAGGCAAAAAGTGATGAAAAATGCCAGTGGAAGAGATGGAATTTGCCAAAAATAAGGCAATCGTAATAAAAAATTCAAAGCTAAGTTTTTGTTTAATAAATATTTTAAAATAAAGTGAACCTTTTTTTGCCTACCCTGTATAGCAACTAGAAAACAACTTTAGCCACAACTGTTGTGAATAGCTTAGAAAAAATGTACTTAACGTTTTCAATTTGGTAAGAAATTACATTTGAAAATTTCCGCTCTCTGAAAAAGCATTTCTCGTTTATTGCCGCTTTACATGTATCGAGAAAATATGTTCTAACACATCAAGATAATTGACTATATGACTATGTACCAGTGAATCAGTGGCGGCTCGTGATATTGTCTGCAGAGTAGGCTTGATATTCTGAAAGACAACTGATGTGCAATATGACTACAATTTGTACATTTCCCCACCACCCCTGAGGTATTACAACGGCGCGTTACATTTTTTTGCCGTGGGTTGTTCGCCAGGATACCGATTCACGACTTGAGAGAATAGAACTAATAAAAGAATAGAATGAAAAGGAAATAGAAAATATGATGAGATGAAAAAATCATTCTCATGAACTTTTCGTTCCTACGACTCGAGTATCGGTATCCAAAGGAGTCCTACTATCCCACTTGTAATTAAATTATATAACTTTTAATAAAAATAAAAATAGTTTTGGTAAAAAAATTAAAGTGTTTTTCTACAAACAAAAAGTTGTATTCATTATCACTGCCAGGCGTGTAAAATTATAAGTTTTAATAGAAATTAAAATAGTTTTGAGAAAGAAGTTATATAAAAAAAATATAACCGCGGAACTCTATATTATGGAGAATTTTAAAAATATTTCCTAAAAAATAAATAACACAAATAAATATTTTTTCTAAAATAACAACTACCTGTACTAATCTCTGCTTTAAAGCCTGAATATTTTTATAAATGAGTGGTAACCTGCGATTTTTGGAACTAGCAAAATGGTTGATTATTTCATCATAAAATGAATCGCGTTTACTCAATTCTGACAAAAAACGTTTTTCTATTGAAATAAGCGATACATTTGAAAGGCGGTCTTGACTCATTTTGTTTCTAGTAAAAATGTTTTTATGCGTTTAAGTGTTGAAAATGATAATTCTACAAAAGCTTACCGGAATTGTCTCAAAAAATAGTGGCGTTATTCAAAAAGTTCTCTAATTTTGGGTCATAAGTTTTTAAAAAATCTACCAGCTCTTTGAAATTTCCTTTATTGTACGATTCTCGTTTTTCGTCATGTCCTCGGAAAGAATTTTCTTGTGAAGATAACTATATAACGGCATCTATTAACCTCTTTAATATTTCCCTATTCTCACGGACCTTTTCGTTAACATTTTCTATTTCTCTTTTATGTGCAGAATCCAAGAAATTTGCAATATTTTGTTTACCAAACATTTCGAATTTAATGCAAGATGAAACGTGCTCCTGGGATTTTTCGTGCCTTTCTAAACCTCGCGACAAATTTTGCAAATTATTAAACCCGGCCCTGCCCCAAATTGAGGATTGATCATTAGTAAATAATAAACATCTCCAACAATATAATTTGTTTCTAACTGTTGATGCCGTTAACCACTCGACTTTTTTATAATGTTATCACAAAACCCTCTGTTTTGTTTACCACTTTTAAAAACTAACGAAAGCATTGTTGGTGTAGGCCTGGCATTTCTTTTAATTCTTACCTTTTCGTCATAAATAAGAGTAGTAAATCCATTTAATAACAAATAATCCACCACGTCTGGACAACAAGACATGTTGTTGGGAATATTTTCACCTAGAGCACTTATTTCTAGCCTGCCTATCAAATGTTTTATGTATTTATACGTTAAGTTGTTCTTAACCGGTTAAACGCAACTGTCAGACTATCAGACGTCAGTTCGTTTTCTTTGTGAATCACCTGACTCTTGAATGACCTGTGCACATGCGCTACAAAAACTAAGATCTGAGGCTAGCCTCATACTTGGCTGTTCAAAGTGTTGCTATTTTACACAGCGCAAAGAAATTCAAGGTCATTCATGTTATAAGTAAATGCGGTAAAGTTGGAAGCTATTTCGTATTAGCCTCCAGCGAACCGCAGTGTTCATTCAGTAAAAGACCGGCCGACCGGGAAATATGCATACAAAGACTGTCCGGACTGTAACGTTATAGGTATGTTTGTGGAAAGGAAATGCAGAAATGTTATATATAAACTGAAAATTAATTAATGAATAATAAACAATAAAAAATATTGAAAATTGAGATATACCTAATAGAAATTTCTTAAGATATTACTTTTGAAGATATGGTGGTTCTTCCAAGGGGAGGCTCAGCCTCTCCTGCCTCCCCTGACGAGCCGCCACTGCAGTGAATTACTATACCTGTACTAACACATCTCGGTACAATTTACTAAAAAACGTAATAATAAATCTCCAGAATTAAAAAAGAAATCATGGAGTAGGTATTATTATAGCCTTAGCATGATACGTATAATCTGCGTTAAAAATGGCTGGTCATTAGAGTAAAGGTAACAAATCCGACAGAGAATGACTGGCACGAACCTGGTGCTGAGCCTGATAGCACTTCATAATGGAGGTAACATGTATCTTTCTTTTGTTATAAACGTGGACACCTTGTTGGCTTAAAACATACTTTTGATTAATATGTTTTCTTGTAACGCCCTTTACTCGTTGTATAATAAACCGCACACAAAGAGCGTTCTTATAATTTATTTTTTCAATGGGTGATACGTGACTTAATTTATAGTAAAAAAGATTGTGTAATGCATGTCATAATTGAAGAGCTGGTTTATGTTAGAGAGTGTGAAGTACTTCCTAAAGTAATAATGAAATTTAATTATGTATATAGTAATTATTATGTTAATGTATTAACACTGCTACAAGTTCTACTACCTGATCATCGTCAACTAACCATGAAATTTACAGAAGTAATACACGTAGTACAGATTTGTTATTTGCTGGGTAATTTATACTTGTTTTTATATGTTTTCATTTGCGTAATAAATAGTATTAGGCCATTGTACCATAGAAGGCACGCTATTACGGTTCGATTAAAGAATTGGGATCATATAAAGGCCTGATCGCTTTTCTAACATTAAAGCACGTAATCTGCACCAGAATAGTCATCCACGAAGCGCCTTATGATTAGACAAATCTTCACTTTGCGCGCTTTTCACAACTTGATCACGACAAAATCTTAAGCGAAAATAACTCGGTTGTCTATTGATTGTGTGTTGTCAAACGAAGTATGCACTTGTACGTTTTAATATAGAATTTATCCTTTACTAAATATTGACTAAATGTTATTTGTGGCATTATCTTAATTTTTTTCCTTCTTCAATTCTTTGGGACTTCCTGCCACATGTATGTTTTCTTTTTAAGCGGTGCTCGGGGAATCTACAAAATATCACAATTAACCAGTATATTACTGGTAAATAACGTCTACGACTGTGACTTTTACGTTAAAGGATCAGTTAAAGGTTGCTTTTTTTAAATAAACAATACAAATAAGTATAAAAACTTGAAATTAAATATTTTGCCGACGTTTCGGAAATCTATTCTGTTTCCTTTCTAAAGGCTTTTTTTGAAAAATCTTTTTGGCTGTGTATGATAAATACACAGCTCTAAGAATGTTTGTTATATTCAATATCCATAGATACTTACTATTTACATAGAACTGTTGATACAGTTAACAGTTTTTTTAGTTTTTATACAATGTTAAGTTTGTGTAGTTCTTCTTTCAACATTGGCAACCAAGTTGTACAGACATCTACGGAACAATTCGATACGCACTTATCTTCATTCAATAGTAGTATCGTGGATTCTTTAATTTTTCTTTTTTTGCTATCTGCCTCTTTTGCCAAAATTTTTGCCGAGTCCCAGTTTATTCTGTGTCCATTTTCCCAAGCGTGTTCGCAGATCTTGGACCTCTGAATTTCCTTTTTTCTTATATAATTTTGATGTTCGCCCAATCTTACACTAAAAGGTCTGGATGACTCACCCACGTATTGTTTGTTGCACTCACACGGAATACAATAAATACAGTTTTTTGATTTTTTTTGAAGAACCACGAGCAAATCCTTTACTAACTTATAAAAAATGGTTTTCTGATACTATAGAAATATATAGCTAGGGAGGTGGTGGCAATACGGGTATATGATTTCATTGTAGTTAACAATAATATGGAATGAAAGTTTAATATAACTGACCGATTAGAGCAGCTACCGAGTTTGGTTGCTGCTGATTCTATAATAAATGAATGTCAAATTTGCAAAAAAAACATGCTCATATAATATTTTATTGTGTCAACCATTGCTATAAAATTCTTCATTTATCAAAAATATAAATAAAATAATGGTTGGCTGAAGTCCATGCCTCTGTTTTTTTTTATAAAACTAATGGTTAACTTGCAAAAAGAGCAAGCACTATTAAGTCATTTCATTGTACTTCGCATTGGTGTCAATTTGTTAGTTTTTATATCCATAAGTAGAGAAAAACATTGACTGCATCTACGGTGACGTGAAAAGGTGAACTAGTAATTATTATACTCCGCAAATACAAAACGAAAAGTATATTTCATTCGATAGGCACATTTCTAAAACCGGTAATATTGCTCGTAGACAAAAATTTTTCACATCACTGTGTTGGTGATCGAATTTTGAACAACTCTCAAAATGTCCGTCCGTCCGTCTGTCTGTCTTTCCGTCCGTCTGCCTGTCCGTCCGTCACGTTTCTTGTAAGCACGATAACTTACGAAACTAAAATCCGATTGTATTGAAATTTGGACAGTAAGTTAGTGTTAGCTAGAGGAAGAACCCTGTTGTTTTTGAACAAAATCGATCAATAAATAAAAAGAGTACAGGAAGTTGGGATTTGGTGTATATACTAGAAGCGAAGGCCTCAGGTGTTTTTATAATATTTTCCATCCCCCCACCATCCCCGCTCCCTTATTAAAAGAGTTGATAAAATTAGATTTAGATTTTCACTTGAAATTTGATACACGTATTTATTATAACGATTTCTGAAACTAGATTATATTTTGACATGATTACGATGAAGGAGTGTGTGGTAATTAGAGGTAAATAGGGAGAAATAAGTAAAGCGAGTTGGTAAGACTACAGAAACTTGAAATTCGGTGTGTGTAATAGAAACCAAGGCCTCAGGTTTTTTAATAATATTTATCAACCCCCCACCACACTTACTCCATTATTAAAGGGGTTCATAAAATAAAATTGAGACATTAACTTGAAATTTGGTAGACGTATGTATTATAACTACATCTGGAACTAGATAATATTTTGCGATGATTCCGTTGAAGGGTTGGGGGTTAAATAGAAGTAAATAGGGGAAAATAAGTAAATCAAGCTGGTAAGAGTACAGAAATTTGAGATTGGGTCTATATACTAGAAACCAAGGCCTCAAATTTTTTTCTAATATTTTTCAAACCCCACCACCTCCGCTCCATTATTAATGAGATTGATAACATAAAATTGAGATATTCACTTGAAAGTGAGTACACGTTTGTATTGTAATAACACCTGATTGAGATGTTATCATTGAAAGGGTGGGAGAATAAGCAGGGTAAACCAGAAACTTAATTTTTAACGTATATGGTAGAAGCCAACGCCGCAAACTTTTCTATGACATCTGCCCCAAATATTATTAAAATTCTATGATCAATAATTTCCACATACTAGAGTGCAAATCTAGTCAAGATGTTTCCTTTAAAATGACTTGGATAAAAAATCTGGACGTGGAAGTAGTGATTCCTTAGGCAGCGGTTTCTTCTATGTAGTCTCCACCTAGTTCTATACATTTTCTGACGCCTTGTATCTTTTTCCACATCAACAACTTACTGAGGTATGTTTAGTTTTATTCTGATATTTTAGTCAAAAGAATGTACTCTTGCATTATGACCTATTATTAATGGTCCACCTTGTATATACTTCTTCTTCTTCCTCTTAGCTAGGTGACAAAATATGCCTGCACTGGTCCATTATACCTCTTCAAAATCAAGGAATTTCCCCATTCAAGTAGGACTTTAACTCAAAGGTCAGAATTCTTCCCATGGAAGGAAGCACTTCTTATTTCTCCCAGCACAAGAAAATCAATACTAAAGCCTTTGTGTCTCAGTTTCACAAGACTAGGGCAGCAGGTTGCAATGTGCAAGGGAGTCTCCTGCAGTGCTTCGCAGATGTTGCAAGTTTTGCAAGAAGTTGAAGTCGAAAAAGTGAGAACGAGTCTAGTCCTGTGTTGATTTCTTGGGTAATCTAGACATATTTACTGATCTCAAGAAATAAATTTAGGACTTGGATTATGGAAAATAACATTCTGGTCCATTTAATATATTCGGTAATTTTTATAGTTAATCTTACCTTAATTTTGCCCAGAAGTTTACTGATTTTTCAATAACACCGATATTTGAAAATCAACTAATTAATCTAACAAGAAGGAACACCGCCATATTATCACATCTCACATTCAGAAAATTTCATAGTCGACTAGTAGCACAATAGTTAGCGTTGTATCTAACATACAACATCATGACTGAATAGAGATATTCGGTAATTATGAAGTCAGGAAAAAAATCATTGCAGAAAATTCAGGAAAATAAAGTCCTGTATCTCTTTGACTAGCACATTCGGCCCAATTTTCATATTTTAACTTGTGGATTCTGCAACTAGCATATGCCAACCATACTTATAAAATATCCTGTATATATAAACCACTATATACTGCAAGGTGTTGTCTTTTAAAGAGTAAATTAATGAATAAAATAACCTCGATCTTTACAACGATGCAAACAATTGCCACCCAAACACAGAAAAAGAAGAGAATCGACAAACGCAAGGCATACTACCATTGTCTGGATAATGTATGGGTATGTTAAATATTCAATATGCCTTTGTGTTTATAAAATGATTCCAAACATTTTGCTCCCGTGGGCGGGTTTAACAGACCGCAAATTCCACCATTGATTGACACTTTACAATTGCAACCTTACTTCATTGTAATTTGCATATATATATTCTACTTTTTATGTCTTTCATGCTCTGTCTGTGCGGACATAATGATTCCTTCTATTGTTGAACAACTATAGTTGTGGAGGGTTTTATTATACGCCTGTTATTTTCCGAACATTAAATATGAAACAACTTGCTTTGCTATAAAACTTCTTTGCTACTATATTTTCTCTCTCTTGCTTTATGACTTTATTTCGTACCTCCAGAAGTAAATGTAGGTTTCAGCTTGATAGATATATTGAGAGGGACTGGTTCGATAAATAAATTACTCTACTTCTGATTTTGTTGTAGTGTTTTAATAATAACCACTTAATTATCTACGATGTGGTTAACAATTGAATAGAAGGAATGGTGGGAAAGTCGGGTAGGAAACTTTTATGAGCTTCTATGACCAGTTAATTTGTCAATGGAAATTATATTTTATATATTTATACAGGGTGTTTGGTAAGGCGATGTCGGATTAGAACAGGGTGGTAGAGTGGTCGCTTGGCATCTATATGAACCAAATCTACCTGTATGAGAAATGGTTTTTTATATTGCCGATTTTGTACTTTTTTTAAAAATCTCCATTTTTCATCATTTATGTAAGTATTATGTATTAAATTAAACTTTCCATATTCTGAAATATTTGTTTTCTTTATCCGAAATACATAAACTTACCACGACAAAAAAATATAAGTTTTTGTCATCAGTAAAAAAAATTGAAACGATATTTATTAGGAAAAAATTGTAATGTTAATTAAAAGTGTCGAGTTTCAAAGTTTTATAACATTTTTTAAAGAATCATCTAGATATTGCAATTACTTTTAAAACTTTTCTATTTTATTCTCTTTCGGTGGCATTATCATACATACTTCCTCTGGACATGTGTATTCCTTTTTTTAAATTGGTGTTAATGATCTTAGTATTTACTATGATATTATTCGTTGTGTATGTATTATATCTCTACCTTAACCTGTTATTGGGCCTTGGATATTGCAATTAGGATAGACAAATAAATAAATCAATATGTTTAATATTTCGTTAGTTCATGTCAATTAGGGCAAAGAATTTTCAAGGGCTCTGGATATATGATTAACATTTAATTCTCTATATAATAATACTGCCATTAGCTAGAGGTGTACTTGTTTTAATTAATTGTTCAATAATATCTTAAAGTATTGTTTCATATTTAGATATCTTATCAAATATAAAAAGTGGGTAAGATATTCATTGGCTAGTAATAATATTTTAGAAATTAGTGAAGAGATCCTTGAGGCTCAGATGAATCTAAAAGATTGTAAATTTCTAGCAGCAATATTCGCCGAGAATTACAGCAATAAAAAATGAAAAATTCCAAACTAAATCTAACACAAAGCCCTTTTGCAAACAAAAGAATGATCCATGTCGAGCAGGAATTCCATGTAGAGACAGCCGCCATTTTTTAGAAAAGGTGGCTTGTTTCGAGGAACGTTTCAAAGGTGCGTATCTGCATTCACATCAGTAAAGGGAGCCCCTAGTAGTCATAAATTGAGTGTTTTAAGAACTTGATCCAGACATTGGCGTAGAGATCGAGGCGGGCTGACTAGAGTTTTTGTAGTGTGTCTATTTGTCTGTAAAATAAGTAAAGACTAAAAAGTAAAAAAAATGTATTAAAAGAAATTAAGAAAAAGATTTTATTTCAAAAAAATTTACTAAATAGTAAACATTATTTTTTTAAATTCATAGCTCTGGAAACCAAGAGCTTTGGGGACGGTCATATAGTACTATTGCACAATTACTTTGCTCAACTGACCGCCCCCAAAGCTTTTGGTTTCTAGGTGTATGGATTTAAAAAAAATACTTTTTAGTAAATTTTTTTTAAATAAAAGAGTTTTCTTAAAAATATTTTTTTTATGTATAAGCAAATAACAATTTTAACTTCCCTCGCATACCGAAGGATAGTATTGTATTCGAGGAAAAATCACCCTCCGAGATTTTTTCAAATTTTGACATTTCAGATCATGTAGATTACGAAGTTTTAGTTTTTCAGTTCCGTCAGTCTGTCTGTCTCTCTGTCGGTCTGCAAAACGGAGAGCAGTCAAATTTGGTAGGTAGTTGACGCTATTGCCAGCGAGAAGGTGGTGATACTTTCATTGGGAACTGCACAGAGTGGACCAGCAGTGGATAATGAAAAATGTCATTTTTGCTCAAATTTAAAATTTCCACGTTTCGTGACATTCTAAACCTATTTCAAAAGAATTTTTTTTACCACTACTATAGAATAGATGGAAAAATATTTTCTTTTTTGCTCAAATTTAAAATTTCCATATTTCATGAAGTTTTTGAAAATGTTCTCAGAGAAATTTGTTTTACCACTACTATAGAAAACGATGGAAAAGAAATTTCAATTTTCCACGTTTTATGAATTCTTAACCTACGTAAAAAAATGGACATTTTTTACCACTACTGTAGAATAAGATGATGCATTTTGATGAATTTTTTGCTCAAATTTAAAGTTTCTACGGTTCATGACATTCTAAACCTATTAAAACAATTATTATGCTATCTTTTTACCACTACTATAAAGTAGATGTTGGAAAAAATCTGTCCGAATTTCAAATTTCCACGTACCATGACATTCGAAACCTAGTTATTTCAATTTGAAATTTTTTTTTTAACCAGTATACTTCCATATCCACTATGTGGATGTGCAACTTACAATGTGATGGCAATACTATTTGGTATAGAGTTAACACAATTGGCAAGGAAGCCACCTATTATAGTTTTAGTGAAAAAGATATAGGGCAGTCATCCTAAGAAATAATCAACTATGGTGGAAATTTGTAAAGGCATTTACGCAAGCCTTCCATATTTGACATCTTTTATTAATATTCATTTTTGCTGTCGGATGACCACTCTGTAAATCTTTTTGACTATATGTTATCAAATTTTCATTGTAGTAATAGTGATAATTACATTTCCATTATTATTATCATATGCCGTTTCGTAATTAATAATTTTTTAGAGTGATCGCCCTGCATAAATAAAGAGGTGACCGATTTTTTGTTGTTAAAATAGAGATTTAGAATGTTATGAAACGTGGAAATTTTCAATTCGAGCAGGAAAAAATTCTGTCGGTCTGTCTAACATTTATTTTTTGTGCGCATAGTAACTCCTTGGTACACGTATGAGTGATAATGAGATCTGGAGGTACATATTTTTAGCTTATTCCATTGAAGGGTTGGGGAGCAAATATGTGTAAATAGGGGTAAATAATATAAGGTATAAATAATAATAATCCAAAGCATCAAATTGTTTCATGACATCTGCCATTCCCACCACCATTCTATTATTGAAGGGGTTAACAAAATAAAATTAAGATATTGACTTTAAATTTGGTACACGTATTTGTTATAACGAGATCATGAACAAGATTATTTTGAGCTTATTCCGTTCAAGGGTTGTGGGTGCATAGGGGTAAATAAGGGCAAATAGAGGTAAATATGGGCAAATAGGGGTAAATAGGAATAAATAAAATAAACAAGTTTGTATGAGTCTAGAAACTTGGAATTTATTGTACATACTAAATGCCAAGGTCAAAAATTACTTCATGATATCTTTCTTGAGAAAATTTTTAAATATAGTGCATTTCACTTTTTACATTTTTTATTCATGTAGTACATTTTTTAATTTGTTAGTGTATTGGAAGTTTCCACAGTTTCTTTTTCCACTTATAGATTTATATAATTCTTTCAATAACTTGCTCAGAAAGGAACATGCATTTAATTTTTAACTGAAGAAACCATTCACTAGATTTCATATGTTTGCCATTAACTATACTTAAATATCATAGTACATACTAATATACGAATCAAAAGTATTGACCACTCATTTTAACAGCGAATATCTCGAAAACGGGGAAGCGGAAAAAATAGAAAAAAAATAAGTGTTCATTATGTGCCTACTCTAAATCATTCGCTGAAATTTAAAAAATGTACATTGGACAGTTTTGAAGTTCTGCTAAGTTATATTAAGAAATGTCCTACATTTTTAGGAAATATTAACCATACCAGTTTTAAATCCATTATATCTTGGAAAACATACTGTTACGGATTTCCACCTTTTAGGAAACACCCTGTATGAATCCGTGGGTTCTAAATAATTTTAACAAGAGATTAAACACTACTAACACTTTATTTAACAATTTACTGACTATACAATACTTCAAAATACACTTTGTTTACTTTAACCTCACTTTTTCCCGAACGTGTCACTTCTCAAATAAACTTCCTTCCCCGCGCTTGCAATCGCGCCTGATATACTCCGAAATTAGCTCTAGATCAATCCAGAATCTTCTCCAGCCATAATCTAGAAAAGTCCTTGGCTCTTTCTAGAGCCTTTCCAGTCACCATCAGAGGCATAGGCGTACCATCTCCTTTTCCAAGGGGGTGTAATTCATAACACTGCCCCCTCCTTAAGCCTGATCGTCCCGATCAGGCAACTCAGGATCACCAGTGTATCTCGCCAGCCTGTCCAAATGCACGACCTTCATCTTGGACTTTCTGCTTTGCTGAATCCGATAGACGACATCATTAATTCGGGTAATAACAGTGTACGGTCCATCCCAAGGCGGTTGAAGTTTCGGTGACCTTCGTTTTTTCCGCTGTGGGTTATACAGCCAAACCAGGTCTCCTGCCTTGAATCCTTCTGAACTACCCTTCCGGTCGTATCGAGCCTTCATTCGGTCACTGGCTGATGATGGTTCTGCTATATCGTTAGCCAACCTCTTGAAAGGAGCTCCGGCGTTGAACTGCTTCTTTTCACCCTTACTTCCAGTCTGTGGTCCCTTACTGGCTGCACAAATCTTGCATTTGCGACACCAAGCCTCCACATCCTGACGACTTCTTATCCAATAAAATCGCTCTCGTATTTTCTTCAGGGTCTTGTTAACACCGAAGTGTCCATCGGATGTTCCATTGTGCACTTCCTGAAGCACCTTCACTACTCGACACCTGGGAATCACTAGACGCATAACCACCTTTTTTCCATCCGGGCTTTCCCATGCTCTCCGCAACAGCCCGTTCCTGACTTTCAGTGATTCCCACTGCGCCCATAGTGCCTTCAGTCCCACTCTTTTGCCTGAAACATCCTTCCATTTTGGACGAGTTCCCCTTTCTTTGGCTCTCAATATAGGCCCAATTTCCACATCATTCAATTGCTCTTGTCTGAGCGCCTCATCTGTCCTGTCATCCGGCACCTCCACCTTGACAGTGTTGACTGCTCCTGTGACCTGCAGTTTCTCCTGGTGGTAGTACTTGCAATCTTCCTTGCACTTTCTTCCGGATGAAATATCTGCAATTTTCTGGGGTTTCGTTTTATCGTCATATCCTTGTAGTGGTGGCCTTTCTGTAATGCTCCGAAGCTGGGAAATCTTCACTTCTCTAGGGGCACCACGTTCGTTATCTGTCACAGCCTCTCTGGTACCAGCTTCCTCTGATTTTCCCCTCGGCTTCACAACATCGGCCTCTACTCTCTTTAAGTTTCTTCGTGGACATTCTAGCTGGATATGTCCTCGCTCTCCGCACCTGTAACATTTCATATGCCGTCCACTTGGCCTTCCACTACTTCTATTCTGTATCTCATCCATGTTTCCAGCATTCACATTCCTCGAGTTCCGCTGTCGACAGTCTCGTTTGATATGCCCTGCTCTGCCACAGTTGTAACATTCAATACCCCCGCTTGGCTTGTCTTGTCTTTCTGCAGTATCCACTTGAGCCAGTAACTGATTGAACATCTTATATATGTCGGCCAACATAGCGTTCTGGTTCTCCTTTTCAGACTGCGATCTTTCGAGACTCATAGCTTGTACTCTTGGACTCGGGGTATCTTGAAGGACAGCTTCCACCTCGAGTGCACGTACCAACGCTTCGCTGCTGTTCTGGTATCGAGATAACCTGAGGACTCGCCTGATCTCATCATCCTGTATACCATCCAGAAAAGCATCTACTGCCAGTTGATCTTGGAATTCCTTCGGTACATCCGGGTAAGCCAGGTGAGCCAGTCTCCACACGGCAGCTTCAAACTCTTGCAAACTTTCCCCAGCCCCTTGAACACGTGATTTCAGCTGGGTCTGGTACACTCGGGCAAGGTGTTGATCGCCATATCGTTCTAGGGCAGCTTCTAAAACTTTAAAATCCCGTTGTTGATCTACTGGGATTGTCTGGAGTATTTCCAATGCTTGGCCTCTTAATGCCACGATTAACGCCATAGCCTTTTCTTCGTCATTCCAGTTGTTTGCACTCGCTGCTGCCTCAAACTGCATCTTGTAAATGGTCCATGAACTTTGGCCGTCAAAGGAGGGAGGTTCGAACAGCTGATCTGATAATACCACTTGCTGGCTTCCTCTATCCCTCAACTGTCGCTTAAGCAGGTCTATTTCCTCTTTGATTTCACTTACTTCTTCTTGATGCCTTCTTTCTAGCCCTTCCAACACTTTCTGGAATTGTGCAAATAAGTCCTGTATTTGCTTTTCAGTTGCCATACTTCTGGTTGTTATAGGCATACGACTACGTTGAAATCAAATAAATTTAACAATTACGTCACTATCGGTAATGGGACTGTCCAGAAAAACCTCAAAACGGCACGAAAAAGTCTTATCTAGAGTCTTCGTCACTTAACCTCTAATGTCCAAATAAAATGTTCCAAAAATGTCTCAAAAATGCACTTAAACACTATTTTTCCTGTTCGAAAATAAACCTCGAACAATGTCCAGTAAATTAGTCCTTCCTGTGTTAGCACTAACTCCGAGAATACTGTCCCAGTCTTCTCAACACTCCCGAAAAATCCTCTTGTCAAAATTCCGCTTCCGACACCAAAATGTTACGGATTTCCACCTTTTAGGAAACACCCTGTATGAATCCGTGGGTTCTAAATAATTTTAACAAGAGATTAAACACTACTAACACTTTATTTAACAATTTACTGACTATACAATACTTCAAAATACACTTTGTTTACTTTAACCTCACTTTTTCCCGAACGTGTCACTTCTCAAATAAACTTCCTTCCCCGCGCTTGTAATCGCGCCTGATATACTCCGAAATTAGCTCTAGATCAATCCAGAATCTTCTCCAGCCATAATCTAGAAAAGTCCTTGGCTCTTTCTAGAGCCTTTCCAGTCACCATCAGAGGCATAGGCGTACCATCTCCTTTTCCAAGGGGGTGTAATTCATAACAATACTTACTATGTAAGTAATATTTTAGATACCGATAAAGCACGGCATTTTTTGTATGAGAAAATTTTTCCATAATTTTTATTCTAAAACTTTGCAGTTATTCTCAAAAACGTGATCTCATATTTATTCGATTATTTATTAATGTATTTAAAAAAAATATATACAATAGATAATCATATAAAAGGTAAGCATTTTCAGAAAAAAGAATTGGTGTATATCAAATATTAATTTAGTTATTAAGCGCAATAGATAATAGCATTGCAAGCTTGCACTAATAGTATCTTTTTTCAATTTCTTCCGCACTACCGTTTCTGAGATATTGTATTGACTAACGAGGGGTCAATATATTTTAATCGTTTATTAGTAGCAGATAGTAAATTTATAGAAAATAAGCTCTGCCCGCCACTGCTTTCTGAAAAACGTTGACGACGTTCCTTGTGTCCCAAAACTTAAGTGGATTATCTCGGTTAATTTGTTTTCGAGTTTTATTTTTATGTTTAAACGTCATTGAGAAATGGGCCTTTTTAATTACAGTCAAGATGTTATTCCCACTGAAATTTGAGAAATATTATGGCTATTAAATACTCACGTTTGGTAATTTAGATTTTTTATTAGGTAGGCCTCGATAAAGGAAATGGGGAAGAAGTTGTTATTAATAGTGGGATGGAAGAGGTATCTGTGTGAAGTCCTTTTTGACTCTACCTTTCGAGTTATACTGAATAGATTAAATCAACTTTCAATCAAAGCTTGACTCAACAGCGCTGTTTTAAATTATTGTTTCAATTTTGTATTGCTTCTTTATTGAAAAATCTTGCTCCTTAGTGTGAATTGAAATATATATATCTTGTCTTATGTCATAAATTAATATTAGAAATACAAACTAATTATGTTTGTAATAATTACCCGTTTTGCGAAACTGAAGTTTAGATCTTAATAATGTTGGTAAGTCTGTTACATGATTTTAGTAGCATGTATACAAAAAGTAGCTTGAAAAATAAAGTTTTTTTTCTGTTATCTTCCAGATTTGTTACAAATTCGAAATAAATGACCTCCAAATTTGAGAAAAATCGGGTAGTATTAACGTGTCTCTCCGACACCATAAAGTTTCCTATGTATTTCTTACAAGACATTTTTTCTTAAATTTGCGACAGAATTGTTAAAGTGTAGTGAAATAAAAATCGAACACAAGTTCTCCCTTCAGAATTGTTCAGAGAATACGAATTAATAATTTCTTTTTAAACAAAACCCACATAATGCATTTTTAGAGTACCCTGAAATAAAAGGGCCTCATGGACAATTAATTTCAAAAGGAATTATTAATTCCTATTTTCTGGAGTATTCTAAAGAGTGACATTTTTATTTTACTACATTTTTACGATTCTATCGAAAATTTACGTCAACACATTTAGGCAAATAAAAAAAATCGCTGCCTAAGGAATCACTACTTCCACATCCAGATCTTTCATCCAAGTCACTTTAAAAGAGCACTCTAGTATGTGGAAATTATTGGTCATAGAAATTTAATAATATTTGGGGCAGATGTGTGAAACATTTGGGTTGAAATATATTAGAAGAAATCCTTGGTTTCTAGTATATCCACCAAATCCTAAGTCTCTGTACTCTTACAGCTTACTTCACTTATTTTTCCCTATCTACCACTACTTACCCCCCCCCCACTGCTTCAACGGAATCATGTTAAAATATAATCTAGTTTCAGATGTATTTATAATACATACGTGTAGCAAACTCCAAGTGAAAATATCAATTTAATTTTATCATCTCCTTTAATAAGGGAGTGGAGGTGGTGGGGGATGGAAAACATTTAAAAAAACCTGAGGCCTTCGCTTCTTGCATGTACACCAAGTCCCAAATTTCTGTATTCTCGCCAGCTTGCTTTACTTATTTTCCCCTATTTACTCCTATTTAACCCCCAATCCTTCAACGGAATATTGCCAAAATATAATCTAGTTCCTGATGTCATCATAATATATACGTATACCAAATTTCAAGTGAATATCTCAATTTTATTTTATCAACCCCTTTAATAATGGTGTGGGGATGGAAAATATTATAGAAAATTTTGAGGCCTAGGCTTCTAATACATACACCTAATTTCAAGTTTTCGTTCTCTTTCCAGCTTGCTTTACTTATTTCCCCCTATTTTCCCTTATTTATCATCCAAACCTTCATCGGATGTTCAAAAAACAATCCAGTTCCAGATCTCATTATAATATATACATGTACAAAATTTCAAGTCAATATTTTAAACCGTTCCGGAGAGAACGTGCGGACAAAAAAAAATTAAGACATACAGATCGTCAGACAGACAGAAAATGTATTTTCGCACAAATTTAAAATTTCGACATTTCATGATATTCTAAACCTATTTGAAGAAATAAAAAATTTGAATTTTTTTTTACGATTACTATACTTCCAATCCACTACGTGGACATTTGGAAAATCTTTTTCCATTCTGTACAATTAAATTTAATGGAAATGCAAACTAGTAGCGAGTATGGCCACCTCCGTTATTAATCGCAGCTCCATACGCGTTTGACATACCTCCGATAAAGTTGTCACTCATAGGACACGCATTGCTTCTTCTGGTTTATTTTAAAACGTGTCTTTGTAGCATATTCCGAGTGGGTATAAGTTTGGATACTGTGCTGGCAACTATAAAACTCTAATGCCACGTAGCTCTAGAAAAGCCCATATGAATCTTATCTGAGGAAGGAGACAATTAATTTTATTCCTAAAATTTTCCTTTGCTTAATATCCAAGCAAAATTTTTCCAAATATAAATAGCAAATAAATAGAAAACAATTATTGTTAATTTGTACAATTATACGACACGTAATTCGTACCCAAAATTGTGTACAGAAATCTATAAACAAGCATGATGCTATAATATCTAATAGTGGTAATATTATGATGCACATGTCGAAATATTTTCTAGAATTAAACTAATCAGTTTCAGTTATTACTAAATTGAAATTACACAAAACGTTATACAACATAATTGAAGTCTTGTTGGCCATTTTGTTCATAGAACCATTGCCAGTGATAATTAGTAAAATATAAAATATTAATGCTGCGCATATTTTTAGTTACTTCATCAATCGATTAAATTAGGTATATTATCACAGATTTAATAACCGCATGTTAGTACTCTTAATAAATTTGTTAATTATACGTATAATGAGCCGAGGTCGTTAAAGTAATAGTATACTTTTAATTTTGATTTATTGCAAATTAAATTTTTATGACATTCAGTGCTGTAAATCAATGCTTAAACCATGTAATAATCGTCTACTTACATGAAGAAGGCTTATTAAATATAATATATAGGAAGTTTCTTTGTTAATGTTACTAGCTACTGGGCGTCTAAGAGAAGTTGATGTACACGATGTCCAAAGAGAGCATGGGAATCCGCTGGTCAGACACGTGACAGACTACGACCTCAACGGCGCTCTGAGGCCGAAGCTCCAAATCCTGGATAAGGGGTAAGTATAACTTAACAGTTTTTCTGTTTCAGTCCGACCTTTAAGAGACGCTGCAAGGAGACAATGACCAAAAATACCCAAATCACCCGATCCCGGGGGTACCAAGAAAACAATCAGCTCAGTACTCTTACCCTAGCCCATGCCGGCCTTTGTTGCAAAAATAAGCGTCTTTGGCGGAACACAATCCTTGGGCTACACAGTTCACACTTTCATCCGACGAAATCGGAGCACATGATGCTTATTGACACCCTGGGCTTCCGACTAGTCAACACCACCCAAACTCCCCCAAACTCCGAGAGGGACTGGGTTAAGTGCCGAGACGTACAATCCCCCCCCCCCTCGGTGTTAAAAACTACTACTTGTTTTACAATACCGAAGTTTTGTCAAAAATCCTTGGGGATTTGGGGGTGGTTAGTGGAGGGTAGGGGAGAAATGTATGTTGCTATCGTGTTGAGCATACTTGAAAACGAATAGAAACAAAGTTTTTTCAATTTTGAAATTTTTTGGGAGATTTTAGTATCAGGGGAGGGGGTAGTTTCAACCCCGGGGATATATGTTGGATGGCCAAAGTCATAACGGCCGAAAAACCCGATTCGACAAGCCCTCGCATGCCTAGAACGAAAAAAACGAGAAAAGCGGGTGATCTTGAGCGTTTAGGGGTAGTTCCTGAGGAGTGAGTGGCCTAAAAATATCACCACCATGTTCAGCACCCCCTAAAATGGGGGGGTACCCAGGTCTCGTCTTGGTCACGATCTTTTCGGCTTTTCTTGGAACTTTTTCATGGACTGTGCACAGGTCTACAAAAAAATGTTCGGTTCCTAGGACTAAACCTATCATGCTTTAGGTATTTTTGTGTCCTGAAACCGAATTTCCAATAAAAAAAATTACCTCTTAGATTTCGAGTAAATCCCGGTTTCTATGGTCAAAAACCGTACTTTGGTAAAAAAAAAAAAAGAAAAAATTTCAGCACCAAAAATACTAGGGCGGAACATAAAATATTGAAATATTTAAAATAGCACGGATCTCTTATACAAAAGAGGTGAAAAAGTTAATATTGAGAAATATAGACCAATTTCATTGCTTAATTGCGTACGATTAAATAAATAATTTTCGAACAACGTTAATTTTACTAACTAGTGTGCAGCATGCATTTAGAAAAGAATTTATAAGTTTCTGGATGGTAGCAAAAAGGTTTTTTCATGGACTTAAGCAAGCAGGCATTTGATCTAGTCAACCACGCCTTGCTTAAGAAGAAATTAAATGTCTATGAACTTCGAGGAAAAATGAATAGTTGGTTGACATCCTACTTATATCATAGGAAACAAATTGTAGATATTAATGATGCCTATCCTTACTGTCGGTGTTCCCCAGGGTTCCATTCTAGGTCCCCTAATATTTTTGAATTTTGTTAATGATCTCCCTGAAATAAGTTGTAGACGACAATACTTATTTGTGTGAGGATTTGACCCTAGCAGATACTGTTTCTAAACTACAAATAATGATTAATAAATTAACTGATAGGTTCAAAATGAATAACTTGCATCTTAACACATCTAAAACTGTTTTCATAAATTTTACACCTAGAAACAGCATCATTTACGAAAGTCATTTATTAGAAATATACAGAGAATCGATCGCCCAAGTCAAGAACACAAAATTTCTTGCACTTCATATAGACAATGCGTTAAACTGGGAAATGCACGCAGATATTCTTTGTACCAAACTTTTCGTCATTATGTTTTGCCCTCTTTAGATTAAAAAATATGACTAATAAAAATATTCTTCACTCTTTCTATCACACTCAATTTTTGTCAGGTGGTATTTTATTCTGGGGATCAAGTTACTAAAACATGGTTTTTAAATTACAAAAGAGAGCCATAAGGAATATAGCAGACATATATCATTTCATTCATCATGCTGTCAGATACATATTTTAAAAAATTACGATTACTGACATTATCAGTTCTTTTTTTAACATTGGCAACCAGGTTGTACAGACATCTACGGAACAATTCGACACGCATATCTCCTCATTCAATAATATTATTCTTTAATTTTTCTTTTTTTGCTATGCGCCTCTTTTGTTAGAATTTTTTCCAAGTCCCAGTATATTCTTTGTCCGTTCTCCCAAGTGTGTTCGCAGATCTTGGACCTCTCTGGACCATCTTTTTTGTTGACCTGTGTAATCAACATAATCTGAAATATGAACATCCGAAGAAATCTCGAAGGGAAGTAAAAATATGATAAATGTGAAATTTAGCGCGATGTTTAAATGACTATTGTAATACTGCATTTTACAAGTTGCTGTCTTGACTACTAGTTACTGCTCTGTTTGTAAGTTGCCATTTTATATCAGATGTCAGAAGGTTGAGTTAGGATTGTGTTTATCAACTAAAACAAAATGTTTAAGAAGTTGCTTAAATAATAATGTTAATATCACAAACAAAATATTCCGCTACCTTCCTAAAGAGCAAAATGGAAGAAAATTGTGATTTAAAGCGGTAAAAGTAGAAAGAAAGGTACCTAAGACTGAGAACATTTTCACGTGCTGGAATGAGAATCAGAAAGGAGAAACAAATTTTTACAGTCGACAAGTTACATAATGTATAACCAATTAAAATAGCCGTAATTACTGCGTTAAATTTCGCCTGTAGTAACTACAGAATTGAAAAATAAACAATGTAGTATGTTAAAAAGGGCTGAGCAATTAAAATTATTTAAAGTAAAATGAAATAAAATTATGGTAACTTTTGTTTACCCAAAATGCCATTCTAAGGGGATGAGGCACTCCAAGAACTAGCTTATAAGCTAGTTTTTAAATATGATATCTTGGAAATGCTCTTTCATGTCGTCCTGTTAAATATAAATGGGTTACAAACTCTATAGACAAAAGTTGCATTGAAATATATTCTTTATAGGATTTTGCAAGCAGCGGAAAAAAAACTATCTATGAGAACTAAAAGAAAATCGATATGTAAAAAATATTAATGAAATATTTGCATTCTTTCGATAACCTGACTTCTGGTTATGCTAGCAAATTAAAATCCTAAAATAAATTTGTCCAATTTCTTATTTTGCATTCTCATTATAACACTAGCCTCCAACATAGTGCCCTACAGCTAAGCAGATTAAACTAATTGAACTGAGTCTGCGGTAGGTTCTTGGTGAAACATATTAAATAGAATAGGGATTAAAAACACTTGGTATTACTGTTCCACAATGATTATTCAGATGTCTCTGACATATGTTTCGGCTTTTCGAACATTATTCATTATTCAGTTGTTATAACTCTTTGATAATGGTCGAAAGGCCGAAACGTATGTCAGAGACATCTGAATAATCATAGACAGAAATACCAGTGTTTTTAATCTTTATTAGACATGACTCCCTACGGTATGAAGATTCAGTTAAACATGAGAACAAAACTCTAAAATGAATTTATTTACCTACCTTGTCTTAAAATTTTTTCATTTTAATGGTTTACATTTTCATAAAATCTCTTATTCAGTTTTAGCCTTTGAAACGTTTTTCGCCCTTATTCGGAATTAGAGACTTTATGAAGATATAATCCATGAGAATGAAAAAAAAATTTAAGACAAGGTAGGTAAATAAATTCATTTTAGACCTCTGTTCTCATTTTTAACTGAATCTTCATACCGTAGGGGGTCATGTAGATACTAGTTTAATCTGCTTAGCCGTAGGGGACTATGTTGGATGCTAGTGTTATAGTGAGAATGTCAAATAAGAAATTGGACAAATTTATTTTAGGATTTTAATTTGCTAGCATAACCAGACATCAGGTTATCGAAAGAAGTTTTTTCCCCTGTTTGTAAAATCCTATAAAGAATATGTATGAATACAATTATAAGCAAACAAATAATAAATAATTCACTTTTAAAAACGTTGTATTATTTTAAGCTAGTTTTTGGGATGTCTCACCCCCTTAGAATGACATTTAGGGTAAATCCGAAATACCATAAGTTGAAACTGCTCTTTTATACCGTCCTGTTAAACACGAATAGGTTGCATTATTAAGGTGGCCATTCCCTAGAAAGAGACATCCGATAGGGAAATATTTACTATTTTTAGCTATAACTTTTTTTTCTTAGTACGTATATTTAAAAAAACTATAAGAGTACCTAAGCAGAACCATAACAAGACTATTGCTATAAATTTTCACTCGATAATTTTAGTGGTTTGCAAAATAGCTCGATTTAAATTTAAAAATTGTGTTAATCTTCTTATTTCCTAGTTTTAAATCGAGCTATTTTGCAAACCACTGAAATTATTGAGTGAAAATTCATAGTAATAGTCTTGTTATAGTTCTACTTAGGTACTCTTATATATTTTTTAAATATACATACTAAGAAAAAAAAGTTATGGGCAAAAATAATAAATATTTCCCTATAGGATGTCTCTTTCTAGGGAATGGCCACCTTAAGTTGCATTATTTTAGACTAGTTTTTGGAGTATCTCACCCCCTTAAAATGACATTTTGGGCAAATCCGAAATGCGATACCTTGAAAATGCTTTTTTATATCATCCTGTTGAATATAAATAGATTAAAAACTCTATCACTAAAGTTGCATTCATATAAGCTATAGTTATTGGAATGTCTCACCCCCTTTTCGGGGAAATCCGAAATATGATATCATAGAAATGCTCTCTTCTATCATCCCGTTAAATATAAATGGGTTACACACTCTATGACAAAAGTTGCATTATTTTAAGCTAGTTTTTGGAGTGTCTCATACCCATAGAATGGCATTTTGGGTAAATCCGAAATACGACATCTTCCAAATGCTTTTTTCTATAATCTTGTTAAATATGACAAAAGTTGGTTGGTTAATTGATTTTCGGGCTGTTCCAGCCTCTTAAAAACTCCTTTTCATCAAATCTGAGTTATGCTATTTTGGATATGTCCTTCTCTATCATTTTGTCAAATATCACAATATATTAAAAACGGTGAAATAAAAATTACTATAATTTTATTTAGATTTTGGAAGTGTTTCCCTGTTAAATGCTTATTTTACTTTAAATATTTTTAATTATTCGGCCCTTTTTAACATACAGTATTACTTGTTTATTAAGAACAAAATTTTCAGTTCCATAGTTACTACAAACAAAGTTTAACGCAATAGGTAATTACGGATTTTTAAATTGATATGCATTTCGTAGCTTGTCGACTGTAAACATTCGTTTCTCGTTTCTGATTCTGTCTTGGCGATGTTGTCATTTATAAAATTGTGGTAATCATTGCAACCAATATGGGTCATCCGACACATAGATGGGTGATGCAAGTTCTCGTTGGAAACTTCAGTCCGTATGCTGAGTTGTAAAGGTCTGACGACTTGGCGAGAGAACGACAAGGTCTGATAACTGTACCGGGGCCCCTTCTCAACAGACTCGAAGTCTAAGATAACGAGTCTTAAGGAGGTAGTACAAAGGAGTATCTGCAATAAACCTTCTAGGTCGCAGTAGGCAAGGCCAGTCGCCAGACAACATTCTATCATGGTCGCCAGCTCCTTCAGAGTAAAATCTAAAAACATGGGTAGTTTAAAACCCGCAGTCTGAAGTAAAGTGACGCCACTGACGCGCGCGTTTGAAATGCATTCTATAAATAAATACGTTTTTTCTTAAACTATGAAAACATTTGATACGAAACCTAATAGTTCAAAATACGTTGTACCTAATGGTTAAACCATCAAATAAATTTAGTTTATTAAGATTTGAGCACCTACTGAAAAGGCCCAATATGTCAATTTTGTAGTAAAGTGCATTCGCTTAATACATAGTATGTCTCAATTTTCATGACTTCCAAATGAGTGGAAGAGACTTACTCATTAGTAGATAGTTTCACGGTAATATATTTAAATATCCACCAGTGACGTTCGTCCTTATACGAAAAATAAACCTAATTTTACAAAAAAAGACATTAGGTAAAGTTTTAATTGTGAAACAATCTTATAACCTTATTCGTTGTTATCAAAAATTCACTAATACCTAATTTCAATAAGATAGTGTATTTGGTGTTCATGTAATAAAAAAATAAAATCTAATTTTTTAAAGTACTTATCATTACAGTCATAACTTTATTTTCGAACGTAATTAATAGTTAATTAAGCTGGAGGAAGACAGGCTTTCCATTTACAATTAACCACGTGACTTCAGTGCGTTTACTTAACAGTGTAACGTGCGGAATGCGCAAAAGCATCCTTCGTTACATTTTATGACATTTATTAGAAAAATTTTAATAATCGAACTTTTTATTCACCTATGCTCTGGTACTATAACGAACTATTCTTAGGCAGATTTGAAACTGTCACTAGCTTATGCTTACGTATCAGTATATTAAACAGTGCACGCTCGATAATATTCGAATTAAATTAAATAAATAAATCAAACTAACTGAAAAATGAAAAAAATGAAGTTGAGTCGAGTTATAATAAAGTCGGTTAGTCACATGAAACGTAGAACTATCAACACCAATATAGATCCTTTTGTTAATTTAATATTTCGTTAATAAAAGAGAACTACTTTTTGGGAGCTACGTTACTGCCGGTACGGGACCTATCTAACAATACGCCGCGCGAGACTAAATTCCTTCTCTTTCACTCGAGCCGTCCTTTGAGATGGACGTAACTGAAATTTTGTTAGACCCTAAAGGGGATTAATATCCCCTCAATTTAATAATTGAGGAACCTTATAGACGTAAGGTAATAGTTAAATAATTATATATCGTTAAATACCATCTAACGTTTAAAAATATTGTTTTAGGTTTTTTCTTTTTATAAAATAATACATTTTCGTTTCAACGTCGAAGCATCTCAACGCAACACCTTTTCTTTGTACTTTTCTTTTTAACATCAAAGTATCTCAGCGCTACACTTCTACGTCTTCTTAAGAATAACTTTTTCGATAAGAATACTGCGATTATCTTCATCATGACATGCTTTGTCGCAAGACGTATTTAATATTTTCTATCAAGTAAACGAAAACCAGGGCGCAGAAATTATTTATATTATTCGAGCATAGCACGTCTCTATGAGTTCATAACCTTCAAAGTGGAATGGTACCACATGAGACATCTCGTTAGAGGAGCAAAATGGAGTTCCTCAACCACCTAACAACACAAAGATTAAAATCTATTATCATCAGACAACAGGGGCGTACTTAGTAATTTCTCTCACCAGGATATTATAACAAAAGATAAGTACCTTTGATTATTACATGTAAAAGGGATTATTTTCACATATCTGTTGCTACACATTAATTCGCAGTTACTTATATCTTAAATTCGCTGTTACAAATATTTCGTCGTAGTATCGATTCCTTCTCAACGCTTAACGTAGTTATTTGATAACATGATATTATTTGAATTTTACCAGTATCGCAAATTCGCTTTGTGAAAGTACTTTTGTTTTGGATGTGTCTCAGTGGTTAGACATGTCGGTTATTATTTGCATATAATACGCGTCGTGTGATCTGAAATTTCCTAGATTTGACTCGTCAAGTCGCATCACTTATGTGGATTATTTAATTAAAGAAATTCGGATGTTCGAGGCGCGGTGAAATGTGTATTTATTTGCTAGGAATTTTGCTTAGTATTAATTTTTTTTGGTTATATAACTTGGGGTGTCCCGTATTTTATCTGCTAGAGATAAATTCTAGTATTATTTTTACGGTTATATAACTTGGGGTGTCCCGTTTTTGAGTATTTGGCACTACGCAGCGGGGAGGCTATATGCTGGTAGGCTCAAATAAATATCAATTTCGAGTGAAATTGCATATATTTTATTAGGTTAAGTTTTATTATCTCATCGTTGTAATATATTTTGTGTCGCCATTTTAGTATATCTAATGGTTGCGTATTTTGTGTTGCACTTTAGTATATCTAGTGCTGTAAATATTTTGTTTGTCGGATCGTTTGCGAGATACCTTTGTAATATATTTCGGTTTAAATCTCGCAAATGTTCATATTTTGTTGTAATATATGATGTTTTAGTATTGAGGTAACGTTACGAGACGTATCTTTTGTAATATATTTCTTTTGTCTCGTAGACGCCTCAAATTTATTTTGCTGTTGAGCAATTTGTAATATAGTGCATCTTGTAATATAGCTTATCTTGTACATATTTCTGTTTGATATTTTGCAATACAGTATCGTTGATGCTGTGATAGTTTCACTTTTTTGTAATATAATATTCTGTAATATAGTACTATTGTAAATAGGTAACATTTGTCTTTTGTTTATCTTTATCTTTATCTTCACTTTTCCTTGATTATACTCAACAATTTTCTTAGCCACACAAAGTAATATAGTACTATTGTATATATGTAACATTCGTTTTTTGTTTATCTTTATCTTTAATTTTCCTTGATTATACTAAGTAATCATGGCGTCCAAGCCTTGAACTCAATGCCCTTCTGCTCTCCGTATCTTTATTGTGCTAGCCAGGTTAAAACCAGTGACGCTAACCACGTCGCTCGTAGGGTGGCCCACTTTGAACGACTTGGGCAAACTAAAACCTAATTTTATTAGCCACAACAGTCTAAATAAAAAATTAATTGACTTGGAAAAAAAATCAAATTTAAACGAATCTTATTCAGGAACAATTCAATAAATAATAACACTAACAATTCAAGCATATCTTACTCCAGTTTAATTAGGTAACTCTTCATTACGTCCGAAAATAAAGTTATGATAATAATTGGTGCTTTAAAAAGAGAGATTTTATTTTTACTTCCACATCCACGTAGTGGATTGGAAGTATAGTAATCGCAAAAAAATTTTCAAAAATTTTTATTCGTGAAATAGGTTTAGAATGTCATGAAACGTCGAGATTTTAAATTTGAGCGAAAAAAAATTTTCTGTCTGTCTGTCGGTCTGTCTGTCGGTCTGTCTGTCGGTCTGTCTGTAACTTTTTTTTGTCCGCACGCTTTCTCCGGAACGGTTTAAGATATTGACCTGAAATTTTGTACACGTATATATTATAACGAGATCTGGAACTGGATTGTTTTTTGAGGAAATCCGGTGAAGGGTTGGGGGTTAAATATTGGTAAATAAGGCGAAATAAGTAAAGGAAGCTTGTAAGAGTACAGAAACTTGAAATTCGGTGTATGTACTAGAAGTTAAGGCCTCAGATTTTTTTATAATATTTTTCAACCGCCCACCACCCCTACCCCATTAAAGGGGTTGATAAAATAAAGTTGGGATATTCATTTGAAATTTCGTACACGTATGTATTATAACGATGTCTAGAATTAGATTATATTTTGGGATGATTCCGTTGAAGGGTTGGGGGTTAATTTGGGGCAAATAGAGGAATATAAGTAAAACAAGTTGGTAGGAGTACAGAAACTTGAAATTCGGTGTATGTACTAGAAGCCAAAGCCTCAGATTTTTTAATAATATTTTTCAACCCCCACCACCCCTACTCCAATTTGAAAAGGGTTGATAAAATAAAATTGAGATATTCATTTGAAATTTTCTACACGTATGTATTATAACGACATCTGGAACTAGATTATATTTTGAGATAATTCCGTTGAAGGGTTGGGGGTTAAATAGGGGTAAATAGGGGAAAATAAATAAAGCAAGCTGGTAAGACTACAGAAACTTGAAATTCGGTGTATGTACTAGAAGCCAAGGTCTCAGATTATTTATAATATTTTTCAACCCCCACCACCCCTACTTCATTATTAAAAGGGTTGATAAAATAAAATCGAGATATTCATTTGAAATTTGGTACACGTATGAATTATAACGACATCTGGAACTAGATTATACTTTGAGATGATTCCGTTGAAGGGTTGGGGGTTATTTAGGGGTCAATAGGGGGAAATAAGTAAAGGAAGCTTGTAAGAGTACAGAAACTTGAAATTCGGTGAATGTACTAGAAGTTAAGGCCTCAGATTTTTTATAATATTTTTCAACCCCCCACCACCCCTACCCCATTAAAGGGGTTGATAAAATAAAGTTGAGATATTCATTTGAAATTTCGTACACGTATGTATTATAACGACGTCTGGAATTAGTTTATATTTTTAGATGATTCCGTTGAAGGGTTGGGGGTTAATTTGGGGTAAATAGAGGAATATAAGTAAAACGTTGGTAAGACTACAGAAACTTGAAATTCGGTGTATGTACTAGAAGCCACAGCGTCAGATTTTCTTATAATATTTTTCAACCTAACCACCCCTACTCCAATATGAAAAGGGTTGATGAAAGAAAATTGAGATATTCATTTGAAATTTGGTACACGTATGTATTATAACGACGTCTGAAACTAGATCATAATTTGAGATGATGCCGTTGAAGGGTTGGGGGTTAAATAGGGGCAAATAGGGGAAAATAAGTAAAGCAAGCTGGTAAGACTACAGAAATTTGAGATTCGGTGTATATACTAGAAATCATTAATTTGCCTCACCTTTTATATGCCGACGATCTAAAAATTTTCACAGTAATTGATGAAATCGATGACTGTTTTCAACTTCAGACTTCTCTTGACAAAATAAACACCTGGTGTATAGTAAATAATTTATTCATGAATCCTAGTAAATGTAACGTAATGTCCTTTTCTTTAAAAACATCACCGTTTATTTTTGATTACAGGTTAGATAATGTCATACTTCAAAGACCTATAACATTTCGCGACCTCGGCGTAATTACTTCCACATCCACGTAGTGGATTGGAAGTATAGTAATCGCAAAAAAATTTTCAAAAATTTTTATTCGTGAAATAGGTTTAGAATGTCATGAAACGTCGAGATTTTAAATTTGAGCGAAAAAAAAATTTCTGTCTGTCGGTCTGTCGGTCTGTCTGTCTGTCTGTCTGTCTGTCTGTCTGTCTGTCTGTAACTTTTTTTGTCCGCACGTTTTCTCCGGAACGGTTTAAGATATTGACTTGAAATTTTGTACACGTATATATTATAACGAGATCTGGAACTGGATTGTTTTTTGAGGATATCCGGTGAAGGGTTGGGGGTTAAATAGGGGTAAATAGGGGAAAATAAGTAAAGCAAGCTTGTAAGAATACAGAAACTTGAATTTCTGTGTATGTACTAGAAGTTAAGGACTCATATTTTTTTATAACATTTTGCAACCCCCACCACCCCAACCCCATTAATGGGGTTGATAAATTAAAGTTGAGATATTCATTTGAAATTTCGTACACGTATGTATTATAACGACGTCTGGAATTAGATTATATTTTGAGATGATTCCGTTGAAGGGTTGGGGGTTAATTTGGGGTAAATATGGGAATATAAGTAAAACAAGTTGGTAAGAGTACAGAAACTTGAAATTCGGTGTATGTACTAGAAGCCAAAGCGTCAGATTTTTTTTATAATATTTTTCAACCCCCACCACCCCTACTCCAATATGAAAAGGGTTGATAAAATAAAATTGAGATATTCACTTGAAATTTGGTACACGTATGTGCTATAACGACATCTGGAACTAGATTATAATTTGAGATGATTCCGTCAAAGGGATGGGGGTTAAATAGGGGTAAATAGGGGAAAATAAGTAAAGCAAGCTGGTAATACTACAGAAACTTGAAATTCGGTGTATGTACTAGAAGCCAAAGCGTCAGATTTTTTTTTAAATATTTTTCAACCCCCACCACCCCTACTCCAATATGAAAAGGGTTGATAAAATAAAATTGAGATATTCATTTGAAATTTGGTACACGTATGTGCTATAACGACATCTGGAACTAGATTATAATTTGAGATGATTCCGTTGAAGGGTTGGGGGTTAAATAGGGGTAAATAGGGGAAAATAAATAAAGCAAGCTGGTAATACTATAGAAACTTGAAATTCGGTGTATGTACTAGAAGCCAAAGCGTCAGATTTTTTTATAATATTTTTCAACCCCCACTCCCCTATTAAAAGGGTTGATAAAATAAAATTGAGATATTCACTTGAAATTTGGTACACGTATGTATTATAACATCTGGAACTAGATTATACTTTGAGATGATTCCGTTGAAGGGTTGGGGGTTAAATCGGGGAAAGTAAGTAAAGCAAGTTAGTAAAAGTACAGAAATTTGGGATTTGGTGTATATACTAGAAGCGAAGGTCTCAGGTTTTTTTATTAATATTTTCCATCTCCCCACCACCCCCACTCCCTTATTAAAAGAGTTGATAAAATTAAATTTAAATTTGCACTTGAAATTTGGTACATTTATGTATTATAACTATATCTAAAACTGGATTATATTTTGACATGATTGCATTGAAGGTATGGGGGTAAGTAGAGGTAAATAGGGAAAAATAAGTTAAGCAAGCTGGTAAGAGTACTGCAACTTGAAATTCGGTGTATGTCCTAGAAGCTAAGGCCTCAGATTTTTTAATAATATTTTTCAACCCTTCCACTACCCTTACTACATTATTAGAGGGGTTGATAAAATAAAATTGAGATATTCACTTGTAATTTGGTACACGTATGTATTATAACAACATCTGGAACTAGATTATATTTTGGGATGATTCCGTAGAAGGGTTGGGGTTAACAATAAGTAAATCAAGCTGGTAAGAGTACAGAAATGTGGGATTCGGTGTATATACTAGAAACCACGGCCTCAGATTTCTTTCTAATATTTTTCAAACTCCACCACCTCCGCTTCATTATTAATGGGATTGATAACATCAAATTGAGATATTCACTTGAAAGTTAGTACACGTATGTATTGTAGTGACATCTGATTGAGATGACTGCATTGAAGGGGTGGGAGGTGGTAGGTTGTGAATAGTGGAAAATAAGTACGGTAAACTAGAAACTTAATTTTTAACGTACATGATAGAAACGAACTCCTCAAAACTTTTCTATGACATCTGCCCCAAATATTAAAATTCTATGACCAATAATTTCCACATACTAGAGTGCAAATATAGTCAAGATGTTTCCTTTAAAGTGATTTGGATGAAGAATCTGGATGTGGAAGTAGTGATTCCTTAGGCAGCGGTTTTTTTGATAGTAAATTATCCTTCACTGATCATATCGATACCATTGTGTCCGAAGCCTCCAAAGCCCTTGGATTCATCGTTCGCACTAGTCGAGAGTTCACTAATACTGATACTCTGAAAATTCTTTATCAATCCTTCGTCAGATCGAAACTTGAGTAGAGGTGTTTTAAAACCTCATGAGCTGTGACCTTCATATGCGCAGAGACATAATCCGTCCTGTTGACTCAGTTACACTTCTTAAAAATATTATATTTATTGTTTACAATTTATCCTGAGCTCTTGTTTATGTATACAGCAAGGCAGCCTCCAGTGTCTTCAAAAACATACTTATAACTCAGATTAAACTTTGCCTTTTGCGCATTTCGCGGCTCATGAGATTCTGAAACACCTCTACGCATCGCTAATTTGGAGTTCCAGTTATGATGTTCACAAGAATAACTTGGAGGCAGTTCAACGTAGATTTCTTAAATTACTGTGGTTCAAATCCGACGGTACCTATCCAGTGATTGGTTCTCCGCACAGTAATTTGCTTGAAAGATATTCTATGACTACTCTTGAGGATAGGCGTACGTACTTTTCTCAAGTATTTTTGTTTAAATTACTACACAATGATTTTGACGCACCCGAAATAATTAGTAAGCTTAATTTTCACGTTCCCAGATTAACCTCTCGTAATCACCAAGTGTTCTATTTACCTACGCCGCGTACCAACGTACTAAATAATTCACCTTTATATACGATTTGCAGTACTTCTAACAAATTATGTAACGACTTCGATATTTTTAATTGCAGCCTTAGTGACATAAAACAAAATGTTCAAAATTAAATAACCAGTGAGTGTCTTTGTTTTTCTTAATTTGCTTTGAATCACATATGTGTATATATGTATATATAGTTTTTATATTTAAACATTTCCCATGTTATTTTTTTCTCTTTCTTCGTATCATTAGTTATTCATAGTTCGTACATTTAAGTAATTTTTTTCTTCATTTTACTTTCTTTCTATGTTGTTGTATATTATGTAATTAATGCTTTATATGCCTTTATTCCTGTTCTGTAATTGGGTATCTTACCTGTTGAACAGTGTATGCAATAAATAAATAAATAAAATAAATAAATAAATAAATCAAGGCCTCAGATTTCTTTCTAATATTTTTCAAACTCTACCACCTCCGCTTCATTATTAATGGGATTGATAACATCAAATTGAGATATTCACTTGAAAGTTAGTACACGTATGTATTGTAGTGACATCTGATTGAGATGACTCCATTGAGGTGGTAGGTTGTAAATAGTGGAAAATAAGTACGGTAACCTAGAAACTTCATTTTTAACGTATATGGTAGAAACCAACTCCTCAAACTTTTCTATGACATCTACCCCAAATATTATTAAAATTCTATGACCAATAATTTCCACATACTAGAGTGCAAATATAGTCAAGATGCTTCCTTTAAAGTGACTTGGACGAATAATCTGGATGTGGAAGTAGTGATTCCTTAGGCAGCGGTTTTTATTACATGAACGTCGAGTACCTACACTATCTTATTGAAATTCTGTATTAGTAAGTTTTTGATAACAACGAATAAGATTATGAGATTGTTTTACAGTTAAAACTTTGCTTAATATTTATTTTTTTTGGAAAATTAGGTTCATTAGGATTTTTAAATATTTTACCGTGACACAATCTCCTGATGGTACCTTCCACCCAAATTAAAAAAATTGCATTGTTAATGAGGGCGCTGTGATATGAGAGTCATGTAAAGTGAGACATACTGTAGATTAGAAATAAATAAATTAAAACATTTACGGATACGTGTGTTGGTTTCCAGATTTAGAATTCTTCATATTTACTTAAGATTAAATGCCCTGACCTTTCGTATTCATTTGATCAATCCGCAACATAAAAACATCAAAAGGCTACATAATGAATAGAGTGTATTTAAATAAGGAGCTACAGCTGCTTCTTTACCTTGCTATGAAGAATATCACAAATAAGGAATAGCACGCCAGGACATCATTTATCTATCATGTTTTCAGTGTTTGTTACAATCAATTAAGGAGGAAGAGAGAATTGATGGGCCTGTGCTAGGAGCTGAGAAAAGTTTTACAAATTTTGCAGCTGTAGTCTAACAAAAACTCAAGCACAAAACACGTGTATACACAGCATCACTTAACTTTTCTCTCTCAACACCCTCTGCAAAGATTAACCACAAATGTCGAATTGCCTGAAAGGAGGTACCTCTGCATAATGGTATTATATGTTTAATGTAATGGATATTTAGCTGTGGTATTATATTATTGTTGTTGTGTTATTACATAGTCTCTCCTGCGTTAAGCGTATAAAAGTAAATCTAAAGAGACATTGATTATTATGGTATTATTGATAAAATTATTACATAAAACCGCTTAAATCCATTTCGTTATATGCGTCTCTCTTTTTGCGGCAAATAACGACAATTAAAGTAAGTATTAGTTACGTCATTGCCATGAGGCACCTCGATGAAGATAATTTACATTTTTATTATAATGAAAATGGGATAATTGTGTAATATTTAGACAATTATCTAATTGTAGATAAATGTCTATAAACATGAAAATAATACAAATTTATTATAACTGTTGTAAGAAAATGTCTAAAATTCTCTAATCATTGAACTTGTTTAACATAAACTAAATAATTTAGATAACTTCCTTGATAAAGTCAAGTAGGCTCATATCATGAGATCGCGGTGGTCATTCAGCAAGTTCTCTGAGAGTGATCTGTGTGGAAAAATTCCGCGGGATTTACGTCTTGATGAAGAGGAAAAGTTATCCAACGTTTTATAATTTTCTGTCAGCTATACAACTACTGATTCAATGACTTCCTGCGCCATATTAAGATATAATTTTTTAGTTAGGTTACCAGAGGGGCCAGCAATGTGAAGACCACGAATATTTTAAGCGACCTCAACCCAATACTTTTGGTGATGTCTCCGCTTATCATATGGTTTCATTTGAACCAATAACCGGTTAGTTGATTAATGCAGCCATGTAATGCTAGGAGTACTTGGACTTTTCACGTCTGATAAAGTGCCCACAGCTAGGCGGCCTTATAAACTTGAGTATCTAAAAGTGCGCGGAAAACTATTAACATGAATTCCTGAATTCTCCATACGTGTAGGTACCTGTTCTTCAGATAGACGTAGTAGTTTTAAATGGTGTACCTCAAGGTTCCATGCTGGGTCCTAACATATGTGTTACACTAAACTACACATTTATCTACTCTTTGCAGTGCTAATGAGTTTAATCCATTTTCCTATCTATCACCTGCTATTCAAACCAATCCTAAATTTATCATGCACTGGTGTTAACATTAAAATTATAATAAAACACAGTGTGTATAAAAAATTACAATTTACGCGCCTTTTACAATCGTTCTGTATAATCGATATTCCTTTATGTCAATAGGGAATATTCTACCATGCTGTTTTATTCATGTTAGAAATCTGAAACGAAAAGAGTGACCAGAAAATCCGCCTGCTTTTGGGATTGCGAGTTTGGGAAAAAGAGTTTGGCTGGTCTCAAATTCATCCTTATTAAAAACCAAGAGAGAGACTGTTCTTGGTTTTTTGAAACTGTTCAGTAATTACCCCTACTCCGGGGGTTGAAATTATTATTATTAGTAAATCTAAAAACAATTCTATTTGTATTACTTCTATTATGTCAATCTTAAAAAAGCGAAATTATGTATTTTCTATCAAGAGGGGTTAACAATTCACCCATAGGCCCTCAAAGCGGGTTAAACTATCCCCAAAATATAAATAGGGATATAAAAAATCAAAATTATTCTTTAAAATTATGAAAATAAAATATTTACATGTCTCAAGTCATGACAAATATGGAAAAAATATTGCTCGCCAGTTTTGATGAAAAACAACTCTTACGGATTGTAAGACTGCCCCCAAACACGCAAACAAGAGAAACAATCATAGAAATTTTTGGAAATACTTATATTCATTATTTCTTTCTATAACTGACATTCAGTTAGCTGATTTCAACCCCTTTGATGGATGAATTTCACTTAAAACGGATATAAATGTATAACATAAGCTAACTGAATGTTAGTTATAGAGAAAAGCTATGAATAAAAGTGTTTCTAAAAATTGCTATGATTTATTTTCATGTTTTCGTGCTTGGGGGTAATTCTACCGTTAGTGGGGGTTGCTTTTCATCAAAACTGGCGAGAAGTGTTTTTTCCATATTTGTTATGATTTGAAACATTTAAGTATTCTCAGAATTTTTAAAATGTTTTTAAATTTTTTTGATATTTTGGGAACAATTTCAATACCCTTGAGGGCCTATGGGTGAATTTTTAACCCTTCTTGATGAACCCAGTGAAATTAGACTTTTCTGATCTAACAAGATATATCCTTCATTTTTTTATTTTAAATCGATTTATCCTGGTATTGTAAAGAAAATACTAAAAATCAAGAATGGGATCACTGGTATAAAAAATTAGTCAAGGTAAAAGTTCACAAAAAACGGTTTTTTGCGAATATCGCGCTTTTTATGGCTCGGAGACCAATTGAAGTTATAAAAATGAAAAATAATGAAACTCCGCACAAAAATGATCTCTTCAATTTTTTATGTACAACGAACGGCTTAGGTAAAAATGTGCTTCAAAGTCTCCGCGCCAGGCATAATTTGCTCCATTTCATATAGTCCATGCATAGAATATGTTTGTTCTGCTGATTGATATATAAAATAAAATACATGTATATGTTAACTATTTTACAGTATGTCTCACTCTTCATGACATATCCATCAGGAGAATGCATCACGGTAAAATATTTTAAAATCGACCAGCGGCATCCGTCGTTATTAAGAAAAATGTACCTAATTTCTCAAAAAAGCTATTAGGCAAAGTTTTAACTGTAAGAAAATCTCATAATTTTATTCGTTGTTAATTAACAAAAACTCACTGAAACCGAATTTTAATAACGTAGTGTACTTGGTGTTCACATAAGAGGAAAATAAAATTTCCCTTGCCCGGACATTTTGAAGCACATTGCTGCCTAAACCGTTCGTTGTACATAAAAAATAGAAGAGATCATTTTTGTGCGGAATTTCTTTACCTCTTATTTTTATAATAACCTCAATTGGCCTCCGAGCCATAGAAAGCGCGATATTCGCAAAAAAACGTTTCTTGTGAACTTTGACCTTGATTAATTTTTTATGCCCTCGTTCTCGATTTTTAACATTTCCATGAAGATACCAAAATAAATCGATTAAAAGATAAAAAATGAAGGATATATTTTATTAGATCAGAAGCCACATTTTTGTCCAAAATGACTGGAGTAGATAGAAAATACATAACTTCGCTTTTTTAAGATTGATTTAAGAAATAATACAAATAGAATTGTTTTTAGATTTATTGATATATTTTAAATTTCAACCCCTGAATAGGAGTAATTACTAAACATTTTCAAAAAATCAAGAACAATGCCTCCCTTGATTTTTGATAAGGATTAATTTGAGACCAGCTAAACATTTTTACGATTTTTCTCAAGCTCACAATCCGCTATCTTTACACACACAGACAGTCTGACTACTTTTTCTTATTCGATACTAGAGTTCATTATGTTCCTCTGTTTTTTGTAAGAAAAGTGCGTGATTTAAAAAAAATTCTTCAAAAAAATGGTCACTCAAAATTTATTCGGTTCAATGTTTTTAATTTCTTTTCAAATTAACCGCAATCTTTTAATTCGATTTTTTAAAATGGGGTTTCGTGTTTCCTTTTCAATTACCTATTTATTTTATTTTTGCTTAACCATATATGTTTTCTAATCGTCATTTCACTTCCTCAAAATGATATTTCACTCGATAGGTTTCCAGATTTATTTTTGTTATTTATATATTAGGCAACTGATATTTACCATATTTTTTAAAAGTAGCCATTTCCATTCACTAGGACCTAGATGAATTGACGACAGAGGCATGAGAATCGGTGTAGTCATTATGGAGTGTGATAATAATATTGCGCCCTATTTATTCATTCAACTATTATTTAGATTATATTGGCACGTCTGTCTCATAATACACATTGCAGGCATATAAATTACAAGTAGAATAAAATAAACATATTGATATGTGGACCTAATGCAGAAAGCATTAAGAGATCAGGTGTATGATTTCCTCAGGATGTACAAAGACATGATGAACATGAATCAAGGTAATAAACCACCATCATGTATTAAAGTATGTACTTAATAAATGCGTGCAATTGATATGGTTTGAGGCGTATGCCGGATACTAAAATTACCGTGAAGAAAAACTGTTTTGACCGCATTTCTCGTATTTGCATAGATATCGTTTTAATATTCTTTAGCGATTGGACAGTTATTCTGTCTATTTCTTAAGCTCAACAATAAGGACCTAAAGCACAGACATGTACGGAAAAAAGAAACATTATTTATGAAACACCATACACAATAAAAGTGTAAATTATGTAAATACCAACACAATTTTTATTTTATGAATTATATTTTTAAAACACCTGCCTTGTCCTGTTTTAAATGAGTTGGGAACTTTCAGAATTGTAAAAACGGTTGGCGAATCTACCTGATTGGTAAATCCTGTTATTGTAGTATTAGCCCAAGAGCCGGTAACATCAAAAGTACCATCATCGCGGATTTTAAAAATTCTAGTGAAAATTGACTGTAGAAAACCATACGTACAAAATGAGCTCGATATGGCGAGGTTTCTCTAGCCGGAAGTATTTTTAATTAAATTAATTATTACCAGGTTTTTCTGAAAGAGCATGAAATTTCCTAAAAATTGCTCTAATTGAAATCAAATTCCGCGATAACGGTAAAACTTTGTTACCTATCACTTCCTTCAAATAGGTATGACAGACATTTTCGGCAGAGTAGAGGTCATCATACCAGGTTTCTTTGAAAGAGCATGAAATTTTCTTCATAATGCTCTAATTGAAATCAAATTCCGCGATAACGGCACAACTTATCACCTCCTTCAAATAGCTATGACAGACATTTTCGGCAGAGTAGAGATCGTCATACCAGATTGTTCTGAAAGAGTATGAAATTTCCTAAGAAAAGCTCTAATTGAAATCAAATTCCGCGATAACGGTAAAACTTTGTTACCTATCACCTCCTTCAAATAGATGTGACAGACATTTTCGGCAGAGTAGAGGTCGTCATACCAGGTTTTTCTGAAAGTGCATGAAATTTCCTAAAAAATGCTCTAGTTGAAATCAAATTCCGCGATAACGGTAAAACTTTGGTACCGACCACCTCCTTCAAATAGGTATGACAGACATTTTCGGCAGAGTAGAGGTTGCCATACTAGATTTTTCTGAAAGAGCATCAAATTTCCTAAAAAATGATCTGATTGAAATCAATTTCCGCGATAACGGTAAAACATAATTTTTTTAATCATAATTAATTTAATTAAAAATACTTCCGGCTAGAGAAACCTTGTCATACCGATCTCATTTTTAAAATCCGCGATGACTGTACTTTTGATGTTACCGGCTCTTGGGGTATATTATTGATCCAGGGAAATTAAGGTTTTCTGTTAAAAATAATTAGTCCAGGCAAAAGGGAGTTTTCAAAAAAAAAAAATTCTGCGTGATAAAAGTAATTCTCACGGCAGCATTGAATTCAGCGGGTCTAAAAACATAGGAATAATACGGTCTGATTAAAAATACAGACCACTTTTTTGTGTGTGTGTCAGTGTAGTCATTGCTATGGTCGCCTTGCCATCTCTTCATAGTTTTTTTCATTATTTATAGTATGGCTTTTATGATTGGATATGGGTCATAATCAATAAATCAATAATTCTGACTCATGTAGAATGGAATCAACGACTGATTTCCTGATTTATTGGGAGTATTTATTACAAATAAATATAACTTGTAACAGTTTGTTGTTTATAACAGTTGTCTATAGCAGTTAATTTGTAATTTATACTTATCATGTTCGTGATAATATTCATTATATTCAGATTTCCGAAATAATTAGCATTGTGCAAGAGATAATGACAGGAGCTGCATATTATTTATTGACTAAACTATGACAACAACGGTAAAGTAACGATTTATTGGTAGAGAACGGCTCATGCCAGTATTGAATATTGAATAGAATTAAGCAACACAGAAAATGTGAAAAATTCATCGTACATATTTTCTAGTGCTATGGAAATTATTATTTAAAAATAAACAGACCAAGTGCAAGTTGTACTTGTGCTGTTAGTATTCTGCATCATCAGCCGTTTTTAAATATAGATGTAATAAATGTATACATATTATGCAAAATAAAGTTTGTCATCGTGCTTTCTTTTTATACAGGGTGATTCATAAGTACTGGTACAACACTGAACTGTAGATAGTAGGAGTCAAAATATTTGAATTTAGCCAATAACGCCTTAATGTAATGTTGATGGATAAAAAGATATAATTTGTTAAAATTAAATATTTTATTGTCCTTTTTAATTTAAGGATTTTTTAACGTTTTATTATGAAAATTGGTTGGTGGCAGTTATCTGTGGTGGGAAATCATAACACATCTTCAGCTATTGTCTAGCTCCTAGAGGGCGATGGGTAGGTACGCTATGTTTAATGTGTTAAAAGGGCCGTAACTTTTTCACCCGCGCTCTTACCGCAGATATCGCATAAACCTTATATTCCTTTATAATTTATTAATACAAAAGGTATGCTTGTTTCTAGTTTCTAAGTACAACAGGTTTTGAGAAAAGTGCAAATGAAAAGTTGTATGCAAATTATTTAATACCCTTTACAAATAATAATTTTTAAAAGTAGGCATTGTGACACAGCATTACGACAGTATATAAAGAAGCATATTTATCAAGTAGATATAAAAACAGAAAGTACCTGTTAAACAATCAATCTCCCAATACAACAATAATTAGTTGTTGTGGACAATTTTATTTAATTAAGTGTTGTGTTTTTTATTTATTTCTAATATCGTTTTACAAAAAGTGCCTCGCCATAATTTTTTTCGACTTCTGAAATAAGCGACATGGTTTCTGTATACTCGTAAGTAAATTTTTGTGGACGTGCTGCAGCTCGATGGTATTTAGAACTGTAAGGCAGCCAGATCATAGGTTACTTAAAAACTTTTCTGATCGTTTGGGAGAAACAGGTGCATTCTACCCCAAAAAAGTACATTATTGAAATTTTGAAGAGTTGTTAAACGCCATACAACCAGTTACCACATGAGCGGTATCAGCTACGTAGAAAAAAATATTTACAACTAAAAAGTGTAGAATTTTCTGTCTGTCTGTCGGCCTGTCTGTCTGTAACTTTTTTTGTCCGCACTTGAAATTTTGTACACGTATCTATTATAACGAAATCTGGAACTGGATTGTTTTTTTAAGATATCCGGTGAAGGGTTGGGGGGTAAAAAGGGGTAAATATGGGGAAATATGTGAAGCAAGCTGGTAAGAGTACAGAAACTTGAAATTTGATGTATGTACTACAAGCCAAGGCATCAGATTTTTTTATAATATATTTTATCCCCCACCACCCCTACTCCATTATTTAAAGGGGTTGATAAAATAAAATTGAAATATTCACTTGAAATTTGGTACACGTATGTATTATAACGACATCTGAAACTGGATTATATTTTGAGAAGCTTCCGTTGAAGGGTTGGGGGTTAAATAGTGGTAGATAGGGGAAAATAAGTAAAGCAAGCTGGTAAGAGTATAGAAATTTAGGATTTGGTGTATATACTAGAAGCGATGGCGTCAGGTTTTTTATAATATTTTCCATCCCCCCCCCCCACCCCCACTCCCTTATTAAAAGTTGATAAAATTAAATTCAAATTTTCACTTAAAATTTGTATAACGATATCTTAAACAAACTGGTCGTTTACAAATAAAATACGTGAAAGTACTGGAAATTAAAGTAAACGTTCTTAGCAAATGAAGCTTTCGTTTCCTCTTTGTTCTTGATTTTTATTAGTCTACAGAGAAGGACTATTATGGTGCAGGTAAGTTTATACCATTATTTTTGAAATCTTGTCTCCGAAAAAAACAAATTTTACCAAAAATTTATAAAAGACCGAATTGAAAATGGACGAATATTTTTATTAAATCTTGAAGTGTGCTACTTTGTTATTAAATATCTTGGAAACTATGATCGACGGACTGATAGTACCTGATATCAGAGGAAAGCTCTTTGAAAGTGTTTTTCTTTGGTGCTATGGTATACTGTAGGCCATTCGATTTGAAAAAGAAAATTAGTGCGATTGAAGTGAAATTTCTATGCGAAAATTATATAATAGGTTAAGAATAAGGTATTATGAAAATAAATGAGACAATACACAGAAAGGTTCGCAAAAAAAAGATCTGAACCCGGGACCCGTCATAGTAATCTCTATGTATTTCTACGTGCTGAACACGAATCCGATGTCCGATTAGCTCCATCACCCACTAATTTTTAGTAAATCGCGAGAATAACAGAAAACCTTAATTCTTTGGATTATTTTTGCGATTTCCTATTTGGTGGGTGATGGCGCTAACCGCACATCGGAGTCGTATTCAGCACGTTGAAATTCATAGGCATTATTATGTCCGGACTTCAGATCACTTTTCTCTTGTGTGCCTGCGTTATTTTATATTTTAATGAAAATAATAACTTTTATTATGTTCCTGTTTCTTCAGAATTTAAAAATGACACGGTGGGTTTGTGATACGTAAAACGTAATATAAAAACTCTAGACTGTTTGTACCTCTAAAACTACTAGAAGCATTTTAACAAAATTTGGCACAAAGGGGTTTTAAAGGATGCCCTATGAGATGGTGGTAATCTTTTTTTTAAATCCCTAATACAATTTATCTGAAAATTTACCCCATTTTCACCCTTTAGTCCTCACGTTTGTGGAATAAATTAAATATATATATGCGCTTTTAGTTACCTTCAGGAGGTGTATAACTTAATCAAGTTTAAAATAAATCGATTTATTAATAACTGAGCTAAGTAGGTGTTACCGTGCAAAGTCGGATACACTGTATACTAGTAATATTCTATGCAGAATTTGTATAACTTCTTGTATAGCATTATTGGTAGATATATAAATTAATGCCATTATTACGAATTTTTGGAAGTTTGTCTTTCACTTTTCGCGATACTGTCCCAGTCGAAGTGCATAGGGTGTTAAAACATAAATCGTCTCATTAGGGGATTTATTTCTATCTACAGTTCTTTTCTCTTATACATAATGAAACACTTGATACGAAACACTTGCCCGTGAACATAAAAAACATTCAACAGATATTTATACAATTTGTATTTAAACACGGAAACTTGGCCGTGTCTGGTATAACACAAATATCATTCTACTCCAGGCATTTCAGATTTTGTGACGCTGTGAAACGAGTTTACCCTCGCTACAGAAGTTTCACTTCAATAATGAAAAAAGTGAGCATTAGAGCGTAAACTAGAGGTACTGTTCCGTTAGTCACAGTGACCTCACAAGGTTGCATAACTTTTGGTACAAACTCACCCATATTCGATGCTTACCCATCGCTAGTGAACTCTATACAAACAGAGTTCACTGCCCATCGCAGATCCATCAAATGCAGAGCGTTAGAATCATCTTTAAAAGGATTAATAATATACGGAATGTTCCATTTAAAAACTCTTCTGGACATCATGTCCAAATGGATCACCCTGTATATTTCAAAGTATTCTTAAACTATACCACCACATTTGTGAAAATTTTTAAAATCTTTTATAAGAGAGCCAAGATATCTTGACAACACAAAGCTGAGATAACCTGTATGTCTGCAAATAAAAAAAATAGTTACGAATTCTCTTCATATAAATATCTAAACTTTGCTGTCCCAATAATTAAACATACTTAATAGATTAAGAACCAGAAATATATCATAACCTTGATTTTCTCGACGAGGCGTGTTAAATTTCAATGTAGTGACTAGAGATCAAACAAATATGACAATTATTCCTGAATCCCTCTGGTAACTTTCCCATACCCTGAATAAGGGCTAATGGAATGAGCTAATGCTCGTATTGTGCAAATGTGAATACAATATTACAATAAGGATGATGCTTCCTTTTCAGTATAGAATACAGATATAGATTACGACACCTCTGCGCAACTTTTATTCGTACCTACAGTAGCTAGCTTTTCGCAGTATAAATGGAGTCAGCGTTATTGGTGTGATTAATGGAAGCCTTTCAATTCATGCTTGCAGAACGACGATAATCTATTATCATTAATTTTTGAAAAATAAATTGTAATAAATTATGATTGGCGAGGTAACAGCACTAGAAAATTTATATAACAAATGAAATAGTATACAGGGTGTTTCGTGATTAGCTGGCCATATGCTAGTGAGGAGTGCAGTACCCTGAGACGATTCAAAATGGCCGTTATTATATCCCTAGTGTCCTTTGTTTCTGATATACAACGTGTTTTATATTGTTTGCCACAAACGAAGAAAATATCAGGAACTGGATCATTTTTTTTTCTTTTGTCATTTGCCTAAAATTATCAACCAACTTTCAATACAGAATCTAAAAATGCTTTGAGAATTAACAACTGAGTATCACAACAAATCAAGTTCAAAAATATTTGGGAGCCTCTCAGCTACAAATACATCAGTAATTACATAGGTGACTTTCATTTTGCCGTGAAAAATAGAATTTTACTCTTTAGCCCAGGCGGGGTAGCTAATTTTGTCTATAAATCTCAAAAAAAAATTCAAAAACTTTTTTTCGGTATATTTTCAAAATTTTTAACATGAGTCGATGTACGGGAAAGTAAAAAATATTTTCAGAAAGAGCATGCATTTCTAATAAAAAAATGTCTCTACAATTTTTTTTATTAAAGTCACAAGTTTTTCCGTAAAAAATTATTGAAATAGAAGTAGTGAAGCAAGCGAGCTGCGAATCTGCGTCGTGCTATATTTGCAAAATATTACCCCAGGCACGAAATATATTATGCACATTGCACTATTAAACAATATTTGTTGAAGGAAATAATAGAAAATAATTATTATAAATGATAGTTATTCTGTAAAAGTAATACATAACATAATATAGCAGCAGTAAAACCAGAGTCGAGCGAAGCTGACGTTACCGCGCCGGTACCTGAATACAGTGCTTTGTATTATACAGGGTGTAATTAGTTTCATGTCATTTAAAAAACTGGTGGTAGGGAACGACAAGACAAACAAAAAAACTTTATATAACATGGGGTCTAAAGCTCATAGTTTTGGAGAAAAAAAATAAACAAAAATTTTGCAAATTTTCAATAAAATCTTTTGAGAACTAAGTACTGGAATATTGAGGTAGGTTTAGATCGCCGCGCGTGTCTTTGCCTATGATACAATATTTGTGTAGATAGCTATAAAATCTCGGCGGTCTTTAGCGGTGCAGTAAATAAGATGAAAAACGTCTACGTTTTCTGAGTGTTTAGTAGATCTGATCTGAAGAAAACTATACTCTGACTCTCCCTTGTGCAATATTTTAATTTCTGTGGGTGTTTCGTTATGTACACACGTCCAACCCACAGTTCGTTGTTTTTGTTATTTTTGAATTTCGGGTCGCTGTGTATCCATACTGAAGATTTATTTTATTGACTTTACCGTTCAAGTAGTTAAATTCTTGATTACGTACAGACACAACTTACTTGTTCGTTCTTTTTGTATTCCATTTTGGATTTTGGAGTTTTTCTTTTATTTTTTTTTATTGACAACGTTAGTTGATAGTTTATTGTTTAGTGTTGAATGGAGTACGTATGTCCTTAATTCGATGTAGAGAACTGTGTATTGATGCAGATGCAGAATTCGAATAATTTACTTAGGTGGTAAGCTTTTAACTCAGGACAGTCATTTATGTTACAAACGTTAATAAATCACATTTAAATATTCTAAATTGTAAACTTAATCCAATATTTTGTTCCAAATTAAAAGACACACATGTAAAGAAATGCTCTGTTTAAACTTCTACGGCCATTATTTGCTTGCAGTTGTGCAGGAAAAGATAACGAATTATTTACATTTTTATAAATGCCTCAGTTCGGTTCAGGCGGTCCATCGAAGGCGGTCGATGATCCAAGGCCTTTGCACTTTTTTATGACAATTTAAAAGTTGTGTATTGGGGAACTACAAGTTTATTGACCAAGGAAAGCAGTGGTTCTCAATTATTTTCTACATTAATATTAAAAAAAAAAATATTAAAAAAGTTCACCTAAGTCAGTTTTCTCAAAGTGCCCCTAGAGGGAAAATTCATAAAGGTTTTTTGTTTGTCTAGTCGGTCCCTATTACCAGTTTTTTTTACTGACTTGAAACTGATTACACCCTGTATACAGGTAGACACATATGCATTTCCACTATTATATTTTATGTATACGTGATACTTTTGTCTAGTTATTCTGAATTTATATTATGTCTTAGCGAACTAAATTCTCGAGACTGAAAATATCGGTATTTTTGCTTATCACGTGATGCATTGAAGATTTAGAAAAACATGTAGAATTATATTATTTTTTTCCTGACTATTTGAAAAGCTGGTATCTTTTACTTGATAGCTGAATTTGTTTTATGTATCTGAGTAATTTTATCTCGGAGTTCTGATAACATGTATAATATACATGTGGAGGGTGGAACGAAAAATCCTTTCTTTTTAAATTGTTTTGCCATAGGTGTCAAAATGTGTATTTGGATAAATAAAATTTATTCTCAAAAGCTGATAAATCTATCTTAGCATCTTCAGGTTCCTCACGAGACCAAAAGTTTAGAAATTCTGATGATTTTACAGGTTTTTATTACCTTCATTGGTTTATTTAAAACAATATATTCTCTGGTAGACATAGAACTTAAGTATAATAAAAAGCCCCTTCAAGTCAATTTGCTCTAGTCTAATATCTTTCGGTTCCTCATTGTCTTTGAAAATCGCGTCGCTCATGGGAATTACGCGACAAATAACGCGCTCGAATACAATCACAGTCCAAGCGACAGGCGTCTATGACTGGGGTGTAAAGGGAACAAGTTCCTGTCTACTTTCATTTGTTTGAGTACTTCTACTAAAAGTATTGCTTTTTGGTGGGTTTTTACGTGCTTTCCGATTTTATGTCGATTGTTCATTAAGTGTTACAATATCTAAGTTATTATGACAACTACAAGTCAACTTTGTTTTAAGATATTTGGACGATCTGAAATATTAAGTTACCATGTGTTACCTACTTTTAAGGACGTTATTATACTCTTCGCAACTACAAAACGAAGAGTATATTGCATTCGATCGGCACATTCCTAAAACCGGGAATATTGCTCGTAGATAAAAAAATTTCATATCACTGTGTTGGTGACCGAATTCTGAACAACTTTCAAAATGTCCGTCCGTCTGTCCCTCTGTCCGTCCGTCCGTCCGCCACGTTTCTTGTAAGCACGATAACTTAAGAAAGAAAAGTTCGATTTATTCAAATTTGGGCAGTAAGTTAGTGTTAGCTAGAGGAAGAACCTTATTATTTTTGAACAATATCGATCAATAAATAAAAGAGTTATTAATTTTTTAATCAAGAAATTTTTTTTTATGTTTTGTAATTAAACAAAAATTGTCTAAAAGTGATATTATTTATAAAAAGAACCCTATTATTTTTTAGTAAAATCGATCAATAAAAAAAGAGTCATTGATTTTTTTAAATAAATAAAAAATACTTTTTTAATGTTTTGTAATTAAACAAAAAATTGACATTATTTACAAAAAAGTGTTTATGTCTCGAAGGACAAACTATGTTCAAATTAGTTAAAACCATATACGAGATTCAGTTTTTTTAAAGTGGCTATCTACGTCTTGAGTTTCTATTTGTTTACCTAGTATGTTTAATACCTCTTCGATTTTACTTTTAATTTTCTTTCCAATTTTGATAAATAAAAATAAATTAGTACACTAGCGAGTTGCTTTCCAATTCCACATATTTTTTTTTCTATTTTATTAAACTTTTCGCAAATACAAAACGAAGAGTATATTGCACATTTCTAAAACCGGCAATATTGCTCGTAGATAAAATAATTTCATATCACTGTGTTGGTGACGGAATTCTAAACAACTTTCAAAATGTCCGTCCGTCCGTCTGTCTGCCTGCCTGCCTGTATGTCTGTCCGTCCGTCCGTCTGTCACGTTTCTTGTAAGCACGATAACTTAAGAACGAAAAGTCCGATTGTATTGAAATTAGGGCAGTAAGTTAGTGTTAGCTAGAGAAAAAACCTTATTCTTCTTTTAACAAAATCGATCAATAAATAAAAAAGTTATTAATTTTTTAAATGGATTTTTTTTTATAATTAAAGAAAAAATGTTTGCAACTAACATAATTTTCAAAAAAAAACTGCGAAGAGTATCCTATAGAATGTGCAACAATTATATAAATTATATAACAAGTGTAGTAAATTGGCGAAGAGTATAATGGTTAGCTTGTTTTTCATTATTTATTCGTTTAAAATGGCGTTTCTGAAATACTCAAGAACGTATCGAAAATTTAAGAGATTTGGCAAAGTACATAATTTCCTACCGTTTTTCGAAATCGCATCTGGGATAAACTTAAAAAATTTCATGGACGTTCTAGGTAAATACAGAAGAATTTAAAATCTAGAGAAAATACTGCGAACATGGTCACTAAGAAAATGAAAATGGCAGAAGAAAGGAAATAGTACAATGCAGTTTTCACGGCCGTTGTCCAATGAAGAAACTACTTCGGAAGAAAGGAAAGCAATGCCAACATCCAGGGCATTGAAAAACATGCCATCATGTAGAAGTTTCACCGTTATTAAAGAAACAAACCTCTCACATGCCAAGCGGTATGAAATTAATGAAGACAAGGAAGATGGTATCCAACGTGTCCTTACGGCACAAAATATTAACACAACAACAGTACGAGAATTTAGCATACCTAAAATAAATTTTGAGGCCAAACATTATTCGGAATTTAACTTGGGAAATGACGTAAATATTACTGAGCCGCTAGTGACTGCTAATATGGAAATGTGTGTTACCAAAGCATTCAAAGCATTAGCCGTAATTTGGGATCTGATGTAAATACTAGACCAAATATTTTTATAATATATGTTAACCCCCGCCAGCACCCCCACTTTATTATTAAAAGGGTTAATAAAATAATATTGATATATTCACTTGAAATGTGGTACATGTATGTATTGTACTGATATCTTATTGAGATATTTGCGTTGTAGTGGGTAGGGGGGGGGGGTTAGGGGAAAATAAGTAAAGCAGCTAATAAGAATTCAGAAACTTCTCTTTGGAGTATATGCGAGAAGCAAACACCTCATTTTTTTATGACATCTGCCTTAAATATATTGAAATATATTCTTTATAGAATTTTGCAAATAGCAGAAAAAATAGCTATCTATGAGAACTAGAAGAAAAACTATTTGTAAAAATATTAATGAAATCTTGGCATTCTTTCGATGCTATTTGTTGAATGAGAATTTTCAAATAAGAAATTATACAAATTCATTTTAGGATTTTAATTTGCTAGGATAACCAGAAATCAGGTTATTGAAAGAATGCAAAGATTTCACATTAATATTTTTACACATAGTTTTATAAGCAAACAAATAATAATTCACTTTTAAACATGCCTTGAAATATATTATTAATATTCTGTGACCAATTATTTCCACATAAGTACTAGAATGCAAATATAGTCAAGATGTTTTCCTTTAATGATGCTTGAATGGTTAATCAGGATGTGGAAGTAATGATTCTTCAGACAGCGGTTTTTTATTTGGAACATTTGAAAAATAATAATGGTTTCATATCCATTATATACATCGAGCAAAGGTGTATTATAAACTGTTAGTTTTATCAAAATAATGTTTTAACACAATTTTAAAGCAAATTATTCCTAATATTTTTGATTAAGCCCACAAAAAATATGAAAATGTACATGATAATTTTTCTTATGCCTCAATTTTATTTTAAAATGTTGCTGATATATGTTCAATAGGACACATACGAAACGAACGAAACTTATAGGTCGAGAATTGACGAATTAAAAGAAATAATACGATAAATTGTGTTAGAACCTAAAATTCGTATTAAAAATTTAGAACTTATCTAAAATTGTATGGTAAAGTACTCCCTACCGAAATTGGGTCATACTTGTTATAACGGATCATCAGATCATCAGAACTGTGTAAACGGTCAGGTATTTTATATAACTGATATATTTAATTATAATTTTAGAACAAAAGTTAATTGGGATTTTATTTCCTTGCTTACCGAAGGAATCGTGCAAAATTACTCTCCGAGATTTCTTCGGATTTTCTAGTTTCACTGTGTAGATTAAACTTTGTAGTATTTAAATTCCATCACGCTATCTATCTGGTTGTTTTCCGGTCTGGTGTCTGTCTGTTGGTGCTGTCTACAAAACTATTTGATGAAGAAAAACAATATTTTGTAGGTAATTTAAGTAACTGCCAACGAAGAAGTGCGATATACTTTCAATGAATTTTCAAGATGGATATTCTAGAAAAATAATGGAAAAATATGATGGTGAAGAATATCATTCAGTATGTAGCTAACAAAATTGCCAAGGTTAAAGATTGCTCTTAATTAGAATGTAGTTACCATGGTAGGAAATCTGATTTTAGAGAAATAAAGATATACAGCGTGGTGACCCCAAAGGAAAGTACTAGGATGTACAAGATATTGAAACAACTATATCTTCTGTTTCTTTCGAATTCGCAACGAAATTTACATAGATAGATTAGTTCATGTATCAATTTTATTTTAAAAAGTTGATAGAATGTATTTTTATTAACATTAATTATTACGAAATAACTAAAAGTTGCTGTACGGTGTTGCCGACTGCAAGAAAATAAAACATATTGGGTGTGTATACTTAATCTCAGTAGCACCAGTTGACTGATTTTAATTCTAGTAAAATTTTAATGAAAATTGCAATGAAAAAAATGCGAAGTCTTCCGCGCCCGAATGCAACTTTTATTATAAATAAATTATGTCTGCAATATTGTGAGAAACTTATTACATAGAACCTAGGAGTGGCAAGGAATTTGACCGAACATAAAAATATATTAAAAAACATGCTGTTATCGATATATGACAAATCGATACAATTAGTATAAATTCCAGTTTATCATCTAACAATAGGCTACAAAATTACCTTTTTTAGTCGACCTGCGTAAGACGCCACACCAAGGATTTCCCAAGGCCTAAAGTCCCAAAGAATTGTCAAAGATTCACGAGAAATTATAGCAGATATCTCCGAAGGCGAGGCACACAATAGGGCGGTATTTTTAAAGAGGAATGGCCATGTTTTGACTTACCTCACCTGTATTTTGTAAATACCTACATTTAGCGTCAAAACAGATAGAAAGGTTGGGACATAATTTACCCACGAACGGCGCCCCATTGAGTCTAGTTGTGTGGTATTCACTATCTATATAGTGGAGATCAACACTGTCAGCACCGAAATAAATGTCTTTTTGGTAGTTTTTGAGCCTTGTCGGTATGCGCCAAAAAGGCGTCTTATTTTCAATTGACATTTTTCGCTTTTTAACTTTATAAATTGTAGGACAGGGACATCCTAATGCGATTTGTTATACGGGTTGATGAATATGTTTTGTGAAGATGAAGCCTAAGAAATATAGAATTATTCAATTTAAGGCGTTTCGGTCTATGCACATATCGAATTAATATTATGTTTGAGTGACTCTTTGTGAACTATTTATATTTGTACAGGATTAAAAGTTTCTAAAATCTTTTTCTTGTCGCTATAAACGATAAGTTATACGTTTTGAAAATTTGGCACGTACGGAGAAAAATTGTATACGTAATAATTTTGTATTATTACTTCATTTTCATAACTATTTGATTTAATCAAATATGTATACATACTATATAGTTTAGTAAAACTAAAATTTGTAGGAAATTATCTTACTATAGTAATTTTATTGCTGGAACTTGCAGACATTACAGGAAGTTTGGAAAAAGTTTTGGATTAAATCCGTGTTCCGGAAAGCTTTTGTTTAAACAAAAGAATGTCCAAAATCGCGTTTTTTCGCGGTTTCTCTGCAATAACTCTGGTTCTAGGACTATTATCGTAATAAGGAAAGAGAAACAAATTATTAACGATGAAATTACGAAGAGAATTAGATGTATCCGAACTCTCTTGGTAAATTGGTTAAATTGCAAAACATAGAAACAATTGTGGGTGGCCATTTTTAAACAATTGGTTATAACTAAAACAATAATGCATTAAATATAACCAAACTTTAGAAGAATATGCTACTGGGATAAATTATGGTGCCAAACTTCAAGTCGAAATGGTTATAACTACAGCCCAAAAACAATAACAAAATCGAAAATTGAAGAGTTGTTTGGGCATCAAGTCGTGCAACAAACTTTTTTTTCCAGAATATGGCTTATCTTGTGTACTTTTTAGCGGCGTTAAAACGAAAATTTTGAGTATTTTTGAAAACCATTTTTTTAAATTAATTTTTTGTATACAAATGCATTTTACTCATCAACATTTTACCCAAAATTAAAATTTTTTAGCATACATTAAAATACATAAAACAAGAAACAATTTAATAAAAAAGTTTTATCTACGCCAGTTGGGAGCCGAGATATGCAACTTTGTCCGGCAGCGAATAAGTTGGTTTTTGAGACATCTTTGTCGTAAAATACTTCAATGTCAGTTTCGCAACTTTTCAGCTAACAGAGTAACCAATTTTTCTTTATTTTTGCTGTTAGATAGAAATTTGCTTAGCGGTATTGCAGGCTTCATAGTTTTTGTAAAAGATATTTCTGCATTTGTCTGCAATCTTCGAATACTTCAGTTACTAAAAAATGAACGATTAAAGAAAATAGAAAGTAAAATTTTAGTTTAAACTTTTCATAGTACTTAACTATCGTTGAATTAAATAGTTTGTCTCAAAATTATCCAGCAAAGCTGAAATTTGCAAGACAAAACAATTTTTAAACAAAAAAAAAACATCACAATACGATGAAATTGAAGGGTGATGCAATGTGATGCAATACACCTCGAATGAGCGCTAGAACGTTTTGTAGGAGTAACCTGTGTATGTGTATGCTGTTCGGCAAATTAAATTCGTTAACATTGCAACAACTTATGTTATTAAAAATATTTCAATTAATAGTTTTAAATATTATGAAATGTTTAGTGTTAATTTCAAGTCACTATTTCACTTCATTTGTTTATAAATGACTAAAATACAATAAATGTCATATCTCGGCTCCCAATTGGCGTAGATTAATCTTTTTTAAATTGTTTTTTGTTTTGTGTATTTATAGTGTATGCTAATAATTTTTAATTTTGGGTAAAATATTGATGAGAACAATGCATTTGTATATAAAAAAATTAAATAAAATAAAAACGGTTTTCAGAAACACTAAAAATGTTTATTTTAAGGCCGCTGAAAAGTACATAAAATAAGCTACAATCTGAAAAAAAAAGTTTGTTGTTCGACTTGATGCCCAAACACGGTCAACTGTTCTATTTTCGATTTTGTTTTGTTGTTGAGCCGTAGTTACAATCATTTCGACTTGAAATTTGGCAATATAATTAATCTACATTAGTGGCATATTCTTCTAAAATTTGGTTAAATTTAATGCATTATTGTTAAAGTTATTACTAACTGTTTAAAATTGGCCACCCACAATTTTTCCTATGTTTTGCAATTTAACCAATTGATCAAGAGAGTTCGGATACATCTAGTTCTATTCGCAATTTCATTGTGTATAATTCGGGTCCCTTCCTTATTACGATAAGAGTCTCATAACCAGAGTTATTGGAGAAAAACTGCGAAAAGACACGATATTGAACATTCCCTTCTTTAAATAAAATCTTTCCGGGACACGGATTAAATCCAAAACTTATTCCTAAACTTCTTGTAACGTCTACAAGTTCCATTAATAAAATTGCTATAGCAAGTCAGTTCCTTATTAGGTGATACATACTTTTAGTTTTACTCCACCAATACCCAGACGAACATTCTTAATAATCATTGTACAAAAAATGCTTTGCATAGATATTCGATTCATGACTTGCTGAACCCAAATATCCAAATATTATTTCATATATTTTTTTAAATTATGAAATAATATTTCGGTATTACACACGACTTTAAAAACGGTCTATATCGTTTCTAAAGGCAGTTGCACAATGATATTGAAAGATATTCTTTATAGGATTTTGCAAACAGCAGAAAAAATAGCTATCTATAACTAAAAGAAAAATTATGTGTAAAAATATTAATGAAATCTTTGCATCCTTTCAATAACCTGAATTCTGGTTATGCTAGCAAATTAAAATTCTAAAATGAATTTGTCTAATTTCTTATTTGACAATTCTCATTCTAACACTAGCATCCACACAGTTCCCTAAGGCCATGCAGATTAAACTAGTATCTACTTAACCCCCTACGATCATGAAGATTCAGTTAAAAATGAGAACAAAGGCTTAAAATGAATTTATGTATCTACCCTGTCTTAAAAAATTTCATTCTAATGGATTTTAACTTAATCTTAGTAGTAATATATTCGCATTTTTCTCGATGTTTTTAATTTGTGTAGGTCAGTGCAATTACTTTCATGAATGTAAGAAACAAATGAATTTCAATATTAATTTGCTCCTCAATGTAAACTAAACTCCAAGTTTCTTTGCATCCATTAAACAATTTAATTCAGATAATTTTTTTACCTTTATTTTGGTTCTCCTTCGTAAGCAATACATATCTTTACATTATTTTATAAATTCGTTTATAATACACCAAAGAAACTGAAGGTCAACGACAATTTAAGTACCTCAACAAAATCACACTATGTATCAGGTTAATAAACCTCCACTATGATTTTTTGCGTTGAGTTCCGCTGGTACTGGATAGGCGTAATAATTCTCACACGACAGATATACAGCATACAGTATAATCAATTATTATATTAAATCCAAAGGCTATTAAATCAAATAGTACAGCACGATGAACAACCCTTTCAACTCGACGTAGAGGTTGAATAATAAACCGCTGCACAAGCCCATAAAATACGCTTATCACAGGAACGCGGTTGTGCATTAATTAACTAAACTAAAAGCTGAAAACGCTTTACGGATTAAAACTGCGTTTATATTTAAATCCACATATCTCCGGAAACATATGTATTTGAACAGACATTATACACAACACCATTATCTACATATCTACTTTTAAATGTTAATAACTTATGTACACGGAAGTGGAAGGTTGGTAAGACAGTATCTAATGTTAGAAAAGCCGGATTTTCTGAGTATTTAAATGAGGCCATGAGTCGAGTAATTACTTCTGTATTAGCGTACTTTTCAATAAAACCACGTTTGAAAAAAAAATGCGATTAATTAATAAATAAAAACCTTAGTAGCTACACTATACTATTTGTTAACAACTTCGAAAAGGAGTGGTTACATTAAAAATCAGGAAAACTGATCTTGAACTGATAGTTTGTAGATTGTAGATTGTATAAGGGAGCCACGCATTTAGCTTTTCTTCACCTCGGCCAAGAATGTCTTTTGTGAATTATTCTACCTTTCTAGCCTAAATCTCAGCTGCAGTATTATGTATTATGGTATCTGAGTTTATCATTTTCTGCATTACTCATATTCTTAAGATGATATTTTAAGGGGCAATGACCTTCTGGAAGGCCTACCATGAGCTTTGTTAGATTTTTCGAGTTCAAGACGGCTTGTGACATTCTTTGTCGAATAAGTTATGAATTTTTACGTTTGTCTTTAGCCTGGAGCATTCCTCCAGTAGGAGTTTTCCTGTTCGTTCTCTAATTTTAGGATTCCTCCCGCTGTATATCCCCTAGATAAATTACAAAACGGTTCGGGTATAGAAAGTGCGATTTCAGCACCTTTTATGCAGGGGTGTCAGTTAATTCGTTATCTCTTATTATCTAGTTGTCTGGCCCTCACATCAATGTGACTTTCTTATTCTTTTACAGTTTCCTCAATTATCTGGGTTCCTAGGCAATTTCAGATTCAAGAGTGTAAGATCTAACGTTGTCTGGCTATCTGAAAGTGTGGCCTGCGAAAGTTTTTGTTCATGCATTCCTGGGAATATCGATCTATAACAGATTTGGGTTTTACCTATGGCTCTGAAGGGCCTGCAATTGGGCTACGCTAGACCCACATCAATCCAGATGAGTGACCCATTCTCTAACCGCTTGGTTTGGATCCCACTTATTTCACGGCTCTGAAGTGGTACATTAAATGAACAATAGGAATCTTGTTTAGTTGACAAGGAGTCAGTAGGTTTGGTCATGGATTACAATTGAATTAGCCCGAAAATCCTTCAGTGACCAACCAGGCGATAGGAAACCCTTTTACTAACTATATCAACGTTAAAGTAAGGCTCAAATAAACGATACGTCTAATCGAAGATCGAATACAATGCTTATTGCATCCACTGTAGTAAATTCTGATGTTGGCTAATATTGAAGGTCCCGTATGGCTAGTGGAATTCGTGAAAAACATCCGTGTGTGGTCTCCAGATTTTATTGAACAGTTGGATCCATAATTGCCTGTTGCGCCTGTGAAATAGCAACTGCGTCATCTGGATTTAACTGCTGTATTATGGATTTCACATCTTCAAAATGACAGTAATAGTACGATGCTGCCTTTAGCCAAGTTCCCCATCGTGATGTAATGGGTTCTGGAGGTAATGGAGTATTTGGTAGAATTTTGTGAAACAATCGTGAACGACTTGGTGTTGTAAGAAAAGCTTTTCTTGCACTAGCTATTAATTTATCAACATTAGGGTAGCACATCTTAATAGTTTCAGCAATCCTATGAAGCTCATGTGCCAAACATGTTACATGTAGTATATTCCGATATGTTTCCTTCAAAATTCTTCAAGCAGCTTTCATATAATTCACTCCATCGGTAAGAAATAATAAGAACTTGTCCTTATTCTCTGCATATTTGTCACCCCAAAAGTCTTGTAAATTTGAATTTACTGCATCTGCTATAGCGCGAGTATTTATAGCTTCTAAACCTTTAGAGGCGATCAAGTGTCTGCTCATTGCTCAATTTTCGTCCAATGCACCTACTAAAACATTCGCTATCTTGAAGCCGCAAGCATTCTTTGTTTCGTCCACATTAAGTCAGATCTACTTTCCATTAAGCTCAAACGAAATTTTCTGTCTAATATTTTCGCACTTCGTAAATAAATATTTTTTTCCTAATGTAGACTCCGAAGGCATCTTAACATTGCTATATTTGCCACTAATACATTTTATGAAAAATTGTCTGGGAAGTGGATTGTCTAATATCGACCTGGTATGTTACATCCTATCATAAATTCCACTAACTCTAAGTTAAAATTACGTTGGGTGTTACTGCAATTTTTTTTAACTTGTTGCCTGACGATATAAAATGTATTAAAAGAGAAAGTTTATTTAAATCTAGGCTTAAAGAATTTTTCCTAAACAAAGGTTTTTATTCTGTATCTGATTACTTTTGTGTACGTTAGTTTGTAAGTATTGTGACTATTCCTATACATGTAATGTCAAATGGAAAATAAATATTACTATTACTATTATTATTATTATTATTAAGTAAAGCCGCCTAGTTTATGGTTTTCCGAAGAAACATGTTAGTTAATATTTGTTTTGCACGACCACGAAATTCCTTTGTCACATCTAGTACAATATAGTTCTCTATCATCGAAATGTAAATCGGCAACATCGGGAATCAAAAAATTTACTGTGGCTTGCATCGGTTCGGTACGATGCGACATTTTCACGTTTTTAATGCTTACGTCCGAATAAATTTACAGTACGAGAGACTCTGAGTGTGAGGAAACTTATTAAATTATTCCCCTCCCCGCCTGGGACTGGGCTTCAGGTAAACAGTCAGTATATACCGTATGCTGCAATTTCAAATAATCTGTTACGTATTTCGTTTTTATTTAATATACTTTTATTTAATATACTTACTTTTATTTAATATACTTACTTTTCTCGATACAACTAAGTTATGCATTGATTGATATTATAAAATTAAATAAAATTAATTTAGTATGACTTTTTTAGAATGACTTTGTTTTTATACTTTGGGAATGTTTCAGTACCTGTTTACATTATATAATATCAGTAAAAGCCGTCCCTGGAATCTGGTAGGTAAATCCGATCTCTGTACATAATAAACAAACTTAAGAATTAATTACATTAAACTGCCATGTACCGTGTTACCACAAAGGCATACAACGTTATAAAGTGAATTTAATTTTAAAATGGTATTGTATTCGACCCTGACCGAGTGTCAATATTAGATTCCAGTGTATAGCGCTACTTTTATATGTTTCTTTACTAATGCGGTTTTATTATCTCCTTTAATTATTAGGCGACGCCGCCGAAATTGTGAAACATGGCTTTGACAAAATCCCCTTTTACGTAGGTATATTGTGTATAGTGTTTATGGCATTTACGTCAATATTTAGTAAAGGGAAAGGGTAGACCAACTAAGATTGAAGTTTCGCAAACCGTAGTGTAAATCTAGCCATATATATGTACATAAGTATTTACATACCTAGAGTGAAATTATACAGAATCGGCGGTATACAAAAATGTCTAATACTTCTCAGGTTACAGCATATTGTGAATTCGCATTTTCCAGAACTTTAATTTGATGGAACAGGTCTTTATTGTAGTAGTTGCTATAAAATAATTTCTTGGAGATCTAAAACAAATTTTAATAGACATATTTTCTCACAAAAGCATATGACTGCTAGTGGCCCTAGTGATAGTGAGAGTGAACAATTTTAATTTAGATTTAGTGGGATGTAACATACCGTGACTGAAACTAGATAATGTTAGTTCAATGTTGCATCCCCCAATACTTTCTCTTCGAGTGAGTCCTTATAATAAAATGATCATATTAACTTTGGTTATTACGGAATTCCCTAAAAAAGGTACAAAGTAAGATATCTTGTATCATACTTACATAAAAATCTATCTGCGATAGCAGAGACAACCGTGATTTTCACGTCGTGTCACCGAGATATAGTTATCAGATAGTTTTTGCTTTATGTTAATAAATTAAGTAGTTTACTAGTAATAAATCACTCTTTTTGAACTTTTGTTGAAATATCTCCCAGAACAATTCAAATATGGCCAATGAAAATTAGATATAACGTTTGATGTGGTTGATATGTGTGCTCATGCTTATCGAGCTATACTCTGTCTTAAAGTGGTCATTCCCTAAAAAGAGACATCCAATAGGGAAATATTTATTATTTTTGCCCATAACTTGTTTTTCCTTAGTACGTATATTTAAAAAAACTATAAGAGTACCTAAGTAGAACCATAACAAGACAATTACTATGAATTTTCACTAAATAATTTCAGTGGTTTGCAAAATAGCTAGATTTAAAACTACGAAATAGGACGATTTACATAATTTTCAAATTTAAATCTAACAATTGTGCAAACCACTGAAATTATTGAGTGAAAATTCATGGTAATATTCTTATAGTTTTCTTAAATACACATATAGAAAAAAAGATATGGTCAAAAAGAACAAATATTTCCCTATCAGATGTCTCTTTCTAGGGAATGGCCACCTTAAACAAATTATCTGTTGAGGCCAAGTCAAGTATACTTTTAGTTTTAGCAACATACTAAAATATTTCTTGTATATACAGTATAGACTCTAGACTTGTGGTATTAACATGCAAATAAGGCGATCTCTTCCCACTTTCAATACTGACATACTAAGCGCTATTAGGTTTCATTACTTATTTGAATTATAGGATAATTTGAGTCAAATCATTATAAACTGTAACAAATATATCGAATTTCATTTAAATTTGGCGCAATGTGATTAGTTGCTGAAGTTAATGGACATCTAAAATTACTTATATTGAAAATACAAACAAAAAGATGTTTTTTTCAAGTTTTTATTTAACTTGCAATGTTTGTTATATAGTTTGTATGTGTCAAATCTTGCAATCAAAATTTAGACTAGTTGAAATTTGGCACACGTGTATAAGTCCGATGAAAATGCAACATAGTAGAGCCATTATTAATCTAAATCCAATATGGCAAACGTCCCAAGATGGCGGTTCGCCTTTTTCTTCACAACCCTCTTGATATGGGTATCAAATGAAAGGGTTTGACGCGTAAAATACGATAAACTAAGTGGTCTCGTTCTAAATTCAATATGACGGACGCCCCAAGATGGCGGACTATCTTTTTCTTCTCAACCTCCTTGATATGGGTTTGACGAGTAAAATACGATAAGCTATGTGACGTCATTATAAATTCAATATGGCGAACGCCATAAGATAGCGGAATATCTTTTTCTTCACAATCCACCTTATATGGATATCAAATGAAAGAATTTTATGAGTAAAATGCGATGAACTATGCAACGTCATTCTAAATTCAATATGAGCTATTATCTTTTTTTCACAGCCCCCTTGATATGGGTATCGAATGAAAGAGTTTGACGAGTAAAATATGATAGACTATGTAATGACCTTCTAAATCTAATCCACAACTCCCTTGACATGGGTATCAAATGATAGGGTTTTGTCTGTCTGTTTGCCTGTAAAACAAGTAAAGACCAAACAGTGACAAATAAAATTATATAAAAAAATATTGTTAAGAAAAAATATACCGAAAATTAAAAAATATTTTTTTAAAATTCATGCATCTGGAAACTAAAACCTTTGGGGACGGTCATATAGAACAGTTGATCAATTGACCGTCCACAAAGCTTTTGGTTTCCAGATGCATGAAGTTTAAAAAATTAGTTTTAGTACATTTTCTTTAAATAAAAGCTTTTTCTTAAAAATAGGTTTTTATATAATTTTATTCTGTTACTGTCCGCTTAGATATTATGTAGTTAGGCGTTGAATTACTCCATGAGTAAATGTTCAATTTAAGGCATTGTAAATAATAAGTGTAACTAACTCAAGTGAAATTTTTATTACTTTTAGTACACATAATTTAAATATTTCAACTACTTCATTCAAATGATTCTCTTGATAGAAGTAACATGTTCTGGTATACAATGGAATTAAATGCAGTGAGAAATAATATGAATGATAACCTTTCTGCCAGCATTACCAAACATATAATTTACATATTTATTTCTCACCCCTACAGCAGTTGCTGTGGGATCATCTGAATCGACAATATCGACAGATAACATCGTTATAGTTGTATTGGACAATAGAAATGGGACAACCATGTAGATCAGTTGTGCGATGGGGTACATTAACAGATTTAACTATCATGTCTCTTTGTCTGAGGATTAGTCTTACAGAATAAAGACCTCCCAATTGCCTTCGTTTATGGTTTATATTATTGATGTACAAAGTCGTGTTATTGGTTGGTATAATATTATAGCAGCAAGGTGGTCCGGATAATTTTGTTTGCTTTAAATATCATGGTAAAAAGATTAAATAGTTATATTTCATAGAGCTTGGCTTAGAAGTAGAATAATAAAGTAGGTACACCTGGTGTTTCTTTTAAGGTTATCAGGGTTTGCATAATTTGTTCCAATGTAAAGGCTCATTATTATAAATAATTTGAGCATTAAATTTGTTAATTTGCTTAATAAAGTTTTGCGAACGAAAATAAATCTTAATCTTCGGTGCATTGAACCTTAGATTGTCAATATGTGCATAGAATTCTACATATTGCCCAGTATATAACAGCTTTAAATCGAAGATATAAATGAGTGATATGTGCATATACAGTGTGTCCTAGGGTAGATGTAACAAGAGGCGTACGTAGACATAAATATTTATCCTGGATAGCTGTTAGTACTGTGACAATTAATTATCATATTCTAATAAGGGCGTTTGTACTCTGTGCATAAGAAACTTCAAATTTTCATACAAAATTTGTTATTCTGTAAACCTCGTATTTGCTACCCCTGTCGAAATTATGTCATGACTTCGCGCTTAAATACAAAATCAGCATTCGTTCTACAAATGAAATATTAAACTTTTATATCTCAATCTTCATTAGATAGTCCTAATTATTATAAAAATTGTGTCAGATGAAATTTGATCCAAAAAATCGCAAAAAATTATGACTATATAAAAGCATATTTTTTTAAGAGAGTTTTAAAGTAATATAACAACATAAGGAAGGAAACCGATACAGGGATTTACACAGAACTTCCTTCTTTATTTGCCACTTTTTATTTATTACTATTATTTTTTTTTGTTCGATAACTGAAGTGTATTTTTTTTACTAAAAGTATGTCAGAGGGTCTCGCCTTACTTCCACGGTTGAATTGCCCTAATAGAAACCTGTATCGTTGTCTATGCCAGAATGTAGAGGGGGTTACTAGTAACTGTTTGTAATTATTATATTATTTATCATTTTTTTTTTTTTAATGGCAGTATATCTAAAACTTTGCAACATACAATATCCCGGATTGAAAAACTTTTTACGACGATTTTTTAATAAATTCACAGACACACAAAAATAAAAAAGTTGTGATTCCACGTACCAAACCAATCCGGTGTCAGTATTTGTATTTTTTTTCTACAAAAAAAAAACAAAACGTCATTATACAATTTGTTTTCTTAAAATTCATAAAATCATCTACTCAATGAAATTCAATTTTTTTTTAACGTGCAGCAAATGCACGTTTATAAGTCATTTAAACACAGCAATGAGTAAGTTATTAAAAATTGAATTTATATTCGTTGTCTGACAAAGAATGCAGACATAAGATTGTTGAAGAAAATAGGTTTTTTTTTTACACCGAAAATGTATATCTCAATTTTTCGAAAATGTTCAATAATTACCCCTATACAGGAGTTGATATTTAAAAAATGTCAATAAATATAAAAACAATTATATTTGTATTATTTCCACTAAATTAGCCCTAAAAAGGTGAAGTTATGTATTTTCTATCAGGAAGGGTTAAAAATGCACCCATAGGCCCTCAATGGAGGTGAAGTCATTCTCAAAATATCAAAAGAATCAAAAATATTTTTTTAAATATTTAAATGTTTCAAGTCATGACAAATATGGAAAACATATGTCTTGCCAGTTTTGATGAAAAATAACCTGTACGAACGGTAAAACTACCCCCAAACACGAAAACATGAAAAAAAAACTCATAGCAATTTTTGGAAATGTTTAAATGTTCTCTTAACCGCTTCTCAAGTCACCGAGGTAACTCCTTGAAAATCCAGAATGATTTTGTGTTAGGTAAAGAGAAACGAGGCCCTACAGTTTATAGTGGAGTCCGAACCACATCTTGGAGATAATTTTATAACTAAAATTATTTCGCGGTGAGCAGGGATTGAACCTGCTTCGCTAGGTATGCCAGTATGCCAGCTAGACTGATATTCATTGCTTTTTTCTATATTCATTCGATATTTAGTTAGCTGATTGCATCCCCTTCGAGGAACGAATTCCAATAAAAACGGATAAAAGTGTATAATATAAGCTAACTGAATGTCAGTTATAGAGAAAAACAATGAGTACAAGTGTTTCCAAAAATTGTTATTCGTGTTTGGGGGTAGTCTTTCATCAAGACTGGCTGGAAATACTTTTTTCATATTTGTCTTGTCTTGAAGCATTTATAAATATAATTTTCAGAATTTTTAAGAATATTTTTAATTTTTTTGATATTTTGGGGATGATTTCTTCTCCTTGAGAACCGATGGGTGAATTTTTAACCCTTCTTGATAGAAAATACACAATTTTTGTTTTTTAATTGTTTTAATATATATAATTCAAATACAATTGTTTAAAGATTTATTGATATTTTTTAAATTTCAACCCCTGAATTGAGGTAATTAATGAACATTTTCAAAAAACCGAGAAAAACGCCTCTCTTAGTCTTTAATAAGTATTAATTTCAGACCAACTAAACCGTTTTACGATTTTTCCCAAGTTCGCAATCCGCTACCCAAAAACAGGCGAAGAACAGCATTTTTTGCGGTCACTCTTTCAAGTGAATGTATTCGAATATTTGTACTCTTCCAGCTTGACTCGCTTATTTGCCCTTATTTACCCCTATTTACCACAAACCATTGACCGGATAAGTTCAAGAAACAGTCCAGTTCCAGATCACGTTATAATACGTATCTGTAAAAAAAGTTACAGACAGACACAACATTTGTTTCGCTCAAATTTAAAATCTCGACGTTTTATGGCATTTTAAGCCTATTTCAAAAAAAAAAAAATTGTGATTTTTTTTGCAATTACTGTACTTCCAATCCATCACCTGGATGTGGAAGTAATTAAGAAGATTAATTAATAAACAATAGCTAAAAACAATAAAATAAAATCGAGGTATAGAGTCTTTTAATATGAGATATTGTAGTTTGCAATATCTAGATATACTGTGGTTTTTAAAAATTTTTTCTCACAATATTTAGTAATGTAAAAAAATATTTTGTAATTTGACACCTTTGAGAGGCGATGAGCCTTTGCCGAGACAGTCATCTTCAGCATTAAGTCACACATAAAAATAATTGAAATATAGTTCCGTTTCTTTAAGATAAGTCAGTGCTTTTTAAAAATCGTTTTGAAAACTTCGCTATCTATGAAATTTTCCGACAAATTGGCAAAAGACTTAATTTGTTTATAATTTGTACAATTTTTGAGGGTACGTTTTTATAGTTATTGTACACTCTCATTCCGAATCGAATGAGCTTCCTCCCATATTTTTTCGCTGTCGGATAAAATTCCTTTATTTCGACTCCTTGGTTAGACTAACTTGTTGCAGATGCAGATATATTGGTCATCTTTTTAAGGATTGTAAACAATCACCAGGCACCACAGTTGAACTGTCATACTTTCGAAACTATTTTACAGACATTAAATAAACAAAATGAATATCGATTCATAAGCTTTAATTTTGTGCACTATAATTTTTTCGCTAAATACAATATTTTTTAATTTACTCGCAGAAAATAGAGTTCTTCCAGTAATATTGCAAAAGTTTCCTTTCATTTAAAATATAATATTTTCTAAAATGAATATATCGAAAATACAAAAAAATTTGAGTATAGGAAAAATCCCGTAAGTTACCAAAAACAAAAGATTTTTTAAAATTTATGTTCGATAGCCAATAGCAGCAGAATAACTTTAAACTTAAAAAAATACACACAAAACAGACATCACCCATAACACCGATATTGTAAAGCAGTAGTGATAAAATAACACGCTCTAAAGATAATTAATTTGAAGCGTTTCAATTTCTATATGTATTTATCACGTCAGTTGAGATTTAAATGTTATATCTAGACTATAAACTCTTGAGCGCCATTGCTAAACTCCCATATTTTTAGAAAAATTCACTGTACAGAAATAAGGGAAAACCAAAGTATTCGTCGTTATATAGTATTTTTTTGGTATATACCATTTCCTCATTATATGTAACACTTTTCAAGTTACTTACAAAAACAGCTTCGAGGTACCAGGTAATTATTCAATAATAAAATATAAATTTTCATGAAAAATTTTTGTCTTGCAATTTAGTTATCTATCAGACCCATTATTTAGTTTTTATTTTCTTGTTCGCCCCCCTAGAAGGAGTGTGAACAGCCCTCTCAAATGAAAAGATGACTCTGGAAGTTTTTTAACTTTAATTTACTTAATCTTAAAAAATACTTTACAGAATAGATTATGAGAATCCACTAACTTGTTTTGAGATATTTATAAAAATACTGATTCTAAAAGTCACAAAAATTTTACGCGTTAAATTGTCCATATTATTGTGCATATTTATTAATTAACTGTCACGTTATACTTACTAAGTTCTACATTTCGTAAATATGCATTATTTGATTTCTGCATCGTAATTAAATGTATCATAATTACACACTACTAATTGTTTCCTTATCCTATTTGACATGTTTCTCTACATGTGCTAGATATATATCCGTTTATTCGTATCGTCACAAATGAATAATTGCATAATTATTACAATTGTGATTTATTTCCCTGGCGGTTGTTCACTCTGTATATAGCGATTATTTTTCCGTATACGACACCGTATAATTTGGTAAGGTAAAAAAAGATTGCATCTCAGCTTCTGAATAAAGATCGCTGCAGATTAAACATAATAATAACTGGCATACTAATTAACACATTGGTTCTTCATTGAATGAACGCGTTACAATAGAAAATGTAAGTCAGTGAGTTGGAAATAAACCAGTTAAAACAGCAACCAGAGACGAGTCCTTTACACGATATGGCTGAATAGATTTATTGAACACAATACTCAACCAGCTATTAACGCTATGCATTTTATAGGGACCGGTTAGTAGCGCGTTACCTGGTCTCTCTTCGGCCATTTTGAATTTTTCACGTTTTGAATAAATAAGCTATTAAGTTTTTGTAGGTCGGCCGGTGTAGCATCCCCTGTCGTAAATTATGTTGTTTTCGGCCTCTATTATAACCACAATGGTCTGCTGTGAGCTCCGCTTTTTGCCGCCTTGGTACAGGCTCGCTCATAAAACATCAAAACAAAAGGTTTTATGGAAACCTACAACCGCAAGAACTCTGTAGTACATAAAGTGTACATGTTATTACCGAATGGGTGACAGAGCACTTTATTTGGTCATAATTAAACGATAAATTGTGTATGTTCTGCAATAAAACAATACAAATTCTCAGGGCGAACAGATACTAAAGACCTATAAATAACATACAATATTATAATATTTTTAAATTTATAACATCTAACATCTTCACATATGCCCTTCCTGTAGTCGTATGTTTCCACCTTAGATATAACTACAACAAAACATGATTTTTATGTGCTGTAAATATAACTAACATATTATGTGAGTCTATACCGGCTCTCCCACCCAAGACTTCCAGATTTTATAACTTAATCGATGAAAAAGAAGCAAAATCTGAAAGTCTTGGACCACTTTTAATTTTGTAGTGGACTTAATGTGGTATTTTTCGATATACCGGATGTCATATAAGTTTCCAGATTTCCACGATAGAAAGCAAAATCCTTCAAACTTCAATAGCTTTAGACTGACAACTATAAACCACGCACCAGAGACGAAAAATAACAAAATATTTCAATGAGGCAAAAGGATGCTGTTTCCTACGCTATATCTTTTGATTTAATTAGCAAATAAAAATCCTCTCTGCTCGTTTTTTTACAGACCAAAGGATCTTTGAAATACTTATTCGCAATTTTTTTTCTTGAAAATATATTAACCCTCGACGCACATAAGTTTGAGTCCTTTGTCTGTGTGTGTGTGGGTACGTGCGTGTGTGTGTATGCATATGCATGCGAGTGTGTGCGCGCGCCTGCGCGTATGTGTCTGGCAATGGCATCGTAGCTCTAAGACGGCTGGACCGATTTCGAAGCGGCTATTTTATTCAAAAGCTGGTATATGCGGGATGGTTCTTAGCCATGTTTGGTGGAAAACGGGTATGCCGTTTCCAAGATCTTCAGGTTTAATTGTGTCGTGCGTGTTTGAAATTTTTAATTTAATTCACTTATAGTTAAAAGTTGTAAACAATAAAATTATTTTAAAGTGATTTTGTTTTGTTCTTTTTTGTTTGTGTATAATTGTCATAAGACATCTTCTTTATAGGATTTGACAAACCGCATAAGAGACAATCTATGAACAATAAAAAAAAACTATCTCTAAAAATATGATCATCCTATCTTTGCATTCTATCGACAACCTGCATTCTGGTTAACTAAAAAACTCTAACATGAAATTATCTATTTCTTATTTGATAATTAATTGTCAAATTAATTAATCAGATTGAAAATTAATACATTCACAAATAAATATATAATTCTTTACAGGTGTCGCAAAAAATGGTGTTCCGGTTCCTATTCCAAGTAAATTCTTTTCGGTTCTGATTCCGGTTCCGACATATTAGTAATGCATATTATTATAAAACATATATTATATAATCCTAAAAATTAGATCACATGGAAAATGGGATACACAATTAAGTGAATGGAATGGTGAATTTCATATAGGTAATATGAAATTATAAAGAACTTTAAAATTAATGAATTCGGTAATTAAAAACACATGTATTTTATTCTATTTAACCAAAATGATAGATATTTCGTATCTTAGAAATATTTTTTAATTATATATCTGTGCAACCTTGGTTTTATTTGCTGCATTATTCAAATTTTAATCGATTAAGGCTGTTACTAAAGATGTGAAAGGATAAAAAAAGTAAGGAGAAAGTGCATAGCGTAAGTATGGTGAGAATAATAAAGTCAATATTTAATCGTTTCGTAGTTATTGATCAATTCAATTAAGGTATTTTAACAAAGTTAAATACTTGTAGGTTGATGATTCAATATTAGTTACTTAAAAAATCAACAACTTGGTAGGCTTACCCCGGTTTTTAATCAATTTTCCAATTTCTGAAAATTAAAGAAAAATATTTTTAAAGTGTCGTTATAGAGACATAGAAATGGACCTTACTTTGCAAAATGCCTAGTTTTCTCGTTTCCGATGCGAGTTACGTGAAGTATTTCCTACATTTTCTCTCAGACGAATAGTTCCGAGTTACAAAGGGGTCGAGTATTTCTTCAAATTTGTCAATATTTTCCATTTTTCTTTCGAAATTTAAATCATTATCTAATTATTTATTATTTTACTCATTCCAGATACATATTAAGATGAAATGAGAACATCATTTTGATTTTGAACATTTTTATCAAACGAAATAAATAAAACTCGTTAGACTTCCATTTCTCCCCCTATAGTACATTTTTCAAAGAACAAATTTTCCAAGACCTGAATTACCTAGCTAACCAACATTTCTTTTTTGTTTTCAATTAGTATGAAGAGTATGTAATAAAATTTAAAAAAGCTTGCCAGGATAGGGCAGCCGCTTTATCCTCAAAATTCTTAAATAATGGAGTTATGTACCTGACGTTATTGCCATTTCAATTGCCATTGCAATTTCTCAATTTTTCAGAAATTATAATAAAATGAAAAATGCTGTAAAATATTCAAAAGTTAACATAAAAAAACCGCTGCCTAAGAAATCACTACTTCCATATCCAGATTTTCCATCCAACTCTCCTTAAAGGAAAACATTTTGACTATATTTGCACTCTAGTATATGAAAATAGTTGGTAACAGAATTTTAACAATATTTGAGGGGGATGTCATAAAAATATTTGAGGCGTTGATTTTTAGCATATACTCCAAAAATGCACTTCTTGAACTTTCGCTAGCTTGCTCTACTATTTTGTCCTAATTTATACTCCCTCCACCCCTTCAATGGAATCGTCTCAATCACATATCATTAGAATACATACGTTTACCTTACAAGTGAATATCTCAATTTTACTTTATAAACTCCTTTAATAATGGAGAGGAGGTAGAGGGGGGGGAGGGGGGGCTTGAAAAATTTTACAAATAACTCTGAGTATCTAGTATATACACCGAATCTCAAGTTTCTGTACTCTTATCAGCTTGCATTACTCATGTTCCCCTATTTACCTCTACTTACCCCCTACCCCTTCAACGGAAACATCTCAAAATATAATTTAGTTCCATATGTTGCTATGATACATACGTGTAACATATTTAAAGTGATTATCTTAATTTAATTTTATCATAGTATTTAATAATGGAGTGGGGGTAGTGGAGGAGTTGAAAGTGTGAAAAAAGATCAGAGGCCAGTGCCTCTAGTATATACAACAAATCCCAAGTTTCTGTACTCTTACCAGCTTGCTTTACTTATTTTCCCCTACATGTCCCTATTTGCCCCCAACCCTTCACCGAATATGTTCAAAAGACAATCCAGGTCTAGATCTCGTTATAATACATACGTGTACAAAATTTCAAGATAATATCTTAAACCGTTTCAGAGAAGACGTGCGCACGAAAAAAGTTACAGACAAACCGACAGACCGACCGACAGACAGACGACAGACAGAAATTTTCTTTTTCGCTCAAATTTAAAATCTCGACGTTTCATGGTATTTGAAGCCTATTTCAATAAAAAAATGTTTGAAGTTTTATTTATATACTTCCACTCCACTACGTGGATGTGGATATAATAAAAATTTCGAATTAAAAGTGAAGTGCACGTGTCGTCAAATGTAAAACATGTTTACTACATGTCATTTCATAAATATATTGATAAACTAAATCACCCTACGAGGATTTTCTTTTTTGTGACATTTTACTCAATATATATAATGGGTAAAATGAAGAAGTCTACGAATTTAAAATTAGTTTTTCAAATTAAGTTTTCAGTAATAGAAGTCAAAGATAAGTCTTAAGCAATAAATGAATTAGATAACTGAAACCTTCCACTTGAAAATGTTTCTTACTTTGTTTTAATTTCATGATTATTAAAGAAATTATTACATTTTCTCTCTGAGAGCGCACAAATTCTCAATTCAACAGCTGAATATAAGGGCCTTTCGTGCACAAAGCTTGCTTACTTACCAAATTATTTCTGAGTCAAACCCTAGAGCAGATGGACTACTATGAATAAAATTAGTTTTAGTTAGCAGGTACCGTACAAAAACAAGACTTAACAATACAAAACCGTGAACCAACTTTCAAAAAGTTCTGTTTCCGAGATGATTAGTTAATATCTCTATTTCGGCGCCATAGCAAGTTCTTTTATTATTTTTTCGCATATAATCAGACCTGAAGTGAAATGTGGGTATTTTGGGTCACCCTGTATTATAAAACTAAAAATATGAGACACTTACCTGAAAAAGCAGAATTTTGTTTACGACGATTACACATTGTTTTTAAAGAGGTGGCCTCTAAATCGATTAAAACCCGATAAAACTATATATTATGCACTCCAAACACTTAATATAGAAACTAAACAATATTGACAGGACTATTTTGGGCAAATATTTTCAGTTACTTAGTTTGTAGTTGAATCAAACTTTAAATTGCATACTAACATTAAATTCATTATAAAAGTTAATGGAAATTTCTTGACCATATTTTCTCCAACCATATCAAAAGAATTAAGATATATTATTTGACGTTTATACGGTTGTACTTATTTTATTACTTACCGCTGTTCTTGAATTTTCCCATAGTAGTTCGTTTCCATAGAAAAAAAATTGCAGTGCTGTTATAATTCATGATGATACATGTGCGGTAACAAACCATGAAGTATAAGTTACACTTTTCTGGTGGAGAATGTAGTTTTGTATAAATTTATCTTTCTCATTCAAAATAAATAAATACTGTTTATTTCTGTAGACAACATGGATTGGATATAAATATCGAATAACTGGTAGTGAATAGAAACAGAATAAAAACTGTATACATCATTGTTAAATTGACTGTAATTGTTAAATATTCCAAGACGATTTAGAAGATGATAAGTATATTTTAATATGAAGTGTTAGAATATTACTATAACTGTTTAAAATTAGTTTTTAAACACACACGGTCGCAGCGACAAAGGCTTTAAGTAGCATTCTAAATTTAGAATATTTATAATAATTTAAAAATTATTTGCCTACCTTTTACCATCATCTTCTCCGTAAATAATAACTATATCATATATGGCTCGAACCGGTAAACATTCCGTTTTACAAGATTAAATCATATTTTTTTGAGAAGTTAATTTTCAAAGATCAGAATTAAATTATTTTCTTTTGATAATAAAGCTCAATTTTCGACATCCATCGTATTAGATTTTTCTATTCCTCCTTTGGTTATCATATTTCACTTTTTAAAAAACCGCTGCCTAAGGAATCAGATTCATCCAGATTTTTCATCCAAGTCACTTTAAAGAAAACATCTTGACTAGATTTGCACTCTAGTATGTGGAAATTATTGGTCAAAGAATTTCAACAATATTTGGGGCAGGTGTCATATACGTCAAAAATAAAGTTTGTAGTTTATACTACTTATCTTCTCCTATTCACAACCTACCACCTTCCACCGTTCAATGGAATCATCTCAATCAGATCTCATTACAAAACATATATGTACTAACTTTCAAGTGAATGTCTCAATTTTATGTTATCAGTCCCATTAATAATGGAGCGGAGGTGGTGGGGTTTGAAAAATATTAAAAAGAAATCTGAGGCCTCGGTGTCTACCATATACACCAAATCCAAAATTTCTGTACTCTTACCAGCTTGATTTACTTATTTTCCCCTATTTACTCCAGTTTAACCCCCAACCCTTCAATGCATACATTTTAAAATATAATCTAGTTCCAGATGTCGTTATGATACGTCTACCAAATTTCAAGCAAATATCTCTATTTTACTTTATCAACCCAAAGATCTGAGGCCTTAGCTTTTAGTACATACACCGAATTTCAAGTTTCTGTACTTTTACCAGCTTGCTTTACTTATTTTCCCCTATTAACCCTATTTAATCCCCAACTCTTCAACGGAATCATCTCAAAGTATAATCTAGTTCCAGATGTCGTTATGATACATACGTGTACCAAATACCAAGTGAATATCTCAATTCTATTTTATCAACGCATTTAATAATGGAGTAGGTGGTGGTGGGGAGTTGAAAAATATTATAAATAATCTGAGACCTTGAGCTCCAGTACATACAACAAATTTCACGTTTCTGTACTCTTACCAGCTTGCTTTACTTCTTTTGCCCTATTTACCACTATTTAACCCCCAACCCTTCAACGGAATCATCTCAAAATATAATGTAGTTCCAGATGTCCTTATAATACATACGTGTACCTAAGTGAATATCTCAATTTCATTTTATCAACCACTTTAATAATGGAGTAGGGGTGGCAGGGGGTTGAAAAATATTATAAATAATCTGAGATCTTGGCTTCTAGTACATACACCGAATTTCAAGTTTCTGTATTCTTACTAGCTTGCTTTACTTATTTTTCTGTATTTACCCCTATTTAACCCCCAACCCTTCAACGGAATCATCTCAATATATAATCTAGTTCCAGATGTCCTTGTAATATATACGTGTACCAAATTTCAAGTGAATATCTCCATTTTATTTTAGCAACCCCTTTAATAACAGAGTAAGGGTGGTGGGGGATTGGAAAATATTTTAAATAATCTGAGACCTTGGTTTGTAGTACATACACCGTACTTCGAGTTTCTGTACTCTTATTAGCTTGCTTTACTTATTTTCCCCTATTTACCCCTACTTAACCCCCAACCCTTCAACGGAATCATTTCAAAATATAATCTAGTTCCAGATGTCGTTATAATATACACGTGTACCAAATTTCAAGTGAATATCTCAATTTTATTTTATCGATCCCTTTAATAATGGAGTGGGGTGGTGGTGGGGGGATGAAAAATATTACAAACAATTTTGAGGCCTTAGCTTGTAGTACATACATCAAATTTCTAGTTTCTGTAGTCTTACCAGCTTGTTTTACATATTTCCCCTTATTTACCCCCCAATATCTTTAAAAGACAATCCAGTTCCAGATTTCATTATGGTATATACGCGTGCAAAACTTCAAGTCAATATCTTAAACCGTTTCGGAAAAAACGTGCGGACAAAAAAAGTTACAGACAGAGAGAGAGACAGTCAGACCGACAGACAGACAGACAGATAGAAAATTTTTTTTCTCTCAAATTTATAATCTCGACATTTCATAACATTCTAAACCTATTTCAAGAAGAAAAAATTTTGAAATTTTTTTTGCAATTACTATACTTGCAATCCACTACGTAGATGTGGAAGTAATTATGGTAGTTATACTACTAATACCCTGTATAATTATAGAGGTTAATATCTCTTTACGTGGATGTACTTATTTCGCTTATTACTGAATCTATTGAAGAATAAAATCAATTTTTTTACATATAAATAATGAATACCTAGTTCTTTTTTACCAGTTCTCAAGCCGGCAATCTGAAAGATCTTCTTATGATGTGATACTTAACAAAATAACTAACTCTAAAATATATCTCCTTACTAAGTTCTATACAGTGTCTACAAAAAATAGATGTTAAGTAGAAATTATAACAGCCATTTTTGCCATTATTGCTTGACTGAACATTAGGAATGTAATAAACAGGCCGCGATTGGATTACAAGCATTCATAAACAATTTAATCTGCCCATTAACTAGTCACTAGCTTAAGGCATAATGTATTTATGTATATAATGTATTTATGTGTACTTGTATTCTCCAAAATACGTGATAAATCTACCGATGGATATAATGATCTTAGATATTCTCTGTGTGTGGCCACTTCATTTTTTATTTATGGTTTTTATCGTCTTATTTTGAAACCATTCGATGTATATTTGATGAGAATCTTTAATACCTTTTTATAAAGCCAACTGTATTGGTAGTTAATGTCATCAATTTTTCTTTAATAAAAAGTATTTATTTAGATATACCGATTTTTTTGAGCTATTGCTTTTACCGCCTTATTTTATATTGATATTATTAAGTTTTATCTCCGATTTAATCTACTGGAGCTTTAAGTGCATTTTAGTGAGTTTTAATGTGAAAATATAAAAGAGCAGGTGTGCAACATCCGAAAAATTAATGGCCTCGATAAATCTTACCATTATTCACTCTTTCCTCGGGATATATTTTTTTATATCTGAATTTATTAATTTGTAAATAGTCATTAATAATAATAAGCAACTTTGTTGATACATTGAAAGAACATAAAATGTAAAATATACAGGGTGTACCAGAATTAAAGCGATATAATGATCGCTATGACGGGGGCGAATTGATTGATTGATTGATTGATTTGCCAGCGTATGGTGGGCATTGCTGCCAATTTCGGGCATCCATGGAGGTTCGTTCCAACACGCAGCTTGGTCATCCGTCGAACACGCCCGGAACCAAATCTCGGATGTTTTATATACTGCCGCACCGGCTGCATACGCCGGGTTGGACATTGAATATGCTTGTTGTCAGCAGCCAGAGCCACATAACGGATGGGGTGGGAATATAGGATGGGAAGTATAGGTGTTTGAGAGATGCTTCTTTTAAGTTTCCATGTTTCTATTAAGTTTTCATTTGCCATCATCGGCTGGGGTGTGGTGCAGTTGTTTGCGAGATGCTTATTTGCAGTTTCCATGCTTCTTTTAAGTTTCCATCTATCGTCATCTCCATATTTTTCTTCTTCTAAGTTTTCTGCTTTTTGTGTCTCTAAATCTTGCAGCTTTAATTTTTTATTTTATTTTTGTATTTTTCCCCCTTTTTTCCCTTTCTTTTTTTTTACTTATTAACCGCTCCACAAGTAAATGTCCATCTACGGTGGAGTTGGTGGGAAGAGCCCTATCTCGCGGTAGCAATATTTTTTTTGCGCATTATCAGAAAAGAGGTCCGAAGGGATAGTTTGCTCACCCTGTATGTCGTTTCCTTGAAACAATCGGTTTCAATTTTGGGCAGTTTTTCCATTTCATCACCTATGTATTATGTTTATTACCTATATATTATGTTTAATATCTTTTCAATTTTGATCCCCAATTCTTGTTTAAAATTTAATAGACATAAATAAACCAATGCTAATGCTATATAAACAAAAACTAATCTGTTTCATTCATACATCTGGCTGGCTGTTGCTTATTTTATATCACCCACTTCAAGAAGGGACGAATCCAGGTATATATTTTAGAGTCAAGCAGTCAAGCAGTACACTTTTCTCCGTTGTTTATATACACTATTTTGTGTTGCTTTACTCAAACAACATAATTTAATCAAATATGAACTATATGAAATAGCCATACTCGCACTAATTTATATCAATCAGTGCAGAATTATTCACGCTTCAATTCAGTACAATTTCGGCATTTTGTTATCCGGATTTATCTCGATATCCCGTAGGAGCCACGAAACATGCGTCTTTCACCGAACTCGACGCACTTTGAACTCCGCTATGACGGGGACGATTTTATCTTATCAAATTAATTTATTTTTCATTTTGAAAATAACTACTTATATCGACTTTGTTAATAACTTGACAAACCGACTTCGAGGGTTTTAAAAAAATTGTCAATAAGAAAATCTTTTTATTTTTAAATAATTTGATAAATTGGCTTTAAGGTTTTAGACAATGGACTCCTAAGGGCTTCCGTTAATTCAGCTTACATTGCAATATGATGTTTTACACATGATTCCGACCAAGTCTCAAAGGACGCAAGTCCCAATCAGATTTATCCGGGATACAGAACGCCCAAAGGTAGCATTATGGTTATGTACTAATTGAATACTCATATGAATCGAGGATAGGCTATGGAGAGGCGACAGGTTAGGAGGGTAGAAAGAGACAGTTAGAAGACAATGTAGGGGAATGGTAGAAACCCATATATCTTGAATCCGTAAAGCCATGAACCCCGAATCCATGAACTCATAAGAGATGCTGAAAATCTTCGATGAGAGTTTCTCAATAAGTTGTATATTAAATGCGGAAAAGAGATTTTCGTAAAAAAAACCTACAAACCGTTCGTAACAGAAATAATCAAAACGATCTTTTTGAAGCTTTTTTAGAGAAAGCTCTAGAAAGGTCCTTTTTTGATAAATGTCGAAAACGAAGAAATGATTCTATAAACATACCTACAAAAAGTTGTTATGAAACGAAAGGAGTAAGCATAGGGTTCTTTATTTCAAATGGTTAACGAGTACGGAGTATGCACATTGAGTTTTATAGGTCTCAACCTATGCACAGTAGCCCCCGCGGATCATAGTATGCATTGTATCGTTTTTTGTGATCATTAAGTTGTTGTTAGTTATGCAGCATTGAAGCTCCCAGAGGTTTATACATGAATGTCTAGCCATGGGGTACAACAGATTTTGTGTATGGACTGCAGCTATTAGCTCTATTTTTACATCTATCTAAGCACCACATTCTCTTCGCCTCAGTATGAGTACCAAATCGCCCATCTCTCATTCAAACGAGTACTGAATCAGTACATAGCCATATTGCCAACTGTGGACTACAACTCGGATACATTTGATTTTCGGGACTTATGCCCATTGGGATTCTTCATTGGAATCATGTGTATTGCAATATGAGCTTATTTAACGAAAGCTGTTTTCCCTAAGGTTTATGCGGGGTTCTTTGCCAAGGAAGAGAAATTGTATAAAATATATTTTAATTAAAAATGAAAATTGTGCAGCAGGGAATTTCAACGATAAGACAGACAGTAAACCTATAATTACTTCTAACGTTTCATTAACCGCCTATCGTATCACCGAGGTAATTGGTCGTTTTGTTTGTCCATCATATTCTAAATTACAATTTAAGAATTGTAATTTAAAAGTTAAATTAGTTATAAGTAACTAATTCCGTAAATTACAGACTTCTGGTTTGATTCAATAGTGTTTTTTTTAAGTTGTTGCAATTTATTTCTCGATGAACGAACAGATGCCCCATCTATTTAAAAAAAATCCTACTTAGACCAAGAGTAAACGGGAGTTCATATAGAATTGAGACAAATTTGAATTTCGTTCGGTTCGAAAAGTTATATCTTCGTTTCCCAATTGATTTATCAACTAACTAACCTTATAGGGTATTCACTGCCCTTAGCTGTATCCATAATTAAATCTGTTTTTCTTTTATTCACCCAATGGACTGTGAATCAAGAATTTAAGACCAGCCACTTTGTGCTGGTGACAATGGTGTGAGTTATAATAACACCTTATATAGAGTGTAAGTGTTGTTTCTGGATATATCCAACTTCAACTTATTGTTGCTATTCCTAATTACTAATTTTCATTTTATAGGTAAATTATTAATCTATCTAAAAAATATGGTTGTTCATTGGTGTTGTTTAATTTCGAATCAAAGTTGTCCACATCCGTATCCTTTATATCGAATACTGCAGTATATCAGCCACATATTTCAACCATGTTACTCTTTTTATCAAGGCTTAAGAATCTAATTAAATATTAAAATGATTTTGCTAATTCAGTTTCTTGGATTATGTCAATTCTTTAATCACTCTAGAATATTAAGGCCTCATTGTTCGAATATTCAGTAGATTAACTTCCGCCATTTATCGTCCTGTTTATCAGAAAGCGTGTACGGCAGCCAATTCAAACTATTGTTTGGTGTAAACCAGTTTATCGAGGTGGTATCGAATTATTTATAAAATTTGCTTCAAATCCTTAAGCCTATATTTTACCAGTTTCATTTTCACTATACTAGTGAAAGCGAAGTCTTCTGTAAGTGCATATACACGGTGCAAATGACTCAGTAAACGATCCGTTAAAGGATTTCTTAGGATTATTAAAACCTAAAAATATTACTTAACAAATATTGACATTTCTACCTGAAAGCGTTTCTTACACCACTCAAGAAATAAAAGTAAGAAGTTATGCAAATGAGGAAGCGCTGCGTATTTCAGGCTTTAATTTGGTACCATTATTTTAAGTAAGAAGCAATGGAGACAAGTAAGACGTTTTATAAAATGGGTTGGTAATTTATAAGAAGCTGGTTCTCCAAAGGTAGAGACAACCGGTGAAACAAGTTGTCCAATTGAAACAAGTTTAACAAAAACAGCCTGACATTATTTTGAAAAACCCAACATACGTTTATACATTACTTCGCTTTCATTTAACTGTGATTCCAAACTTAAGAAATGTACATAATTCGTTTCGGAATTTTGGAATTCGTATTTAATTATACACGCAGATACTACGAGAAGAATATGTTTGATATAAAGGGTGTTCTAATCGAAAGTATCCACTATGAATATCCGGTGTTAATAATTTTCTGGAAAATCGGTGAAACACGTCGACCGTATTTCCAACGGCAACTTCTTTTAGCGTAATCTTTCTACACGTATCTTCATCCCTCTATCTTACACAGCCACCCTCGCAAAAACTCAAGTAGTAAGTGGGGTCGAGTGATAAATCTTTAGAAAGGCCTTTTTTTAATTGTCTTTACAACTATATATTTTTTTGCTTTTACTGGTTCATTGCCGAATAGAACCATTTTATTATTCACGATTTCATACAATCGAAACCATTTAAATTACCTGTAGTCCATTGAAATGTTACAAAATTAAGGCCGAACCTTGCCTAGACCCTTAACCACCCCTATTCGGTAAAATTGTAAAAAATATTTATTTACCTTAAGCCTCAAATTTGGATACATGGGCTCTCTTAGGCCAAAATAAAATATTGCCACTCCTTGAATGGAGGGGTAGGAGGGGGTAGTTTTACCCCTTTACGGGTTGAAAATAATTTACTTTTGCCCGACAATGTCCATTCAACCAAATTTGAAGCAAAAAGTAGAAAATAAATATTTTTTACCAATTTACCAAATAGGGGTGACTTTAACCCTCTCTGATTATCCCCCATCATATAATTTTATCATATTTGATATAAGTCAACCACCTTTGCAAATTAATATTAAAAAATGGGATTTCATAGGATTCTTTTTTATTTTTATTCAAAATATCGCGAGGTACCCTCTAAAAGGGGTGATTTTGGAATTTTTAGGGGTGTTGCCCAACTTTTAGGACTGGCGGACTCTGATTTTCGTAATCAGCGACCTAAAAACCTATATTCAGAGTATTTTCACACCTCTCCAAGGAAGGGAAATTTAAAATGAGAAGAGAAAATCATTCCCAATAAAATCAATAGAAAAAAGTTACAATCCTTAAATGATATTTTTCTTGAAAATTGTAGTCTATTTTTAATTACAACTTTTTCATTTTCAATGTTACGGTAAGTATCTATAAACCAAGATTATAGAGAATTCAATTCTATACGAAAAGTCTTAGAAAATTTTTTGTGAGACTTACGGTTATCAAGATATCGCAGGAAAACTGTTTACGCCCCCATTTTCAAGATGGCGGCCAAATGGGGAGCTTTCTACCCCGAAAACTGAGTTTTGTACTCACACTGACCCATCTCCCCCCCCCCCCTACACATGAAAAAATCTTGTCCTGCCCAAAATGCAAAGTCAATGTAACATTTCAATGGACTACTGTATACACGACATTGGATAACTTTTTATAAACAAAACCAAAACTACATGTTTTATCGCTCTCACATTAGTACGAGTATTTTAGGTAATATGTTTGGACTTTTTGTGCTTAGTTCATTACTGAACATGAACAAATGAATATGATATGGATATAGGTAATTGCAGCAGCTACAGCGCCAAACACGCCATAGGCGTTTTACCCCATGGAAAACCAATGCTATGGTAAAACAAATAGAATACAAAAAGTACTATTTGAATTTTTTCATCAACTTCAATTTATCGAATATCGGTCATTGATAACATCAATATTTTTTGCACGATAAATATCATACATCGATAGTTTGGTTCGATGTTATCATCGATATGAAATATCGGTTCGATGTCGCATCACTAGAGGTAACACATAATTGGTGATGTGAATCTAGTAGTCTCCTTGAGAAATACCCAAGTACGCAGATCTCTCAATTTATTATGTGTAGGCCCCTACCACTCATTACTTCCATGTATTGCCTACGGCTAGTTGCTGTCCTTCGACTAGTACAAATACAGTAACAGTAGTATAAGTTCCCTTATAAAGAGAGAGTCTGGTAATCTCCACGTCACTGCATGGCTAGTGTAAGTATAGCTTTACAGCTTTATATCAGTAGTATTTTCAACGCGCTATTTATTTAGATATACACTGAATGTTAATCCTAAAAATTTCAAAAGTTGTTATGGTTGGGGTAACTGATTTTGAGAGCATAGTTTTTCAGCAGTATGAAGGAGAATCAGACGATCTTATGCTAGCTCCGCATACGTTGGGCTAAGTCCAGCAAACTTCGGCCATAGCCAACGTGTGGATGGTAAATTGTCTTGATTGGCCGAGAATGGGCCAAGTTTGCCAGAGATCGCTTCGGTATCGGCAAATAGTACACGATTCCATGCCTAGCAAACCTCAGCCAAAGCCAACGTGTGGATGATAAGTTTGTCTTCATGGGCCAAGTTTGCCTGTGATTGTCTTGGTGTCGGTAAATAGTTCACAAATCAAAGGAAATGTAGGCGTGGTCGAATCAGATACCAATTCTCGTCAACAGAAAAACATATTTTTTTTAACTTACGAAAAATATATACAGTGTGAATCTAAAGAAACGCACAAAATTGATTCAGAATGGTTTAGGTAATATTACTTTTTTCACATCACCAGAGAGCTAAAGGAATACCACCAAAAACAGTAAGCAAAAATGTCTATTTCCATAAAAAAAAATTATTATGACGTCATAACTCAAAAACCAATGACGTCATAAATTTTGGTATAGTGACAAAATGCAGCATTTACAAAACTAAAATCGACCTGTTCGAGGATTTTTTTGACAAATGACACATACCAAAGATATGAATTTTGTGCGTTTCCCTAGGTTCACACTGTATACAATTATATACCTATTGAAGAAATATTTTTTTAAATAAGTTTAGAATGTCATGAAACGTGGAAATTTAAAATTTGAGCAAAAGAAAAATGTTTTACCCACCATCCATTTTATAGTAGTAAACTTATTCGTATTTTTTTAAATAATTGATTTAGAATATCATGAAATGTGGAAATTTTAAATGAGAGCAAAACATTTTTTCCATTATCTACTCTATAGTAGTGGTAATTTTTTTTTTCAATTTTCAGCAATTTTTACTTTCCTCGCATAAGTACCGTATTCGAGAAAAAATTCTCCATCCGAGATTTTTTCGGATATTCACGTTTCAGATCATGTACAGTACGAAATTATAGGTTCCTATATTGTCAGTCTGTCTGTCTGTCTGTTGGTGCATTAACTAAAAAATTACTAGTCTTTCACGGAAAAATATACAGGGTGGAATATCTAACGGGAATGGATAATGAAATAAAAAAAATCGCTGAAATCTAAAATTTCCACGTGTTGTGAGATTCTAATATTTTTAACAAATTTTGTTTCAAAAAAGAATTTTAATTTTTTTTTTAACACTATAGACTGACTGAAAAAGAAAACATTACGTTTGCTCTAATTTAAAATTTCCACGTTTTGTGACAATCTAAACCTACTTTAAAAAATATTTTAAACATTTTTTCACTACTAGAATAGATGAAATAAAATTTTTGTGCTCAAATTTAAAATTTCCACGCTTCATGACATTCTAGACCTACTACAAAAAAAAATGTAGTCACTGCTATACTTCCACTCCACTACGTGGATGTGGAACTAATGACAGATGGCAATAATATTTGGCATATAGTTAACACACTTGGCAAGGAAGACACCTATTATAGTTTTATTGAAAAATATACAGGGTGATCATCCTAAGAGATAACTCAATCATAGGTATTTACTCAAGCCTTCCATATTTAATATGGAATTTTTGCTGTTGGATGACCACTCCGTAAATTTTTTGGACCAAAAGTTGCCGGGGTTTCTTTGTAATAATAGTGATAACTACATTCCGATTATTATTCTCATATGTCTTTTCGTAACTAATCATTTTTTAGAGTGACCTCCCTGTATAAAAAAGAGGGAAATTCTGTGTAAATACCTTTACCGATTTTTTTCATTTTCAAAATTTTCTTTTTATTTTCAGAAACATTTAAAGAAATTGGTTTAGAATGTCATGAAACGTGGAAATTTTACATTTGAGCAAAAACCATTTTTTTCCGTTTATTCGTACTTATTTAAAAATTTTTTCCAAATTTTCTTTTCTGAAATAGGTTTGGAATGTCATAAAACGTGTAAATTTTAAATTTGAGATAAAACAATTTTTTCTTCATTATCTATTCCCTTTAGGCGGTCAACCCTGTTTACTTTCCAGTGAAAGTATAGAACTATTTCTTTGGCGGCAGTAGCATCAGCTACTTACCAAATTTGACTGATCTCTGTCAAGTCGTTTTTTAGTTAATGCACCAAGACACCGACAGACAGACAGGCCGACTGATGGAAGTGAAAAATCTATATTTTTGTAATCTGCATGATCTGAAACTCCGAAGAAATCTCGCACGGTGATTTTTTTATCGAATACAATACTTCCCCTCGGTATATGCAAAGGAGGTAAAAATTGTAGAAAAATCTGCGAGAGATTACTCTGTTCTATTTTTATGTACCGTTGTCATCCACCATCTTCTTTTCCGTCGAGGTTTTTTGTTAGTTGCGACATTCGCTTGTAATAAATAATGAATGTACCTAAAGCAGCCATTGCCGCCGCAGCAGCAATTTCCACGTCTATCATTTTCTAGGTTCTAGCAAGCACTGCTGTATTGGCAAGTGTGGCCAGAGCCTTTCCAGCGATTTCGGTAGAATAGGTTGAAATTTTTCGGTACATTTCGTATCGATGCGCGAAACAGGAAATTTCAAAAAACAAATTTCACTCACTTTGTAATCACCGTTCTTTTTATTTTAGTGATATCGACTTAAGAAAACGGTTCGACACAATTTTATAACAAATAAGTATTTCCGTAGACTTCATCCAAATTCGGTAGCTGTGGCATCGCTGATGTCGGCCAACGTCTGGATGGTATATTTGTCGACAAATGTTTCAGCAATTGTTTTGGCAATTGTTTTGGCCACAATATGATCCAACGTGCGGAGCTAGCATTTACATTGAGAACATCGAACATCTTCGATAAACAAGTGTTTATATATTACGTATTGCTTTTTAAGGAGTCTGGTGGACTCGACGTCACCAGGAGTGCGATATTTTTCCACGTTACCAGTTTTACGGATTAATCAAATAGATATTCGCAGTGGGCCACGCCCGACTGCAACTTCTATTCGTTTATTTATATTCATGCTGTCATAACGTCTAGACAAAATGATAATTAGCTGCCTACCATTGTTTAATCTACATCGTAATCAGAAGTATTGATTGAACAAGTCTGTACAATATGAATGACAATACGATATAAAAAGGATATTTTAGTAGACTAAACACTTACTTTAAATGGCTCAAAAATATAGCTGCGCATGTTTTACGATGAAAACAACGTAATTAAGAAAACTCTTATCAGCAATCCATAAATTCTGTGTAATATGATACTTTATGGAAGTTGGAAACAAGTAGTCGCCCAGTATGTATCTAGCGCTGAAAGAGGATGATAATTATCGTATTTTACCACGTCTAATTAACTTACATATTTTGTTTAATTTATTTGCAATCAAATGGTTTAAAATCTGGTAATCTTGCTAACAAACTTTATGAGTTAATATTTTTAGTAACTAATTAATATATTGTTTATTGCAGTTTAAAATATATACAAATACAAGTATGAAGTAATTAGAATCACTAGTTTAGTACAAGCATCGATTAATTTTAATTCCCCATCTAAGTAGTGCGGTGGAATTATAGTTATCGACAAAAAATTAATTTTTTTCTTCAATTCTTTGGGACTTCCTGCCACATGTATGTTTTCTTTCTAAGCGGTGCTAGGGGAATCTACAAAATATATCACAATTAACCAGTTTGTTACTGGTAAAAAACCTCTACGCCTGTGACGTTTACGTCAAAGGATCAGTTAAAGGTTGGTTTTTATAAATAAACAACACAAATAAGTATAAAAACTTGAAATTAAATATTTCGCCGACGTTTCGGAAATCTAATCTGTTTCCTTTTTCAAGGCTTTTTTTGAAAAATCTTTTTTGCTGTGTATGACAAATACACAGCTCTAAGAATGTTTGTTATATTCAATATCCATAGATACTTACTATTTACATAGAACTGTTGATATAGTTAACAGTTTTTTAGTTTCTATACAATGTTAAGTTTGTGAAGTTCTTCTTTTAACATTGGTAGCCAAGTTGTACAGACATCTACAACTTGGCTACCAATGTTAAAAGAAGAACTTCACAAACTTAACATTGCATAGAAACTAAAAAACTGTTAACTATATCAACAGTTCTATGTAAATAGTAAGTATCTATGGATATTGAATATAACAAACATTCTTAGAGCTGTGTATTTGTCATACAGAGCAAAAAAGATTTTTCAAAAAAAGTCTTGAAAAAGGAAACAGATTAGATTTCCGAAACGTCGGCGAAATATTTAATTTCAAGTTTTTATACTTATTTGTGTTGTTTATTTATAAAAACCAACCTTTAACTGATCCTTTGACGTAAACGTCACAGGCGTAGAGGTTTTTTACCAGTAACATACTGGTTAATTGTGATATATTTTGTAGATTCCCCTAGCACCGCTTAGAAAGAAAACATACATCTGGCAGGAAGTCCCAAAGAATCGAAGAAGAAAAAAAATTAAGATAATGCCACAAATAACATTTAGACAAAAAATTAATTTTTTAAATTTTTTTTTTAAATAGTCTTAGAATGCTATAAATCGTCGAGATTTTAAATGTGAGTTGTCTGTAACTTTTTTTGTGAGCAGGTTTTCTCAGGAACGGTTTAACATATTAACTTGAAATTTGGTAAAGGTATGTATCATGACGAGATCTGGTACTAGATTATATTTTGCGCTAATTCCGGCGAATGGTTGGGATTCAAAAGGGGTAAATAGGGGAAATAAATAAAGCAAGCTGGTAAAATTACAGAAACTTGGAATTTGGTGTATATACCCAAACAGCACAAGTACGTCTAGTGAACATCCACTGAACGGCCTGCAATAAATTTGTGGACGTCCAATGGGGGTCCTTTTTTGCACAGAGGACATTCATTGGACGTCCAATGGATGTCCAGATGTCACAAAAATTTGTATCCAGTGGACGTCCATAACATCCTGTTCTCTGGCCTGTTCTCTATTTCAAATGGCTTTTTTACATATATTTTCAATAATCTCAGTTTACAAAATATTTGCGAAAAAAGCGCCTGTTCTAGGCCGAGAATCCCGTTGACTTGTCGACAAATATATTTTCTTTTTCGACAAACGCGTGGAAATCAATTAACAAACATTACCGTATATGGATCTCTGAACACTTATGGACATAACATGGACGTTCAGGGGATGCATTCTTCTCGTACATCCAGTGGACGTCCAAAGTGTATCCTTACATCTTTGAACAAATTATGGACATAGAATGGACGATCTTTTTCTATACATGCAGTGGATATCTTGGTATGGATGTCCACTGGACGTACTAGATATGTCCATGGGCATTTGGACTGGTTCTGGACATAAAATGGACATCCAGTGAATGTTGTGTGCTGTCCGGGTACTAGAAGCTAAGGTCTCATATGTTTTATAACATTTTTGATCCCCCCTCCCCTCCGGCCCCCGTCATTCCCACTCCATGATTAGGGTTGATATAATAAAATTGAAATATTAGAAATTAGATTATATTCTGAGATGATTCCGTTGAAGGGTTGGGGGTTAAATAATGGTAAAAAGTGGGCAAATGAGTAAAGCAAATTGGTGAAAGTACGGAAACTTCGAATTTGGTGTATATACTAACAGCGAAGGTCTCAGATTTTCTTTATAACATTTTTCAACCACTCCACCAGTCCACCACTATATCACTAAATGGGTTGATGAAATGATATTGAAATATCTACTTGAAATTTGGTATATGTTTGTATTATAACGACATCTGGAAATAGATTATATTTAAAGATGATTTCGTTGAAGGGGTGGGGGTAAGTAGGGGCAAATAAGAGGAAATAACTTAAGCAAGCTGGCAAGAGCAAAGAAACTTGGGATTTGCTGTATGTACTAGAAGCAAAGGCCTCAGATTTCTTTATAATATTTTTCACTCCCCCCCCCCCTACCATCTCTACTCCAATATTAAAGGGGTTGATAAAATAAAATTTAGCGTATTTGCTAGCAGCCAACGTCTGAAATTCTTTTATGACATCTGCCTCAAATATTTCATTATTAAACTTCTATGAGCAATTATTTCCACACACTGTAGTGCAAATATTGTCAATACGTATTCCTTAAAAGAGACTTGGATGAGAAATCTGGATGTGGAGGTTCTAATTTCTTAGGCAGTGGTTTCCATTTATTTGTAATATTAATTCCTTGCCTATGAGTTAATACATCTCAAATCAAAAAATTCCTGATACACGGAAAAGCAATCTTATTTATTTTTCAACATAATGCCCATATTTTATTGTACCATGTTGATAGGATTTCAATGACATATGCGGAATTTGGGGGGATGGTAGCTTAATGGACTAAGGATTGCAAACTGGTGTACCTAATGAAGCGGGCTTAAACCCTGCTTACTGAGAAACAATTTGAATAATGCAATTGTTTCCAGGAAATGGATCGGATTCCGATACAAACTGTAGGGCCTCGTTTCTTTTCAGCTCACACAGAACCATTGAGGATTTTCAAGTGGTTACCTCAGTGACTTGTGAAATGGTTAAGAAAACATTGTAAGAAGCATTTGGGGCTGCAATGATCCCCGTTATATTAAAGGAAGACGGAGAATGGGTGCAAAATGGTCAAGCAGATGCACGGATCGTCATGAATTTTTGTTTGGTTGTAATATACCTTTAATTGTAATAAAAGGCTATCAAAAATGGTGGAACTATTTTATTTACGATCAATTGAACCATTGTCAACAAAGTCACTAAACATTTTCCAATTATGATTCTGTTGTCTGGCTAATTGGACTACCGATACTGACTGAGATGGTCGAGGAGTAAAAAAACAAGCTAACCACTATACTACTCGCCGATTTACTGCACTTTTTATATAATTGTTACCCATTCGATAAGATGATCTTCGCAGTTTTTTTTGTAAATTATATTAGTTTTTAACATTTTTTGTTTAATTACGAAACATTTTTTTAATAAGACAAACTAATGACTTTTTTCTCCTTTTAACCGATTTTGTTAAAAATCAGTAGGGTTTTACTTCTAGCTAACACTAATTTACTGTCCAAGTTTCAATACAATCGGACTTTCTGTTTTTATAACTTATCGTGCTTACAAGAAACGTGACGGACTGACAGACAGACAGATAGACGGATAGAGTTGTTCAGAATTATCGACTTCTCGAAGGCATTTGACACTTTAAATCACGAAGTGCTACTTTAAATTATGTAGGAATGACTGAAAACGTAATTAACTTTTTTCTTAATTACTTCTCTAACAGAATTCAAAGAACTAAAATCGACAATGGCATATCTTTTCCCCTTGAAATATCATCTGGAGTACCACAGGGTTCAATCCTAGGTCCTCTTTTGTATACTCTATACACTTCTGATTTTGTAAAAGCACTTCAGCACTGTCACATACACTTTTATGCTGACGACACGCAGCTATATTTATCATTTAACCCCTCCGAAACTGAAAACGCAATAAATAATTTAAACACTGATGTTGCGGCCATTGTAAATATATCTAAGCGCCACTCATTAAATATTAATGCAAATAAAACATCTGTGCTTGTTTTCGGTCCACAAGATGCACGGTTGTTAGTATCTCAACAAGTTCATGTAAATGTGAATGGACAACTAATTGCACTAGTTAACCACGCCAAAAATTTAGGACTGACTTTTGACACACATCTGAGATTTAAAGTTCATATTAATAACTGTATACGTGTGGTATATGTGAATTTAAAAACTATATATCAAAACAGACTTTTCCTTAACAAAAAAACCAAAAAAATCCTATGTGAGTCGTTAGTATTATCCAAATTTAATTTCGGTAGTGTGATTTATCTATACTGAGGATGCCCGCAGAATACAGGTAATACAGAACTCCTGCCTACGGCTAATGTTTGGTATTAGGCGTGGGCAACATATCTCACACAAGCTTAAAGAGGTAGGTTGGTTAAATATGTCCAGGCGACGTCAACTGCACTCCGCATTTCTATTTAAAAAAATTATAGAAAATAAAATACCTGAATATCTTCATACAAAAATAACAAATAGAACAGACGTCCATAACCTAAATTTGCGACATAAAGGTACACTCACCTCTCCCTCTCATCGTACGGAACTATTCAAAGCCTCATTTACTTATCAAATCACTAATATATACAACTCGATTCCAACGGCCATAAAAAATAAGTCTATTATATCCCTCAAGCGACATTATAGGCAATTGTTATTAGCAGAGTAGGGACAGTAGGGTAACTCCTTGAGTCGTTGAATAGAGAAAATAGATCTGAGCATGCCCTGCACCAATGTTTTCCCTTTCCGTGTTATATAATTATACGTTACTTGCCGGTGTGTATGTATGGGTGTGTATGTATGTGTAATGGATGCCTGTATGTGTATTTGTGTATGTGCTTATATGGATATGTTTGCTAGTGTACAATTTAAGATGAAAAACAGAAGTCATGCAGCGCATGACTACCTGATCTTCGGCTTTTTCCAATAATTGTATTATTATTATTTTTTTTGCAGAAACTCTATATTATTGAATTATTTATATTTATATTGGAAATAAAGACCTTTTATTATTATTATTATTATTAATTCGATCATCAACACAGTAATATGTAAATTGTTTCTCCAGGAGCAATATTACCGACTTTAGAAATGTGCCGATCGAATGCAATATACTCTTCACTTTATATTTGCGAAGAGTAGAAAACAAAACTAAATCTATTTTTACCGAATTCAATATTAATATCAATATTTTGTAAAGTCTAATTAACCGAGTGGCTGAGTGAAATTTTATTTATTAATTTTTAGTTACTTTTTTTGAAGGTGATTCAAATTTTTTTAAAAAGTTTTTTACACTTTCCATGACATAGACGTATTTTGTTATATTTTGCTTTAATATTATGCTCTTCGCAAATACAAAACGGAAAGTATATTGCATTCGACCGGCATATTTCTAAAACTGGTAATATATCTCATAGAGAGAAAATGTACATATCACTATGTTAGTTATCGAATTCTGAACAACTTTCAAAATATCCGTCCGTCTGTCTGTGTGTTTGTTCGTCCTTCACGTTTCTTGTAAGCACGATAACTTAAGAACGAAAAGTCCGATTGTATTGCTTGGAGAGTAAGTTAGTGTCAGCTAGAGAGAGAACTCTTGTTAACAAAATCGGCCAATAAATAAAAATTCATGAGTTTATTCAAATTAAGAAAAAAAGTTTTGTAATTAAACAGAAAATGTTTAAAACTGATATTATTTACAAAAAAACTTCAAAGAGGATCCTATAGAATGTGCAACAAAAAAATAAAAAGTGTGGTAAATAAAACAATTATTGATTTATTATTTAAAAAAAATATGTTTTTTTATGTTTTGTAATTAAACTAAAAATATCTCAAACTAATATTATTTGCAAAAAAAACTGGAAGAGTATCCTATAGAATATGCAACAATTATACAAAAAGTGCAGTAAATCAGCACACAGTATAACGGTTAGCTTGTTTTTATTTTGGGCAAGCGCATATGCGTTTTGATTACACTCGTATCTCCATATAAGAATTCTTTCGATTTTGTTATTTGTTCATTTTTACATTGACCTTAAAATCGACATCGAGCGATGGTGACATTTTATTTCATACGTTTTAGTGACTGTTTTAAGGCGGTTTAATTAAAAAATATATCCATTTATTATTATTGTTATTAGTAGGTACCTTATATAGTTTCATGCAAATCTACAACTTTATGCAATTATGGTATGGTGAATCCAATTCACCATTTAAAAATTCAGATCTGGTATCAGCTATTTCAAAAATACCTGATATGCTTTCAACCTGCACACAATGATAGAAAATACGTGATATAAAAGCTAATGAAAATTAGTACTACCGCTCCATTAATGACCAACTTAATCTAACCAATTAACTTAATAAGAATGTCAGCTTTACCGAACTTTTTATTATACTAATATACATACAGGGTGTTTTAGGTATGCGATAATTAATTTAGATGGGTGATTCTACATAAAGAAATATGAAAGAAAGTTCATATAAACATAAGTCTGGAAATCCCGCTAAGGGCGCTGCGGGCCTTTGAAGGGGACACCAAAAATTAGTGAAATTGTATTTATTATTCTCTTGAATAAACCATGAAAAAGTAACAGATTATTACTACTTAAAGCACTCAACAGGTTTAAAAGATTATCACATTAAATTATATGTTTAAAATGGGCGCCATTCATTTCCACACAAGCACGAAGACTGGAAAAATTCCTTTAGGTTCAAATTTCTCGAAACCGCGTTACAACAAGGTAATCCTTTTGTGTATTTATAGCCAAGGAATCATATTTCGATGAGACAATTCACATTAAAAAATTTGGGAGAGAAGGAAGTCCCCCCTTTCCAATTTTGTGCACCCCTGATTAAATTTACCCTTGGTGAATAACATCATATAATGTCCTTTACTGATATCGAATCACGTGCAAAAACTAGTCATCGTAGCTCAGAGCCCCCTTCAGAGGCCCGCAGAGCCTTTAGGGGGGATTTTCGGACTCATGTTTATATGAACTTATTTTCTTATTTTCTGTTGTAGAGTCACCCCTAGAAATTAATTACCGCATACCTGAAACACCCTGTATAATTAGTTTCTTCTCAAAAGTGTAAATGTTTTTTCTTTGAATCATTTTCTTTATAGGATACTTATTAGCTTGTTTTATTTATTTTATCTCCCCAATCCTTTAACGGAATAGGCTTAAAATATAATCTATTTCCAGATTTTGTTATGATACGTACGTATATCTTTTAAGTCAATATAATAAACCCTTCCCTGGTACTGACCGGCATGGAGTTCAAATTTAATATGTCGATATCCTCAGTATTTTAAACTTATTTTAATTAAGAAAATGATATTTTTTACGATCACTATACTTGTAATCTACTACGTGGATGTGGAAGTAAAGTTTTGTACTGTAATGAACAGTTACCAAGCAGAACTTTAGGTATAGAATTCATCTAAACTGTGGAAAAAGTGTTCTACTAAGTAATTTTTTAGTTTATTTCGAAATAATTTAAATATTGAAACAATTTTAAATTTATTAACAGATCTGTTGTGTTGGTGAGCACTTACAAAATAGGAAAAATCTTTATACCCTATTCACTAAGCCTATAATGTCAATCTAAATGTTATTTGCACCACGGGATTTTAATTGAATTACGTCTGTGTTAGAACAAAAGTTTATTTGCATATTGTATATATTCCCTAATATTAACAACTATTCTCAGTTATTCTCGACAAACCTTGTATATTCCGAAAATAAAAGTACATGTAATAATATAGTTTAAATATATGCACATTGTTATTGAAATGTCTACAGGAAAAGGAGTTTATTTATAAAGAAAATTAAGCAACAGACGTTACCATCAGCATAACGATGTAGTTTCAACATAACGCCTTGAAGACCAATCAAGGCTTACCTGATGTTTTTTACATGGACCAAGCCTCGAGTGAGAGCGTCGCTGTCAGGGGTATAATTTCGCTGAGCCGGCGTTTTGGAATGGGTCCAAAGAAAATAATTTAACGTGAAACGTAATATTGTTGTTATATTCCTCAAGCACGGTCATCATTAAGTGAAGTTTTTTGTCGTTTTTCAATTTTGGTTCTAATTATATTGTTATGTTAATATGGTGTGGAGGATCAGTAATTCTTAAAGCATCAAAAAACTTTGTTTTTTATTTGATTATAATATAGATTACCTTTTCTTACGGATTTGATGTACTGTTAATAAAGTAGATCCGTCAAACTTTCTAGTACATAACGGAATAAGTGGTAGTGTTTTAAAAGGTTTGGCTTCACAATGTCAGTCGAATGACTGTTACTAAACTTCTTTTTTCCTACAGATTATCTGGTTTAAACGAGTGTAGTTGAATTAAACGAGTGTAGTTGAATAAAGAAGACGCAAGGAATCAAAGTGAAGAAACATCTTATAAAGCCTATTGCCAATGCACTATTGAATTTATGTTAGTTATTGTAAAATAAATAATTTAGCAAATTCTACTATTTGGTCGTTCTTAATAACCAAGAACGGAAGGCCAAGCATGATATATATTTATGTAAGATATTACTCTTCACAAGTCGCCGTAAAACATAGAAAAAGTATTATACTTATTGTGAGATATGCACAATAGCACAATCTCTTTTTTTTGTTGAATTTTTGTGTCGATTAAAGTGCCAACAGTATTTTAACCAGTTTTTTGAAACAGTTGGTTTTTAATTTCCTTTTATTTGATCTGAAATGTTGCAATTTGGTGCTGGTAATTTTACGTCTCTTATCCATGTAAGCTGATCAGTGTGAATTGTTAGGAAACATTATTCTTTAATTACTTCCACGCATTGGAGTGGAAGTATAGTATTCGTAAAAAAAATCTATTTTTATTTTGTTGAAATAGATTTAGTAACTTCGAGATTTTGAAGACTGAAAAAAAAATTCTGTCTGTCGGTCTGTAACTTTTTTCGGTAAAATCTGAGAAATTTGGGTCTGTTCCACCTTTAAAATTTTAAATGATCTGAGTTTAGACCGAGATCTGGGACAACATTATATTGTGAGCTTGTTCCGTTGAACGGCTTTGATGTAGATTGGGGTAAATAAGTAAAGCAGGCCAGTAATCGTCCAGAAATTCGGGATTTGGTGTATATGCAAGTATTCTATTTCTACGACATCTGCCCCCCCCCCCCTTAATCTTTTATTAAACAGGTTAATAAAACAAAATTAAAATATTGATTTGAAGTTTGGTACACGTATGTATTAATTATAATGTTGTGCTTATTTTGTCAAATAGTTTGGGGGTAAATAGGAGTAAGTAAATAAAGTAACATAGTAAGAGAGGTCAGAAACTTGGGATTTGGTATATACGGGGTAATTTATAATAGGTGTAAACAACTTTGGCATCTTGATCGTGAAGCCATTTTAAGAAAAAAAAAAGTTATGTAAATATAGGTCCTATTTTTTCAGTTACAGAACTAAAACAGATTTAAACTTCCTATTCAAAGCTGAATTTGTCGTTTCTATCGAAATGCAGAATATAATTTGTGAAAAAATCGTAACCAATTGACAGTTTACAAAATGAATGAGTTTAGTGCAGTTGAATATGTAGATACTGTTTATGTGTATGAGTACTGTGATGGTAACGGTCTTCAGACGTCTGAAGAGTACTGCCTAAGGTTTACACATAGACGTCGACCTTCTCACAGAGTTTTCAGCCGTACTTTTCAACCTCTCAAATATACTGGTTCACTTGTTGTTCCAGGTAATAATAGAGGTAATAACGCTAGAGATGATATTGTTAACAACGAAGAATATGTAATTGATGTGGTGTTGGACAAGCCTACACTGAGCACTAGACGCAGCGCAACACGGTTCTATTTTCCTCAAAATTTTATGTCGAACACTACGTAGTGAATAGAATAGAATAGAATAGAATAGAATAGAATAGAATAGAATAGAATAGAATAGAATAGAATAGAATAGAATGATTTATTGGTGTTAAATACACAAAGTGCTTACACAAGTCAAAGTACAGATGAAAAAATAATTTATAGTACAAAATTAATTACAGTGAACAGTTACACTCCTATCACATTCAACGCGTCCAAAAATTACAACCGAAAGATTACGGTCGACGCGGCGTGTACAGTTTTGTACTTGGTTGTTACAGAAAATTGCCGAAAATCCAATATCCTTAACTAGAATATTATGGACAGGTTTATTAGGAATGTTATCAACAGCACTCATAATTATCATTTATGGAATCTTCAAAATCCACATGCTGTAAGACAATCGCGATATCAACGCCGTTTTAGTTTGAAAATTTGTGCTGGTATCTGTAATAAAGAACTACTTGAATTAGAATATTTACCACACAGGCTAAATGCAAGGTACTATGGAACTTCCCTAGATGAAACGCTTTTTGAGGATATTGAACATATTCCGCTTCTTGATCGTCAACAAAATAAATATGGTTTCAACATGATAGCGCTACAGCTTAGTATCTCAAGGCGCGTCTCCATTATGGTCGGCTTTGCCGATCGGCATTTGTTGGCAAGTGGGTACGTACAATTCGGCATATGCCGGTCGGAAACTTCAAGAGAATCAAATCCGAATACACTAGTGGGGCAATGCCGATCGGCAAAGCCGACCATAATGGAGACGCTCCTTAAGACACGTAATTCAATGGTTGCAAGCACATTTTCCCGAACCAAGGTCTTGTCGCGGAGGTTTTATTCTTGGCCCCCAAGGTCTCCCGACTTAAACCCTTTGGATTTTTTCTTTGGGGTGATTCAAGCAATTGGTTTGCAATGTCGCACAAAACAGACGTGAACAGTTACTTGACTAAATAATAGCTAGATCTAATGATACTTATTCGTCAAGATAGTGCAACAATAGCGCGTGTTTACGACTTAATGGTTTGCAGGTGTCATGCTTGCATTCGAGCTCAAGGTGGACATTTTGAACAACTATTATAGGCAATAAGTCTAGTAACATATTCATTTGTTACCTTTAGATTAGTTTTTTACTAGTTCAATAAAATTTAAGTCTGTTGTAGTTCTGTAATTAAAAAAATAGAATCTATATTTACATAACTTTATTTTCTTAAAATGACTTCGCGAACAATATACCAAAGGTTTTTACATCTATTATAAATCACGCTATATACTAGAAATTAAGTCTCAATTTTTTTATGATATCTGCCACCATTGGTGATGGCCGATGAATGGCCATCCTGATGGGCCTTTGTGTAGAGGGGTCTTAAGAAGACAAATCTCAAAATCAAAAGATAATGTAAGCTGGATTTAAATCGTGAAGGTTCGTATATGGAATCAGAGCTTATTATAGGTGGAGAGCCACCTGTATAGATTTTCTATCAATAAGATACATGAAAAACTTTGTGTGTGAGTACGTACTACCACAGATATACAGGGAGCCACTTTTCATAGAAGCAAATTTTGCACGGGTCACGGGATTTTAATATCACTTCCGGTCACGATTTCGTGTCATCGAATACATGAATAAAAGTCGGGTGTCAGGCTTAATTTGCCCGCAACCCTGAGACAACCACGATTAAAGTAATTTTCTTGTGTTTTCTTAACCCTTAACCGGTATGGCAGGGTCAATTTTGACCCAAATGAAATTATATTCTAAATTTCCGAAAAAAACTGAACACTTGCCAACACCGGGCTTTTGCTATTCGCTCTTATCGGCAAATAGCACATTTTAGTGTGGTTGTCGACATTGAGTCAATATTGACGTTAGTGTGAGAAGTCGATTGGGTCAAATTTGACCCCACCATACCTTGAGAAGATATTGCTGGGGTTAATGCAAATATTCTGTATAGATAGATAGATAGATAGATAGATAGCATTTATTTAACCACATGATATACAATTATGTACATTTGTAGCAAGTCGACAAAAAAAAAAAAGAGAATCTATCCTATGGTTAATAAATTCCAACTATATCAACCAGCAATCAGTCGTAGTTTACATACAAATAATAAATAACAAATCTACATAATACATTGACTAGTAAAACAAACAGTATAGCATAGTACACCGTACATTATCAAGACGAGAACATTTAATGGTACATACATACCTACAAGCACGTGTATATAAGATAAGATGCAGACAATTATGTGTATACAAAGAAAAATACGAAGTAATTCTGTTCCACATCAATATAAGTGCATTTAATGTGATTATTTAATCACTAAATATTACTGTTTGATGGTTAGGTTTTTATAGGGGTGATGCCCTCAGATAATCGTCAACCGAATAAAAACAGTGTTTCAATATAATTTTTTTAACAGTTTTTTTAAAGAGATCTAGATTTAAGGATTTTACTTCAGATGGTAGTTTGTTATACAGATTAAGATTTAGGGAATTATTTTCAGATTTTTTCAGCCTAAAACGGGTGGTCCTTAGTAAATCTGCAGATCTTGTACTATAACTGTGAGAGTCAGATTGAGTGTTAAAACTACCAATGTTTTTATGTATTTCAATAATGGAAAAGTATATATATACTGATGGTAAAGGCATTATACCAAATTTTAGAAATTGTGGCTGACAGTGTTCACTAGTATTATTGATTCCAGCAATTACTCTGAGTGCTCTCTTTTGGAGTCGAAAAATTTTTAAGGCATGACTTGAATTCCCCCATAAAATTACTGCATAAGTAATACGGGAATGAAACAGCGCAAAATATGTTGATAGTAGTGTGTTTATACCTAATATCAACCTCAATTGGCGTAGTAGAAATATTATACTTGGGAGAGATTTTCCCAGATAGTCAACATGACCATACCAATTTAGATTGTCATCTATAACAACACCTAATAGTTTCACACTCTTACCCTCAGTGATACCAGTGCCAATCCAGAATCTGACATGACACATCAGAAATTTCTCATCAATTTGGGACAAGAACTAATAAGAGATCACTTAGTAGTGCCCAAATGGTGAATATCCCCAGGGAATTAAAAGAGCTTATTCCACGAGTGGGCAATATCCCAAAGGAGGTTGATGAGAGGCCCCGTCAGAGAGCTCCTAAACGTGCAAGATGCTATATTTGTCCGCATGCTGATAATATACATTCCCTTTTATGTATAACGTGCAATAAACACTGCGTTGCAACATTTAGATGTAGTAGATGTATGGATTAGATTATAAGCCCGTTTAAACATGTTTGTTAGATTTTTTTTCAAAGCTCAAATTTTTTTGTTTCCTGTTTTTTCTTATCATTTAGAATGTTTTGAACAAGAAACAGTATTTTATGTTGTGATTTTTTCAATAATTTTATTTTTTTATTATTATTATTGGATTCCATGTACTTTTCAAACCATCCCTATATATTTTTTTTTTAATCTTTTTATAATGATTTTCTTGGCTTTAGTGGTAAGAGAGTCATAAATATATTATTTTTCTCTAATTTATGCATTTATTTTTTTATTCTTTACAATTAAAAAATTCAAGGGTCAAGTTTGACTCCGCCATACCTTAAATGTATATATTTTTCACCATACCAGTTAAGGGTTAAGTCATCGAATACATGAATGATTTTTTTTTAAGTTAAAGTACGAGCTTTATAGTTATTTAAAAAAATACGGTTGCGCTTATTATTTGCCCGCATCCTCCCATTTTGACGTCACTTCCGGTAAAATTCCATGACGTGAGCAAAATTTTCTTGTATGAAAGGTGGCTCCCTGTAAGTCTGTGGTAGTACTTACTCACTCATACAAAGTTTTTCATGTATCTTATTCATAGGAAATCTGTACCTATTATATTGAATTGAATAAATAAAACCAAATGCTTGTTCCAACTAAGAATACTTCGTGTTGTCTTTTTAATATATTATTACACTCTTCGCAAATACAAAATTGCATTCGATCGGCACATTTCTAAAACCGGTAATATTGCTCATAGAGAAAAAAATTTTCATATCACTGTGTTGGTCATCGAACTCTAACAACTTTCAAAATGTTCGTCCGTCTGTCCATCTGTCTGTCTGTCCGTCCGTCCGTCTGTTTGTCTGTCTGTTTGTCCGTCACGTTTCTTGTAAGCACGATAACTTAAGAACGGAACGTTCGATTGTATTGAAACTTGGATGGTACGTTAGTGTTGACTAGAGGAAGCACCCTATTTTTTAACAAAATCGATTAATAAATAAAAAAGTTATTAATTTTTAAAATGAAAAAAAATTGTTTTGTTTTATAATTAAACAAAAAATGTTTGAAACTAATATCATTTACAAAAAATACTGCGGAGTATCCTTTAGAATGTGCAATAATTATATAACAAGTGTAGTAAATCGGCGATGAGTATAATGGTTAGCTTGTTTAATTATTTATTTGGTTAATTACTTAGATTTTGTTTCGGTAATTTTATTTATAGTTGATATTTCTTCACATTGTCTTGCTACCTAATATTAAAAGATATACGGTGATATTATTTTTTCAGCAAGTATAGCATTTTACTAATTATGGACATTCTAGAAATAGTAATTTTAAGAGTATGTAACAAAAAATGTTTAATGGAATTGGTTAAACAAATTCTGAGAAATTTTGAAAAATGAATAAACTGTAACCATTAAGTTACATTAAGCATTGATCAAATTTATTGCTTCATGAGAAATTTCATGAAAATATCACAAGAGTCGAATTAAGCTCAAGAACTTCAATCTAATCATCTTAGCGCCAACTAGGAGAAAGAAACTAATAACCGTCATTATCTAATTCTGTCCTAAAATAATGTTTATACCCATCTACACAAAAAAAACTCCCACATAATAGAATTCCCGAGATGTTCCACCGATGATACCAGAGATAGCTTTCATCTTTATATAATTTCTTTCATTTATACGGCCCGCATTTTACAATCAAGATAGAAACACAGCACGACAAATCACTGAACACATTTAACTAGGATATAAATTAAACAATACAAAACGCCGTATCCCAAAGAAGGTTCCGACACAAGACTATCTTTATCTTCGTCTTATTTATATGACGATTCGATGATAGGTTAGGTGGTAAGTGCAAAATGTCAATTATTGATGTTGCTAAAAGGACATTGCTCAAACTCTTATCAAGAGAAGAAGAGTATATTATCATAAAGTTCTAAGTAAATGAGACTTATTTTATGGAATTCAAAGCACAATTTTATGAAAATACTGAACACCTTGTTTAATTTTTATGTAACTATCAATTTACTCAATACCTAATAAATTTGTTTCGACGAGTCGATTGGCGAAGTTCGTATAAAAGAACCTACCCAATAATAAGTCCAAATTAAAAAAATATATTGTAGTTTATGCACCTACATATGCAATATATTGTCCACGTAAGTTAGCCTTTTCCGTGGCGTACGGCTGTGATTCGTTACGTGCAGTAATGGGTGGCCGGCAATTTTCTTGCTGCCGGGTAATGGAGGCTAGGTTTGAAGTGGTCAGAGCCAGGAGTTGCGCTAATTGTTCATAGCTGGGTAGTCCCAAGCTCGGTTGGGGTTGGTCCGTTATGGCGGCAGAGGGGACTGGGATCGTTCCAGTCGTTTGGTTTTGGAGCACTATTTGTCTTTGGGGCGTAGCACTAGGTCTTGCCGTCTGGTACGGCGGGGTGACGTGGTAGGCGCCGGCCGACGAGGTAGGCGTGACGAAGTACTGTGCGTTGGGCGGCGTGCTTGGACTTGGGCTGGTTGCTGTTGGTGGTACCATGCAGTGAGGGGTGGCCAGCTGGCGGCGAGGTGTCAGCGAGGCGTCGCTGAAGAGTTGGGGCCAGTCGGGTGTGGCAGCAATGGTGTACTGACCGCTGGGCAGCCCTGAGCCAGAGTGGGAGGCTTCCCCATGTGTGGAAGCGAATCCAGCGAAGCGGCGATCTCCCAGCGTCGAGGAATCGTCGTTGGCCCGGGATGCTGTTGGGTCCACCATACAGCGAGGGGGCATCACCATATCATCATCACCACCCAATCTCTGTTCCATCGCCGAGTTTCCATGCCACGATGCTGCGTTGCGCTCCATGCAGTAGGGGGGCATCGCCTGAGAATCGTTGCTACTCCATTCCATATTTGTTGCCTGGGCTTCGTGCCAGGTGGCTGCGCTGCGTGCCATGCAGCGAGGGGGCACCGTCGTGATGACGTCATGCGTGACCCCAGTGTCGTGTCCTATGTTGGTGGCGAGTCCTGCCTCGCTATGCCTAGGCGCGGAGCCCGGCGACGCACAGTAGTGGGGCGCCGTCGTCGCGACGCCATGCGTAGCACTTGTGCCTGTGGAGAAATCAGAGGACATGCTTACCTCGCCGAGCCGGGTTGCTGTGTTGCTTGCTGTGCAGTGTGGGGCCACCGTCGTGGAGACGTCGGGCGTGACCCCCGTACCCCTTGTCAGGGCGTCGTGTTGGCGGAGCACTTCGTGGTCAGATGCTGTGAGGGGCGTCGTGCAGTGAGGGGGGGCCGACGTGGAGACGTCGCTCTCGACCCCAGTGCCTACTGCCTTGCCACTCCGGGTATGCATTGCCACTTGACACTCAACACAATAAAACTCAATTAAAACACACTGTCTGGTTACAACACAAGAGGAAGGGATAACCTCATCAGCATTGGCGTTGGCGTCTGTGCTCAAATGACTTCTGTTTCGGCAGAAGACTATTAGTTGCTGAAGGCTGGAACATTACTGCTTGAAGGATCGATCACTACTTGCTCGCTGAGAAAAAGTGTTTTCTTATATAGACTTTTTTTGTGCTCAAATGACTTCTGCTTCGGCAGAAGACTATTTCTTGTGCTCAAATGACTTCTGTTTCGGCAGAAGACTAAAACATGAGCACAGCGCGCTAGACAAGTCATAACTTGTTCGCGACGCCGACGCCGATGACACCACCCCCCTTTTTTGTGACTTTATTGAACATTAATAAAGGCATACAGGTTATGTTTCAGTTCAATAATTTCAATTATATAATGTAAGAGTGAGTGGATACAATATTTTCAAAACTATAAACTAAGAGTAAGTGTTAAGATATTTCAACAACTAAGATATTTTAACATATATAGACTAAGATTAAGTGTGGTAAGATATTTTATATAAGTAACTAATAATAGGTCCATTAAGATATTTTAGGTAAAACAAGATATTTAAAATTAAAGTATTTTATGTGACAAATCATAAATGTATTCTAGTTTGAACAAAGTTTTCGCCCTGTGGCGTTGAATTATTTACAATGGTATATTATCGCACGTTTCGTTTTTTCTGGACGTCGTCTCCGCGACGCCCGGGGCTGCCTGATCCTGTTGTGAATTGGGGGCTGCTAAGTCCTGCTGTGTTGCTCGCTAAGGCAACGGGATTCTGGAGCGAACCTGTGAGGCTGCAACGTCCTGCTGTGTTGCTTGCTAAGGCAACGGGATTCTGGAGCGAACCTGTGAGGCTGCAACGTCCTGCTGTGTTGCTTGCTAAGGCAACGGGAGACTGGAGCGATTTATTGAGGCTGCAACGTCCTGCTGTACTGCGGGCTAAGGCAGTGAGATACTGGAGCGCCTCGTGGGGGCTGCTAGGTCCTGCTGTGCTACGCGCTAAGGTAGCGGGATCCTGGAGCGGTGCGCCAGAGCCGGCTGAGCTCGGGCTGGCGTTCGAGTTGACGAATACTCGTGTCCGGACTGGGACAGGCATCTGGCTGGCGGATGGCTGCTGTCGGTCGTGGCCAGGCGTGGTCACGGCCTTCGCCCAGAACGGCATCGGGAACAGTATGGGCGTCGTGTCGAGCGGCTGCTCTTGTCTTGACGTAGAAGGCCCAGGGTCTGCTGGCGGCGGCGGTGCGGCTGACAGCGCCGGGGACTTCTCATTCTTGTTTGTTTGTTTCCTCTTGGCTGAGGTGGATGGGCCAGGCACGACTGGGGGCAGTCGGCGGGCTGGAATTTTTGGTTTAGCGGCGGCTGTGGTGCTATGTCCACGTAGATAGTCGCCATGTCCACGGAAGTAGGTACCAGATCCACGGATGTAGACTTGTGCGTTGGCATCTGGCTTTGGGGCAGCGGGCACTACTGATCCTGTGATAGTAGGCGTGACTGGCTTCTGGGCAACGGGCGCTACTGGTCCTGTGACAGTAGGCGTGGTTGGCTGTTGGGCAGCGGGCACTACTGATCCTGTGATAGTAGGCGTGACTGGCTTCTGGGCAACGGGCGCTACTGGTCCTGTGACAGTAGGCGTGGTTGGCTGTTGGGCAGCGGGCACTACTGATCCTGTGATAGTAGGCGTGACTGGCTTCTGGGCAACGGGCGCTACTGGTCCTGTGACAGTAGGCGTGGTTGGCTGTTGGGCAGCGGGTGCTGCTGGCTCTGGTGCAGCGGGCGCTACTGGTCCTGTGACAGTAGGAGCTGCGAGCCTTGGTGGGGCTGGATGTCCTGGATCCTCGGGATCGTCATCCTCGTCGTTGCTGTCGTCATCGTCGGTATCGTCATCTTCGGTATCGTCATCTTCGGTATTGTCATCATCGGTATCGTCATCTCCGGGATCGTCATCTTCGGTATCGTCATCTTCGGGATCGTCATCTTCGGTATCGTCATCATCGGTATCGTCATCATCGGTATCCACGATTTGTTGCAGAGGTTGTCTGAGCAGGTCAGTCTGGCTGGACTGAATCCTGGGAGGCGGCTCGGGGCCTGGCAGGCCGAGTGGAGGTGACCTCGGGGGAGATGGCTTCGTGCTGACATCTCGGGTATGACTTGGCGGGAATACCTTGTCGAGGAATACAGAGGCTATTAGTGGGGCAGTGGTTGGCAATACTGACCTTTTATCCTTCCAGGAAGGTCCAGCGTCCTGCTGTTCCGGGAAGGCGTCCATACAAGCTGCTTCCTTGGGTTCCTGTTCACCTGGTTGAGGCTGAGGAATGAGCGTGGTTGACTGGTCTGAGCTGAGGGAGGTAGCATCTGGCGTCACGGTGTTGACTGGTGACCGCCTGTCCAGGCGGCCCGGGCAAAGGAAAGCAAAGGCGGCGGCTCTGTTGCTTTGTTGCCGTGGTGTCAACGGGCGTGGTTGATACGTGTCCTGCTCCTGCTTGGCCGTAGCTTCGTCAATCTCATTCTTCTCGGTCGGTGGTGGAGACACCAAGGTTGTGGCTTGTTGCTGGGCTTGTAGTCGCAGCACTGCGTCCTCTGTCTTGGTCGGTAATTCTAGGCTGTTAATTTCCAGCGGTGGGGCCGGGCGCCCTAGTTCTGCCCGACCCATTGGGAGTTTCCCGATGGCGGTGCGTTGCGGGGTTCTTGCCGTGTGGTTGACTGACTTCTGTGCTGTGGTGGTGCCGTGGATGTCTGTCCTGGGCCTGAGTTATTGGTTGGACCTGCTTGTTGGCTAGGGTTGTTTAAGTTGGTGCCATGCCCTCGGAAGTTGTTACCCCCTGTCTGGACATTTTGTTGGCGGAAGTTAGGGTTTCCCTGTTGGTTGGAGTCGTGTCCACGGAAATTGGGGTTGGCTCGCTGGTTGGAGTCGTGTCCGCGGAAATTGGAGTTGCCTTGCTGGGGCTCTGACTGAGTTTGGTTGGTGGGGCAGTCTCGGTGATAGTGAAATCCCGGGCACTTGCGGCACTTTGGTAGACTATTGGTAGTATTACTCGCAGGCGGGATGGTGGCTGGCCTCGGCAGCGGTCGGAGTTGCCTCTGAAATTCCCTGTAGTCACCCTCGGCGTTTTCAGCCACTCGGCTCAAGCTTTCCATCGTGGCCACTGGGACATTTCTAGTTGCGAATCTTAGTTCCGGTCGCAGGAGCTCGCGCACCTCCATAACCATCTCTTCTTCCGGCGTATACCGTTCTACCCTCAGCCAGAGTCCAATTTTGCGTTGTATAAAAACGGCGGCGGGTTCGTCGTCTTTCTGTCTCTCCCCGTGTAACCTGGAGCGTAGCTTCCCCAGGGTGGCAGTGTCGTTGAACTGCCGCAAGAGCTTTTCCTTTAAGAACTCGTATGTGATGTTGTGGGACTTCCACATCTCCAGGGTGCGTCTGGCTTGACCCTCGAGCTGTTCTATAGCTACTCTCACTTTATCCCTGCCGTGGATGTCTTCATGGAGCATCGCCTCCTCGAGCTCATCCAGGAAGTTGACTGGATCCTCCCATTCCAGGCCTGAGTAAGTGGGCAGCGCTCTCGTTCTTCTTGTGGGCATCCTGTGATGACCTTGTATTGCGTGTATTGCGGCTTGAACGCTTCCCTCCATTAGTCTTGTCATGCTCTCTGCTAGGTTTTGTGTTGGGCGCCACTGGGGGTCCATTTCCCCAGAATCTGTGTAGTCGGGTCGTCGTGGATCCTCTTCCCTCCGGAAAGATCTGGCCCCACGTTGGGCGCCATGTCCACGTAAGTAAGCCTTTTCCGTGGCGTACGGCTGTGATTCGTTACGTGCAGTAATGGGTGGCCGGCAATTTTCTTGCTGCCGGGTAATGGAGGCTAGGTTTGAAGTGGTCAGAGCCAGGAGTTGCGCTAATTGTTCATAGCTGGGTAGTCCCAAGCTCGGTTGGGGTTGGTCCGTTATGGCGGCAGAGGGGACTGGGATCGTTCCAGTCGTTTGGTTTTGGAGCACTATTTGTCTTTGGGGCGTAGCACTAGGTCTTGCCGTCTGGTACGGCGGGGTGACGTGGTAGGCGCCGGCCGACGAGGTAGGCGTGACGAAGTACTGTGCGTTGGGCGGCGTGCTTGGACTTGGGCTGGTTGCTGTTGGTGGTACCATGCAGTGAGTTGGGGCCAGTCGGGTGTGGCAGCAATGGTGTACTGACCGCTGGGCAGCCCTGAGCCAGAGTGGGAGGCTTCCCCATGTGTGGAAGCGAATCCAGCGAAGCGGCGATCTCCCAGCGTCGAGGAATCGTCGTTGGCCCGGGATGCTGTTGGGTCCACCATACAGTGAGGGGGCATCACCATATCATCATCACCACCCAATCTCTGTTCCATCGCCGAGTTTCCATGCCACGATGCTGCGTTGCGCACCATGCAGTAGGGGGGCATCGCCTGAGAATCGTTGCTACTCCATTCCATATTTGTTGCCTGGGCTTCGTGCCAGGTGGCTGCGCTGCGTGCCATGCAGCGAGGGGGCACCGTCGTGATGACGTCATGCGTGACCCCAGTGTCGTGTCCTATGTTGGTGGCGAGTCCTGCCTCGCTATGCCTAGGCGCGGAGCCCGGCGACGCACAGTAGTGGGGCGCCGTCGTCGCGACGCCATGCGTAGCACTTGTGCCTGTGGAGAAATCAGAGGACATGCTTACCTCGCCGAGCCGGGTTGCTGTGTTGCTTGCTGTGCAGTGTGGGGCCACCGTCGTGGAGACGTCGGGCGTGACCCCCGTACCCCTTGTCAGGGCGTCGTGTTGGCGGAGCACTTCGTGGTCAGATGCTGTGAGGGGCGTCGTGCAGTGAGGGGGGGCCGACGTGGAGACGTCGCTCTCGACCCCAGTGCCTACTGCCTTGCCACTCCGGGTATGCATTGCCACTTGACACTCAACACAATAAAACTCAATTAAAACACACTGTCTGGTTACAACACAAGAGGAAGGGATAACCTCATCAGCATTGGCGTTGGCGTCTGTGCTCAAATGACTTCTGTTTCGGCAGAAGACTATTAGTTGCTGAAGGCTGGAACATTACTGCTTGAAGGATCGATCACTACTTGCTCGCTGAGAAAAAGTGTTTTCTTATATAGACTTTTTTTGTGCTCAAATGACTTCTGCTTCGGCAGAAGACTATTTCTTGTGCTCAAATGACTTCTGTTTCGGCAGAAGACTAAAACATGAGCACAGCGCGCTAGACAAGTCATAACTTGTTCGCGACGCCGACGCCGATGACAATATACCGTCTCTGCTTTTTCTTTCAGAGGTGTTTTTCTTACATCCCGGAGATATAGAAGGATGAAATTCGACATGGAATTTCCTGGGAACCATAAAACATTAAGAAAAATCCTATAAATGAAACGTCGAAAAGGGGCGAATCTATCGCCAAAAATTTGCCACGTTTATCTTAAATAAAGATATTCAATTGCGCTGATATTAGATTATCGAATGTTTTTAACACCTCTAAATACGACTGTATTATATTTTTTTAGTATTTTCAGCAGTCATCTTACCCGAGATGAGTATAAGAACGCTATTTTTAAGTTTCGAATATTATTATTTCCTGTTCTATTTTTAAATTATTTAAGTATTCTTGTGGACGTGCTTGCCGACCAAGAATTTAATTGTTAGGGGCGCCACTCGCACCTTCTGAAATATTTAGCGGTTTATTCACTCCCAGGGTGGTTTGTCACTTGAGTGCCAGGTAGGCCCTTGGAAAGTTTGAGCATCCCTTGGGAAAGTGAGGACCTACATTACCGGCAGATAAGTGGAAAAACTCAACTGGTAGTGATCTAAAAATTGTATTATTTGCACCTTCTGAATTTGGTGAGCACCCCGTATAATTTATTTGTGGTGGCTAGAGGCCTAGAGAGAACAGCTTCCATTTGCTAGTAACTGCTCTCCGGGTGTATTTGTGTTTTGATTGGTGCACTCTTTCTAATACATATCTTATTATCAATACTTTTATAGTTTACTTTGCTTAAATTTGTGCTGAAATCAAGGTTTTGAGCCAGTTATTGATTCGACGCACAGAACTGCTCATGTTAATCTTAAAGCTGCGTATATACAGAGTTTTCGAGGCTGCCTCGCGAGACGCGCCTTGGAAAGTTTGTGTCTGTGCTCGTTTCGAGATATCCTCAATCGAGACTATCTCGGTCTAGTTACTCGTAATGAGTGCAGGTATATACATAGACTTACTAGACTTAGTGAGGCGTGCCTTGCGTGGCGTCTCAGGAGATAGCCTCGGAGTGTCTGTATGCATCTTAAGAGTAAAAGTTCAATAAGCAGGCTTTTATTAAAGATGTGTATAATGGTAATAATTTCAATTTGTATTATGGTTATGGAGTGTTAATAAACATATAAAACATATGAGATCTGCATAACAGCCATGGTAAGTTTGTAAGTCCAATCCCAACTATACACAATGGTTAGAGTACTGCCGTTGGGCGTTATCAATTCTGAATACATATTTGAAGACTAACATTAGAGAAAAATGTCTTATTAAGCACAGAAAAATAGCTTTGTGCAGGATATATAAGATGTGTCACTCGTATTCTAATTAACTGTAGGTAGATTGGGTATATATGTATTTTAATTTGAAATGTTATTAAAGCAATAATAATAATAAGACTACTACGAAGCGAATGATCGTTGGAGTCGGAACTCCGCTAGTTGATTCATTGTCTTTCATTTCCTACATGGACGCTATATTAACCTTAGTTTATTTGGAGCGATCATAAAGTTTTGAGCACTTATTTCTAAACTTCCATTCATTACTTCAGCCTGATGTATATCCTTGGATTTTTACGTCAGTTTGAATAAAAAATTCTCATTTCCTTACGTTTTAGTCTATTTACCATGGTCGTCAGTGGAAAAAAATGTTGTGATTTTTAAATGTTTACACGCTATAAGTTTACATATTACCTTTCTGTTGAATGTTTTAACGCAAACATTCAACAGAAATAGATGTAAAATGTTATTATAGTCTATAAATATTTAAAAATCAGAATGTTGCAAAAGGTCATGTAGTTAGTAAATTTTTTAATATGTTGTAAGGATCTACGCCAATAGTAAGAAACGAGGTTTGCAGCTTCGAAAGATCTATCCGAGCTGTGCAATGTCGAAGATACAGCAACATTTTTGTATTTGTTTCAGTTTTCGTTCAATATTTCATGAAGTATGCGTCCTACAGAAAAGGTTATTATTCCTTTTTTAAATCAGATTTCATTTCGGGCATGCGTTTCTTGCGACATTTATGAAAAAGTACTCATAGCACGAGGAATTTATAGTAAATTTTGTGAAATTCGATGTACACAGTTCACATAGTAATTGATTTTTATTTTTTATTAAAAAAAAGATGTGATTACGATAATTAATATTCACATGCTAAGAGAGTAATCTGCTACATTATGTTTCATTTGTATTGACGGATCTGACTTCCCTGAGCAGGTGGAGAGAGCTCCTCTACTGGTTCAAGAAAGATAGGGGCCGGATAAACTACATCGTCGTCGGAATCCTCAAGTTGAATAGACAGAACTTTCTGGCATCATTTGCAGCAGCAAAGTTTACATACTGATGAGTATTCTAATCAGGCTTTGCAGCAGCTGATCTCCCACTACATCCTTCTCTATATGTAGAAGATATAAAGCCCAGTAGATTCTGCGGAGCAGGAATCATGGTGGTAGTAAGTTTGACGAGCTCCTGATCATCGATCTTCTATTCCCAATCTGTGGGGTTTTTATTAGCCCCTAACCACTTCTAAACTTGGTGGTATGTTCTATAACATTGATGGCTTGTTGTGTCTTCCATTGTAGGCAATCGACCAGGGTTAACCTTTGTGTTGGTTGCCAACTTTATGAAAAGCTGGCAGCTGAGATTTTTCAGTTCAAGTGTCCTTTTCTATATCACGCCCTCAAAGTGCCACGAAGTATTTCTCCCCAGCTTTGTCTATGGCCTCATGTCTGAAATCTGGCTGCAGGAAAACTGTAGAAAGTTCCATTAGGTGGGAATTTCTCTGGAGGACGCTGGCCAACTTTATTTTTCCCTGCCAGAAAGGTTGCTGCCGCACACAGTCCAATCACTGTATATCACATAAAATAGGCATACAGAGTTAAAGTTGAATATATCGATTGATTGGTTGTGATAATGTCAGTCACGTCTTATTGGTCTCGCTAGACTGTCCATTAATGACGATAACAGGTAATGCAAATAAATAACTCAATCAATTTCCACAAATTTCTTCGCCACTCATTGCTCTAAAAAATGTTGCAAATTAACATAAACCAGATATCAAAATGTGACATCAAGTTATATCTAACGGTTTGCCGATGTCTATACCAAGACTAGTTTAAAGCAATAAAATTCATATAATATTCATACAATAAACATCATAATACACTCAAAATATCATGCTTACTTCTACTACAGAACACCATAAAAAATAGAAACAGGTCTGTAGTCAGCAGGTTGCCAGATGGTTTCTGGCAACCCACTGGCATCCCCTGGAAAAATTTGAGCACCGCCATTACTAACAAAGGAAAAAATCAATTGGTAGTGATCTGCTTACAGACCTAAATGATAAAATTCTTCTTTGAAGGGAGACTTTCAAATCTGAGATGGTAAATAAATCATTGAGTGGTAACTACGTTATCAGAGAGAGATCCGCATAATAAATATTTAGATAATAAACGTAATTTTTAAATATAAAGAGAAAATAGAATAAACATTTGAACTCCTCAATCTTAAAAATACTCGTTACTTGTCATATGCCAATGCCAATGCCATGACGTAACTTTTCAATTTCAATATCAAATGAAAATGTTTATCGCGTATCTCCCGAACTACAGATAAGAGGACAAAACAATTGCAGCAACTATAAGCGACTTGATTGGCAGGTACAAGAGACAGATTTAGTGGGAGATATGAATGTATGCATAATGCATTAGTTATTGTGTATTTTGACAAGTGATGACGTAGAGGTATGCTATATATTGCCCTCCCTTATCGTGCCGTGTGGGTGGTCTGGTTAAAATATCAGATAAATGATAAGAATAATAGCGGTTAATTTGCCCTTTGACCGCCTCGGCGTTTCTATTGTGTAACATGCACATTGTTGGAGATACAGAAAAAGGGTAAGCCTATGGTAAAATGAAAAAAATGATGTTTGAGTGACCCTTCAAACAGTGCCATAAGAAATATATACGTCTAATTCGTTGTAAGAAACGTAGTCAACCTTTCCACCAAATTATATACCTATCAATCGAACCATTATTTACTCCTTATACAATGTTTCAAAAAAACAGACCAGCGCATCCAGAATAGGTCGTATATATGTTCTTATATGAATAGATTTCTAAATACTTAGTGTTCTATATCCGATGTATTATGGTATCACATAAATGAAGTTGCATATACAACTGTCGTTAAAACGTATTGCCTCTAATTTTTGCAAGGAGCCGTTCTTAAAAAATATCGGGTATAGTGTATCAAAATAAATGTGAAAAACCATCAAGGCACCACAAAAACGTGGTGAAGCAATTCGTATTAAGTTTTTAATGTATAGGCCAGGTTAGTACGAAAGCATATTCACAAATTTCCTGTTTTGGTATAAATATAGAAAATAAATAATAAATATAGAAAAATGCATTCATATTTTGACAAAATTGTATTATCATCTGTTTAGCTGTGTTAAAAAGAGATGAGATTTAAAAGATTTTTCCATGAAATAGGAACAAAATCTTTTTATTCATTTTATTCGGAAAGCTAGCTCATAGGAAAATTCCCATCCTTACTACTCTCACTATTTATTTTACTCGCAAATACAGAAGGAAGAGTATATTGCATTCTATTGCCAGATATCTAAAACTGGTAATATCGCTCGTAGAGAAAAAAATTTCATATCACTGTGTTGGTGATCGAATTCTGAACAACTTTAAAAATATCCGTCCGGCCGTCTGCCTGTCCGTACGTCTCTCTGTCTGTCTGTCTACCTGTCTGTCCGTCCGTCACGTTTCTTGTAAGCACGATAACTTAAGAACAAGAAGTCGGATTGTAGTGTTTGGACAGTAAGTTAGTGTTAGCTAGAGGAAAACCCTATTGCTTTTGAAAATCGGTCAATAAATAAAAAAGTTGTTAATTATTTAATTTTTTTAAATTTATATGATTATATTATATAATATTGTTACATTGGAAAACCGGCAATAGTCCCTATTCATATATCATATATCGACTTATCAACTGCAATAAGTTTATCACAAATGCGATAAGATTATGGACCAAGGTTTGGCGGTTTTCATTAATCTCGCAGTTAGACAAGGATGACGGCCCTGACGGCCTCGCTCGCTATTACAAAGTAACATTATTATACGATTTGCAAATATTTCTTTATGGAGAAAAAAAGCTGCGAAGAGTATTCTATAGAATGTGCAACAATTATATAAACAGTGCAGTAAATCGGCGAAGAGTATAATGGTTAGTTTGTTTTCTTTTTAAAATGGCACAATGCCAAATGATTATTTTCTATTTTCATAACATGCTGAATTATTTTGTATTGCTTCTCAGCCAAAATATGACGCTACGTATTTTTCCAAAACTGGAATGAACATACTTACTAGAAGTAACATAATGCATGAAATCAAATATGTACCTAGATTATGTAAAGTAAGTTTTTATCTGTGTATATGGACAGCAGGGGGTCTTCGTCGCACTTATGATTTCTCTTTTCGAATACTGATGATATCTGTATAGTACGGGAGTCCATCAATAAAAGTGGATCGGGCACAGCAGTTGCCGCAGCTTGGTGGAGATGTTGTAGGTATCTGTAGGTACCATTTCCCCTCAACGGCAGATCACGTCACCGCGCCCTTTTCGAGAGAGGCAAAAACAAAGGACCGCTTAAATGCCAAAACATTACGAAACAATTCAGACACATTTTTTGGGCAAGAATAAGCATCTTTTGTCTCTTGGTGTTTTTTCCCAAAGTACTTCTTTCTCCCAAAAAAAAAACAGCAAAAAAATAATTCATAGAATTTTATTAATTAGTTTAGGGCGATGGAAACCTTTTAGCGAAAAACTCCAGGTGCCAAACATGGCTAATTTTTGTAGAGAGAACACGTCTGCCGGTTTTTAGAATTTTTTAGGCAAAAATAGATAACTTTTACCTCTTAAACCTTTTCTTTAAAGTGCTTCCTTCTCCCGTAGAACGGGTCTCCGATCGCCCTGTTTATTCAATTCTTACCTTTGAAAAATTGACTTGCGGACGTGCTAATCGGCGACTGTTTTTAAGTGGTTTCCCGAGTTCTAATCCCAGCCGAGGATACTTTTTTTTTCATTTTCAATTTTTGGCAGATATTTTTGATTCTATAATTGCTATTTGCTCCGTTCTACTGCATGTTTTGCATTTTTCACCGCCGAATAGCCTTGAGCCTGACAAATTATAATAGACTGTTTTTTTGTACTATAATGTAATGTAAAACATAGTACCTACAAAATATTGTTCTACCTACGGTCAAAAATAAATGAAATTTATCTAGAATAATTTGCAGTTTTTTTACTCCACATAGGTTCAATAAAATTATCGGCTAAACTCATAAAACAGTTATTCAGGCCACAAGAAAATATGTCCCATAAGCTTATACTGCTCCCGAGAAGCAGCGTTGTACCACGCACACCGATATTTCACTAAAGGATGAAAATCAATGGTGTTTCTCACGTCCTACCTATATTAAAGGTATGTGAAGCACACGTGCTTCTTATGGCAGTCAACGTATTAATAATATGTGCAAGTAAAAAAAAACGTACTTTCGATACACTCAAAATAATATTGCATTATCTCTAATATTTCTATCCACAACGCCTCTATACCATCTGAAATTCTTATACATGCATTTTGCTATCCAAAATTGAATTTTTTATTCAATTTTCGATAGTAAAAAGGGACGGAATTGAAATGATGGAAACTAAATTTTTTATGCAATCGAGATATAAATTCAAAACGTTACAAATCGTTTTATTAAACTATTTTCTGCCCTGTGATTTCAGCAACGTCTACCAAAGATTTAGTCACCCTATAGTGGAGGTAGAATGTAATTTTAAATCGAAATAGTGCAGATTAATATTCCGCGGCGGAAAATGTAAAACTTCTCCGAGAAATGCAATAGAGCGGAGCGAATAGCAATTATAGAATCAAAAATATCTGCCAAAAATTGAAAACGAAAAAAAAAATTCCCGGGATTCGAACTCGGGAAACCACTTAAAAATAGTCGCCGATTAGCACGACCGCAAGTCAATTTTTCAAACATAAGAACTGAACAAATATGGCGTTCGGAGACTCGTTCTATGTCTCGATGGCGAGGAAAAGGTCGGCAGTGACCTTATAACATGAATCGTGAGGTGAAAATCGAAAATTGGGACCGGCAGGAGCGAAAGCGAATCTTCATTATTTGACAATTCGTGACAATTCGAAAAAAGAAATTTTCGTCCATCTGTTTTTTTCAACATGTTTAATTTCTTACTCGTTTATGCACCACTAAGAGTTTGGTAGAATTGCACCTTCATTATAGATACCATCTAAACTATCTTTGGAAGAATCTAGCTTTACAGAAATGATTTCATGAAAACTGTCGCTGCCTCCCGGGCTATAACTGAAACTGTTAATACACGGTTTAACAATAAATTTACAGAAAAAGAAATAGCCAGTGTTTCGAGCCAGTGAATATACATTTTTTTTTAAAGGTTTATTTTTTGTGTAGGGGGTTTTTAAAATTTTTAGTTTAACTTTTATTTTCAATTTTTCTTATTACAAGTAACTTAAGCCTTTCAAGTGATACATATTTTTTTAAACTGTTTATATATAATTCAGAAAAACGTTAATTCAATATGTGAAATAACACCGAATCCTTCGTCATTTCTTAGAACACAACGTTCGTTACACAAAAAACCGCTTTGATATCGGATCAGCCGTCTTGCAGCTAATATGCTACAGACACACACACACATACATAGGCCTATGCTGGAAACTTATAAAAACTTTACTTCTTGCGTCAGGGGTTAAAAATTGTATATTTGTATATCATATTCACATTGACAAAATATTCTCAGACAGAATTATCCTTAATTGGATTTTGAAGACCTACCCATTTCAGTGTCAATTTGCACCTGTACCTACAATATTTGCATATTTTCTGTATACATTCCATTGATATTAAATTATATTCGAATGCAATAATTCGGCCTCTATAAGTTTTAAACATGCTCTATACCAGTTCGATTAATTTTAAAGGAATTTTTATTGCTTTTACCCCTCACGAATACAAATCATAAACTTCTCATACCCACTATTAATATGGCCATAACATCATACCAGAAAATAAATAATCTGCAAAGCAATCTTAAATATGACATATAGTTAATACAAACTTTTTACGAGCCTTGTTAAGTTCCAAACGAGCTGATCGGCTTCTTGCAATGTCTTGTTTCTTGCCTATTATAAACTACTTTAGATCCTAACTACACACTCAAGATTGTCATGAATAAACCTAACAATGTTGTAATGCAGAACGGACTGCTTTGTAAACTGCGACGGGTTTTCTGGTTTTATTAATAACCGCAACTTGATGATTGTTTAATGCTGAAATCAATACCCACGAGACTATGTTTATACGATTTGGAATTACAAACGGCTATTTAACTTTACTCACCATCTTATTATGGCCTGGGATAGAGGAAAAAAGGGTAAATTAAGATGTAGCTAAGGTCTTGAACAACAACAAGTTTTGTATATAGTCAGCAGTTTGGTATATTATTGTTGTCGAGTTTTCTTCAAATCAATTACAACTTTATATGGATGGGGTAATTAAAATATGGAAATTTATTTAAATTGGCATTAAATTTAAATTCACGAGGAAAGCTGTAATTAGACACGTAATATATTATATACAGATAATATATATACTTAGCTCTTTTCAGTCGCCTCTTGAAAAATACTTGAGGTAATTAAAAATATTAATTAGTTTAATAATTAATTTAATTAAATTCGTCTAGAGCCTCAGAATTCTAATTCATTATATGAAAGAGCTATTATTTTGCTTTTGAAGATTTTGCCTACTTACCTTGTACAAAATTTACACCTCCGAAAAGAAAGTAAGAGATTGGTCAGAACAAAGCAAAAATGTGTAGGTTGACATTTTTTAAAAAAACCTTCCGAAATTTGCGATCATAATGCATCTTTTAGGTGCCATATCTCTGAAACACAACCACCTAGAGCGGACAGACCAACACCATTTACATCAGGGGAGTACTCTGCAAGCTATATTCTTGTTTATAATAGTGTGTCGTATAGATGTATGTGTGAGAAACTGCGAATAAATTGTCTGTTTTGGGCCTGTAAATATTATTTTTAAAAAACTGGTGGCATTCACCAGAAACAAGAAATAACCAAAATGAAGTTATAATAAGTTTTTTTGAAAAGTGAAGAATTTGCGAACATCGTAAAAAGTGTTGTCAAATCAGAAACAGCTAAGTTAGGAGAAAAATTACAAGAAAGAGAAAAAAAGAATTACAAGATGAAGTAAAAAATCTCAAATAAAGTAATATTGACTTGGTTCGATTGTTAACAAACATCGAACCCGTTCAAAAAGAAGCTTGGTCAATAAACAAATTAAGTAATATTGATAATAATGAGCAAGCTAAGAAAAAGTTATTTTCAAACAAAAAGGAACTGATAGCAAATCAAAGTGAGATTAAAGAAGATAGTAGTGAAGAACAGACACAAAAAATCGGGAACCGGCAAAAAGCTGATGATAAACAAGACCTATCAAATAAAGGAGATCATACACCGCAAGAGTATGAAAAGTGGGAATTCCCTAGGATGAGAAAATGGAGGAGGAATAACAGAACACGGTCAATCTATGGAAAGCCGATGAAGGGCTGTCATTTAAGGGAGTAATAAAATATATAGACTATCATGTATATAGATTACCACCAAATCTAAATGAAAATGATGTTATAGAGCATTTAACATAAAAAAATATTAAGGAAATTAAATTTACAAAAATGCAGTCAAAATATCCTGAAGAATATTCATCATTTAAAATATCTGTTTCACTCAAGCAAGAAAAATTATTTACAAACCCGAATATACGGCATGAGTACTGTGCTATAAATCATTTTTTAAACAAGTTGTCCGTGAAAAGCCAAACACAGTAAGGAAAAGTGTAATTTTCAAGGAGTTCATAATTCTAAATCAAAATGTGCAATCAGTTGGGAATAGTGTGGAAAACTTAGCAATTTAATTAATCAAAACAAGTGTGAAGTAGCTACAGTGACCGAACATTGGAAATCGCGCGAACAATTAGATGCATATAAGCTAGAAGGTTTTAATTTAGTTTCGACTTTCTGTCGAGAACCAGGAAAACATGGAAGAGTTGCAGTGTATTGTCAAGGATATATATCTGCCCGGATAAGGACTGATGTGAATAAATTAGCTGAATACCACTCGTTCGAATGTGCCGCTGTGGAAGTAAGTTATGCAAGTGCGAAATATGTAATTATAGCTATTTATAAATCACGTAAATATTGACACCGTTCTGAGAAAATTTCATGAACTCTTAGAATCATTATTTAACACCCACGTTGCGTTTTTTGTAGCTGGAGATTTTAATATAGATTTTAAGTAATCAAAACACCCGAATAATGTTGTCATTATTAGAATCTTACAATGCAAAAATTGCTATACTCGAATAACTAGCACAACAAAATCATGTATTGATAATATATTAACTAGCATAGCAAACACTGAATTTATTAGTGAAGTAATAAATTCACATCTATCAGACCATAAGGCACAAAAATTGTACAAACATAAAATAAAGGTCCACAAGAATATAAATATGCTTGCTTTAATGAAACCAATAGTCAAACATTTTTAAATTCTATGATGCAAACGGATTGGTCACATGTATTAAGTAAAAAGGAAAATGAATAATGATAAATTCACAATGGGAAACATTTATGACATACTTTTCAACTGTTTTCAATAGCAGTTTTCCTTTGAAAAAAGTAAATGTCAATAATAGTAATGAGACATGGAAAGATACCCCGGAAAGTTTAGAATGCAAAAAAGAATTAGTACGATTTCTGTAATACTGAAACATAATAGAAATTATAAAGGATTATATAACCAAGAAAAAGCTAAATTAGAATTGTTGTTACTTGAGGCTAGGAAAACATATTATAATGTAACGCCCCTAAGGACGTTCCACTCTGCTAGGCGGCAGCTCTCGTGTCGGAGGCAAGGGGTGTGGATAAGGAATCTGTTGTTCCTTCAAATTATTATTATTATATAATAAATGGTGGTAGTAAGGGCGCCACTTAACCTTGGTGAAGCTAAGGTCAAGAAAAAATGCCAGCCCTGGCTTCTGTGGGGTGGTTATAGACCTACTATAAATAAAAAAATTAAGTCGGGCTCTCAAGGTTATTTACTCACTTTTATAATTATCATTACAACGTTGCATAAGGGTGAATAGACTTAAAGATAGTAGATAATGGTACAAAAATGTCAACCCCCATAAATAGTACTATTTTAGGTTCACAGTTTGTTAAGTTGTATGATGTATGTATATGTGTTATATATATGTTCACTTAAGAAATTTAATCAGTAAAATAACGTATTATATATGATGTATGAATTTAACAGTTTTTATGTGAATATTAATTGACGGGACTTTACAAAAATGGTTCACTCTGACCTTTCTTATGTTAGGACCTGAGAGACAGCGAGCCAGGACATCCTCAACCAGCCAGCATTACATAACCGGGGCTGCGTCCCTCGACGGCGGTATATTTCGACGGCTGTGAATGCGGGTGACTAGCAGGTACAACTCGTGCGGTTCAACGACGGGCAGTTACTTTTCTAACGACGGCAGCAAATACTATGTTGTTTAAAATTATTCCTTACAGGACAATACGTAGTGGATTTACGCTATATACTTCCAGGGTACGCATATGGGGCACATGCACGTGGTTAGCTACTGAGGTGTTCGTTTAAGCGGTAACTAATAGGCCGGTAAATCTAAAAATATAAAATTTCTTTTCAGGACTCAACACACACATTTACTATAAATGACCGCCCACATGACAAGAAAACCCAACATACCTTTCGCTAAGAAATAGCCTTTTTCTTAAACAAATTACGAACACTCTCAACTCTTTTGATACTGGGATGCTATCAGCTACCACACGCGTGTTTTGTCGATCATTCAAATGGCCGCTAAACCCCTTTGATTCCCTAGTCCTTCCAAATCGAATCCACTTTGCTTAAAAATCTATATTAAAAAAGACGACTTAATGAAGACTCATAAATCGCGCAGTGACGTACGCCTGACGTACTTAACATGCTCGCACGCTGTTATTATCCATAGGTGACCCACAATACCGCTAAAGTTTTAAGACCAACATAAACGGGTGCCTAACACAATGTGCTCCAGTGTGCATAATCAATTAATCACTCAAACACACACAGTTCAATCTTATGTAAATGAATACGTCTTTAATATCTGTTTTGTGTGCCTATTGTTTGCATCATTTTCCAAAATGAGCCACATAGAGGGAGAGCCCAATAAAGTACAAAATATTCGTTACACAATCACCCCTTTCCAACGGTAGAAAAATAGGGATTGTAAATCACTATTTTTCATGAGAACCCTTCTGTTTATCTTAAGCCTAGTTAGTTTTGTTAGTATCCTAATCCTAGCAAATAGTACAGCCCTATGAACTATAACCTATCTAACCTAAAACCAACGTATCTAAAATTAACGAGCTTAAAACTACCGTTCCTAATCCTAAAAATCATAATTCTTAATACTATAGTCCCTAATGCTATATCTGCGCAGATTTAAACCTAATTTAAAATCTAGGCGTGGTACTTTCCATACCTTACCACCCATATAAAGACTACGAAAGACGCTTACAACAGAACATTGTAACTAAAACGGCGCCACTAAATGTATATAAACAATACTATCAATACTATGTGCTTGGCACATTTTTAACAAGACGAGAAAATGACAAACGTACATGTAAGAGAATACACCATACCGAAGATAATTTAACGTACTCACAAAATATTCACGACATGACTCGTAAAATGTATTTGTTTTATATATATATAACGTGACGCAAACGCACCGTAGTCGGCCGTAACATAACATTCAATCAAGATTACGACATTCCACGGTAGTGAACGTAAGAACAAACTTACAACTCTTCCTCAGAATCAGACTGTTCTAGATCCGAACCCGAATAAAAATAGGGCTTCAGGTCTTTTACGTGCCAGTTTCCTGCATTTGAGCCATCCTCGTATTCTAGAGTATAGACCAACTTAGACAGTTTTTTTCGGACTATACAAAGCACATAACGGGGCGCTAACTTCTTTGAAAAATTCTGTGCTGCGTCTGATAGGACCTTATTCTTTTTCCACACCTTATCCCCAACAAAAAATTCTACATCGCGTTTTCTCAGGTTGTACGACTTCACATTACGCTTGTAGGCGGCATTTAGCTTAGTCTGGATAACTTTGTAAATTTCTTGTAATTTACCTAAATCGCGCGCATAGTGAGTAGGATCCCCTGGTTGCAACTCATCGAAATTTTGATTGCCATAGTAGTCTCCAGTCGCAGGAACTACTCTTCCAAAATTTAAGAATGAAGGACTATATCCCGTAACCTCATGATTAGCGGTACGCAACGCAAAACCTATTTTTGCAATATTCTTATCCCAGTGTTTATGGTCATCTTGTATGTAACTTCGAATCGCTGCACCGATAGTGCGGTTAGACCTCTCGACAAAATTGGCCTGCGCATGATATTTTGCAGTATACCAAATTCTAGACTTATATTCCTTAACCAGATTTTTGAACTCTTTACTTACAAGCTGTGGCCCGTTGTCACAAATAATGTATTGTGGTATACCATATACCAAAAATACCTCGTCCTCTATGAAACGTACTATACTCGGCGCGGTGGCTTTTCGCAAGGGTTTTAAGAGGGTATATTTTGTGAACCAATCGCTCACTACTAAAAGATATGAGTGACCCCTGCCACTTCGCGGCAACGGACCCATTAAATCAACCGAGATTACCTGCCAAGGGAAGCGTACTCGTTTTTCAGCTCCCATCAAACCAAACCTAGCAGTAGTCGAAACTTTTTGAGCGTTACATACCTTACAAGATCTGACATAACGATATATGTCGCGACGCATTTTCGGCCAATAATATGTCAAAGAAACGCGAGCGGTAGTTTTTGAGACACCTAAGTGTGCGGCTTTCTCATCATCATGACATGATCGCAAGATAGCATGACGTTGTGTCTTGGGAACTAGAAGTTTCCACTCTGAAATATTAGTACTGACCGGTGTTCTCGACGGTATCAATTTATAAACATACTTATTCTTGACAGTCCATTGAGGAAAATCATCAGGTTTACTTAAAACTTTCTCGCGCATTTTCTCATAAAACGAATCCACCTTAGATAAGTCGATATCTAGAGTGATGCAATCGTCTACATCAACGGCGGCGGCTTCTAAACACTCCGACTCAACGGGAGGAGAGTCTACCGGACCACGAGATAGCGCGTCGGGCACAACATTAAATTTACCCTTCCTATGAACAATATCAAAGTTAAATTGACTTAACCTAACACTCCAACGGGCAAGTTTCCCGGTGGGATCGCGCATTTTGTGCAACCACTTTAAGGACGCGTGATCGGTAATAACGGTAAACCGAACTCCTTCAACATAAGGTCTAAACTTTTCACAAGCGAATAGGACGGCCAAGCATTCTCTCATAGTACAGCTATACTTTCTTTCACTTTTAGAGAGGCTTCTACTGGCAAAAGCAATTACCTTTTCCTCGCCATGACTTTCCTGTGTAAGGACACAGCCAAGTCCCGTATCACTAGCATCACATTGTATTGAGAAAGGTAAGTCAAAATTTGGACTAGTCAGTATAGGTGCCGAAACAAGGGCTTGCTTGACATCGACAAATGCTTTGTCAGCAGCCTCTGTCCAAACTATTTTGTGTCCCTTTTTTCTACCTGTGAGTAAGTCATTGATAGGGGACATAAGAGTAGAGAAATGTGGTATGAAGCGCCGGTACCAGCTACACATACCGGTAAACCTTTTGACTTCAGTTGTCGTTCTTGGTTGTGGAAAATTGACCATTGCCGACACTTTCTCTGGATTAGTCCTCAGACCAGCGCTATCGACAATGAACCCAAGATATTTTAAAGAAGGACGAAAAAATTCGCACTTTTCGATATTTACCGTAAGGTTCGCATCGGTTAAACGCCGAGCTACCTCACTTAACAACTCTATGTGCTTTTCAAACGTGGAAGACACAATTATAACATCATCCAGGTAAACAAAGATATTTGGTTCTAGTTCTGGACCGCAGATGGCGTCCATTAACCGTTGTTGGCATTGCGCCGCATTTGACAAACCAAAAGGCAACACGTTAAAATGAAAGAGTCCTCTGCCGGGTATGGCAAAGGCGGTCTTTTCTTTGGACTCTTGGTCCAATGGTATCTGCCAAAATGCACTGCGTAGATCTACAGACGAGATATAACGCGCATCTCTTAGCATATTCAAAATCCTATCTACAAAAGGTAATGGGTAAGAGTCTCTTTTTGTCACGGCGTTCAGTTTTCGCCCATCGAAACAGAATCGGTATTCACCGTTCGATTTTTTAACTAGCAACACCGGGGAAGACCACTCACTCATCGAGGGTTCAACGACTCCCAACTCTAACATCTTATCTAGTTCCGTATTTAAGTGACTTAACATATACGGTGATAACTGAAATTGTCGCTGTTTAAACGGTTTAGTATCACCTGTATCAATATGGTGGGTCAGTTTGTTGGTACGCCCCAATTTCCCGTCTCTGTTTAGTATTTTGAATTTCGATATTACGCAATTAATCTGAGAGAGTTCCTCCTCAGAAAAATTTTTTGTGGTGAGAACCTGACAACTCGGTAGATAATTTCCGGTTTCTAGAGTAGATATGTCAACGCCTCTATCATCGCGCACGTGCCAAGAGTTATCACCAAAATCCATTTTAATCTTAAACTTCCTACAAAAATCACTGCCTAAAATAAAATCATGCATAAGCGACGGTACGACAAGAACAGATAATATTTTACAGTCACCGTTTACGCAAAGCGGTAAATCAGCGGTACCTTGAATGTCTTGGCGAGCTCCATCGGCTGTGGTAACAAATTTGTGAGGGGATTTCTTTATTTTTATGTTAAATATTTTTAAGATATTTAAACCACCAGTACCGACTACAGAATTATTTGCCCCGGAGTCCAGTAACACAACTAATTCTTTATCAAATAAAGTCACCGTTATGTAAGGTCTATTGTCGCAGTTTTTATTTACAAAGACGGGAGACATGTTCTCCACTTCTGATCTACGAAAGTTGTCATAAAAAAATGTCTTTACCTGTTCCAAAATTGTAATTTGTTCCTTAGTGCGCCCTTTGCTATCTACTATGGTATCGGCCTGAATATTGGGAGATAGGACGTGACCGAAACGTCTTATCCCCTGTCGGCGTTTCCCGAACAATTAGTACAAGTTGAAACAGTTACATTCTTTTCCCCACACTTGAAACAAAACTTATTACGCCTCCGCGTACAACTCCCAAACGTATGATTAGGTTGGTCACAATTCCAACAAACAATCCGCGATACACTATTACTACTTCTATTTGAGGACGTATTAACATTTGCATTCGGATTTACTGCATTTACTCTCGGACTATTTCTGTTGCTGTTTCTACCGTTTCTATTTACCTGTGAACTACTTGACGCGTTAGCTCCCTCAGAAGATCTACAATCACACGTACAGTGACTACGCACAGAATTGTTCAAATTATTTTCACTCGTACCATTGTTTGCTTGACTAAAATCACTAGATGCAGAACAACCTGCGACAAATGCTGAATTCGAACCTTGCGTACGCATTGACAAAACTTCTTCCCATCTTTTACATGCCCTTGCAAGCTCACTGACTGACCCAAACTCTGTTAAGGCTAACCGTTCGTAATATTTGAATAACAAGTTTTCGCGAATTTTATTTACCTTTGTGACCTCTGCCGGCTGATTACTAAGACGTCTAAAATATGATTCCATTTCGGCGATAAAAATAGTTACTGACTCGTTATTACGCTGTTTACGGTTCTTAATTACTTTCCATAACTGTTCATCATTATCTTTTGGCAAAAAATCATCCCTCAGTCTTTTCACTAAAGAATCCCAATCGGACAGTGTCGGTTTGACATAACGCCACCACTCAAGGCCCTTTCCGATAAATAAATCTACAGCAGAAGCAAAAAGATCTTTTTTTGCAACACCTCTCGCGTCAGCTAGCTCCTCAACGCGTTCTATAAATGCTTCTACGCCTAAACGTTGTGAAACCCCATCAAACTTAACTCCCCATTTGTAAATTTGCAACGGTTTTGACAAGTGCGCAGGTGGTTGTACAACGACAGCCGTCTGCGCATGGTGTTGAACAACGGGTATATCTGACGTTACACTTTCATAAAGTTCCGCTTCTAATTGCAAACATGTAGCATAGGTCTCATTCTTGAACAATTCACGCTCCGCGTCAGCGCCATCTACGATTTCCATTCGTTTAACCCTTTCAGAAACATGCATTAACCTAGAGCGCAAGCGTAAGAATGAACTATCTGTAGCTGGACCCTCAAAATCACGAACTAAACTTTTAATGCTATCTATCGATGACGTAATAGCTTCCTTTTCCGTATCAAAATTAAAATCGGGATCCCTAATGTCGAGATTTCTACCCCTCTCTTTATTTAAAAGCCGACCTAAAATTTTTCTCTTTTCACTAATATCACGCCCGGTTACTACTCCCCGAATTCTAAGTTCATAATTAATTTCACTAGCAAGTAAATGGTTAGGTTTCATATTTATAACATCTTCCATTTTGTCTTTGAACAATACCACAGACTAGACTTCAAAGTACCTATATATATTAAGCGTATAATCTTCAAAATATCAATAAACAACACGCAATAAAAAATATTCACAAACTATAACAGATAAAAATATTAATTTACAATCTGTAAACGCCTAAATCACCCAAACAATTTTTTTTTAATCCGCGTTATGTGACGATAAATGAAAAACAAGTATTTATTCGCCGTTGTTCCGCCCTGTATATATACCCGAAATATCTAGATAGGAATATAGATAGTGCATTCAAATTATTCTAAAATATTTTGTTGCTATTAACAAACATATTAACATATACCGCCCAAATAAAATATTTTGGGACACCCTGTATAATAAATATTCATGACCCTCCTAAATGAATACGTAAGAAATTCGTATGGCTCGAAATAGTGAAGGAAAATATCAAGCAAACAAGAAGACACAAAACGTTTTTCTTATCAATAATGGCATAAAATGCAAAAACTCTTATCCTAATAAAAACACCTTATTACTACCTATAAGTTTAAATCTGTGTGTGAAAGATAGATTATATTCAAATTCAAATTACAAGTATTGGTGCACTGACCACCTTTGTGTCAGAAAATTTTATTAAATTGTTACTTCTAAAAAAAGCACCCAGTTTAAACCTTTTTCATCACTATTTTTAACCCGACTATATATAAAAAATTATGCTTTATGGAATTTATTTGGCAATGTTTATTTTAAACGTTATTTTACTGAATAATATTTTATAACAACAGAATCGAGCCCCCACGTACAGGCGTCAAATTTCGTGTAACGCCCCTAAGGACGTTCCACTCTGCTAGGCGGCAGCTCTCGTGTCGGAGGCAAGGGGTGTGGATAAGGAATCTGTTGTTCCTTCAAATTATTATTATTATATAATAAATGGTGGTAGTAAGGGCGCCACTTAACCTTGGTGAAGCTAAGGTCAAGAAAAAATGCCAGCCCTGGCTTCTGTGGGGTGGTTATAGACCTACTATAAATAAAAAAATTAAGTCGGGCTCTCAAGGTTATTTACTCACTTTTATAATTATCATTACAACGTTGCATAAGGGTGAATAGACTTAAAGATAGTAGATAATGGTACAAAAATGTCAACCCCCATAAATAGTACTATTTTAGGTTCACAGTTTGTTAAGTTGTATGATGTATGTATATGTGTTATATATATGTTCACTTAAGAAATTTAATCAGTAAAATAACGTATTATATATGATGTATGAATTTAACAGTTTTTATGTGAATATTAATTGACGGGACTTTACAAAAATGGTTCACTCTGACCTTTCTTATGTTAGGACCTGAGAGACAGCGAGCCAGGACATCCTCAACCAGCCAGCATTACATAACCGGGGCTGCGTCCCTCGACGGCGGTATATTTCGACGGCTGTGAATGCGGGTGACTAGCAGGTACAACTCGTGCGGTTCAACGACGGGCAGTTACTTTTCTAACGACGGCAGCAAATACTATGTTGTTTAAAATTATTCCTTACAGGACAATACGTAGTGGATTTACGCTATATACTTCCAGGGTACGCATATGGGGCACATGCACGTGGTTAGCTACTGAGGTGTTCGTTTAAGCGGTAACTAATAGGCCGGTAAATCTAAAAATATAAAATTTCTTTTCAGGACTCAACACACACATTTACTATAAATGACCGCCCACATGACAAGAAAACCCAACATACCTTTCGCTAAGAAATAGCCTTTTTCTTAAACAAATTACGAACACTCTCAACTCTTTTGATACTGGGATGCTATCAGCTACCACACGCGTGTTTTGTCGATCATTCAAATGGCCGCTAAACCCCTTTGATTCCCTAGTCCTTCCAAATCGAATCCACTTTGCTTAAAAATCTATATTAAAAAAGACGACTTAATGAAGACTCATAAATCGCGCAGTGACGTACGCCTGACGTACTTAACATGCTCGCACGCTGTTATTATCCATAGGTGACCCACAATACCGCTAAAGTTTTAAGACCAACATAAACGGGTGCCTAACACAATGTGCTCCAGTGTGCATAATCAATTAATCACTCAAACACACACAGTTCAATCTTATGTAAATGAATACGTCTTTAATATCTGTTTTGTGTGCCTATTGTTTGCATCATTTTCCAAAATGAGCCACATAGAGGGAGAGCCCAATAAAGTACAAAATATTCGTTACAATAATAATAAAATAGCAAATTCGGACAATGTATAGAAATCAATGTGGAATATGGTAAATAGCATAACAGGAAATTTAAGGAAAACAAAAAAAATGTGATATCTTATTTTCAGAAGATCTTACTAGAGTAGTATTATTATGAGAAGGTGCTCGGGGCGGAGCTAACGTGCGCGAATATTTTTGCCAGTGACAGCATCATCTGGAGTAGAAGGATATATAATAATTCTAATCAAATTTTCGAGGTCGAGGAACTGTGTAATGTAGAATATTAAAACTCGTCACACTCTGGTGTTTACGATGAAGACATTCTTCACTGAAAGTAAGGTTATATCACTTAATTCAATCAGAAATGGGGAACACAACAAGTATACTGCAGCACAGATCCTGTGACTGCAGATTGACGGTGCCACTGGCTTCGACGTCAAATATGACGCAATTCGCTCTCATTGGCTTAAAACAATGAAGGCACACAAACTCGTCTCTGCGCATTATTTTTTGCGAGCATCTTCTCATAATAATACTACTCTACAATGGCTAACAATTTAAATTCTTATTTCGTAAATGCTGCAAGCAATTTGGTGCAGAAATTACACAAGATACCATTCACAAATAACATCCCAAGAAATGAAACCTCCATTACCTTGAAAGAAGCCACAGGAAGCGAAATCTTAGACATTGTAAAAGAATTAAAAAATAAAAATAGTTCGGGAGATGACGAATTATCGACATCTCTCATGAAGAAAATAATTAGTCATATAATTAAACCTCTTTGTTATGTTATTAATAATTCCCTAAAATTTGAAATATTTTCAGATGTGCTAAAATTGGCAGTAATTATACCAGTTCATAAAAGTGGGGATGAAAATCAAATGGAAAATTTTAGACCAATCAGTTTGTTATCAGCTTTCTCAAAAATATTTGAGAAGGTATTGTGTAACAGACTGACGAACTTCTTTAATAAGCATAACCCTTTTAGTCAAAACCAACACGGATTTTTAAAGGTAGGAGTATAGAAACAGCCGTATTTGAATATGTAAACAGCATCTTAAACACGTTAGAAAATAATGAAATTCCAATGGGAATATTTTTAGACCTGTCTAAAGAGTATGATTCCATTAATCATCAAATACTATTGCAGAAACTAGATCAATATGGAATAAGATCGAGGGCACTGAAATGGATAGAATCATACCTAGAAAATCGGCAAAAATTTGTAAAAATTTGCTCTCAGCATAGAAACATAAAATCGGAAAAAAAATTAAAACTAGGAATTCCCCAAGGCAAGTGTAATAGGTCCACTTTAATTTAACATGTATATTAATGATTTGTGTAACATTTTAACAAATAGTAAACATTCAATTATAACTTATGCAGATGATACATCATTATTAATAAGAGAAAACAAAATAGAAGTATTATTAAATAATTCAGAAGGTAGGAGACTGGTTTAAACGAAACAAGCTAATTCTGAATGAAAAAAAAAAAAAATAGCATGCATCATATTTCGAACAAATAGGTCAAACATCGAATTGTCACTAATAAATTTTATAGTAAATAGTGAGAACATAGGTTTTACTGAATCAACAAAATTTTTAGCAATTATCATAGATACAACATTAGGTTGGTCATACCATATTACAGAGCTATCAAAGAAACTGAACGGTGTATATGTTATAGCTTGAGAATAATAAAAAGATATGTAACGATGAAAACAATTTATTATGCTTCCTTCATATCGAAAGTAAAATTTGGAATACTATTTTGGGGTAGTTCGAAGGATATAAATAAAACATTTATCTTACAAAAGCAAGTTATCCGTATCATTGATAATATCTCAATAAGAGAAACATGTAGAGGGAAAGAATAGAATATTGACAGTTTCTGCAATATATATCTATGAATGTTTGGCATTTAATTTTAAGAATAAAGACAAATATAAAAAAAAACAAGAAATTAGTTGTGGCTATGGTACCAGACAAGTAAATAATTACAATTTTCCTGTACATAGGTTGTATGAAAAAGGGCCTTTTTATTCTAGTATTATTTTTAGTGTACTCCCAGATAGAACAAAAAATACCAAAACTTCTAATGGTTTTAAGAGAGAAATATTCAACTTCATAGTTGAAGTGGAACTGTATACAATCTCAGAATATATAAACTATAGAAGATCCCATTTATAAAGCTATTAATTTATAAGTAACATTTAGATAGTAAGCTAACTAAAGTGTATTAAGTTATCAAAGCAGTTTTATTGTTTCTTTCTTTATATGAAATTATTGTAAAAATTACAATTGGTACGTTTTTCAACTCACTTTGTCTGTATGTATATGCCGTGTATTGTGGCAAATAAATTATTATTATTATTATAGACTAAAATTCAGCTGTTCTACTTATCGTTGCAGAAATTGTCTATGCTTCTTTTTCTATGAGGTTTCTAAGTTGAGGTTTGTGGATGATACCACCTTGACTGCAGCGAGTAAGGATGAGCTCATGCACTCACTGGACAACCTCCAAACAACAAGCTCTGAGTGCAGTTTGAGTGTAAATTACAACAATGCACAATGGGACGAAATGGACCATTTTTGACCAAAATTCTGAAACTCGTTTAAAATCAACTGGTGATTGCAGAAAAAATATTTTTAAAATGCCGTCGAAATGTGCCAGGGGGTGGAATTCGAAATAATTTAATAAAATTCTGAAAAAAATTATTCACAGAGAATTCAATCTTCTAATTAACATAAAAATAGCAAAATAATGGCCTTTACAAAATAGGGTGGTTTTAAGGGGTGCAACAGTGCGACAGAATGCCTTAAAACTTGGTAAAAATTACTAAATAACTTTAAACACGTAATTTGTTACTAGTGGTGGTTTATTTTGGAATATTCCCGAAGGATAGCATCTTTCTTTTCCGACTTTAATATGATGATAGCTACCATAGATATTTGCATATCTAGATTTGGCTTGAGTTCAAATTTTGATATATTGACTTTTTGTTAATTTTGTTAACACAGATAAAGACAAAGCTTATTCTGTAGGATGTGGATTTATTTGTGTTGCCCATGATTTTCTGATCCTGGAGACATGTGTAGGTGATATGGTAGCGGCTTCTTGTAGTAACTACGCATTATTTGATTTCTAAGAAGCGCGCAAACTGCTATAGGTTGCATAAACTAGTTCTTCAGATTCAAAGTTTTTACGAAGTTCTGCGGTCCTTCCACATTTCGGTATTTCACTGTTTTCATCAAAAGTCAGTTTTTCCCTCTGCTAATCCAAAAGTACTGGGTAAATCATTTTTCACCTCAATGTTTTGATATAAATTAAATTTTTCTTTCAGCCAGTCAGAATTATTGCTCAGAAACCATTCTTCTACTGTTACATTTTTGATCCATCGTTCTCCAATTTAGCTACAAACTCGAAATGTATATTATGTCGTACAACATTTTGAATATTTTCTGGATGTTTCGGCTTATGTGGCTGGATTAAAATTGTATTTACAACGTACTGACACTACAGAAGTATCAAAACCAAATTCTCCTTTCCATATTTGAAAAATATGGTTCCTACTTCATTTCTTTTCCACCTGATATAAAAACAATTATTTAGAATACAGTTAAATGGGATAAAAAACCAGAAAGAATGTAATATTCTACTAAAAGTACCTAGATTAAAACATTACATTCATTAAAATTATTTAATTTTCGCTTTTTCTCAGCAGCTAACACTGTGAATGCAAGAATTATAATTGCCGACCGAGCAAGCGAACACCATCCAGGCACGTTAACAACAGGTGGTTGGTAGAGTAAATAAGAGTGTTTACCTTAGAGCTATTATGGACAATGCAGGAAACTGCAAGTGTGATAAGAAAACAGAAGGCAAGATCGGCTACTTCCCAGTAGAGCAAAATTTGCAGTGACAAGAGTATTACAAGTGCAGAAATATTAGACTTGCTAATGCTCTAGCTTCTTCTATCTTTCTTGATACCTCTGAGACACGAACTGTTAGGGAGGCAGACAGACGTATTGATGCCAAGGCAACTGCCACTTCAGAATTTTAATAATAATAATACATTTATTTTACTCAGAAGTAGAAATGGTACAAATTGAACTTTAGAGCTCTTCTTCCATTTGCCAATACAAGAAACTTAATTCTAAGGTTTAAAAAAGGAAGTAGAAGTGTGTTTAAAAAAGGAAGTAGAAGTGTGGACGGTTTCGTTAATGACTTTTTAATTACCTTGTTGACCTTGAAAATAGAAAGTTGTTTTTTTCGCGGCTTTGGAAATTTTAATCACCGCGAGATAATTATCTTATCTGGTGGGTGGCCCCGGTCATTAACGTTAATTAGATCTACGTGCCTTTCAACATGTGTAACAACTTGACTGGAATTTTTGAGTGATTAAAAAATTTAATGACGTAACAAACTGACTGGGATTTTGGAACTTGATTAAGACTCGTTTTCATAATATAAAAACACCCTGTCGTGAGCAAATAATATTCAGTGTTCTATTTTTACGCTTCCACGTCGATAAGAATAATATTTTAAATAAGTCTGCATATTTTTAACAGATTTTACAAGTTTTGGTGTTTAAAATTATTTAAAAATGACACATTTTCGGGATGCAACAAAAAAAAAACTGGTATATCTAATAATACAGAAAAAATTTAGTTGTGTTTTTTATTTATTAATTTTAGACTAATAAATGATACATCTTATAATAACAGCAATAGCACTACACAGCAATACGAACAGACACAGGGAACAAGCTGACCTCACAAAATAAAAACAGAAATGTTAGAAATAAGTACAATTAATAGCTGTATGTACACACAACACGACATCAAGTTACCAACCTCTGACCGATTAGGATGTAATTTTTGACTACCATGTATTTTTTTATGTTTATAAAGTTTAGGTTCATTTGGAAGTACATTCCAGAGATGAGACGCAAATAGGTAGATGATCTTTGAAAAATTGAAGTTTCATGCTGAGGTACCAAGAAATTTTCTATGTATTAGTATTAGACAGGGGACGGTAGCTCAGTGGTCTAGCGCGTCTAGCTTGCATACTGGTATACCTAACGAAGCAGGTTCAATCCCTGCTCACCGCGAAATAATTTTAATTATAAAATTATCCCCAAGATGTGGTTCGGACTCCACTATAAATTGTAAGGCCTAGTTTCTCTTTACCTAACACAGAATCATTCTGGATTTTCAAGGAGTTATCTCGCTGACTTCAGAAGCGGCTAAGAAAACATTTGAAAAACATTTAGAAAAAAAAAACATTATGTAAGTGATCTCGTTAAGTTGATTTGCGTCTTAAGTATCGATTTTAATCATTATAAATTATTTGTCATATAAGTGTAAGCATGTGCAAATATCTACGGTTTTCCATATTTAATATACAGTTTAGATATGGCGATATATGTTGTCTATACGGAAAGTAGTAAATATAACGCATACAGGAAGTTCTTGAATTTTCTTTTTAGCTGCCGCTGACAATAATGTCCCATGTACAATATCACCATAGTATCAATTAAAGATAATATGAGAAAATTACAAGATTTTGACTGACACTGGCTGGACATATCTTTCGCAAAACTGTATAATTTATATAATATGTTAATTTCAGTTTGGATAAAATAAAGTTTTCATTTCAATTTAATGTTGAGTCTAGCCAAAGACCTAAATTTTTTGCTTAAATCACAATAGGAAGGACGTTATTATTATACTCTTCGCAAATACAAAACGAAGAGTATATTGCATTCGATCGGCACATTTTTAAAACCGGTAATATTGCTCATAGAAAAAAAAAATCATATCATTGTGTTGATGATCGAATTCTGAACAACTTTCAAAATGTTCGTCCATCCGTCTGTCCGTCTGTCTGTCCGCCCGCCACGTTTCTTGTAAACACGATAACTTAAGAACGAAAAGTCTGACTGTATTGAAATTTGGAGAGTAAGTTAGTGCTAGCTGGAGGAAGAACCCTTTTTCTTTTGAACAAAATCGATCAATAAATAAAAAAGTTGTTAATTTCTCAAATAAAAAAAAAATCTTTGTATTACGTTTTGTAATTAAACTAAAAATGTCTAAAACTAATACTATTTACAAAAAAACTACGAAGAGTATCCTATAGAATGTGCAACAATTATATAAAAAGAGCAGTAAATCGGCGAAGAGAATAATGGTTAGCTTGTTTATAGTAACGTCAAAATAAATTTCCGATACATTTTTCAATGTGACGGTTAGATGAATGATCAAAAGTTTTGTTTGTCCTGGTTTATTAAAGTTAAAGTACCTGCCGCTCTTGGAAATCAAATGATGATACATTAATATGCAGATGACTCGCAGATATAGAGTCATCTGCATATTGATGTAGTTGGCCAGCAATGACTATATCTGAAATATCTGAAACGTACAAGGTAAACAACAGTGGCCCCAAGATGGAACCTTGGGGCACACCTGTATTTAAATTTTAAGTGCGATATAATTCTAGTGCCATCATTATCTATGACCACAGCTTGCTTTCTTTCACATAAATAATTACCCATGCGACCTGTCGCACATTTCGAAAAACCAAGATAATGGAGTTTTTTGGTAGCATGGAATGGTCTAAGGTATCAAAAGCCTTTGAAAAATCTAATAATACCAAACATGTACATTTTCCAATATCAATGTTTCTTAGAGAGTCATCTACTAAATGTGTTAATGCAGTTGAAGCGGAATGATTTTTTCTCAATTCCTATTGTATATTTGAAATTAATTTATTTTTGTTTAAGAACTCAATGGTTTGAATTGACAATTATTGCTAGTTCGTCATTGACTGAATAATACTATTTTAAATCTGAATATATATAGTCGTATAAAAAAGTCTAGCTATTTTACTACATATAAATGAAAACTCGAGGCTATCACTTATCCATGTTTGAGTTACAGTACAATATTTTTGATAATCCAATAAATATTTTTTTTTGCATAAACAGAGAAAATTGCACCACCTGAGAATACACCGATAATAAATTACAGATGAATAAACCGACGACACGAAATTAAAAATTCTCCCTTTACTGCTTTCACCTCCAACGCAGCATCATCCCTTGTTTAATTAGTCTTCCTAATTTATTACATAATAAAATTTTTATGTGTTTCGAAGAATGCCTCCCCAGTACCCCAACAGTGCAAGCATTCTTAAATTGTTTTTCCCAATTATCTGAAGTAAATATTATGAATAGTTACTTACTACATTATGCATGCACGATAATAAACAAGTTCATTAAACGCGGGCACCCCCTTACGCGAAACATTGTAGGAGCTATTAATTCTCATATAAATGTGAATATAATTACTGGTTGTAAGCCATATAAACGAGTGAGTTCACTTTGAAGACTGTTTTATAACAACCAATTTATGGGCGTCCGAACATTGTTACGTTATAAATATTTTTATGCCTTAAGTAAATTCCTTTTACACACGCACAATTTGCATTTGGAATATCGTTTCGGTATTTTAATTATTTCTAACTTTGGCTTTGATAATATGCTACTTTTCATAGTTTTGTAATGACCATACTGCATTAATATTCATCGTCGTGTGATATCCTCATGGTTGTTTTAAAATATGTGAAAAATATTTAAATATTTTGTGATTATTTTTCTGTGCATGTCACAGTAAATGATCTAATTATCTCGTTTAACTTTTTGATATTTTTTACTTATCTTTACAAAATTGATTTAATAGTAAAACAAGCTTTACAGTGCCCAAGAGGTATGGCATATTACAAATATCGGTGAATTATTATTAATCTAGTGATGATATAATTTGCAATAAGTGGATTCCAATTTTTTAATTTTATTAAGGAAAATCATTTTGCTTCCACTTTAATCAATGAAATTATATATAATATTGAGTATAGGTAATGTTTTTATTTTGGAATAATAGTATGCTATTCAACGAGCGTGTAATAATGGCCGTTACTCACGAGGACCACGTTTACATGTAGTACGAGCAGGAGATTAGTGCCCTATTTCATCCAATAAGTCAGTTATTACACGTGTGTGGGAACTCAACAGGAACTTCAGCTAAAAACTAACAGGAATCAAATTATTGAGGTTTAGTATCAATACCTCTAAAAGCTCGAAGGTGACCACGTGAGGCAGAGGATGGCTGACAGCAGGATTACGAAGGCGAAAGTTTATTACTAAATGAAAAAATGGAGGCAGTCACACAGAAACTAAAATTTGTCAAAGTACTAGGGTCGATAATATCATGACTAAAGCGTTTAAGTTACTTGGTGTAGATGGTGTAGGATTCTAAATGTTAGTTAACGTATATTTTATATTTTTAAATAAATAAATACTATAGAAATAAAATCCTATGCTTAGCGCAAGGGGCGCGTGGCTACGCGTTGCTATGCACGTATCTTCGTTAATGTGTAATTAATGTCATTGATTCTGATCTCAATCGATAGAGAATTGTCGATTTGTAAGTGTAACTAAGCAAATTATTAGTTAAATCCATATACTTATTGAGAAATTTCAATTAAAGAATTAGGCGGTGGTGGAGTAGATATTATTCCTGTAAAGTTACAGATGCTTGCTTATTATTTCTGTGAACGTGGAGGATGTTGGAGTGAACTTGGTGCGAGACACTACCGTACCTCTTGATATTTTTAAGGAAAAGTTAGCGATGAGGGTTTTCAAGTGGTTTTGTAGTTGATGTTATGCTAGAAACACTGTTGAATTTTAAAAAGGAAAGTGAAGTAATATCATGTCCACTGACTCATTAATAAAGCATTCTATGTAAGTACGCATTTTTATTCCCTCCTTGCTACAGTATGATTAGAATTCTTCACAAAATATGCCCGAAATATGGGAAACATTAATCTGGCAACATGGTTGGAAAACCTCAATTGTCGCGCGTACCACCACTGCATAAGAGAGAGTGACAGATGCCTGTAAAAACTACAGATTGCTGATATTAATAGTATAATATATACAGGGTTGGGCAATAGTCCCGGAACGGCTCGATTACAGCCAAACGGGACCTCGTATCAACTTCGGGTTTTCGACACTGTATTCAGCGAAATTTTTAGAACTTCTTGACATGTATTTCAGGACCGTGACGTCATTACGTTTGGAGGTGTAACATAAGTGTCAATTTTTTTTAATGAAACACCCGGTATATTTTTCCATATTTGTATACTTTAAGGAGTCCCAAATTCAACGATGTAACGTTTGTATGGATTCTGTTATGTAATGTGCTCTCAATAAGGGAAAATTAGAAATTAAAATCGTAATTAACAGAGAACAGTTTTATTTTATTAAATGTTCAAATTGGAATCCTTCCACTGCCTGACAATGTGCTAGCCTGTCCACAAATTCCCGCTGAACATTTTGGAGGGACTGAGGTGTAATATTATCAGCAACCGCTAGAATTCTTTCTTGAAGCTCTTGTACCGTGGCAGGTCTTGTGCGATACACCACAGACTTCAAATGACCCCAGAAAAAAAATCAAGAGGGGTTAGGTCAGGTGACCTAGCTGGCAATTCGATATGACCCCTTCTACCTATCCATCTCCGGGAAAAGACAGTATCCAAAAAATCTCTTACAATTCTGGCATAGTGTGGCGGAGCTCCGTCTTGCTGGAAGTACACGTCATTTGCGATCACCTCAGGATTTTCGCGGTTGGGAAATATCTGAATTACGGCGGGTATAACTCTTTCGCGTAATGAAGTTAAATAGGTATCAGCAGTTAAATTACCATTTAGAAAAAACGGCCCTATTACATGTGTTCCAATTATACCCGCCCAGACATTTACTTTTTGTGGATGTTGTGTGTGCATTTCTTCCATCCAATGTGGATTCTCAGCAGACCAATAGCGACAATTGTGACAATTGACAAATCCATTTAAACAAAATTTAGCCTCATCGGAAAACAAAATGCTATCTACAAACTGTGGTGTCTCGTCTAAGAAATTCATAATTTGTTGGCAAAACTGCATTCGACGATCAGGGTCATCTTCCGCAAGTTCCTGAAGTAAGCTGACTATGTAGGGATGTATTTTATTTCTCCTGAGTATTCTTCGAATGGATATTTCACTGTTACCAGGTTCTAATGAAAGTTTCGGAATTGACGTTTTAGGCTCCTCCTGAATCGCTAACAGTACATCTAAAGCTCTGTCGTTGTTTGTCACTGTTTTTGGGCGGCCAGTTTTTGGTAAATTCTTGACATTTCCCGTATGTTCAAAATTGTGCAAAATTCGACATGCTGTCGACTTGGAAATCGAGTTTCGCTCAGGAAAGGTATCGTTGAAGAGGTCACTTGCTTCCTGAAGGGATCGACGCCTCTCTCCGAATCCAATCATCATGAGTAAAGTTATCCGTTCAGTGTCGTTCAGTTGAGCCATTTTAAAGACATTTGCTTTCCATTTGGATGATAGAGATTTAATTTCTTTTATTAGTGGGTCTATGATAGTATTTGAACTATAGCTATTTTTTATCTCTGTCAGCACGGAGAGTGAGTCGGAAAGTACGACAGCAAATGTTATATTGTTAGATATAATGTATTTTATACCCTGAAGTATAGCAAATGCTTCCGCAGAAAAAATCGACATATCCGAAGGGGTTTTTTAATTGTTAAAGAAAGGGATTTCTATAATACCTTTATTCAATAGAAGTGGTTAAAAATATGTTTATTACATTTGATAAGTCACATAAATAATATATTAAGGCTACGTCTATTGTCTAGTGACTTACCTTTCGTTCTATCTTCTAGCGGCAAAGTTATGTAATCTTAGGCGGGAGTTGTATAGATGTTATATAATCCTTCCGAGGGAGCGTAAAGCAGTCTTGTTTATTAAATGTTAAGCCATGATACTATGAACTTTGAAGTGACATGAAGTTAAGCAGGTAGAAAATTTCTACTATTCTATAAAGGAGAGACTTTTAAAGGGGGAACTCGTTTCCTGGCATCGCCAATTGGTCTCAGTAGCGGAAATAGGTCGACGTTAAATAAAAAAATTTCAAAAGAGCTTTGTCTATGAACTTTAAATAAACAATATTTCATTCGTCACTATCCGAGTTTTCAGAACTTGAATCGGTATTTACATTAATAATAATTGGATTTATAGGTGGTAATATAGAATGTCCATTTTCCTTTCTTATCACATGAGATACACACTTCCTTCATTATCGCGTTTGCCTATTTCGTCTACTATTATATTTATATTCTTTAAGACAGACTTACTTAATTGTGGGGATTGATTATACTGACGTAGTCTTGTTTTTACGTCACCCCACATCATTTCAATGGGGTTGAAAACGCAATAATATGGAGGCAGACGTAAAATAGTAGGATCGTGTGCTTCAAAAATTTTTTCAACGGCACATTCCTTTTTAAAATTTTGCTTCTCAATCAGTCCTAATAAAGTCTTTTTTGTGTTCTCTTCTGGTATTTCCAATTCAATGATATCGCCTTTTCTTGTGTTGGTGTTCGGAATTTTTGTGTGTTGCCGCGAATGGTATGACGCATTATTCATAACAATTACAGAATTTGGTGTGATATTTGGTAATAGCTGTTCCTTTGCTCACTTCTCAAATAATTCGGCTCTCATATCCTCGTGGTAGTCAGCAGAGGATTGATTGATATTTTTAGCAGACAACAACAATGTATTTAGAATAAAACCGTTTTTACTTATAATTCCTTTGCCCCTAGAACATGGAGCACTTAAATTACACTTTCTGGTGTTATCTACCCAATCGTATTGAACTACATCATGGGTGTCAAACCATGTCTCGTCAAGATAAATTATGTCTCTATTTGCATCTCGGCATTCTTTTATTTTACACAGGTACTCGTATTGATGATCAACGATGCGTGATGATTTCATAACTACCATTCTAATCACACCTATATTTCTATGTGACAGGCGGATCAAGTTCACGTGGACTGTAGACGAGGAGTGGTGAATATAAAACTGTAAAATTCTGTGCTCTCTCATTCAATGTGAAGCGATATATTGACAATACCCCGTAAGAACCCCTAGTTCCGTGCTGTTCCAATCGAGTTCCTAAACACTATAAAATGCTGTATACTTTTCAACACAGGCTTCACACCAAAGTTTTTCTTTTAGTTATAGATAGTTATTTTTTCTGCTGTTTGCAAAATCCTATACAGAATATGTTTTAATGCAGGCTTCAGCATTGTCTTAATAAATACTTCCTGAGCAAGCAGGTTTTGTACTTAAGTACAAATATTGAATTTACGACAAATTGTCGAGAAGTCACGAGATAGTGTGCGTATGTACCTTTGATTCGTAGGCTACCGCTTTTGACAAATAGTAGTCGGACTAACCATAGACTCTGATATTATAAATGCAAGTACCCCCAAACATATGGTCTTTACTATTTGTTGATTATATGAAGAAAATTCTGCTTTGGAGAAAGTCCATAACACCAGCTTCGATCAATTCAAAGTTAGCAAAGTTGGCAACTTTTTCACTGTTCTTGTTATCAAAACTATATAATCATATGTATGAAGGCATGCTGCTTCATAATCAAAACATTTTATAAGCATTTCTGTACAGTCTGTACACGTTACAGGTTCTTGTATTGCGATTAATAAATCCCAAATCCATATAAACATTCATAGTCTACATAACATAATGTATGAAATGGTTCATTTTTATTTCGTTATATCTTACGCCTATTTCTTATATAACCGGGTAAAAACGTACGTGTTTGGATACATTATACTCCAGTATACCTTAACTTGGCCAGTCCAAAGGTCGATCCGTCGGCTGAACTAAGCTTTGTCGACATCCGTGAACACTGTTTTTAGACTATTGCTTTAACTTTGTGTGCAAGAGAAAATGAAATCGTCTCCGCTCTTATCAACTTATACACAAGACAAGTTCAAGTTTACTCGACTCAATCTACTATAGGTTGTATGGCATGATAAGGATGCAAGTTGTTTTGTTATATGCCTTGTCAATACGTTCAATTATCAAAAGTTAATAGATAACATACGTTCAGATATCTTGTAATGGTGATATTATTTCGAATATAGACTATTCGAAACTCTCCTGTACATTTCAAATAAGAATGAAAACATATAAATAAAGTAAAATAGAGTATTTTATTGGATAAGTCATGAGTCAATATTTTTTTCTAGTTTCACATCTGTTTTTTAGTAATCCCTATCTTTCAAAATACTGTTTTGTTTATGATGTGGTTTGCGACTCAATCAAGTATGGTAGGAGAGGCATGTTCAAGGCTCACAGAGGGGATGTCGCAAGGAGCCGGCCTCTCAGTATTGTCTTTCAGATAAATACATATTATAATTTCAGTCATCAACTGACTTTATTAGAATACTACCATGGTCAGAATTATATGAACATATATGGAATAAGTAATGTATTGTTTCTCATATTAAGTATTAGCTAGAGTGTATAAATGTTATCCACAAAATACCCAAAGAATATTTTTCCTAGAGAAGTCTGTGAAGAAATAAAAGATATCACAGTTAAAATTGATTTAATTATTATTTACTGAACAGTTTATTGGAACCCTTTGAACAAACGACCTACAGTTTGTAACTCGTAATCGAAGAAAAACTACCACAAATATAAATTAAATACACAAAATGTTTGCTCGGTATTACGATTACGATTTACGAACTGCAGTTTCTATTGAATATGAAAGCACTAAATAACTGAAGAATAAACTGAAAAATATTCACGATTTCTTCTTTAAAATAAGTCTGTAATTTCCATCAATGATTTTCATACTGTCAATTTTCTACTAAATTTTAGTCCGAATTCTAAGTCTAGACAATGAAAAGTTCTTGGTATCCATAGTGAAACACTGAATACAAGAATACATGGATATTACAGATATTTTGAGGTACTTTAAGTGAAGTCAATCTATTGCCATACGTGCACTACCAACTGTTACTCCATTACTAATCAATGTGTCATATCAATATTGTTAAATATTTATGTAGCTCTAATTATTATTATACAGTGATAAAAAATGTAATTTTAGTTACTTTACATGGATGGGTACAATCATCATAAACAAGTATAACTTATATTTACGAAACGTTTATTGCTGTAGGTAATTGGTTACTGAAAACTAATTTCTAATTAAAAAATTAACATGAGAAGCATAAATGGTGTAAATATGTGAATATTCAATTACAGTTTTATTATATTGTGTATTTGAGTATAATAACGTGGTAATTTAGAAATGACACTTAAAGTTAACATATTCGAAGTCATTTCGCAGCACACAACTTCTTCTTTACACATACAAATGATAGAATTCAAATTTTTGAAAAGCAAGTATCTAGGCGCGTTTAGAATCATCCAAACCAAAGGAAAGGACCAATTTTCCGAGATTATTAGATTCGAAGTTATGATCGCCTAAAATCACGTCTATAACCTTCCGAAATCTTGATTTCTCCATTGCACGGGAAGCAATTGATTAAAAGCATGACACTGTGATTAAGAGGAGTTTAGGTTAGGCCAGTTTGATGTGTAAGTGAAATCATATCAATCAATCAATCAATTATATTTTATTGTCCAGAAGAACCTTTCTTGTTGACAAAGTGCTGTATAAACAGATATATAAAATAGAGAAATATAGATAAGCTTGTAAGTAAAATAGATGAAAGTAAAAGAGTAAAAACAATAAAAACAATAAAAAAAGAACAATACAAAAATTAGTCAAATAGTAACAATTTACAGACCAAAATTAATGTGTACTTTTGAACATATTAAGTGTGTCCTCAAAAAATTATTTTAAATGGCAATAAGGCTTTATAATAAGTTTACTTTTTACTGCCTTCCTGAAATGAATATACGAATTAATATCTTTAACATCATTGGGTAGCTGATTATACATCTTATAGCCATTGTAAATAATAAAGTCTTTGACCAGAGAGGAACTTGGAATTGGCATAGTAAAATTATTGTTTTGACGAGTAATATAAAGGGGAGAATTATCACTTATATTATTACTTTTATGTGTATGCTTTGATTGCGTAGCAACCAGATGCTAGCTTATTACTGAAGTTAATAATATAATCTTTGAACTTTAAGTTGCAGTCGATATTTACACCAAGAAATTTTGAGCACGACTTATTTTCAAGTATATGATTACCGAGTGGGATATCTATTAGATTACAACGGAAGGTCATTATGTTTGCTTTGTTGACACTAAGAGAAAGCAAGTTAGAGTTGAACCAATCTTTGACTTTATTTACATCGGAACACATTTGCTTCCAGAAGGTATTCTTATCTTTATTATGCCACAATATTGTGATGTCATCAGCAAATAAGATAAACTTTTCATTAATGTCAATTCCAGTCAGGTCGTTAACATATAATAAAAATAAAATTGGGCCAAGAACAAAACCTTGAGGTACGCCATGAGTTATATTTAATTTGTTGGAGTATGATGAATTTTTAACTACTTGGCTGCGGTTTGACAAATAAGACCGAAATCAGTTTAAGGTAGTGCCTCTGAAACCATAGTGTTCAAGCTTTCGCAACAATATTACATTCTGGACGGAATCAAAAGCTTTTGACAAGTCACAGAATACTGCCGCAGCACACTCTCTACCACTGATTTCAGTGTAGACCATCTTTAGAAAGGCAGACATAGCATCGTTAGTACTTTAATTTTTTTGGAACCCAAATTGCTGATTACTTAATATCTTGCATGAGAACAAAAATTCAACACCTCTTTTTTTTACTAGCTTTTCAATAATTTTTGCCAATGTTGGTATTAACGATATGGAACGAAAATTAGATGGATCTTCTAAATCCCCACCTTTGTAAAGGGGAATCACAGAAATAGATGTTTTTAAGAGAGATGGAAATAATCCCGATTCAAATGATTCGTTAATTATCTAAACTAATACATGAAGAGCAGCGTCCGGTAGATTTTCCAGTATTTATACAGAAATTGCATCCAGACCGGAAGATTTTTTTATTTTTTATTTCCTTAATAGTTTCCTTTAATTCAATTATATTCGTATTGTGTAAATATAAAGTTATGCATTTCATTCATGTAACTCAGTGGATCATTTGGAGGAATCATGTTTTCCGTTAAACTATCTGCAATCGAGCAGTAATAGTTGTTTAATGCATTGGGATTTAAGGGGGATGTAACCCGCATTTGACCTTTACCCCTAAGCTCATTTACGTTTGCCCAAGTCTCTCTTGGCTTGTTATCCGCCTGTTCAATTTTGAATTTATAATGACTTTCTTTTGCCTTTTTTATGACTTTTCTGTAAATATTTTGATATTTCATATTGCAATCAGAAAGGAATTGCTCATATGTGTATTTGCGTATGTAGTGAAGAGAAGTTTTTGCAGACATTTTTATGCCTTTAGTTATCCATGGTTTCTTACTTTTTAATTAAATTTTTTGAATGGGGAAAGCTTTGTTAAATACATGTAATAAAAGTCAGACTATTTACTGCGCTCAATATACCTATTATGACATACTCCTAATTATAGTTTACCCAGCAAAGTCAGATTTTTAATAAAGTCAATAACCGTATTGGGTCGTCTAGCATCAATTTCTTTGCCAACTAGTGAGAAGCGAATCTCCGCAGCGACAAGTACATAGAATGTTATCTGCCTTTTAATCACCCCTAGATAGAGACAGCACTTCGTAGTTGCTGCTAGTCTGATTCTTTATAGACGATGATTTAATCTGCAATGTCCAGTATATAGGTCAATTAGAGTTCGTATGTGTAATTTATTTAACTCTAATATTTTCTCGTTCTTGATCTCAAAGGTTGTAATGAACTTCTTTCAGTGAACTAATTCGATAGTCCCTGCCAGTACTGGAGTATTTTTCTCTCTGTTCAGGTTAAGATAGTTGTATTGGAAAAATGTGAGGATATGTCAAACACTGATTCTGTTCCTATAAATCTTGATACCGCACCTACTCTGGCCAAGAATACCCGGCTCCTTGGCCACAGTAGGTTTCATTACCTTCTAGACCAGAATTAATTTGCTGTTTCGGCCAAGTCGGGTTAGAGCCTGGTAGTTCCAAACTATTTTAGAATGATAACGGTAACTAAGAATAGAATAGCGATAGTAATAATCTAATCAAGGACCTGAGTTCAAGACTTCTTAGATGTACTGGGTCATATTCTTTGGTTGATCACTATGTACTTTATAAGGTCAGTGGAAGGGAAAACACGATTTTTGAGGACATGTCGAAAATGGATATTACAACTAACACAAATTTATTAAACTAGAATGATGACACTACAACAACATTAAAAAGAGGATTTTCTGAATGTTGTGTGTCTCTTTCTTCTTGTCAGTAGAATTATTTAGAACGAAAGTACATGAACTACAGATATCAGTTAAATTATCGATACCTTATTGCTAATAGGTCGTATCTCACAAAATTTAGAAAATAGCGTTTTTGGTGTCTATGAATTCTTCAGGTGATTTCCTACAATTTGATAATATGTAGTAAGCCATTTATTTCAATCCCATTCTGCTTATTAGGGTATTCTAATAAGTCGTTAACAAATCAGCTGTCCTTTGTAGTCCTAGTATAGTGTATCCTACAGTTTCATAAAGGCTTGGTAGAATATATTTTCGGATATTTAAGTGTTCTTACTGTACGAAATTACATGCGAGTACTTATTACCATATTATTAATTTTTTAATATTTATAATCATATTTTGAATTGCTTTAAAGAAATAATTATAGCCTTTAATACGTGTTTAGATACAGCATATTAGAATATTGTGGCTTACGACATATTTATTCATGTTAGTCAAATATTTTAATAATCAGTTTTTTGGGCCTCCTGTGAAATTTTACTTTTGTGGGTTACGTCCTTTTAGGAATTAGGTATCGTTAGGCTTTCACTGAAAACAAATGGAGTCATAGGTAATTCAAAAAATTGTGACATGATGGCGCAAAACGGTCAACGGCATCGTCTTCAGCACGTCAAAACCTTCGGAATCACCTATTTGTATTAAAAAAAACAAAATAGTGTTTTTTGTAGGTCTGTGTTATTATTATTGGAAACTTGTGATATGTTTAAATGAATGTAACAGGGTAGCAGTGGTTGTGGGAGGCAGTGAATGTCATTGTCCGCTTGAAGCTGAAAGTGGAGCGTTTGACGGCTGATTTGAAAAAGAAAATGAATCATTCTTCCATCCCATAACGATTTCTAGAAACAAAAAAATGACAGTCCTATTGTAGTAATATTTGGAGCAAGTTTCTCGTTCATAACTTTACTAATTATGAGTGGATCAAGATGAACCAAAGCTCCACTTTATTGTATTTCCTACTTTAATAACATATCCAAAAGACCTTCTTAATATTTGAAAGAAAACTGTTCAACACTTTAGATTGGGGGGGTTGAATTTTGAAAAAATGTCTGTCAGCCAAGGTTAGGGGTTTTTAGTGCCTTTTGACCCATGAGCTAGCTGGGCAGATCTTTTACAATTTTTGCTATTTGTTGTCACAATTTCAAATATTCGTCCATTTTTCGCCACTTTGACGGCAAATTGCTCAAAAATCAACCGATAAAAATGTCTGCCACTAGAGTATAATGCTGTACACGCCAAACCAAACATTTTGCGCTAGGTCTGGTCCGGTAACTAAAAATGTTTATACTTAGTCTCTTCGATTACCGACTGGCAGATGGTAACCTTTCATCGTCGAATCTGCACGCTATTTCCTAGACTATAAGTAGTTTGTGTCAAATTAACAACAAATAAATGAATTGTTTGGTATGCAGTGGAAAGTTTGAGTATTTCTCAAAAAACTCTATGTATTAACGGACTGGAAATAAATGTTTTCTGAAATAAGAACAAGGTACCATAATATTGAATCAACAGCGAATAAAACTGCTTGAAACAATTGAGAAAATAATTGATTCATTCTGTACCTACAACAAAGATAAAATAGATAAACATTCCTATTTCTGTATGAGGAAAATAATGTTTTTTTCGGACATAGGTCATTTTGTATCAAACGAGGGTGCCATTTTAAAAAGAGTTTAAAAATGCCAACTCAAAATCCGAATATTTTTAGAATTAAAAATCATTAGGTGTATTCCACCCTTGGCTTAGTAAAAATAGGAAAGGCGAAATAGTTATCAATACTTACCTATACGTATACTGTCTAAATTTTAATGTAATACAGTACTTGAAAAGTAATGAACAAAAAAATTATTAAAGATATGACCTTTAAGGCTGAGTATTTCCACTAGGGACATTCTACAAAAAAGAATTACATTTATTTTCACTATTATCTTTACCCAAATTCTACGACTTGAAAATATTGACCCATATAGCTGGAGTATTATGATGTATTGAAAACTTTATACTAGAGAAATAAATTACGATTTAAAAAGTTGTATATCTTCAAATATCAGCTGGAACCTACCATTACTTTAATTATGTCAAATACATTTTTTTTTAATTGTAGATTTAACTGAAAGTTCGTAGGAGATAAATTTTTCTTAATGGCCTACTTTCCTAGCCCCCGTATATAAGATTTGATTCTTCTACTTCGGTTGCCTTTTTATTAAAATAAGTTAACTTACGTACTATATTACTTCACAGGAAAGAAAAATACAATTCTGCAATTCACAACTCAAAAATATGAATAAAAAGTAATCACATATCCGATACCATCATCTGCTTCCAACTTCTCGATACTTTAAGTAAAAATAACATCGCGTAGCTACATAAAACAAAGCCAGGCTCTTTTCATCCAAAAAGCTCACGTCCCAAACATAAGTTCCCCGTCGGTTAGTGCATGTCGACCACAATTTCATCAAAGTATTTGTTCTCGAAACTGGAACTGGAACTTGAGCATCAATTTGATCGCGAACAAAAACGTGTAGATATTTCGCAACACGTTTTCTGGAAAGCCATTTACTATTTTATTAAAATGCTCGGCCTGGTAGCATTCTGGGCCTCGTTTTAGAGGTTTTTCGCCTCCATAGCAAAGTCATATGCCACACATGGTGTTATGCAGCCGGCTGTGGATGCGTGCCCCATGTTGGGCGTTTCTCTTCACGACCAACCAATGAAAGGTCTGGGGCCCCTGCCGACGGCTACACTAAGCACATTATTTTTTAGACATCTGTTAATCACCTGGTTTGGTGCACCGCAGAGAGCTATTAACGATGGACGGTGTCATCGGTTTGGAAAAGGGACTTCGCTCAATATGGAAATTAAGGGTTGATAATAATTAAATCAATGGCAATGCATGTTTTTATATACTGATAATGACTGAGCCCTTTATATTATTATAAGTTGTAATCAGCCTTACACATTAGTGTTCTCAATGTGGTTTGATAAATGGATGGATATAAAATATGAATTAACAGAAAATGTATGATTGATATCTTGTCTACTGTCCGTAAATATTTATTCTTCTTTTTGAGATGTATTTAATTTAAATAATAGTAATCTTTAATACATTTATTCAATGATGCCCGTTAACAAAATCAATTTTTACGGAAGTTTCTCATTTAATGTAACAAGTAACTTTATAACCATGATATTTGTGTCTTGTACAGGGTGATTAGTAATTATGTGGTAATACTTCAGTGTATAATAGCAGACAATGTAAAAAGTGTAGTTTGGTATATAGACCATACAAAGTCCGATACCGCATAATACGGATAAGACAAGCCACCCCCAAGAGAGCCCATGAAAGTTACGATTACTTTTAAATGACTTCAAATGGCAGATGTCATAAAAAATTGATATCTTGACTTCTAGTAAATACCACAAGTTCCAAGTTTTTGGACTTACTTGCTTTACATACTTACTCCTGTTTACCTCTCAACCCTTCAGCGGGTAAGCTCAAAATACAATCTAATTCAAGATATCGTTATAGTACATACGCACATTAAAAACAATTGTTTTGAATTAAAAATATTATGTTTCTATATACATAAATAAAGAAAATCTTCATAAAACACAATTATTTTTGTGGTAAGAAATTCGGCTCAGTGGCGCAATGCTAAGGCGTTTGGCTTGCGACCTCGAAGTCCCGGGTTCGAATCCTGGCCAGGGTATGGATGTTTAGTGGCGTTTTTAATGTGTTACTGAGATAGTAGCAGTGAGCTAGACCGTTGTTGGGTGGCACAACATGTCTGGCCGCTGTAATCTATCCTGAGTTCGAGTCTCAGCTACGGTAGATGGCAATATCGCAGGGAATGGTTGTTGTGTTGATGTTCGTTTGTACGTGTTCTGGTTGTGGTGGAATAGTATTAGTTAAATTCCACCAGGACGTTAATACAGATAAGACGATTAAAAAGAAAAAGTAAGTTTATTTACTTTTATCTCTTGCTAGAACAGTATTTGCTTTATATGAAGAATTTTTTTATTTGAGTACATGCAAACAAAATTTTCTTGATTCAAAACAATCGTTTTTAGTGTGTGTGTACTAAATTTCAAGTCGACGTTCCACGACGTTCCAAACAAAAAAAGGAAATTCTGTTTACAATTACTATATCTCCACACCACGACATGGATGTGAAAGTAAAATTAGTTTTCTTGTGAATATTTTTCAAGCAATCGATTTATTATCAAAATAGTGTTATACTGTGAGAAGTATTAATATAAGGTATTATTGTTGCTTTTTGTTCTTAACAATTATTAATTGCAATCATGGCAACTTTCTTAGGTTTTCTTCAGATTTTCACGACCCCGTTTATATAGATTACGAAAATGAAAATATTTTCGTTCAATCAGTCTGTGTGTCTGTATATTTGTTGATACTAAACCTAAAATACTCTCTAAAGGATCAGTTCGTCGTCTGTCTGTCTAACTGATGATCACTGTCTCTTATGCGTACAGAAAGATGGATGAAATTATGGCGTTAGCAAGTTGAATCTTTGTGGGTTTCGTCATTTTATGTCGTAATAAATTGCAATATCCGGTATTGTCCACAAGGGTTCCAAAGTAAACCGTTTTTTTCTTTTGTAGCGGCGTCGACAACTATGATCATTAACTATTTTATTGTATTTTCATTATTTTAGTCCAAAGTTTTCTTAATAAACCAGTATCTTTAATAAATGTTATTGTTTTCGGTACTAACAATTTACTGTTATATAGGCAGTCAAATATTGTATCTGGCATTTGTAGATTTAGCCTGACGTTTGCAAAATGGTTACAAGAAATAACACATACCCAATAGAAAGCCTTGCTAAGCAGGTTGTACAGTTGGAAGGTTGAATGCCCAGCAAGAGATAACTCGAAGTAAGATGAGTATGACCTATTCGAAGTCGCATCAGAGCTACTTGTTTTCTTCTAGTTAAATATTTTGGGAGTTTGGGAGTTGGAACTTTCCATGGGAAAGTGGTTAATTAAAAATTTCGTAGGAAGTCGTTTGGTGTATTCTATTCTAGTTGCCCTTTTAGTTGAACCATTGCGTCGTCAGGTCGAATACGTATGTTTTCAGGGACATCTCCGTCAGTAGCGTTACGTGATGCTGAATTGGCTAGTTCATTTCCTACTTTTCCTATATGACCTGGGATTCATACAAAACGTATTTGTTTATTTGAAGAAGTCATAGTATAAGGTACTTCATGTATGACTTGAATTAGCAGGTCGAAGCTAAAAATGTCGAGCAGTGCCTGTAAAGAGTGTAACGATAATTTTCACAATCATCTTAGGTCTTAGGTTGGTAACATTTTCCAACACCTGATCTAAAATGCCGAGACTGCACGCAAAAGGAATCGGAAGCGGCTGGGAATTTTGTGTGCGCCGAAAAAGAGAGAGAAACACTTACTTCGGTTTTAACTTTGGTAGTGTGTGGTTAGGGAGGTGAGTTATTCTAAAATTTCCTTTAATTTTTACTTTTCTGTACTGCTGTACAAAAGAAGGATATACATTTGATCATGGTTGGGCATACGCGATGGCCATATAATTTAATTTAGCTAATTAATTTCCTTCGGGAGGACGTTTTTCGATTTCTATCGAACTTAAAAACGAAATCTCACGTGCAGTCTCGCTGGCCAATTGCCATATTTAGCTACTGTTAGTTTGCTTTGTTCATTAATTGAACAGTGGTTAATCGTGTCAGCTAACAAATTGATCTTATCTATATCTTTTTATCTAAAATTGTTTTAGATAAAACAGTTTTAGCTGGCATGAATGATGTCGCAGTACGAATAACTCATCTCCACTTAACTAAACCACACATATAAAAACCACGAGGAAGTCAATATTTACAAATTAATTCTTTTCTATTCCCCTCTGGGGAAATTGTCTTTACATTGTCTGGCGATTTGAAAATTAAAGGGAAAATTGTAGAGAATCGAAAAAAATATCTGCTCTAAAAATGATCTCTCTCAATTAAGAAATTAAAGTATTCCCGTTTGAAAGTGGTTCACTTAACTTGAAGTAGAATCCTAACTTTTGCACGTAAAATAATTAGTATCACATTTTCTCTCTTAACTTCCTAAAGAATAAATTTGACTAGAATTTATCTTATAGTCCAGCGCCTAACACTCACCCGTTGAACAAAGGTTATTTTCTTAAAACAAAGAAAATACAATAATTGTCTATATTGTTTTGTTGGAAATACTTATGCAAGGCATACCTAATTTCATTTTTTTGTTTTTTTTTAAATTAAAGGAAAAAACCTGTTCTTATTTTACACATTTATTTTTATTTTATAAATTTTTGCTTAAATAGTTTGGGAGCATTTAAATAAGTAGGGGTTCATTTCTGATTAATTTTAACTTTTCCTTGTTCTTCATTCAGTTCACGGAGATTTTTTTTATTTATCAATAACATTTTTTTGTAAATGCTCACTCATTTTTTTATAAGTTAAATTTGCCTTTTCTAGATATCTTTCTTTGCGATTTAGACTATACTTTTTATCAATAAAAAAAAGAAGGCTTGTTCTCTATATTTAAAATTTCGTTGTTCGGTTAGCAACAAAAGACTTATATTTTTATACTCTTTTCGTGTCATTTGTAAAGTTACTTACTGGTACTGTATGCTTTTCTGTATGAGACCAAGAAGAGGGTTCGATTGGAGATGAAGAAGAGATTTGATTTTTAAAACTTGACACCAAACTCGGACGAATTGCCATTACCTAGCCATCTTCTGGAAAATTGGAACCTATACCTGAGAATATTCAGATTACCAACCAGGACCGCCATTAGCTAATGCGCCGATATTTTACCTGGAAATCATAATCATCGGATCTGAACTCCCTAGAACTGGAGAAGGTATAATTTCCGTCTGTTTGTGTGTCACTGTCGAATTTTGTTACGTTTCTTCTAAACCTACCAGGTCTTACTTAGCAAAACACCAGTTTCAATATCTCTGTAAATGTAAGCTCGGCTGTGAACCGAATGATAATTTTAAATATAGTTAGATTTTTCCTTACTTCACATTTTTTTCATTACTTAACATGTTTTTGTGTTAATTTCGAATAATTTTTTTGTTAAATTCTATGAATTCTCATTTTTCTAGTAAACAAATAAGTATTATTTGTTAATCTGTTTTCATATTTTGAATCAATAAGTAGAGTAAGAAAGAATATTATTTGTTCATTTTTTTTTATTAGAATAAAGCTCAATATAATACTTTTGTTTGTAAAAATCTGTGATATTTTTCGATACTTTGTGCAATAAATGGTAAAAAAACAGTTCCTTAGTTTTGTTTCTCTAAGTGTCTGTTTGTTAAAAAAAATCAAAAGAGATCCACCAAGTTAAATAAATAAATATTCATAAAGAATCACGTAAAGTTAATTTAGCAGGTAACAAATTCGCAGCTAGTGCTTGCATTGGTTGCGTGGCGCCCTAATTTTTTTCCTTACCGTATCTTTAGATTATCTTCATATCTTTTCTGCTAATTAACCAACTTATTATTTTTTTTCTACTCACCAGTGCTCAAATAATGGTTAAAAAATATAGTGCAAAACAAATCTGATATAACTTGTTGATTAAAAACCATCCCTACTTACCCATGACCCGTCGTCACTAAACTGAGCAGCCGACAGGCACTATATAAAAATTATTTGTTTAGCCTTGGGAATCACATTTGAAGGTTAGGGTTTATAAGAGCTTAATGAATCTGTACATATCGAGTAAGTAGTGTTGTTCTCACAAAAGACTTTTTATAAATCTATTGGGGAATAAAATTGTTTATTTATATTAATTGTTATATTGTTATTATTCGACGGAAAAAATCATAAGTACGTTGGGGACCGCTGCTGTCTATATCCACAGATAGAAACTTAATTCACATAGATTTAAAAAAAATTAATTGCCTTATTTATTTTAACGTCCTGGCGAAGTTGCTAAAGTGATGCACTCGACCGGCGTGCCTTAACTTCGCCGATCGAGATCTCGCCACTAAAACCGTTACCGTACCTCACCTCGTTTATATATAGGTACACATTCGATTCTATGCATTATGTGACTTCTAATAAGTATGACAGTTGTTCATTTCAGCGGTCCTCGAAAATTTTTTTTCCGAATAATGATGATATCTGTAGTGAAACAAATAATGTACCTTACCTACCTACCTAGAAACTATTGAACCACAATCCAACAATAAATTTACAGAAAAAGAAATAGCCAGTGTTTCCAGCCAGGGAATATAAATTATTTGTTCCTTTAAATAACGTTTATTTGTTCATTTTTAAAAGTTTAATTTTGTGTCGGGGTTTATTATTTAATTTAACATTTATTTTCAATTTCTTTTTTAGTACAAGATTAACTTAAACCTATCAAGTTCAATATATTATTTAAACTGTTTAAGTACATTTCAGATAAACATTAATTTAATATGTAAAACAACACCGGATCCTTCGACATTTCTTAGAACACAACGCCCGTTCCATTGAGTATTTAACAACGAAACCTGAAAAACTTGAATACTGCATACCCAATTTCCACCAAACATCGCTAAAAACCATCTTGTATGCTAGACCAGCTTTTGAAACAAAAAAGTGCTTTGACATCGCTTTAGTCGTTTTGGAGCTAGGTGCTTAGAGACAAAAACACATACACATTAAAACGCATACACACCCGCTCAAACTTATAACACCTCTCCTTTTAGCGTAGGAGGTCAAAAAATAGATTTCCTAAGTACTAATCTGTGATAAATTTTATCTGATATACATGGTCCTGTAGTACGTTCTCTTTACTCCTCTAAGAAAGGATTAGTACGACCTTGCATTTGATATTTTATATATTTTAAATAGTAGTATCATACTCAGTTTCTATTAGAATTCAATTTATTTACTTAAATTATACTCTTTATAGTTGAAATAAGTTCTGAAATTGCATCTTTGAAAATAGCTAGGTAGTCATTAAAATTTTGCTTTATAGAGCTAATGGTGTACATTGAGTTGAATTGCCTGACAAAAAATTTAATGTACACACGCTATTGGTTAAAACAACAATTGATTAATTTAAATATTTACATAAATAACAAAATTATGTTTTAAGGTACATCGTAGTTGTTATCAGTGTCAAAGCTTCGAGGTTGATTATTTCAAATATTTTAATAAGTAATGTATTGTGTTATAGGTTAGTCTAAAAGTATCTAAATGACTACATTGTTTCAATTCATGTGCTTATGATGGTACAAGAAACTTTTTAGAAGATATCGATAAATATTTCTCTTAAATGAAATGAAGTTTGTTAAGTTTTCGATAAGGTGCCATATTCACGCATGTTCTCTTAATTAGGTTTAAGATAAAAACTGAAAGTATTTACAATATCAAATGGCGCAACATATTTCTTAACTTCTTATATCGGGCTCTAAAGAGCATAGTACTATGTTCGATATCACTCTTTATTTAAAAAGGTAACATAAGAACTGTTAAATCTAAAGGTCGACCTATAACTCAAATTTAATTTTAAGAAATTGTGGTTTCAGATTGGTCTGTAAACACTAAATGACAACAGTGCGAAGTAATAAAAGCTCCAAATTTCTTAAAATTATGCAGAAATTAAAATTGCAAATACCTTTTACTCCAGGCGTTTTAGCTGCAAAATTAGCCTCTGTGCTAAAATCCGGCCCTACGTTTTTTTTTGTATTTATTTGGACTTCTTGAATAACACTTGGTAGTAACACCACGATACACCCGGAGGATTTCGTGGAAACCGCGTCGGAAGGTCGCGGAAACCGCGGATTCGCGAGTAACTCGGTTTTTATTGCCCAAACGCCAACACCTATTATAAAACTTGTACATCTGTAAATTTTCGATCTTAAAGGTCCTATACATTTTTTTCGTACGCCTAGCCGTGTTCTACAAAACTTTCAACAGATGTAAAATTACCATCACTTCCTCCAACATCTTCAGCAGCTCAATGGCATTTGCTTAGAGTGTATTATCAATTTCAAACATGGTTGTGGAAAAACATTGATCCTGAGTAGTTGGGCTGGATTAGGAAGACTGATATTTTGCAGCCAGTACCATCGCAGTTACCACCAACATCAGACATATTGTTAAATTCAATTTTTTGCAACTGTACGAAGGGTTGTGCAGGAAGATGTAGCTGTAGGAAAGTAGGACTGAATTGTTCAACAGCTTGTGGCCATTGCCACGGTCGATGTGTCGATGGAGGAACCAATTTCTCGGACCTCTCACTTTGACGGCCCATAACTCACTTCCGAAGCGACGTAACAAATTCAGGCCCCACATCATAAAGTTGCAAATTTAATTTGCAATCGATCTAGCGCAAAAAACGGAAATAAAATGTTAAATATCTGTCTTTATTTTGCTTTAAACCAAGTTATATATAAAAAAAATATTTTTAAGACAAAACTTTTATTTTAAAAACTGTACTAAAAAGTAAAATATAATTTTTAAAAATTATTCATATACCTGGAAACCAAAAGCTTTGGTGGCGCTCAATTGAGCAAAGTAACTATGCAATAGTGCTATATGAGCGCACCCAAAGCTTTTGGTTTCCAGGTGTACGAATTTAAATTTTTTTTTTTACTTTTTAGTATAGTTTTTTTAAATAAAAGCTTTTTCTTAAAAGTATTTTTTTACATATTTTTTTTAAGATTTGAAACAATTTGTCTATTTTGCACCCACAGTATAAAAGATCTCTCCTCTAATATCGTTCTGTAGTAACGTTATTACATTTTCTTAAAATAAAGGTAAATAAATAAATTATAGTGTTTTTTTTAATTATATTTTAATCTTGTACTGTAACATTTTTTTTTAATGAAATGTACTAATTTTACAAATACACTAACAAGCGCATGGGAAATACGGATGACCTTTTAAATAACACCATCCCTTTGAAGTATCGCCGGATCGATCTCCAGCGTTTCAAATCATCTAACATGGGCTGTTCTCAAAATATTATGTAGTCTTCAAGGCTGTCTGTTAAAAAAGGACTAATCATTTCGGAAATACATATCTAATTTATTTCTAAAAAATAAAAAGAATTATATGCAGCTGTTTCAAGAATAAATAAATTAATATGTCAGTTGGATATTATAGTTTGGTGTGTTAGAAACCCATACTATTAATGAATACGTCAGTTAGAACTATATTTTCTGAATAGTGGGTCATTAATAATAACATGGCAATCCGTTATTAGACCCACTGAGACTAATTCCCATTGGAGTAGTCATTATTGGCTCTATCGCTTGTTGCGTTAATTAGATATTTTAATTACCCCAGTTGGTATTCGAATTAACACAGTTTGAAGTTTGTAGTAATTATATTTACAAAATGGTGAAGTGTTATTGTACACAATGGTTCATAAGCCATGTGTAAAATTAGCCGTTAAATATAAATGTTTATTAGTTCATTATAAGCTTTAATGAAGCTGTCATTTAAAGATAAGGACAATTTCATGTAAATTTGTTGTAAGATATTGAAATTTGATTACCTGCCATAGAAGAACTTCCATTTCACGCAGCATCTGCTGGAACAATGTTTCCTATACAGCTCCGCCAGAAGAATGTTAATTTCAAATGTTAAAATATGTATATTGTCGCCTTATCCCTTATCAAGTATTATGATTGACAGCTCTCTCTAAACAGTTGACAAACTTGATTAAATGAAGTTCCGGTTTTAATTCATAATAATAAGAGTTCTGCTTGACTACTGTGTAGATTGAAGTTCATTATATTAGATTTTTCCGGTTTATTAAAAAATGTAATTTTATAATTTACAAAAAAACTCGGTACGCCGTATGAGAAAACAAATACAGGCAACCAATCGAAAAGCAAAAGAAAATTACGTGATTATATTATATCCAAATTTCGTGGACAATCGTAGAGCTTTTGACAGAGTGGAATGGGATAAACTTTATTAAAAATAATAGTTATAATTTATCTTCTAGTTTATACGATGCGTATTCCATCTTGGTCTTGCTTGGTTTAGCTTGGAATGTGTAGTTTATCTGGCGCGAAGGACCAATATACGTTCGAGACTAGTTAGCTCGAGGTCTCGAATAGGATGACTAGCCGAAATGATGGTTGCGATAGTATATCGACTGATATAAGTGACCTGTAGAAATTTTTGGTAGTTGATGGAAGATCTGTACTCCGAGGTCACAGCCTCACGTCTTCATTGGGCTTGGAAAGGAGCATTAAATGAGAAAGAATGAATTGTAGTTGTAACTGATTTATTTAGGAAAATAAAAATCTAATTACATAGGCACACAGAAAAATATGTTTTTCTAAACTTTTAACTAGACCACTCTACCTTATGTACTCTGAGCTGCTGAATCCAAATCTGGCATCATAATTGTACCTTCACCCACCAGTTTTCTTATGGTTAAAAATAGTTCAAAAATGGGTCAAAAGGGGAAGTCTCTAAGAATTTGTAAATACGGAAAGAAAATTGCACAGCAACCGGGTAACTGTAAGTAAGTCATTTTTTACACTCAATACCCATATTATAGTAAAACAACCCCTTACAGGTTATAGAACCTCCCTAAATGATAAAATCCCACGTATTACATTAAAAAATCTGAAATAATTTTTTTTTCAGAGGATTTTTTGGATTTTTAATTTGATCGTAATCTACCCCTAAGGTGCTGCAAATCAACCCCCCGAAAAAGCAGCCATATGGAAATAAGTAAAAATAAAGTTCTGCGATTCAGCATTCACAATCCTTGATTTTTCCTGAAAATCAAAAGTAAAAGAGTTGTTTATTTGAGAAAATAAAAAAAAGGAATTTTAATTGCTTCTACTCTAACAAAATCCTTTATTTTCGAGTAGTAGCAGTCTTCGCTTTTTTTTGCTCTTTCAAGTAAATCTCTCTTTAACATCCGAACATGGTCAGCCATCATATTAACGCTCCAGTTTTCCTGATACCTTGTTTCCATAACTTTTAGATTTTGGTGAAATCTCTCTTCTTGTACTTCACTGTAGTCAGTTCAAGAAGTGGTTGAAAATTTTCTCGGAAATCATAAAACTGAAAATTGTAAGGACATAGCGAAAGAGATGGCAAATTGGGGTGTAATATGAATTAGAAACTTCATTTTCTTCATAACCACATAGACCAGTTTCCGTAAAATCTTGCCGATTTCAGTGAAGAACAAGTAGGAAGATTTCACCAAGATCTAAGAGTTGTGGAAAAAAGGTATCAGGGAAACTGGAGCATTAATATGTTGGCTGACTATGTTTTGATGCTAAAGAGAGATTTAGAGACTGCAAAAAAGACTAAAACTGCCACTACGTAGGTTCTTCGAAAATAAAAGATTTCGTTACAGTAGAGGAAACTAAAGAAAAAAAAATTCTGAAAAACAACGTTTTTACTTTCGATTTTCTGAAAAAATCAAGGATTGTTTTTGAACAAGTTAAAAGTAAATGTTTTCGTACCATCGGCACGCAAACTTAATATTCAAGAAAATTGATTAAAACATTTACTTTACTCTTTAAAACGCAATGGATATATTTTCTTTAATTGGTTATATTTAAGTGGTTATATCCCTCCTTAAGAGAAGTTTATTTTTTTTGTATTTTTATAAGCAAGTGTCTTAAAATTAACTTAAGTAATATACAGAATGTGCTGAGATTCGCAGGACTTTATTTTTACTTACTTCCATATGATTTGTTTTTTCCTGGGGTTAGTTTTACAACATCCTATAGGTAGATTACGATGAAATTAAAAGCCAAAAAAATATAATCTAAAAAATGAAAAATAAATTATTTTAGATTTTTTAACAGGATTTAATCATTTAGGGGGGTTTTATAACCTGCGAGGGGTGGTTGTTTTACTATAATATGGGTAACGAGTGTAAAAAATGCCTTATTTACAGTTACCCGGTTGCTGGACAATTCTTTTTCTGTATTTTGGCAAATTCTTAGAACCTCCCCTTTTTCGTCCTGACTATTTTGAACCAAACGGGTAGGTGTAGGCACAATTCTGATGTCAGGTTTGGATTCAGATACTCAAAATACATAAGGTTAGAGTGGTCTGGTCAAAATATTAGATTTTTTTTTGTGTGTCTGTGATTAATGAGTGGCAATCATAACATAAAAGACAACAAGTAAACATTACATGTAAAAATTAAAAATAATAATATAGGTAACGAAAGAGAGTTTTAATTTATTAAATAAAAGAAAGGAATAATTAATACAGACATGAAAAACGTGAATGTATATGTTTAATGATGATTAACCAGGTTAATAGACAGTTACAAGAAAAACTACATATAACGAGTAGATGTTGCATCCGGACGCGGCCAACTGTAAATGCCTACTTTGTTACCATTTTGGTGGAATAGATATTCACAGTATAGTAGGAGAGCCAGTGACATTTTCAGTGATGAGTTAGTTAAGGCCTATTTTTGAGAGGGTGTTGAGGAGGGGTGTAACTAAGGGTCATCCGTGAGGATTAGCCCGGATTTCAGTCGTAAGGGGGTGGCAGAACGCCCCCATGTGACATGTTGGGGGTGTTCTGCCACCCTCTTAAATCTGGCCAATTGTTCTGCCAATATTAGATCGATGTTTGTGGGCTATCAGAGGAGTACTGGAAAAAAATTCAGCCTTAACTAAATAATAAAAAGATGCTGTTTTTTTACACATGGGGGGCGTTCTGCCACCCCCTTACGACTGGAATCCGGGCTAATCCTCACGGATGAGACTTAGTCATACCCCTCTCAAGATCGTCTCAAAAAATAGGCCTTAACTAAATCATCACTGAAAAATGTCACTGGTTCTTAGACCAGTAGGCAACGTCCTACTGCAACTCTTAATTGTTTCATAAAGGTTTCACTAGAAATACCTTCTGACACCATTTTAAATTAAAACTGATATGACTTAATCTACGTAAAACTCGTTCGTACCTGAGAGACGCACTATATATTACAGTTTTGATTTCTGGTAAATCTTTGTATTTTTTGTGCTTAAATATTAATAGCTTGCTCTAAAATATCAATAAAATGAATTTCGATCCATATGGCAGTTTATAAGCCTCAAGTAACCGTTATGTATGACAGATATGATCCAATTTCAATATGGACGTCATATCGCGAAAAATAGGATAGCTGTTGGAAAGAAAATTACGTCACTGAATAGAATAAAAATACCGCAAAAACTTTTGCTAATCGTATTTTTTTAAACTTATACTTTAGCCAGAAATCAGGATGTTTCCGCAAATTTGTCCAAGCCTGTATGTTTTATATATGTATAATAATATTTTGTTTGGAAAACAAGGGAGTACAGTGAGATTTTCAACTTAAGCATGCATCCTTCATTAATAGAGGTCATTTTACATAAAAAATATGAAAAACATTTCATATAAACATGGGTCTGGAAATCCCTCTGAAGGGGCACCCAAAATTGACATTTTAGTTAATAACTCCTGAACTTTTTGAGCTGCAGTGACTAGTTTTTGCGCGCGATTCAATATCAATAAAGGTGCACAAAATTGGAAAGGGGAGACTTCCTTCTCCCCCCCCCCAGTTTTTTAATGTGAGTTTTCTGTGATTGTCTCATCGAAATATGATTCCTTGGCCGTGAATACACAGAAACGGTTATCTTGTTGTAATGCCGTAGTACCAATCGGTTTCGGGAAGTTTGAACCCAAAGGAATTTCAGTCTTCTTGCCTAAACAGAATTTTTTCAACTAACCATATTGAACATTTAATTTAATTTATTAATCTTTAAAACCTGTTGAGTCCTTTAATTTAGTAATAATTTGTTATTTTTCCTTAGCTTATTCAAAAGAATAAAAAATGCAATTACACTAATTTTGGGTGCCCCGTTCAGAGGCCCGTAGCGCCCTTAAGAATGATTTCCGGACGCCTGTTTATATGAACTTTTTCATATATTTTTTTTTATGTAGAATTAGCTCTAGAAATTAACCACCGCATACCTGAAACACCATGTACATATTCAAAAATGTTACATTTGAATGTTTGTTTTAGGTCTGTTGTAGTCTTGCTAATGTTAAATTATGAAATTTCAATCAACTTGTGATAATTATAAAATCGTAACACTTGTGACATACTAGTAGTTAAATACAGATCATGAAATTGAAATAAGTTGAAGTTACAATCTGTTCAGATTTGTTATTAATGTTTTCAGTACGTTTCACGGACATAAGCAATAAAACATCGTCTGCATACACAACGAAGTGTAGATGAGACATTTCCGCCTCTAACTGGCTTATATTGTATAATGCAAATATCAAAGATCCTCATATGGCATCTTGTGAGTCGCCCGTAAGAATCAGTCTATTTGTATAGTATTTAAGATTACATTATGATTTTAGTATTTTAGAAAAACATTACAATATTTTAACATACACAGCAATTTTTTGTAATTTGCGCAGTTGAATTAATGGTTAAGGGAAAATCAGACGGTGGCCTATGCTAAGAGGATACTAAGACGTGGGTTCAAAACGTTGGGTTAATGTTTCCAAACAGCTGATGGGAAATAGCTTTGATGAGGTTCTAAAATGAAGGGGAAATTACAACAGGTGACTTGAAGCTGTGAAACGTACCATACCACGAAGAAAGGTGGGCTATTGTGTGGGTTATAAGACTTCAATCAAAGCATTGTGAATAGGGAGAACAAGAAATGCAATTAATAAAAGATAAACCTGAAACTATAGGTTTTTTTTGAATACAATTATATGATATACTTTTATAGAGAATAACTTATCCTTATAAAGTCAAAAATAAAAAGGATTTCCCTCTTTTGACCTCAATTCATGGACACTGTATATTACAACCTCTTTATCTCAGCATCAAACTGATTTTTGAAGAATTTGGTTTTACATAGCGTACATTTTTTATAGGCACCTGAGAGTTTATCTCGAATATCACCTGCTTGCGTTACTAATATGTCCGAGTCAAAACTTTTCCAAACATGGACATAAATTTTAATAGAGCGATGTTTCTTAAAACTTTTAAGCAAAAATCTCTATCAATTTCCTTCTTTCCATTTAGCTGTCGTTCATGCCAAATCAATTTTCTGTGTTAGTCTCTGTTACTCGGTTTCACAATTTACGAAATGTCACAATAAACAATTGATAAAGTATCTTGAATTAGTTACAGTACCCGGAGCATCTATACATGCGCTCTGCTTACAAGTAAATTACCAATAGGTACAATGCTGCAGGTAGCAGGTACCTCAGAGTCCATTGTCTTTTTATGGTCTGTTTTCGTTCTTGTCGATATAATATTTATCGTTTCCGTATTAATAAATGAACACACTGGACTAGTTAAAAATACGATTTAAAAATAATCAAATATGACAATAAATAATTCTGATACAAAATATTACAGTTATAGTAAAAATCAGACATATAGATAAATCGTTAACTACATTCAGCATCAAATTTGTCTATTATATTTGATTGTTGATTGTTTACTATTACATTTTATTTGAAGTTATAAGAAGTATGACACTGACAATAAATATTAGATACCTGTAGCTTTAGCACTTATTTATTAATTACGTTATCGTACGGGAACTGGGTGGCTTCTTTGGCAGGTCACCATTTCATGCCTTTTTAAATATTTTTATCGTTTTATGAATGATAAAGATTCACAGAATGGGCTTCTGGCGGAGCTTCTTCCATCACGTCACGTGAATGAAAAAAATATTTCCATATCGGTTAATTAGCCAAGGAGAAAATTATTTCTAAATTTCGAAAATATTAGAAAAATTTTAATATTTTTAGTGGTGGAAACTTTATTTATAAATTAAAGTAATTGTTGGAAAAAATCCGCTTAATTATTAAAGACACCTACAGTGCAAGAAAATGAATTGAAGAAAAGAAAATTAATACCAGTTTGCCTAAGAAAAAGAAAATATAAATTTTTCGAACTTGCTAGCTGTTTATGCCAAGAAAGTAGTATCATGAAACAATAGCTCTTTGAGAATATGTTAAAACCGATTTGTTTGAGATCATTGAAAATCCTATTATAGAGTTTTATGGAATTAAATCTGAAAGATGACCAACAAAGTGTAGTTCTATGTAGAGGAGGAGTTATAACGTTTTTAAACGGGATATTTAATATTGTGTATATCCGTTCTAAATCTTAATGTATTTAATACATACAGATGTCTTTGTAGTTATAATTTGATCAAGGAATGTGCGGCAATGTAGAATCCTCCTTATCTTAGTATTTAAGCACCCAGTCTCGGTTATCTTAGCACACTCATGATTTCGCTTACATAACCCGCAGATTAAACGAATATAAGAATTTTGAATTAGCTCCAGCCGTCTCGCATCAGCTTTAAGCAAAAATGGCCCATACACTACATCGGAATAATGAACATATTATAACACTAAGGCTTCGCATAAAATAATTTCAGTCGTTTCATTCAGAATGTGCCTATTGGCATATATCAATTTGAAGGAGCAGTACGACTTCCTAACGATAGATTAATGTACCGCAGTAAATCTGAAATTCTTATCTTGAATCAAGCCTAAGGTCCTAGCACTATCTGTGAGGCTCAAAATTTCATTGTCAACAGAAATTTTCACATCTCTGCTAACTCGGTCTCGTGAGGCAATAATTCGACCAAATAGCATGGGCCTTTGATTTTTTAACATCAATGTCTAAACATAATTTGTTGGAAACATGCAGTAAATATTGACGGTCTTGGTTAATATGTTGACAAGCATGTTGTAAGCCTTCTTTATCCAATGCGCAATAAATATGCATATCATCGGCATAGAAACATGTAGTGCAGAATTCGAAGGTGTATAGGGTAAACAACAGGGGTCCCAGAATAGACCCCTGTGGCACACCACACACAACCGGAGAATAACCAGATTTTACATCATTTAATACAACGCACCGAGTGCGTTCATTGAGATAATTTCTAAGCAAGGAAATAGCGCCTTGTGAGAATCCAACGTGGTGCGTAATAGCCAGTAACAACTCAGGATTTATCATATCAAATGCTTTCGAATAATCTAGAAGTACTAAAATGGATAACTAGTTTTGATTTATTGTCAGTAACTTTTGCCACTGCTGTACTGTTGCTATATACCAGTCTGCAGAGCTTTGATAATGAGCACAATATGCTGATGGGTTTGAGGACGTTAAATTCATCAGGACTGGTAACCTTGAGCAGGGGTATAATTTGCGAGCGTTTCCATATTGAAGAAAAGATTTGTGACTTGATTCAAAAATTAAATATATGCGTGACATAAGACAAAATTACAGGACAGCAATACAATAACATGTCTATGTTAATTAAATCCCTCCGATGGCTTTTAACTTAATTCCTATGAGAGTTTTGTAGATCTCTATTTCATTTGCGAGAGAGAATTCAAAGTTATCTACATTTATCAATCTGTTATTGTTATAAAGAAGAATCGTATCAAGATCAGGCGTATTATTACTACGTTGTAATATTCTGATCTAGAGACACCATTTTTATCCATTTTATTGCATAATTTGCCTCCTCAATGGGCTTGCTACCGATCATTGTTTTTTCGTATTTTTTTTTATGGTATTCAAGAATAGATCATCCAGATAAACTGTTAAAATTTTAGCTTCATACGTATATCCAGAAAGCGTTTCGCCGACTCGTGGCGTCATTTTGCATGAACACTAGGGCGAAAGTGTCTGAGTTTGCTATAGTAGTTAATAGTCCATTATAATCCTTCAAACTTTAGTATCCTGACATGACTTAATCTGAAGTTTGAAGAAAAAAGATGTTTGTTTCCAACAATATAATTTAACAATTAAACACCGTTTCCATACAGTTACACAATAACACGTGCCACACGCTTATTAAATCTTGACTGCCACACTATCAGCATATGCAAAGTGACGTCACGCGAAACTCCGCCCCGTTTTCGAGCGATCCAACTTTGGTAATTTATTTTAAGGCTTAAAGGTTCGAATAAAAACTTCAAAATTTGAAAATTGTCTTAAAAATTGTTCTATTTTCGATTCCTAAAATAAAAAAAAAAATGCCGAACCTGCCCATATATTTTTGTAGTAATTCCAATGATTACTGAAAATTACAATAGTATATTGGCAAATAGTAAATCTAATCTATATCTCAAGGTAAATAGCATAGGTAAGAAAAGCGGAAATACTTTGTATACTCTCAATGATTTAATTGCACATATTTATTCAATTACAAACTCAAATTGAAGCTACAATCAACTCCTCATATGCAATATATTCTTATATTTCAACACAACTTTCTTAAAATAGAAATATAAGAGAATATAAACACATATTTTCTTTATATTTACAACCTACAACCCTTTGATGAGAACATGCCATATGCATCGTTACATCAAAGCCTATAATTTGAACGCCACTCAATATGCGAAGTCAAAGGACGAGTTTATAATAATGGTAAAACGATGAAGTTAAATATGTAGTTATAACAACTCATACACGCATAGTTAGGTGACAAAATAATGATAACATTCCGGATGCGAAGATGATATAATAAAAGGTTTCACTGACAAAATGAAGTGCTTTTAATAAAGTAACTTTTTTTATGTGTATTTTATGTTTAATGTACGTATATAGTGCGAGGTAATTACATGTTTATTATGAGAAAGCGATTTTTCATTTTCACATTGTTAGTGTCGGTGTAATTGTTAGTCTCATGGGCGATTAAAAGATGATTAACCCAGTAACATGAACACATGGTTTGATGTTTTTACGTGGAATATTCCTCGAGGTACGTGAATGATTTCGGTTTCGGTAATAAGTACTTATGACTCGATTTAATATATGAAGGCGATAATTATATCTGTCACAGTCAAAACTTCTCTTATAATTAAATGTGAGAATAACAACTCATTAACAGTGCGCTCACAAACCAAACTTTGCATTGATTCGATCTCAAAACTGATGATTGGTCGAGACTATTTTTCATGTATTACATAAAAATTTAAATGGTGGATTTATATACTTTTTTCCTTTATTTAGGTCAAATATTATCTCCTTAAGTTAATAGAAAGAAGGTCGTTACTCTTGTTATTGAACCCTGCAAAATCATCCATTATAAAAACATAGCATTATTAAGAAAAATAAATTAAGACCAATACTCCCATGAAAAAATCGACTTTGAAACATTATCACTTCACAAAAAACCGATAACCGCCTTTGGTATAGTCTTTCATCGAAATCTGCATAAAAAATTGTTTCACTAAAAATGTCTTAAACAATTTTTCGTCACGAATACGACGATCAATCGTCTTTGGGCTCCGTCGTTCAAAGAATAATTATTTTTCGAAAGTAGGTACCAAAAAATTGACTTTAAAAAATTTCAAGATACACAGGGCGAAAAACCAAAATCCACATTTAATTATTCTACAAGTGGTGGAGAATGCTTCATATCCTAGCCACAAGAACGTCCATCAAAAATAACCAAAATATTCAAAGTCGGAGATTCGATTAAGACGGACCCAAAATATCCTTAAGGCGGGAATCGCCATAGTAGTCGCTCGAATGCGAGTCGACGGAAAAAAGGTCTCTTGGCACTGGTTGAGTTACGATACTACGGGACGTAACGTCTTGCCATGTGGTAGAGCTCTTTGATGTTTGTCTTATATACAGTGGTTAAATATTGAGTGTTTATATTTTTTACAGTTTATGAAAAATGAAAACATATTTTGAATTCGATTTCTTATTGATACAATAATTATAAGATTGACGATCAGCGTGCGATTCTGTGGCGTGAGTCGGATAACTACTTACTACTGATCCCGTAAAGTTTATGTAGCAATCCGAGTACTCATGGAATCTATCAACGGTCTTAACTATTAAGAAGTATCTCTGAGAAAGTGCTAGTTATAAGATATATTCAGAAGAAGTGCACCGCTCGACATCAGATTACGATGAAGAGAGCAGACTGTAGCAATCACAGTAAGTATAATTTTATTTATTTTCGTTTTGGGGAGTTTCAAGGGTAACTGGAACCCCCCCTGTGAGTAGAGTTGCTAGATATCGTGGCAAAAACACGGCTACGGCCCATTTAATATAAAATTCTTGTCTTGTCCATCAGACGCACGATACTAAGATCATCTACGCTCTCAATGTTTAGAAATATTATTTCTAACTTCTCGAGAACATTTTCAAACGATAGAGTTTAATTTTAAATAAATTATTTAATAACTTAAATTGATAGGTTTCACACAAGAAATCACCACGTTAAATTTTAAGTTTTGATGTACTTAATATAAGAATTTTAAGCAAACATCGGTAAACATCTGCTGATAATGGATTCTTAACTCATTTTCCATAGATTATCATATGATTTTTTCACAATAAATATATCGTGCATTTTAAATAAATTTGGTTGTTGATTTATTAAATACTAATTAATATTTTTGTTGTTGTTTGACCAGATCTAAGTTTAGTAATTTCAGTCAGTAAGTAAGGAAGTTATTTGACGCCCAGATAATAGTTTTTGAATTAATTTAAGAAATAATAACCTAATATCCACTCCCGACTCCATTGGGTCTAGTCGGCCATACCTGAGGTTACCAGCGCTAAAAAACACGTAATACAGCATTTCCTTTTTGCCTGGTGGCACGAGAATTGAGGTTCTCTAGTCATAAGAATAGGTTTCTGTTTTCCATATTTCTTTACATGTTCTATAGAGGATTCTCATTTCATCCACACCAACTAACGTAAGAGCCTCACCGTGACATTTTCAACCCCATTTGTCTTGTCAGGTTTTAATGTTGGTATGGTTGTTTCCACTTCTAATATAGGTTATTATTGGTAGTCCTAATGCCAGTTATCCTTAGACTCAAAATTGCCATGTTGGTAACTTTTGAAAAACTTTCCGCGATATTGACGCCAAGTCTCGGTAACCTGATTCCTGTCAATTCTTAAAAGGTCTTCCAACAACAACAACGGTAAGTATTAAAATACGTACGCTGGCACAAAAAAATAATTACAAATATATTCTATACTTTCAACATCGCTAAATAATTTAAAAAAGCAATAACTATTCTATTAAAACTTGAAAACTTGCGTGCTAGGTGTCTTGATACAGAAGTCATAAATGTATATTTTCATTGTGTAATTACATATAATTTGTGTAATATGTTGCTTTATATCTGTTATTAATTATAAAACACCTATATCTGTTATTAAAATAATTTCAATGAATTTTCCTATTAGTCGCAACAATAAATACATTTTATTGAAACATTCTTTATAGGATTTTGCAAACAGCAGAAAAATTAACTATCTATAAAAGAAAAACTTTGTGTAGAAATATTAATGAAATCTTTGCATTCTTTCGATAACCTGAATTCTGGTTATGCTAGCAAATTAAAATCCTGAAATGAATTTGTCTAATTTCTTATTTGACAATTCTCATTCTAATACTAACATCCTCACAGTCCCCTACGGCCATGCAGATTAAACTAGTATCCACATAACCCCCTACGATTATGAAGATTCAGTTAAAAATGAGAACAAAGACCTAAAATGAATTTATTTATCTACCTTGTCTTAAAAAAATTTTTCATTCCAATGGATTACATTTTCATGAAATCTATCATTCTGTTTCCTGGAAATGCTTAGCCTTTGAAACGTTTTTTGCCCTTATTCTGGAGCTCATCAGAAAGACATAAAGCCATTCATAAAGATGTTTCATGCAAAACCAAGACAATTTCTATGAATAAGTGTGAAATGATTATATTTGACATTGACTGATAAAAACAACCTCACCTATCTATTAGCTAACTAGTATTGGAGCCTATATACTCTATGCATGTTTAAAAATGAATTATTATATAAGCAAACAAATAATAATTCATTTTTAAATACATTTTATTAAAGTAGGTGTATATGGTAACTAATAATAACAGCAAGCGATTAACATTGTCTGCAATCTGCTGGCAATGTATCAGTAAATCTTGACATTTCGTTAGTAATTGTGTAATATTATGTAGGATGCTTTCTTCAATTTGACTCTTTAATAATATCTTCACTAAAATCTACACTTTACTTTTGAGAAGACTACATAAGAAGAGATCGAGAGACGTTAGTTGGGGAGACACAGCAAGAATAGATCTTAAAGTGTTGTTTGCTTGAAATACCGTCCTAATATCAAATCTATCACCGACACGGCGCAACTTTTCAGATAATCATTTACGAAAAACGTTACACAAAGTTAATTCCTTATGTATGCGGAGCGAGATACAGAGCTGTTGTTTACGTCACTCGATTTCTCTCCTCTTCCTACACATCGCTGAATTTTTTCACATTTTTGCCGCCACTTTAATTTTATTGCAAAATTTGTAAGGTAAAGCATCTAAAAAATTTAGTGGCATCTAGGAAGGCGAGGAAAATCGAATAGTGTAGATTGTAGCTCTGTATCTCGTTTCGTTTTCGAGATTTGACCTAGGGAAGCGGTACGAAAAATCGATTTTCACCTTTTAGTGACTTCGAGCGCCCATATCTCGAAAACCAAGGCACACACCGACCTCCGATTTGTGCCAGTCGATTTCTCACGTCCCTCTACACTAATTTTTTCCAGATTCTTGTTAACTTTCGTTTGGCAGAAATGGTCCTCCAAGGTGAGCCATGATGCTCGAGAAGCAAAATTCTCGGACCTCTCACGCGGCTGATGTCTCACTTAAAAAGCACCGAAGGAATATCTTGCCCCACGTCATCGAATTGAACATTTAATTTGTAATCGATCTGGAACAAAAAAGAGGGGGTCATTTTGGCCTAGAAAAAGTTACAGCGATTTACGTGAAGGGATGTCGAAATTGCTTAAGTCAGAAACAGTTTTTTTTGTGTGTGACTGTTATTAACTCGAAAATCATAACCCCCTAAAAAAAAAGCTGCATAAGACTTTTTTTGAATAAAATTTCCTCGTCTTTCATACTGTACATAAAATCTATTTCCTATATACCTTCTGCGATATAACTACAAACCCTCGTCGGGTACATAAATTATCCATTACTTAATGATTTTTACAAAGCGACGACCCATTGGAACCTTTTTGAACTTTTATTCTATATATAAAATACTACCTGTCTACACAATTTTGCAAAATTTTAGCAAATTGTTTTTGATTGATTCATTGATTGATTGATTAGCCATCGCATGGTAGGTAAAGTCGTCTTCATAATTTTAAGGCATGTAGAAAATGCGGTAACTACAAAGCGGACAGGCGGCATCTTTACCTATTCAATGACCGCCGCGCGGACTCCTTTGACGGGGATTTTTTATGTGCTTTGGAAATATGAAGGCAACTATACTGCTGTCACTTCCCGATATCTAATCTGGATATTTTTATATAGCGCCGGACCGGTTGCATATGCCGGATAGGATATGGGACATGCTTGTTGCCAGCAGCAAGAACCACATAGGAATATAGGATTGGAAGTGTATATAATTGTGAGAGGCTTCTCTTATGTTTCCATGCTTCTTTCAACTTTCCATCAATCATCATCTCCTTGTTTATTCTACTTCTGAGTCTTATGTTTCTGAACTTAGCAGTGTGCACCTCCTACTGCCCACTTGCGTCCAGATATGATTTCATGTTTCCCAGAAACTTCTGTTTTCCTTTCAACGTCCTGTATCAGTGCGTCCATTTTGTTTGTTTGCCAAGACATACATTAGCTCGCTGTAAGAAGCTTTTATTTAATAACTGTTCCACAGGTAAATAGACATTTACAGTGGAAGTGCAAGGAAGGGCCCCGAGGAAACCTTTGAGATACACTGTATACCGATTTGCCAAGGTAAAGCAAAATAAAAATTAAAATCTGCAAAAAGTCAAAAAGAGATCTAGGAGAACATTTGGGACGCTCTGCATATCAACCCAAACTACTTTGACCTGAGAAATATTCTTGTGTTCGTAAATAAGCACATTATATGGACAATGTGGCAGCTACCAGTCGAAACCTTCCTGTTGTGGGATCTGATTTATGTATAACTTTTAATTTTATGAGATTCAGTTAGGTTTAATAACACAGGCCGACAAAGAAAATGTTTTGTTTTGGAGACGTGACCCTATCTACCTATCTTTAATAAAATTTTCCTCTGAATCCAAAAACGATAAAAAGAAAAAATTCTGACGTATGGATTCCCCCCCATACACTCTCAATTCCCCACAAAAATGTAAACAATCCAAACTGGCCATTCAACCCACCTATCTTTAGTAAAATTTTCCGCCGAATCCGAACATGATAAAAATTTCTGTTCTATGGATTTCTCCCCATACACCCTCAATTCCTATCTTATCTTATCTTAACTCAAACTAAACTTTAGAAATGCTCTCTGAAACCAAAGATCAGACATGCAAGCTCAAACTGTGGCTCAGATATGCAGACTCAGAGTAAACGTTGGACATGCAAATTTAAAGTAAATCGCAGACACGCAAACTCAAACTAAAGTCGAACTATGCCTTTTTATCGTATGTATATGTTACGAAGGCGTGGAAAGGACATAGTAAAAATATTTTTATAATTGTCAGTTTAAACTTGCAATTATCTATAATTGCAACTTTAAACTTGCATTTATCCATAATTGCAACTTTAAACTTGCAATTATATATAATTGCTACTTTAAACTTGCAATTATACATAATTGCAACTTTAAACTTGCAATTATACCTAATTTCAACTTTAAACTTGCAATTATCCATAATTGCAACTTTAAACTTGAAATTAGACAATTGTACCTAATTGCAACTTTAAACTTGCAATTATACCTAATTGCAACTTTAAACTTGCAATTATCCATAATTGCAACTTTAAACTTGCAATTATCTATAATTGCAACTTTAAACTTGCAATTATCTATAATTGCAACTTTAAACTTGCAATTATACATAATTTCCTTAAGGTATAATTGCAAGTTTAAAGTTGCAATTATGTATAATTGCAAGTTTAAAGTTGCAATTATAGATAATTGCAAGTTTAAACTGGCAATTATAAAAATATTTTTACTATGCCCTTTCCACGCCTTCGTAATATGTTTATCAGCTAAAGATTTCGTGTTCAGCGCTTAAAGAAACAGAATACAATGGGTATGGAATAATGCTCATGATTTTTACTTCCCTCGCATACCGAAGGGAAGTATTGTATTCGAGAAAAAATCACCCTCCGAGATTTTTTCGGATTCTGACGTTTCAGAACACGTAGATTACGAAAATATAAGTTTTTCAATTCCGTCAGTCTGTCTGTCTGTCTGTCTGTTGGTGCATTTACTAAAAAACTACTTGAAGGATAGCAGTCAAATTTGGTAGATAGTTGACGCTACTGTCAGCGAAGACATGGTAGAAGTTTCACTGAAAAATATACAGGGTGGACCGTCTAAATGGAATAAATAGTGAAAAAAATTTTTTTTTGCTCAAATTTAAAATTTCCACTTTTCATGACGCGCTAAACCTATTTCAGAAAAAAAAAATTTTTGAAAATTTGTTTGCAACATTTTTGAAAAAAATTTTACCAAGATGAAAAAAAATTTTTTTTGCTCAAATTTAAAATTTCCACGTTTCATGACGCGCTAAACCTATTTCAGAAAAGAGAATTTTTTTCTTTCTTCAAATTTAAAATTTTCACGTTTTATGGCATTCTAAACGTATTTCAAAAAAAAAAAAATTTTCGAAATTTTTTTTACCATTTTTGAAAAATTTTTTACCACCAAAATAGATGGAATTTTTTTTTTGTTCAAATTTAAAATTTCCACGTTTTCATGGCATTCTAAACGTATTAAAACAAATTTAAAAATTTTTCCGAAAAATTTTCTTGAAAAAATTTATGTATTCATCACTAAGTAGGTACTTACTATAGAATAGAAGAAAATATTTTTTTTTTGCTCAAATTTAAAATTTCCACGCTTCATGACATTCCAAACCAATTTCGGAAGAAAAAAAATTGTAACATTTTTTTACCACTTTGGAAAAAAAATTACCACTAGAATAGATGGAAATTTTTTTTTTGTTCAAATTTAAAATATACACGTTTCATGACATTCTAAACCTATTTCAGAAGAAAAAACTTTGAAAATTTTTTAACCAAGATTTTGGAAAAATTTCAAAAAAATTATTTTTTTTTCTTTGTTCAAAGTTAAAAGTTCAACGTTTCCATATCATTCTAAACCTATTCAAACAAAAAAAAAAGATAAAATCTATTTCACTACTTACTATAGAATGGATGATTTTTTTTTACCACTTTGGAAAAAAAAATACCATTAGAATAGACGGAAAAATTTGTTTTTGCTGAAATTTAAAATTTTCACGTTTCATGACATTCTAAACCTATTTCAGAAAAAAAAAAATAGAAAATTTTTTTCACACATTTTTGAAACATTTTTAACTCGATTTTTAACCACTAAAACAGATGGAAATTTTTTTTTCTTTGCTCAAATTTAAAATTTCCATGTTTCATGACATTCTGAACCTATTGCAGAAGAAAACGGAGTGGACATTTTTAACAGTTTCAACAAATTCAAAAAAAAAATTAAATTTTTAACCACCACTATACTTCCACTTCACTGCGTGAATGGAACTGTCTAATGCTAATACTATTTGACATATGCTATTAATTATGCTTTTATTGAAAAATATACAGGGTGGTCATCCCAAGAAATAATTTATGGGAGACCTGTTATTTTATATTGAACTTTTGCTGTTGGATGAGCACTATTTTTTTGACCAAAAGTTATCAGGATTTCTTTGTAATAATTACAATAACTATATTTCCATTATTATTCTCAATGTCATTTCGTATTTAATATTTTTTTAGTGATCGCCATGCACAAATAACGAGGGAAGTTTTGTGTAAATACCTTTACCGATTTTTTTTTGAGTCTGTGTTTCTTTTTCGGTAGCTAGCCTTTGAAGCCAATTTTGTTTTTTTGGTGCAATTTGGTGTGTGCGGGGGGAATCCATATGTTAGAATTTTTTGTATCATTTTCGGATTCAGAGGAAAACTTTACCAAAGATAGGTTGGTTGGATGGACAGTTTGGATTTTTTTAATTTTTCGGAAAATTTTACTGAAGATAGGTGGGTCGGAAGGTCAGTATGGGTTTTTTGAATCTTTGGGGGGAATTGAGGGTGTATGGGGGGAAACACGTAAGTCAGATTTTTTTATTATCATTTTCGGATTCAGCGGAAAATTTTACTAAAGGTAGGTAAGGTCACCTCTCTAAAACAAAACTTTTTTTTGTCGGCATGAACTAATAACACTTATCTTCTTCGTCCGTGTGTATATGTTGGCAGCTTCCCTCTTTGTTCTGTAGGATTCCGACACTCCTCTTTCCAAAAACAGTTTTAGTTGGAGTTTTATTAAGTCACTCGTAAGTCACAATACAGCTAATATGTCTGTATTGCTGTATAAACACATGTCGCTGATTTGACAGTAAACAACATTTAGCATTCAGCCATCTGGATCAATAACCAACCACTTGCAAGGGTCCCAGGTACAAATCGATCTTAAATTTTAGCGAATTGTTTTTGGAGCAAAATTCATAGAAAATGGACTAATATTAGACATAACTCGAGCCATACAACAGATTTTAAAAACTTTTTTAAATTCAGCTAAAAGTGAACATTAATACGAATATTGACTACTACTTATTACTCAGTAAACCAGTTAATTATAACAGTAAATGATAATATTAAATTCACTTATGATAATTAGTTTCTTTTTATAAAAGGACTGTGAAGTTTAATGACACGTAGAGAAAGTTTAAAATTGTTCTAAAGTAGTTTTTAGGCACACCAAAATTGTACAATCTACATCAATGTGCCTTAATTATTCAAGTCAGTCACTACGAGATGACATGACAGGAGAAAATATTTACCAAACTTGAACTTTCGGTTATTACCGACAAATTATTGGAGCTAACTGAAATCGTTCCATTTACTACTCAATTAATGTCTACATCAGGTGATTTCTTAGCACAATTTTGTATAACTTGTCATCTTCTAAGAAATTCATTTTTGCATATTTTTCTAATTTTTTAAAATAAATAACAAAATATTTAAAAATATTAAATTTATTTAACATAAACTTCAACGAAATAGATTGTTCGGCACGTCGCGCGTCGATTGCGTTTGTTTAGATCATATTGAGATATAGCAGTTTATCCATTTTATTTACCAGCCGTCAAGATATCTCACTTAAAGCATCGTTATTTTGATGATGATTGTCTCAGAACAACTTTCGTGCGACCTTTTCAATGTTCTATTGTTTAAAGACTTGTTTTTAAACATGCCATATATACCTCAGTGCCTAATTATCTGGTATGTATGAAGTAATAAATGTTTTTTTGATTCGGGTTTCGCCTGGCCACGTAGAGAGATAATTATTATGAAAATACTGGTTCTTATTTTTGAAACCCGGGATTAGAAACACATTGTGGAAGTTAGAAATTATATAACAAACCTTTATTTACATGTAAATTGGTTTAGGTCAGTTAAATTATGAAATTTACATAGACTGTTGAATTATTTATTAACTTGTATTCTTGACTGCTTCATCTTGACAGGCCATGAGATATGACATCATCTGATGGATTTTATAACTGGCCACAATTATTATCTGCTTGAGAAGTGTATTATTTATCACTTTAGTAATTTCTTTTAATATCCTTGCCTGGCTAATCATTCTTCTAAAAAGAAAAGACAAGTTGGCATCTCTTATGTTGAATTACTCTAGAAAAAGTAAAATTATCGATAGAATAATTTTTTATATTATGAGTCTTCGTAACTGTAAATATATTCGCCGCATCTTCTTATACTTTATTAGTTATATAAATAAAACACATATGAATACATACACAAAACATCAGAATTTCTTATATTTTACAAAATATGATGAAAACTAATTTAATACTAATAAAAATAATTTAACTATAATTAACTCTTTACCTCATAAACTAACAACCAATGAAATATTTTATCATAGCCATCTCTAGATAACGCTTTAAGATATTTCTAATTCTCTATAGCCCCGTCAATTTATACATTCGACCTTGCAAAAGGTCATATAGTCATAGCCATAGGACACCGCACACTTATATAAGTGAAATTGGCTTCCGGTCAAATTGTATGAATTTTTGATATGTTGGAGCCCGAGTCATTCTGATCCAAAATCAATAAAAGGTTACTATCCTCTACAGGCTAATTTCGGAGCTAGAGGGCGCCGAAGAAAAAAATTATTTTGGAGAAAAAAATGCAACGTTTTGATATTATATTAGTAAATATGTTTAGATTTAGATTAAGGATCAATATGCAATCTACATGATAGTTATATAGGATCAGCCAACGAAGTGATGGCACAATTATACGTCTTAGTATAGCCTAATATAATTAATACAATATATTAGTGCGTAACACTGCCATGAAATATAAATCTTCCAATATATTTGAAACTGAAAATAATTTTTCCGATCAAGAATTTGAAGCATTAACTCCAGTAAACAAAGTAAAGTTTAGGAAACGAACGAAAAAAATAGGATAGTAACCAAAAAGGATTTATTATGTTTCTTGAGCAAATTACAACAAGGACTTGATGGGGATGTCCTCTACTTCCAGTCGCCAAGCTGTAAGCTTGGCAATTTTAAAAGTCCGTGTTTCATTAGTAGATCAATTTGTGCCAAATAATCTGGGCTTACAGCACATAACCAGGGATCAATACGTTGCTCAACATGTAACAGATTTTGCAAACACTCTGTACAGTCCTGAACTAGGAAATCGAAAAGCAATAGCGTATATTGACGGGACATACATAAAAATCCCTAAAAGCAGAGCGTTCCAAGTGTTACGTCAGTTGTATTGCACACATAAGGGATATCATCTTCTAAAACCAGCATTAATTGTTGCTCCCAATGGACATGTACTCGATGTTCATGGTCCTTAGTTTGCTGACTCCAGAAATAATGACGCGGCAATGTTGAGGCATCAAGATGAAAGGGATTTGATTGGCTTAAGACACCGGTTCGAAGAAGGTGATATTTTTGTGCTGGATAGGGGATACCGCGAAGCTCAAAGCTTTTTGGGTAATCTAGGTATAGATGTCAAAATGCCTTGCTCGCTGGCAGCATCAGCTTACAACTGAAAAAACGTATTCACCCCGATTGGTCACAAAGACCAGATGGATCGTGGAAGCAAGAAACGGCAATATTAAGAGTGTTTTTAAATTATTCAGAGATGCAGTACCAGTACCAATGCTACAAGTCCCTCATATTAGAGATTACATCAGAATAACATGTTCGATAATTAATACATATCATGAGCCAATTAATATAGAGGGAGCAAATGCTGTGCTGGCAAATGAAATTAAACTTTTCAAGTTAGAGTGGAAGAAGAGAGACTCCTCCAAAGACGGGGTAGATGGCCACCTATAGAGGAAAATCAGGTGTTCGATTTTCCACGTCTTACATTGGAATATCTGAGAGATCTAGCATTCGGGATTTTTCAGATAAAACTTGCCCCATACGATGTACAAGACAACAGGCAAGATATAGGGAACATTTTATTTCAATTTCACAATCGCATAAATGAACCAGGGCAGAATGAATCAGAATAAAATGAAAGCATCGCAATGCTGTTAAGTATCAGCTTTGGATTCACTACAATGTTAATGGTGAAGACGAACCAATAATCTCTTACTACTGTACTTGTACTAAGTATCCTTCGACACACCTGCTGTTCGACATTACTGGTGCTGCAAATAGACATAATCCGAACCAAGTGAACCAAGAGCCTGTTATTGTATGGTATAATTTTGGCATCATTTCGTTGGCTGACCCTATATAACTATCATGTAGATTACATATTGAACCTTAATCAAACCTAAACATACTTACTAAAAGAATATGAAAAAGTTGCATTTTTTGTCAAAAATAAATTTTTTCTGCGGCGCCCTCTAGCGCCGAAATTAGCCTGTAGAGGATAGTAACTTTTTGATGATTTTGGATCCGAATGACTCGGGCTATAATATATCAAAAATGCATACAATTTGACCGGAAGCCAATTTCACCTATAGAAGTGTCCGGTGTCCTTTGCAGCTTCGAAAGACCTGTGCGAGCTGCACAATGCCCAAAAGACAGCGAAATTTTTACACTTTCGATTTTTACTCAAAGTTTCCTAAAGTATGCGTCCTACAGAAGAGGTTATTGTTTCTTTTTTTTTAAGTAGATTAAATTGACTATAATATAAGCCCAATCCAAGTTCCGTACGTTCAGAACTTTCCGAGATATGGTTCTTCAAAAATGGAAAATTGTCTCCAAAAAGTGAAAAAGTATTATCTTGGTATGCACCTTGCCAAATATCGGGAGAAGTGCCCACCTCATGAGGAAAGACATAGATAATGAATTATAGTAAATCTGTTTAGCTATAATTTGAGAAGGACGCCCGTAGGCCCAATAATTCGTTCAAAAATTACTGACAAAATTGAAATTTAAATCGATATTTTTTATTTTTTATTAAAAACATGTTGTTTCATTTGTTTTGACGCTTCTGGCTTTGACAAATCCTCGGTGACTCCCTGAGCAAGTGGAAAGGACTCATCAACTCGTTCGGCTAAAGATAGGGACAGAGTCGTCTTCGTCGGAATCTTCTAGTTGAACAGATGGAACGTTCTGGCATGATTTGTCACAGCAACATTTGCATAGTGCTGAGCATTTTATTCCAACTGTGTGGCAGCTGCATCTCCCACTACATCCTCTCTGCATGTACAAGATATCCAGCGCAGTAGATTTTGCGGAGCGGAATCTATGATGGTAATGACTGGGATGAGCCCCTGATCGTCGATCTTCCACCCCCAATCTGTAGGGTTTTTATTAGCCTCCAACCGCTTCTGAATTTGGTGGTGAGTTCGGGGCAAACGAGCGAGGTTAACCTTTGTGTTGATTGTCAACTTTATGAAAAGCTGGAGGCTATTCCACTCCCGTAAATGGCCTCGAGGCATTTTCCCTCAGCTTTGGCGATAGCCTCATGACTGAAATCTTGCTGCGGGAAAACTGTAGCCAGTTCCATGAGGTGGAGATTTCTCTGGAGGAAGCTGGCCAACCATGTTTTTCGCTGCCAGAAAGGGGCAGAGGTAGAATTGCACACGCTGAAGGCGTGCAGAAAAAGAACAGTCCCTTGTGGGTATTGTGTGACTCCGTGAGAGTGAGATGAGCTTGATAAATGGACACATCCAGCTTCAAGTTTTTTGGAGGTAGACGTTCGTTACAGCTCTAACCATTGAGGAAAACCAGGAGGTCCACGTCTTCTTCAATAACAATAACACGGTCAAATATTGGACTTTTGGATACTGCTGTGACAATGATGTCCCGATCAGTAGATTTGAATTTTTTTACTGTTTGGAGACAATTGCCAATATTTAAATAGCTGTATCTCAGAAAGTTCTGGACGTGCATGACCTTTTGTAAGGTCGACCCCTTTCTTGTGTATAAAATAACTGGCGTATTAGGTAAGTTACAAATTTTCAGTGAAACGTGTAATAAAAAGACTAATAAAATTTATAAAATAGTTTTTCTACAAATGGTATTAAAAAGAGCCTTATGTAGTACAGTGATAACGGTGTTAAAGGTAATTTATTTTTAATATCAGTGCTGTATTCAAAAGTTACCATCAGTTTTAATCATATTCCGATGTTGTGTTGTGTTCAAGAATTTTTATGTTTGCGGAAACTACATCCCAGAGGCAGTATCGTACCGAAAGTTTCAGTTTCCTCAAAGACTATTAAAAGTGAGTTTATTATTGATAGCAAATCAATAATAGTTTCCATTATATTTCAATGTTGAGAAATGTTTCTATTTAATTAGTACTAGTGGTAACTGGACAATTGCAATAATTACAAATAACAATTCAGTTAGTAGTCTTAGTCAGAGTAGTTGTAGTGACAATGTATTCGCCTAATACACCAGATAATTTAAACACAAAAAAGGGCCCTTGCAAAAGGTTCTGTAATTCTAATATTTAAATATGTTGCTAGAACCTATACGAAGAGTAAGAAACCAAGCTGCTTCGAAAGACCTGTGTGAGCTGCGCAATGTAGAAAAAAACAACGGAATTTTTGGTTTTGTTCAATATATCCTAAAATATGTATTTTGCAGAAAACATCCCTTTTTAAAATAAATTTGCTACAATTTAATCCCAAACCGAGATCCGTACGCCCATATGCTCAATAGTTTGCTCGAAAATGGTATAATATCAATATTTCACATAAAATGGAAATGGAAATGGGAAACATCAATGTACACAGTTCACACCAGTAACCGATTTTAATTTTTTAGGCTCAGCTGTAACGAACATCTACATATAGAAAAGTGGCAAGTGAGAAGTTGAGTGTGTCTATTTCTCAAGCTCATTTTACACCCACGGAGACACACAATACCCGCAAGTGATTGTTCTTTTTCTGCATGTCTTCAGCGAGTGCGACAACACCCTTTCTGGTAGGGAAAAGCAAAGTTGGTCAGCGTCCTCCAGAAAAATCCGCATCTAATGCAACTTGCCGCAGTTTTCCTGAAGCCCGATTTCAGTCATGAGGCCATAGCCAAAGTTGGGAACAAATTATTCATGGTTCTTTATGGGCGTGATATAAAAAAGGACAAGAAGGAATAGCCTCCGCTACCAGCTTTTCATAAAATTGGCAACCAATACAGAGATTAACCCTGGTCGATTGCCTTCAATGGAAGACGCAGCAGGCCATCAATTTTATAGAACATACCACCAAGTTTAGAAGTGGTTGGGTGCTAATAGATAACGTACAGATTGGAGTGGAAGATTGATGATCAGGGAGTCATCCCACTCACTAGTCACGATCACTATGGATCCTCTTCCGCAGAATCTACTGCACTTGGTAGATTCTACATGCAGAAAAGTCTGTAGTGGGAGATCCAGCTGCCGTAAAGTTGGATTAAAATGCTCAACACTATGTAAATTTTGCTGTGGCAAATCTTGCCACAACTTTCTATCTGTTCAAGTCGAGGATTCCCACTACGACGATGACCCCCCCCCCCATATCTGTCAAACTAGTTGAGGAGCTCTCTCCACCTGCTCAGAGAGTCACCAAAAATGTTTCAAAGCCAGGGCCGTCGAAATAAATGACACATAATGCAGCAGATTTTTTTTTTAACAGGTGAATATTAATTATCGAAATCACATCTTGTTTTAATAAAAAATAAAAACCAATTACTGTGTGAACTGGGTATACCGATTTTTCCCAAAATCCATTTTATGCGAAATTTTGGTTTCATGCCATTTTCAAGCGAACTATTGGGCCTACGGATATCCCTCTGAGTTTAAATTAAAACTAATTAAATTTACTACAAATTCCTATGACTTTCCTCGTGCGATGAGCACTTTTCCCGATATTTAGCAAGATACGTGCCCAGAACGAAATTTTTTCACTTTTTACACATTTGTCAATTTTTGAAGAGCTGTATCTCGGAAAATTCTGGACGTACGAGACGACTTGGGCGTAAACTGTAGCAAATTAAATCTGATTTAAAAAATGGATAATAACTTTTTCTGTAGAACTCATACTTTAGGAGATATTGAGCGAAAACTGAAACAAACGGAAAAATTTCGCTGTTTCTTGGACATTGCGCAGCTCACACGGGTTTTTTGAAGCTTCAACTGGTTTGTGAATATTGTCATAGGTCCGGTCCTAACAACATATCAAAAAATTATAAGTAAGTATATGAACTTTTGCAATGTCGGATGTGTAAATTGACTGGGCTCTAAATTGTGGAAAGAATTTGCATGCTCTTCTTAATTTCTAATAAGTTTTCTATATAACCCTTAGGTTAATTTAAAATTTCCACGTTTCATGATATTCTAAACCCATTTCAGAAAAAAGAAAAAATAGAAAATTTAAAAAAAATTACACTAGAATAGGTGGAAAAAAATTCTCTTTGCTTAAATTTAAAATTTCCACGTTTCATGAGATTCTAAACCTATTTCAGAAAAAAATTGAACACTGTTTTGTACCAACATTTTGTATAAATATTTTACCACTAGAATAGAGGGAATTTTTTTTTTTTCAAATTTAAAATGTCCACGTTTCATGGCATTATAAACCTATTTCAAAAAAAAAAAATTGATAACTTTCTTGAAAAAATTTTTATCTTTTTTTACCACTACTATAGAATAGATGGAAATTTTTTTTTTCTGAAATCGGTCAAGAATGCCTACTTTCTCGGTGCAATTTCAGATCCCAAAATACCCTTTTTCGGTATTTTAGTCCTTTGCTAAGCAACCATCAGAAAACAGCCCAGGAAAGTTTTTTTTTAGTCCGTTGCTAAGCAACCATTAAAAAACAGTACGGGAAAGTTTTTAGTAGGTAATTTTCCATACCGATTTAATGTTATGCATTTATAAAAATTCCGTAATTTATAATAATATTGATTGCGATTTCAGAAAAAATAGTATGTGTACCTCGTAGTAAAAGCACATTCCTGAACTTCGATGACTGTTGGCCTCGGCTACATCGTCGTCCGGGAATGTATTCCGTTTACTACTAGATGCATAATATACTATTACCACTAGAATAGATAGAGAGAAATTTTCTTTGCTCAAATTTTAAATTTACACGTTTCATGGCGTTCTAAACCTATTTAGAAAAAAATTGAAAATTTGTTTGAAAAAAATCTAATCTTTTTTTACCACTACTACAGATTAGATGATGAAAACATTTTTTACCACTAGAATACATGAAAAAAAAAATTGTATTGCTCAAATTTAAAATTTCCGCGTTTCATGGCATTCGAAACCTAATTAGAAAAAAATTGAACATTTAAAATTAAAAATCTACTTAATCTTTTTTTACCACTACTACAGAATTGATGTAAAAAAAATTTTTTCAGTCAAATTTATAATTTCCACGTTCCATGACATTCTAAGCCTATTTCAAAAATGTTTGAAAATAAAAAAAAACTGCAAATTTTTGCCCACAACAAAATATAAAATGGGTGACAGAAAAAAAATTGCATTCGCTCAAATTCAAAATTTCCACGTTTCATGACATTCTAAACTTATTAAAAAAAAATAGAAATAAAAAATTTATTTATAAAAATTGTTAGAATTATTTTTACTACTACTATAGATTAGATGATGAACAAATTTTTTACCACTAGAATACACGAAAAAAAAATTGTTTGCTCAAATTTGGAATTTTCACGTTTTATAACATTCTAAACCTATTTAAAAAAATGAAATTTTTGGAACCACTACATACTATACTTTCACTCCATTACGTGAATGTGGAACTGAAAATGTGACAGATGGCAATAATATTTAGCATATGCACCTATTACAGTTTTATTGAAAAGTGTACAGGGTCGTCATTCCAAGAAATAATTCAATCATGGTGGACATTTGTAAAGGTATTTGCGCAAGCCTTCCATATTTGGCACCTGTTATTTAGCATTGAATTTCTGCTGTCGGATGACCACTCTGTATATTTTTGTGATCAAAAGTTCTCAGGATTTCTTTGTAATAATAGTGATAAATATATTCCGGTTATTATTCTCAATGTCATTTCGTAATTAATAATTTTTTAGAGTGACCGCCATTCACAAATAAAGAGGGAAGTTTTGTGTATATACCTTTTGTGTTTATCTTAGTTACATGCATGACATCCTCAGAAAATGTTGACGAATCGCGGTTTTCAGTTAAAAATTTCCTTAAAATTATCGTAGACAAAATCATGTGTGTAATTCGAGCGTAAAGTGTCATTGTCGCTCTCGAGTGTTTGAAACGCTCCGGTGAGCGTAGCGCATGAACTAACTCTTTAGAGCGACAATAAGGCACTTTGCGCTGTTAATACACAAAAAGCCATTTTCAGTAATTGTAGTATTTTTATGAATAAAGGTGAAAATTTTACTCTCACGTTACTTTTTCGATGGCCAAAATTTTGAAAAAGCTTTCTCCTGTTAAATTAATTGTTTATAAAATATATCCAAATTGTATCGTTTAATGGGTTAAGTGACATGAGTTGTGTACTGTGTCAGTGGACAGAATAATTAAAAAATGATGTAGAAAGTTGCATAACACTCCCATCTACATTCTCTTACATTTTAAGGAATATATTTCATTCATTCATTATTTTAAATTTGGTATATTTCATAACAGTAAATATACGCTAAAATTAATGACCCTTATAAATAATTATTAACTCTTTTATTTATTAATACTCATGTGCTTTCAATGTTTCATTGAAATGTTAAAAATCGGCTATCCAACTGTGAGATATATGACCACGGAACGTATACCTACAGTATTATTAACCATTTACAAAGATATTATATGAGGCAGATGTAAGATCCTTTGAAAATATTGAGCATATTAAGTTTTTATTTATTGATAATTTTAAAATATAAACCAGTTTACTGAAACTTGCAGAGTTGTTGAACGCTGTTATACTGGAAGAGTTCAGTAAATTTACTAATTTATAACCTAATACATAAATTTAATGTACGGCGTTAATAAAATATGAAAATAATATAGTTGGTAGTAAAAGGTATCAGGGGCGGCATAAGGCATGTCCCAATACTTATTTGGCAATAAATATTTCATTGTGACTAGTCGTTATGACATATTTTTACTACATACTTTTAGTCGACTTACGATATCAAATATAGTTCGACAAACAGGAGAAAATTGCCACTGCGAATAAAATTTAATAAAATAAATTTGCATTAACATTGCATTTTATCTTTATCCCAAAAACAGAAAATGAAATAAACATGTTTAAAAGTTAATTATTTTTTTGTTTGCTTATAATTGTAATGAAACATATTCTCTACAGGATTTGGCAAACAGCAGAAACAACTATCTTTGAGAATTAAAAAGAAAAACTATCTGTAAAATTATTGATTTTCAATCTTTGCCTTCTTTTGATAACCTGAATTCTGGTTATGCTAACAATTAAAATTCTAAAATGAATTTATCTATTTCTTATTTGACAATTGTCATTGCAACACTAATATCCACATAGTCCCCTACGGCGATGCAGAGTAAACTAGTATCTGCATAAGCCCTTACGATCATGAAGATTCAGTTAAAAATGAGAACAAAGACCTAAACTGAATTTTTTTACATACCTTGTTATGATAATGTTTTATTCTAATGGATTACATTTTCATGAAATCTAACATTCGGTTTCTTGGAAATACTTAGTCTTTGAAACTTTTTCGCCCTTATTCTGGAGCTCATCAGAAAGACAAAAGCCACCCACAAGATGTTTCATGCAAAAACCAAGACAATTTCCAAGTTTTTTGACAGTGAATTATTTTTTTGCTTGATTATAATTATAATGACACATTCTTTATAGGATGAGCTCCAGATTAAAGGCGAAAAACATTTCAAAGGCTAAGTAATTCCAAGAAACAGAATGATAGATTTCATGAAAACATAATCCATTAGAATGAAGCATTTCCAAAGACGTATGTAAATAAATTCAGTTTAGGCCTTTGTTATCATTTTTAACTCAATCTTCATAGTCGTAAGGGGTTATGTAGATACTAGTTTACTCATCATGACCGTAGTGTATTATGTGAATACTATGTTACTGTAGATGAACCTAGTATCGCACGTCTAATGGACACTACAAGGATTTTATATTAATTAGGCCGAAGCCGTATCGCCGCTACGATATCTATCAACTCTACTCACAAGGGGGATTCAAGTTACCCTTCAGACTCCCCAAGACGAAAATATACAAAATTATATTTACTGTGATTGCTACAGTCTGCTTTATCCGTCGTAATCTGACGTCGAGCGGTGCACTTCTACTGAATGTATATTATAATTAGCACTTTCTCAGAAACACTTCTTAATAAGTAAAACCGTCAATGGATTCTATGATTATTCGGATAGGTACAACAACGTGACGAGATCAAAGGTGACCCGTTGCAAGTAGTTATCCGACTCTACAAAATCGCAAGTCCGTCGCCAATATTATAATTAGCGGTTCAATAAGTAATCGAATTTAAAACATATTTTCATTTATTGAAATAATTCATAAAATATAAAAAATATTAATATTCAACACCTAACTAATGTATATATGGCAAACATCAGAGAGCACTACCATTACGCAAGCCGTTACATCCCATAGGATCGGAATTCATCCAGCGTCGAGAGAACTATAACAATCGATTGTACAAAAAGATTCAGATTCCCAGCCAGTTTTGAGGGCAAGATGTATGTAGACATTTTTGAAAATTATTCACTTTTAATTTTGCCCTGAAATTTTCGAATTGTTTGAAATCTTTGTTAGGATGCTTAAAGAAGCCATTTATATGAGTTCAATAGTTTTCCTGCTTGCATAAACGTACTAACGGCATTGAACCCAAATATACTTTTTTTCTGTCGAATCGCCTTCGAGCGACTACTATGGCGATTCCCGCCTGAGCCTGGATTAAAGATATTTTGGGTCCGTCGGAATCTAGTCTCCAGTTTGATATTCGTGGTACTTTCGAAAAAATAAATTCGTGGTACTTTCGAAAAGTTTGTCGGGCGGAGCGGTTTTCCGCCCCGTGCATCTTGAAATTTCAGTAAATTTTTTGGTACTTTCGAAAAATATTTATTTTTCGAACGACGGAGCCCAAAGGCGAGGCCGTCGCCGTCGTCCTCGAGATGAAAAATTAATTTTTTGGTCATTTTTAGTTAAATAATTTTTTATGCAGATTTCGATGAAAGACGATGCCAAAGTTGCTTATCGGTCTTTTGGTAAAATGATAATGTTTCAAAGTGGATTTTTTCATGGGAATTTTGGTCAGAATTTAATTTCTTAGTAATTTGGTTATTTTTAAATGGATCCTTTTACTGGGTTCAATAACATTACAATATGAATTGTCAAATAAGAAATTAACAAATTCGTTTTAGGATTTTAATTGCTAGCATAACCAGAATTCAGGTTATCGAAAGAAGGCAAAGATTGGAAATCAATAATTTTACAGATAATTCTTCTATTTAGTTCTCAAGGATAGTTTTTTCTGATGTTTGCAAAAACATATAAAGAATATGTTTCATTATAAAATATACGTTTCTGAGTACGAAGATGAATTGTTTCTTTTCCTTTTTATGAAGTGTATCGCACCCTTATATTTTCAGTACTTTTAGAGCAGAAATAATAAATTTTAGTACATCAATAGAGCTGCGCAGACTGCATGTTTTGATGCATTATCTTAAGTATCTAAACGTGGTCTACCACAATCGTTTGAAGAAAGCGAAACTATGGTATTAGTGCAGTAAAATAAGGAATCAGCTTCGGAATCCATTGTAGCAGGGCTGACTTCTTTCCATTCTCTTCTAAATTGTATCAATAATATATGATAAAAAGACAATTTCCTAAAAAGTGTCGCTGTAATAGCTATTAAACAAAATAAGTGTAAAACTACGGTTTTTCGCAAATAACATTTAAAATTTTATTTTACCGAGAAAATTGCTTGCACCAATCGAGGAGGAAATTTTACATAAACAATGTGTAAGAAAATTTTTTATACGATCAAATCCCTTGGAGATGTGAATTTGGTAATTAAGGTCTAATATATGGCTGCATAGTACGTGCGTAAGTAAATCTTCTGTAATCTGTTACAAAAAAAATAAAAAATTAATTGAAATTGTGGATCATTCTCCTGAAATGGTTATTATTAAAATATGTGTATTGAAAAAAAAACACCATTTTTCTTTAACAAAAATTATAAACATAATTGCAATTATAAAGCAGCGACATTTTTTAATTGGTGGACTTTTAAACGTAGAACATTTATAACAATGTGAGAAAAGTTTGAAGACTTTACGATCTGTTACACGGAATTTTGAAATTAAACCCGTTTTTTGTCTTATTTTACTGCGCTATATCTCGCTGGGAGTTGGAAGTGTCTAAAGAAGTTATTTGAAAAAGTTTCTAAAAATCAGATCTTTAGCCCATACTTTATTTATAACTCTGATCATTACTTAAATAAAAAATAATTTATAATTAAAACTTGAAAATTAAATTTTGTCGGATATACTTTTTCCATCATTAATCTGGATGCACTTTTCACTTCATTCGACTGCGCTGATATAATTGCAGACTTCGGTTACTCTAGCATCAAATTCGTTACGATGTTGGTGTCTTGTTTTGTAAACATTCTTTATATTTTCATCAAAATAAAAATCCAAGGGAGTAATATCTGGCGACCAACTTATCTTAGTCCAAAAAGTGCATCACTGAGGAAGTACATTCTCTTGAAGTGAGACAGAAAACAATTTTTTTTCAGTAGTTTCCATTATGTTGAAGATTAAATTTTAAAATTTTGATGGGAGCTGTACTTCTGTAAGTACTCGATGTAAACTTGGTAATAACCAAATATCTTTTGTTTCTCAATTCTCTTTCATAATTATTAATACTTGACTGGCTGTAATTTTTTAATCACCCTGTAAAATACAGAATACTTGAACATTTTTACAGAACATTGAAAGGGTTGCAAGAAAGGCACTCTTACAAATTTTTATAATATCAATCAAAATACAAAAAATTATCATTTCTACCTCTATTTGTATTTAATATTTATTTACAATTCTAGAACAAAATGTTGTAATAACAGAACAGCAGTTTATTAAAAAAAAAATACACTAATAATAACAAATACTCCACATGATGTCCACCTGTTTCAGTACACAAAATAATACTTTGAAAATTTTGTATAATATCAACCAAAAATCAAGAATTACCGTTTTTCTCTATAAGTCATACGTGCTTGTGAAACAGGAAACCTGTCGCGTTTGAGAAGCAAAAGATGTTTGGTTGTTATCAAGTTCATATAGAGTACTTATAGAGATACAGTTCCCATCAAAATTCGAAAATTTTATCTTCGATATAACTGAAATTATTGGAGAAATTTTTTTCTGCCTGACTTTAAGAGGATGTACTTCCTCAGGGATGCACTTTTGGACTAAGGTAAGTTGGGTTATATGGGCCCAACATGAACTCAGGAATCACATGTTTTCGTCCGGTAACTCAATTCTGGGACGCCCAGTATATATTAAAAAATATTAATAGTGCTGCGTTTAAAATTGTGTGGCAAAATAAGAGGCCAATTAATCGTCCCTCAAGAATTCCACACCGCAGTTAATAAACGTAATTTTATTTAAAAAATTCTGTCAGTTAGGAAGTTCCCTTGGGGCCTAATAATAATAGTCTAAACTCTTATTTTCATCGCCTTCCATTACCGTATGTAGGAATTTTGGCTTATAGACCATTATTTTATGACGAATGAGACATCTTCTTACCTGGGCTCTTGAAAGATTCAATTGTAATGAATCCTTAGACTGGCTCTTAAATTCTTACGGTTTTAGGTCAAATTATTTTCGTCTTGGGGGGTTCTGCCGATTTCTGCGTTGTGGGTTTTTTGGGTTTTTTTCAGTACACGACCAGTAGCGTGAAATAATCTGCTTACGGTAGCTATCATTGCATGTTGAACAGGACGCTAACTCGGATGGTGTGCGTTAAATTCTTGGGCAACCACCCTACTAGATCGAATATTGTCTTCAAATTGTTTAATTACCACCATTTCTTGTAATGTTGAACTTTAAATAATAATCTTCAAGTGACAGTTTATTAATCCATTACTTGTTTGAAATGCTGTTGTTTTCTGTTTCCATAACACACTAAAAAATAATGACCAGAATTAGAATTGAAGCACTGAATCATCACAAAATAACTGAGAAACCAAAAAATGCGCTTGATGCTGAGCAAATTTTTTAAATAATTGTTTTTGATATCTCCAACGGGATGCGAGATATCGTGATTACAGCTTCTTCAAACGGTCGTAGTAGCCCGCGATTAGACATTTTGCTTAAGCCAAAAACTTCAAAATATGTTTATGAAGCTCTATTGTTATATCAGAAATTGCTTATTTTTTTCTGAAAATAACAAAAATATAATATTGCATTCAAATTAAATGAAACACACTATATACATAGTATTGAACAGAGACATAATTCCGAAAATATGTTATGAAAATAAGGAAGAAACCTTTTTACACTTTTTTAAAGTAAATTAGTAGATCTAATTTCAAATAAATTTGTTCTATACTTCTCTTCAATTAACAATTATGTAAATATATATTTTTTTAAAGTAACAAGGTAAAAAAACTACATTTTGATATGATTCTTATCCCTGTTGGGATGATTCAGTTTATTTTCAGCAGAGGGTCGCAAGATGACTCAGTAAATATTGACATGTTTTATTTTTCTTTTTTTTCTTCTTGCATTTACTAAAGTAAAGGCTAACTACATTTTGAAACGCAGAAAGGGCATCGGTTCTATTTTTATTTAGTAAATGAAAATAAGGAAATAAATGATGACATGTTAAATGTAACATTACATTATTTGTTTGCATCTATATCGCATGGAGAATTTATCGATTTTTAATATTTTTTTAAATAATTCTATGGAATGCATTTTCGTAAATAACTCGTTTATTTTAAATTTTTCGAAAAAACTCTATTTCAGTTTTTTTGTCCAAAAAGGATTGATTGACGGACTAGCTAATTTTCGATTTTTATTAGGAAACTGTTCGGAATTTGTAGAATTTATCAAGAAAATCAAGTTTTCCAGGATTTGTAGATTCGCTTTTGATTTATCAAATTTCTCACAAACGTCAACCAATAGACATAATCGAGCTCTACACTTTCCATTTTTGAAAATCAAAATCGGACCTTCGGTTCGGGAGTTATTAATTTATTTGAAAAATCATACTCGGCCCTGGAAAAAATACTTGCGGTCAACGGATTCAGGCCGCCAGCAATAGGCTTCATTTGTGGCCGTGGACCTTTGATCCCACCAAGTCTGGTCGAAATCGATCAATATTCTGGACAGTTATTGTGCTTCCTAGCCCGATTTCGAGAAAACCAGTTTTTTGCAAAAAAAGTCAATTTTCATTTGTTTTTCGACCTAGTATCTGGTATACTTATTGGTAGAGCTTTGCCAGCGGCACCATTTCATTTTTGAAATATCTCAATCCGACTACCCGTTACCAAGTTATTCAATTTCTCCCGAAAAACACGAGACTTCTATATCGGGTACTTCAGGTTTCCGAACGTAGCCGAGCTTCTGGTGTTAAGATTTTCTAAAGACCTCCTATTAACCACCCAAGTTCCATCGAAATCAGAAAACGGATTAGGGGGGCTGGGCGTGACAGACAGATAGACAGACCGACAGACAACAAGAATTGGGAATGTTTTTGTATCCTAGAAGGCTGACTGATTGATTGATTGCGTAAGGTGGGCCGATTCCGGATATCCAATTTGGATGTTTTTATATAACGCCGGAAGGGCTGCATACGCTGGTTTGGATATGGGACATGCTTGTTGCCAGCAGCGAGAGCCACATGACGCATGGGGTAAGGATGGTAAGTGTAGGTGCTTATGGGATGCTTCTTTTAAGTTTCCATACTTCTTTTAAATTTCCATCTGTCATCATCTCCTTATTTATTCTTCTCCTGAGTCTTTTGTTTCTGAATTTTACAGTGTGAGTTCCCTCCTGCTCACTTGCGCCCATATATGGTTTCATGTTTCCCAGAGATCTGTGTTCTCAACTTCCTACATCAGTGCGTCCACTTCGTTTGTCTGCCAAGACATACATTAGCTCGTCGCAAGAAGCTTATTTATTAACCGCCCCACAGGTCAATATCCATTTGCAGTGCAAGGTAGAGCTCCTAGAGAATATTTGAGACACACTATATACCGATCTGCCGAGGTAAAGCAAAATAAAAAGTAGAATCTGCAAGAAATAAAGAAGAGTTTCCATCTATCATTATCTCCTTATTTATTCTCCTTCTGCGTGTTCTGCTTCTAAATATAACAGTGTGCACCTCCCTCTACCCCCTTTTATTTACTAATCGTTCTACAGGTAAATAACAATTTACAGTGGAAGTGCTAGGAAGAGTCAAGAGAAAACATTTGAGACACCTCGCATACCGATCCGCCAAGGTAAAGCAAAATAAAAAGTAAAATCTGCAAAAATTAAAAATAAGATGTAGGAGAACATTTGAGACGCTCTGTATAATCTGTGTATTCGTAAATAAGCCCAATATATGGACCATGTCACAAGGATTGTAAAATCAATAATACTAGAATTTCTCTTTTCGTCTGTTGCACTTGTTGCTTCTTCGTTCTTAGAACCAGCCCGTTGTACTTCACTGAAAAGATAACTTACGGAGCACAACTTATATTATATTGCCAGATGTTTGTGACTCAAGTTGTTTATAAACGCTGTCAGATGATGCCACATTCTACTCATATATCTTAATCAGATATCAACTACATGAAATAGTCAAACTCGTGCTAATTTATAGCAATCGGTGTAGAATGTCCAAGCTTCAATCCAATACAACTCCGCACAATTTCTCACAGTATTAACCGAGTTTATTCGAGATTTCGTAGGGGCTATACCCACGCGACGGCCACACTCGGCACCATCCGAAACTGAACCGTAGAAAATTTTGTCTTATTCTTATCATCAAAAATATTATTATAAAATTAGATGCCTACATGTTTTCTATTTCTCTTGTACTCGTTACTACTTCTTTTAATTTCTTTTTTCTTCTATTTTTCTTTCCGCGACTTTCTACCACACTTCTGAAAATAGTATCTATGGAACTCACAGAATCATACAATTAACTTGTATATTACCGGAAAATAACCTCTATACCTGTGACTTATACGTCAAAGGAGCAGTCAGTGCGTGATTTTGACAAATAATATAATAGAGAGTTAGAGCTTTACTAGACTATGTTTGCATCTTGTATATTGAAATATACATTTTATTCAATATTCATAGATACTCATTATTTAACTAAGGTAATACAAACTTCTATGTAACAATTCATCATGCATTTATCCTCATTGATCAATATTATGACTGATTCTTTTATTTTTTAGCTATCCTCTTCTTTCTCGTCCCAATTCATTCTATGTCCGTCATCCCAAGCATTGTTTATTTTAATGCATATTATTTTGTCTTATATGCATTTACTGTTGATTTTATCTATTTAAGCAATATATTATGTTATTAATACGCGAGACTTGTATTTTACATTTTACACTATTAATCTGTAATTTTTGACTTACGTGATATGTATATACATACATACATATAACTATTGCTTATTAAAGATTTATGTACATGTAGGTAAATCACAATTACTGGCACTGAAAGTTATAAACTACCTTCACCAAGAAACTTCTCAACTCATAACTTGAACGAAATTTTCATTAAATGAAAGAGACCTTGAATTAATACTACCTAAATAAATCATGCGGGTTTTAGGATTCAAAAAGGTAGCATCAATACATATCGAATTTCCCACGTTTAATGAAGATTTCGCAAGTTAATCATGTATTTCGGTCAACAGATTTATGTTTCCATCGCTCATTACTAGTAATAAAATAATTACCAATTTTTAATGAACTTTTAATAAATTTCTTGAAATTTTTAGATAGTAATTGGTGTCCATTTAAAATATTTTCTTGAGTTCAGAATGTCGGCGTGATTGTTATTATATTTATTACGCAATAGCGAATTAAGAAGTAAGCAAGTAGAACTTGCACTCGGATGTGACCGATTGCGAATACCAACTTAATTGACATTATGCCACTGAGATTAAGAATCCACTACGTGGATGTGGAAGTATAGTAATCGTAAAAATAATTCAATTTTTACTTCCCTCGCATACCGAAGGGAAGTATTGTATTCGAGAAAAAATCACCCTCCGAGATTTTTTCGGATTCTGACGTTTCAGAACACGTAGATTCCGAAAATATAGGTTTTTCAATTCCGTCAGTCTGTCTGTCTGTCTGTCTGTCGGTCTGTCTGTCTGTCTGTCTGTCTGTCTGTCTGTTGGTGTATTTATTAAAAAACTACTTGACGGAGAGCAGTCAAATTTGGTAGGTAGTTAACCCTACTGTCAGCGAAGAACTGGTAGAATTTTCACTGAAAAATATACAGGGTGGACCGTCTAAACGGAATAAATAGTGAAAAAAATTTTTTTTTGCTCAAATTTAAAATTTCCACGTTTCATGACGCGCTAAACCTGTTTCAGGAAAAAAAATTTTTTGAAAATTTTTTTCACATTTTTGAAAAAATTTTTACCAAGATGAAAAAATTTTTTTTTTGCTCAAATCTAAAATTTCCACGTTTCATGACGCGCTAAACCTATTTCAGGAAAAAAAATTTTTTGAAAATTTTTTTCAAACATTTTTGAAAAAATTTTTACCAAGTTGAAAAAAATTTTTTTTTGCTCAAATTTAAAATTTCCACGTTTCATGACGCGCTAAACCTGTTTCAGGAAAAAAAATTTTTTGAAAATTTTTTTCAAACATTTTTGAAAAAATGTTTACCAAGTTGAAAAAAATTTTTTTTTGCTCAAATTTAAAATTTCTACGTTTCATGACATGCTTAACCTATTCCGGGGAAAAAAAAAATTGAAAATTTATTTCACCAATATTTTTGAAAAATTTTTTACTATTAATTAAAATGAAATAATTTTTTTTTCTTTCTTCAAATTTAAAATTTCCACGTTTCATGGCATTCTAAGCCTGATTCAAAAAAAAAATTCTTTGAAACTTTTTTTACCATGTTACCACTAAAATAGATGGATTTTTTTTTATTTCTTCAAATTTAAAATTTCCACGTTTCATAGCATTCTAAATCTATTTAAAAGAAAAATTAGATTTTTTTTTTACTATTTTTAAAAAAAATTACCACTAAGATAGATTTCTTTTTCTTTGTTCAGATTTAAACTATCCATGTTTCCATGGCATCCTAAAACTATTCAATCAAATTTGAAAATGTTTTTCGAAAATGAAAAAAAAAATTGAAAACATTTTTAATCTATTTATCATTACTACAGAATAGACGAAAACATTTTTTCTGCTCAAATTTAAAATTTTCACGTTTCATGACATTCCAAACCAATTTCGGAAATAAATTTTTGCAATATTTACCAGTTTGAAAAAAAATTTAACATAGAATAGATGGAAACTTTTTTTTGCTCAAATTTAAAAGTTTCACGTTTCATAGCATTCTAAACCTATTTTTAAAAAAATATGCAATTTTTAAATTTTAAACTTCTTTACCACTACTATAGAATAGAAGGAAACTTTCCTTTTTGCTCAAATTTAAAATTTCTACGTTTGACATTTTAAACCTATTTCAGAAGAAAACATTTTGAAATTTTTTTTTCCCAAAATTTTTGAAAAATTAAAAAAAAAATGAAATTTTTTAACCACCACTACACTTCCACTCTATTACGTGAATGTTGGATTGAAAATATGACAGATGGCAATAATATCTGGCATATGCACCTATTATACTTTTATTGAAAAATGTACAGGGTGGTCATCCCAAGAAATAATTCAGTCATGGTGGACATTTGTAAAGGTATTTGCGCAGCCTGCCATATGTGGCACCTGCTATTTAGTATTGAACTTTTGCTGTTGGATGAGCAATCTGTATGTTGTTTTGACCAAAACTTATCAAGTTTTCTTCGTAATAATAGCAATAACTATATTCCGATTATTATTCTCAATGTCTTTTCGTAATTATTAATTTTTTAGAGTGACCGCCATGCACACATAACGAGGGAAGTTCTGTGTAAATACCTTTACCGATTTTTTTTTTAAATGAAACATGTTTAGAATGTCACAAAACGTCGAGATTTTAAATTTGAGAGAAAGAAAAATGTTTGTCCGTCTGTCTGTAACTTTTTTTTGTGTGCTCGTTTTCTCTGGAACGGTTGAAGATATTGACTTTGTTTTTTTAATTCGTTTTGTGTAGGGTAGGGGGGTAAATACGGGAAAATAAGTGGAGTAAGCTGGTGAGAGTACAACAATTTGGGATTTTATGAATGTAATAGAAGCCAAGGCCCCACATTTTAAAAATATTTTCCATTCAGCCCACCACCTCACTCTATTATTAAAGGAGTTGATAAAATAAAATTGAGATATTCCCTTGAAATTTGGTAGATGTATACAAGGTTATTCACGGAAAGCGGGTATTAGATGTTTATTGGGATCTGTTCAGCTTAGAAATGTGAGAATTGGCCTAAACGGATTTTTGGATATGTCATATCTAACGAAAATATTTTCATGAATGTGTTACTTCCGCTTACTCCGGATATAGCACCGAATTATGTTATTTTGAATGGAATGCCCTATATTTTGTTTCATATTTGGATTCCTCATAGAATAGATTAGGTTTATGTACCATAATATACTCTTAAACTTAGTAGTGTTCTAGATAATTAATATTTTTGAAGATTTTTGACGGTTCCTACCCTTCCGAAAAAAAAAAAAAAAAAAATCGAAAACTTCTATCATGTGGCCGATTTAGAGATTTTTTTTTCAAACTCATACAGGTACCCTATGATGTAACGAAAAATTGCCTTATATTTTCCCAATATCATACAGGGTAGTTTATTTCAGTCAAACATTGTTTTAGTTCAAACGTCCGAAAGTCGACAAAATACTCTATTGAAATCGAGTCATATCTGTTATGCAGGATCATCGCCAGATGAATTAATGCCAGTTGCCATTTTCATATAAAGTAAATATATACTGTCTCTATAATTGGAATAAACTTTGCGTAGATAGGGGCATATCCTTGTTTTACTTTAAAAAGGTGCTAGAACATATTTTTAATAAGACTATGCGAAACAAGTAAGAATAGCAGGAAAGCGTTGTTAACTGCGAATCTTTATTTGAATAGTAAAAAGAAACCACTGCCTAAGGCATCACTACTTCCACATTTAGATTTACCATCCATGTCTCTTTAAAGGAAAACATCTTGACTATATTTGTACTCTAGTATGTGGAAATAATTGGTCGTAGCATTTTAATAATATTTGAGGCAGATGACATAAAAATATTTGAGGTGTTGTTTTCTAGCATATATGCCAAAAAGAAGTTTTTGGGCTCTTATTTGCTTGCTCTTCTTATTTTCCCCAATTTAATCCCCCCTCACCATCTCAATCAAATGTCATTACAATACATATATGTATCAAATTTCATGTAAATATCTAAATTTAATTTTATCAGCCCCTTTAATAGTACAGTGGGGGTGGTGGCGGTTGAACAATGTTATGAGAAAAACTGAGGCCTTGGCTTCTAGCATACCTACACCAAATCCCAAGATTCAGTGTTCTTAACAGCTTACTTTATTTATTTTTATTTATTTAACTGCCTTATTTAATTTAACTTTACTTCCCCTATTTAACCCCCAACCCTTCAACGGAATCATTTCAAAACATAAGCTAGTTCTAGATGTCGGCATAGTTTGAAAGGGTCATTCAGGGAAAGTGGGTATTAGAAGTTTCTTGGGATCTGCTGAGTTTAGAAATTTGAAAACTGGGCTAAGGTAGTTTCTGGATAAGTCGAATCTACCGAAAATATTTTCAGCTTGTGTTATTTCCGCTTACACCGGATGTAGCACCTAACTTTGTTCTTCTAAATGGAATACATTACATTTTATTTAAAATTTGAATTCCTCGTAAAATTTTAGCTTGAGTTTATGTATTTCATCAATTGATATTAGCATTCCCTATACCTATCTCCCTTTGTTTTTTTATTATGGACGAATTTTTGTAAAATGTACATGCAAAGTCAGCACTGTCTGTTAGTAGCCAAGACAAGTCACCTAACTTGTTTCTTTTTATCACAAACGAGAATAATCATGTAGATAATTCATCACTATTTGTTTATTGTCAAGATAATAGCATCAAAAACAAGAGTCCATTTAATATTAGATTCATAAAAAATACTTTGGAACAAAATTTACAAAATAAATGAACACATTCAATATACATATTTAATGCAAAAACTGTTCAAAATACCCTCCACTTTGCTGCTGACAAGCCAATATCCTGGAATTTACAGCTGAGTGAATTTATTTGCTGAAATGCAGCCCGTGCTATCTTCTTCATAACTTCTTTGGTAGTAGCCGGGGTGGCATATACAATATTTTTGATATCAACCCAAAGGTAAAAGTCTAAGGGGACCAAATTAGGGGACCTTGCTGGACATCTGCAAGATCCTCGGTAGCCAAACCACCTAAATTCGAACGATGGTACTAATTCGTCATACACTTCCCATGTATTATGTGGATAGCACTCATCCATTTGATAATACATAGGATTATAAATATTTAGGGGCACATTATCAATAACAGTAACAACTACTATTCTCGCAAAATTTTCACGTATTTATTGCTATTTAAATTCTTCTAGTAGATATGATACTTAATACTTGCTATCTACTAATAAGCAGAAAACAAACATTCTGAAATTTTTCACTGCCTACTATGTATGCAGCTGTATGTAGATTATACAGTGCTGATTGTAGATCTAAATTTTACAAAACTTCGTCCATAATAAAAAAAACCGAGAGAGACAGATATAGGGAATGCTAATATCAATCATTGCAGAATTCAACTCTCTATTAAATTCCTTGAAAATAACAGGGGGTTCCATTTGAAAAAATTGACTTGCATATGTTACCAATTTGAAAAAAGAATTGTAGGTTTAACACAAATCATTGTGTTTAATGGGCGCTTTTCTTCAACAACGCCCGACTGCGACTTTCATTCAATTGGTGAGTCTTTAAAATTTTATCTTATTTTCTTTTAAAGCTAAATTGATATGTCTCTTAATCTACGAAGAGCTTGTTCGAACTTTGTGTGCTTAATCAGAAACTTTAGTAACGATTTGCTTTAAAATTATAATAAAACATATTTTATATACAAGGTGGTCCAAAATTATCTCCCGATATTTCTGCGGCTGATGATGCATCCAAAAATAATGGTAGTAAAGGTTTGCGCAAAAATCGGATGATTGGCGATCGTTCACCGAACAATTGTTCGAACGATCTCCAGATTATTGTCGTTCGCATACGTTCACTGATATGTTGGCGAGCACTCGATGATGTGTACAATTTTAATTTTTTGCGATAACTCCACGAGCATTCGTAATTTTATGACCAAATTGTAAATAATACGATTCTCGATCCAAACTACATCTATCATAAGGTATAAAAGAAAAAATCATGTATGCTATGTCGAAGAGGTTTAAGTTTAAAAAGTTGTCACGTGTCAACGTTGAAAAGTGCGTTTTTTAGCCTTTTTACTTTAATAACTTTAGAACGGAAAAAAAAATTTAAATTCTGAAAAAATATTGCAGGCTTCAACTTCAAAACGCCAAAGGAATTACAAAAATTACAACAAAATAAAAGTTACACCGATTTCAGCATTAAGAGTTTTTGGCGCAGAGCGCCATGCTTTTGCGGTTACAGACCATGTGTCTAACAGCAGGCAATCTAAGCATAGTAATCTTAATATGCTATAACTTTGGATGCATTGATGTAATTTTTATAAATTTTTCGACATTTCGAAGTTGAAATTTCCGATTATTTTTGCCGAATCTAAAAATTTGTTTCCAATCAAAAGTTATTAAAGGTCAGAAAGACTAAAAATCGAATTTTTCCAACATTTAAATGTTAACAACTATTAAACAATAAATCTTTTCGGCGTAGCATTACGTTATGTCGGAAAAGTCTTATCTATATTATTAACATATATGAGACTTCTTTCTTTTATTAACCCATACTCTACGATAGAAGTTTTTTGAAATCTAAAAACGCAAAATACCCCAAGCAAACCGTTCGCATAGAAATGAAACCCTAAACCCATTAGAACTTAAAGTATACTATATGATCAATGGTCATAGACGTACCTCACCTGCCTATGATTTTATGAGTTGAACTTGCTATCCCCCAGGCATCATGGGTTTAAGTCCTCTGTCTGCTGTTTACGAGTATTGAACTCGCTTTCTCCCGGGCATCTGGGGTTTAACTCGACTGTCTGTGGTTTTACGAGAATTGCAAAAAGACCCCGCTCAAAATTTAGACGGAGGCCCCAGAAAGTCCCAATCCGCCCCTGCCTAATTGCATTGATAACATTTTACTTGATTGGAGTAATTGTCATACTTTTAATTTTTTCCGGGCGAATTTCTGAATTCGCCAGATTTGCCTTAAAAAAAATTTAATGCTCTTTCAAAATGTGGGGTGGGCAGTTGCCTGTCCTTGCCCACCCCGAATTACGCCTATTATTACAAATTTAAGTCTTTCTGCAATATCTTCCGACTCCCTTAGAATATCAAATTTATAGTTTAAATTTAGTCACAGGCCATCTGGATATAGTTTACATGGTATCAGTCAAACCCTCTATTTTCTTTAAGGTGTAGTTTTAAAGGGTGATTACCAGTATTTTTAATATTTCAATTTTTTTTCAAATGTCTAAAAATTATTATAAAAAACTAATTTCTACATCATTGCAAATAAAAAAATCGTTAAAGGTATTTACACAGAACTTCCCTCTTTATTTACACAGGGTAGTCGCTCTAAAAAATTATTAATTACGAAACCACACACGAGAATAGTAATCGGAAGATATTATTACAAAGAAAACCTGATAACTTTTGATCAAAAAAATATACAGAGTGGTCATCTGATAGCAAAAATTCAATATTAAACAAGCTAACCGTTATACACTTCACCGATTTACTGCACTTTTTACATAATTGTTGCACATTCTATATGATACTCTTCGCAGTTTTTTTGTAATAATATTAGTTTTAGACATTTTCAGTTTAATTACAAAACATAAAAAATGTATGTAAACATTTTTTTTTTATTTAAAAAAATGTATAACTTTTTTATTTATCGATCAATTTTGCTCAAAAACAATAGGGTTCTTCCTCTAGATCACACTTCCTGTCCATCTTTCAATACAATCGGACTTTTCGTTCTTAAGTTATCGTGCTTTCAAGAAACGTGACGGACGGACGGCCGGACAGACAGACAGACAGACAGACAGACAGACAGACAGGCGGACAGACAGACAGACAGACGGACAGACAGACGGATAGACGGACGGAAGGACATTTTGAAAGTTGTTCAGAATTCGATCACCAACACAGTGATATGAAATTTTTTTCTCTACGAGTAATATTATCGGTTTTAGAAATGTGTCGATCGAATGCAATATACCCTTCGTTTTGTATTTGCAAAGAGTATAATAAAAGGTGCAAAATATGAAAGGCTTGCGTAAATACCTTTACAAAAAATGACCGCAAAAAGGCCTAAAATTCGCCTGTTTTTGCATAGTAGATAGCGGGCCAAGGGAAAGATCGAAATAAATCCTGCAGGGCTCAAATTAAACTTTTAGAAATTTTTAAAATATAAAACAACTCTGTTACTACTCAGATTTTATATTGTATGCATTTTTTCCGGATTGTATATTATTCTGTACCGAATTTGGAAGAATTGTTAAATAAATAAATAAATAAATAAATAGATAAATAAAACGAAAAAATTCATAGGTCCTACCCACAGGATACAATCGTCATGGGATTTTCACAAACAAACAGCTTTTCTATGAGATAGGTTTACAATATCATAAAACGTGGAAAATTTAAATTTGAGCAAAAAAAAAAATCCCATCTTTCTACTAGCAAAAAAATTTCAAAAAGTTTTGAAACATTGTTTTTTCTGAAATAGGTTTGGAATGTCATGAAACGTGGAAATTTTAAGTTTGAGCAAAATAAATTTTTTGCACCATTTTTCTTGGTAAGTACCTGTATTAAAAAAAATTTCAAAAATTTTTTGCTGTTGAAATTTTTTTTCTGAAATAAGTTTAGAATGTCGTAAAACGTGGAAATTTTAAATTTGAGAAAAAAAATGTTCCGTCATATATTCTATTGCTTTCACAAAACTTTCAAATTGTTCTTTTTGAAAAATTTTTTTCATGAAATAAATCGAGAATGTCATGAAACGTGAAAATATTAAATTTGAGCAAAAAAAATTTCGTTTCTCTACTGGTAAAAAAATTTTCAAAAAGTTTTGATTTTTTTTCTGAACTAGATTTAGAATGCCATGAAACGTGGAAATTTTAAATTTGAGAGAAAATATTTTTTTTCAAATATTTATTATCTTTAGACGGTTCCAGTGAAAGTTCAACCATTTCTTCGCTGGTAGTAGTGTCAACTACCCACCAAATTTGACTACTATCCGTCAAGTAGTTTTTTAGATAACGCACCAACAGACAGACCGACAGACAGACAGACCGATGGAATTGAAAAACCTATATTTTCGTAATGTACGTGATCTGAAACGTGTAAATCCGAAAAAATCTCGGAGGTTGATTTTTTCTCGAATACAATACTAATTTGTGTTTAGAAAATAACGTGCATTTACAACTTTTTATTACAAAATTCTTTTACACTGTTATGACTGTATTAATTGGTACTTTAAGAAGGAAATTTTTATTCTCTTATTACGTGAACATCAAGTACACAATACTATTGAAAATCGGTATTAGTGAATTTTTGATAACAAAGAATAAGATTATAAGACTGTTTCACAGTTAAAACTGTGCCTAGTATCTTTTTTTGAAAAATTAATTTAATTTCTCTTCATAAGGACGAACACCACTGGTGAATTTTAAAATATTTTACCGTGCAACATTACAATCTTCCACCCCAATTTAAAAAAAATCGCATTGTTAGCAAGAGAGCTGTGATGTGGGAGTCATGAAAAGTGAGACATACTGTATAAGCTAAAACTAGTTGAAAACAAAAAGATATTGGTTAGAGTGTTAATTGCGGATTTGATAAATTTTGTTCTTCCGAAAATATATTAAACCTTTTGAACAAATTTTCCCAATTATGAGAAATTCAAACAGTTAATTATTTATCGACATTGGAAATATGAAAAATCGTAAATGCAATATAATTTACAGCCCCAGTACCAACGCATTTGTCTGGTTACTTGGTCTTATTAAAGTTCAGCGATGCATATTCTAAATTCTCTTACTAAATACACCCCTGTCTAACCCAAACATAATATTTATAAAAGCTAATAAATTTCAGTGTACGAGCCACAATAAAATACTAAACTATTGGCTGGAATCCGCTATCGTATAATTAGATGTAAGGGAGCGAGATGATAAGTAAGAGATAGCATCCACAGACCGGCTTAATTCGGCAAACTGGGATTTATAAAGAAGGCTATAGAACAAGTAAAACAAAACGCAGACCACCCAAGTTGAATCTGTGATTGTAACGGAGAGAGCCCTTATTGGTCAACAGGCAGTTAACAGACGACGTCTCGATCTCGATTAGTGTTGTTTGTAACGCCGCGTTTCATAGCATACTTGATGTTGATGCTGTGTTTAAACTTCAACATATCACTGGATTACCTGGGCCCACTGATGGCCACCGGCTCGTTATTAATTTATTAAATACTTGGATATGCCATGACTGGCTCTTTCCCTAGCCGATGAGGCCATAAAACTGTGACGCCATTTTTCCTTTTTGGGAATTAATTACCTCCCAAGGCGATAAAGGTAATAGATAGAATAGAATGCAACTTATTTCCATTCTAACGTGCAGCCATTTTTATTTCTTTCAAAACAATTAAATATGTAAAACGGAATTTGTGCAAGATAGTTTACTGATTATGACAAGGTTATTTTAGTTATACTACCTCAGATTAAGAAAGAAACGTAGATAAATAACGTCGTTTAAAATGCACTGCACTTGTGTGTAACAAGGATAACATACTGAATTAGGATGAGGAGAAGAGTGAAGAGGATACGTTTTTGAATAAAAATAGAGAGAAGGTAACCAATGCAATGTACTCTTCGCCAATTTACTTCATTTTTTATATAATTGTTGCACATTCTATTGGCTAATCTTAGCAGTTCCTTTGTAAATAATATTAGTTTTAGACATTTTTTGTTTAATTAAAAAACATTAAAAACGTTATTTAAAAAAAAATTAATTAGTAAGTTTTTTTTCTTTATTGATAAATAGTGTTTCTCCACTAACATTACCTTACTGTCCAAATTTCGATACAATCGGACTTTTCGTTCTTAAGTTATCGTGCTTATAAGAAATGTGACGGACGGACAGACATACGGACGGATATTTTGAATGTTGTTCAGAATTCGATCAACAACACAGCGATGTGAAATTTTTTTCTATACGAGCGATATTACCGGTTTTAGAAACATGCCGATCAAATGCAACATACTCTTCGTTTTGTGTAGAGCCAATAGGTCTTGTCAGTAGAGCCAGGGGCGTGCGGATTTACGAGTTTTATAAATTCCCAAGTACGTGATTCGAAGAAATGAGAGCACTCAAATTATGTTAATTATGGATGAGCTACCGTGTGTGTTAAATTTAAAATATTATGCTTAAATCTGGCAACGTTATCTCCAAGAATTATAGCAGCGCAGCCGCAAATATTTGTCCGTTGCATTAATACCGTTATTATTGTAATATATCTGGCGCCACTGAATGTGATAGTTTAGCCTCGTGAAGTTCGTTTATCAGAATTTCAAAAGTAGTTGAAAAAATTATTAGGTTTAAAGCCACCATATTCAAAAGTTTATTCTATTTGGTCGATTGTACCAATTATACATAATGACCTAGTCGTGGCTTTCATCTCCGGTAGGCGGATAAAACTTAATATATTTCTCTCGATTATGTGGGATTAAATAGTAGAACGAGGTGCCGCTTAAGTATTACATGACAGCTACTATCCTTTGACCAGAATGCCGGTGATTTTTTGCTCTACTGACTACACTTCTTGGCCTTACTTCAGTTTTTCAATTCTATAATCCGAGTGATTTTTGAACAGTAAATTTATCTACCACAGAATGGCACATCATTTGTTAGAAATAAAATTGTTATTACAAAATAAACTTAAAATATTTGTTTTATGCTGTACATTGACATTAGAATATTTAATCTATGTGACAGACAGTAAAAAAATATTTGACTCCTTATAGCCTAATAGCTCCGTCTAGTATTTAAGAACAATATTTTGTCTTTTTTCATACACTCAGTATGAAATATTTAATATGAAAAAATAACAAATTACCGATTCTTTATATACACTGTTGATCCAATTCTGATTTCGCTATTTGTTTATAAAACCTTAATGAAGTTTAGGAATGTATGTATCCACTAAAGGACCGAAAATATATTCAGGAACAATAGTAATTATACAAATGAAAGTGTTAAAAGATATAGAGCAACAAAGTTAATATAACATTTAAATAAATTGTTAGTTGAACTACATTTATTGTAAGTTTGTATATTCAGTTAAATGATTTACATATCGCAGCTGTTCTAGAACTAAAATATTTTATAAATTTTATGGTAAAATGAGCATTCATATCTATTACACAAATTATTTATGTCTATCTTACCGTCGCGTCGGATAGGTGCACCCACATCATCATCAAATCAGTAACAGGAAACTGATATCTCAAGGTTGTATGATGTATTTTAAGAAATGGAGATTTTGGGTTACTAGAACTAGTTATATGCTAGGTATAATATAATAGATATGTGAGATGTCATTTCTTTTTTTGCGCGTATGTTTAAAAGAAGTAATTTATTTGTCACTGTCCGAGATTTATAAGCATAGAAAGAAATATTAAGAATTTAATTACTCCTATTTTTATATTTGTAAATCCCAGCTGTTAATGACGATACGTTTCGTAATTTACTTCAACAATTATATCGCTATGCTGTTCTGATATCGTTTTCTAAGCCTCTTTCTAAACTTGGTATGGTTTACATGACTTTACTTTTTATATAAAAAATATCATCACAATTTTATAGATAAATATTTATATAAAATTTGTTGAAAATATAAAGAGAAGGCAGACAGAATCTATGGAATAATTTTATGTAATTGTTTGGTATTGAAGATTTTCATTTTATTTTTATCGGACAATTAGGTTTCTTGTGTATGCAATCGTTGAAGTCTCCTAGAAAACCATATTTTGTTCTTTATTAAACTAGTACATGGGGACATATAAAACTAAAAATTGTTGTTACTTATCGTCAAGCTTACATGATTCCAAGTTTTTGTTACCTACAAACTCATTGTTTTTGTTCCTTCAAGTTATCCAGTTCAGAACAACTCAATTCAATATTAATTATTATTACTGAGTCGCGCATGATTTTGGATATTGCTTGCTATTATTGGGGTCAGCATGTGACATGTGACGTCGTTTCTTTCAGACGTCTGCGTCCTGTAGATAACAACTCTTATCTCTTCGACAAGAACTTTGAATTCTTCGCGCCAGTCTGCTATACACTTTCGATTCCAAAACAGTCTTAACACCTTGAAGCTTCACATATTTTTATAATTATTTTTCATCTCACGTACATGTAACAATTAACCTACCGAATAAAAATGTATGATATGAAATACCAACCAATTATTTTTAAAGCTTAAACAATTAATGAAAACATGACAGTTTTGACATATTACAGATATTTCTTTTCTTGCGTGTCGTGTTTGGCGTTTGGATGTTCTATGTTCTGCAGTAGTTTCTTAAGTGACGGGAATGAAGACATTGCGTAGACATTTCTCATATTAATAATATTTACATGATGCTGCAAGTGTAGCTTTATTATACTAGCATGCAATTACGAAATTGTTTTTATTCTCCCACATCATGTTGCCAAAGATTATTCATTAATTGTACTGCTCCCCTTAATAGAAGAGTTCTGTCTAGCATTCTAACATAATGCAATTATATTTTCAACATCTTGCTATATATTAGACATTATAACTAAGACAAAGTTTAGCATATCAATAGAGTTCACAAAATGTAAAAATATACTCAACTCAACTCAATATATTAAATAAAAATTATAAATAAATTACCTAAATACGATTCAAATGTATTGACCCCTCACTTTAAGCACGAATATCTCGGAAACGGAGGAGCAGAAAATATTGAATAAATTATGTGTTTATTATGAGTCTATTCTAAATTAATTACTGAAATTTGAATAATATACATTAGACACTTTTGAAGTTCTGCTAAGTTATATTGAAAAATGTCCTACTTTTTAAGGAAATTTTGACCATACCAGTTTTAAATCCATTATATCTTGGAAATATGCCTATTATGTAAATAATATTTTAGACACCGATAAGGCATGGCATTTTTTGTACGAGGAAATACGGTTATTTATCAATGTATTTTATTTATTTTTTTTTTGTCAAAATAGTTAATTACATCAAATGTAAGCATTTTCAGAAAAAATAATTGGTATACGGGTCCTGCAGCTCACCTCCCGTCTTCTACTACACCTAAACGATTTATTTTAGAAAAATGATTCAAACGGGACAATAGACTGTTTGTTAGAGAGCACATTTTTAAAATATTTTTGAATATACAGGGTGTTCCAGAAATTGGTGGTGCATTAAAGTTGCATCTTTTTAAATGGAACACCCTGTAGTTTTATTGATTTTTGGGACCCTTTCGAGCTACTGTACATATCCCTAGAATATTATCAAATTTGATTTGATAGTTCCAGAGGAATAAATTAAAATCGAAAAAAAAAAAAATTTTCGTCATATTTTAAAAAATTTATAAAAAATAGAAGAAACATCTTCAAACCAAAACTAGGGAACAAGTTGCTTATAATAAAAGGTTAGTTTATCCTACTATGAATATCGTAAAAATAACTTATACAGGATGTTCAAAATTCAATGCCAAACTTTTCAAAATGTAATGCTATTTTTCTCCATTTTTTCAAATGGGACACCTTGTATATTTTTATCTCATCGGATGCAGAATTAAAAAATGAGCATATTTTTTAATTACAATTATCTCGACTATCTTAAAGGTTTCACAGATATTCGTCAAAAACTACTACAAATCGTAAAATTATTATCTAATAGTTTTACTTAACATTTTTCAAATCAATAACTAGAACTTATGTTCAATATGTGTTCCGTTTTATCATTTAGCTCCTCTAATGTTATTAAATAAGCAAATACCTAAATTAGACAGTTTCTCATATAACTGTCTATGCAGTTCTCCTCTTGAAGGCGTAAATGAAGGGGAGTAAACAGAAATCATATTCCTGTTGTTTCTTAACCATAATAAGGTAATTTAGTAGATAGCCATGGAAACAAATTTGCTTACAAACTGTCATACAAATAGACATATGTTAATATTTTAAATTACGTATTAGTAATTTACAAGTTTTAAGCATTTTTTGTGATGGAGTACAGCAGAGAAGAGCTAGTAGATATGATTTTCATATTAGGAGAATCAGAAAGAAACTGTTTTTTGGCAAGTCGAGTTTACGCACAGCGTTATCCGGAACGGAGACATCCAGACAAAAGAAGCCTGAACAACTTATTAGAGAGATTTGTACAAACGGGACATGTAGACTATACAAAACCAGTTAGAAATAGACCCGCTCGAAATGAAGAAAATGAATTGTCTGTGCTATTATCTGTTACGGAAAACCCTTTCGTTAGTCAAAAAGCAGTCGGTGATGCCGTAGGTGTAAGTGAGAGAACCGTTCAACGAATTTTAAAGGACAACCGTTTTCATCCCTACCATATCCAGTTTCATCAACAACTCTTCGATGCAGATTTTGAGCAACGTGTCGAATTTTGCAATTGGGCGCAAGCTAAAATTAGGATAAATTGTGAGTTTTTTGATAAGGTTTTGTTTTCTGATGAGGCCACATTTCATAAAAACGGATTTGTGAATCGCCATAACTTTCATTACTATTCCGACCACAACCCAAGGATTTTTAGGCAGGTTGTCCAACAACACAGATGGTCAATAAATGTGTGGGGGGGAATTATTGGTGAACATGTTATTGGTCCTCACTTTTTTAACGGACATTTGAATGGTGCTATGTATCTTGATTTTTTGCAAAATCAATTGCCAAATTTATGTCAAAATTTACCAATACTTTTGAGAGATGCAATGTGGCTGCAACACGACGGAGCCCCAGCACATTATTCATTACAAGTCAGGGACCATCTCAATACAACCTTTCCAAACCGGTGGATTGGAAGAGGAGGGCCATGTAATTGACCGCCCCGATCACCCGACCTCACTAAATTGGATTTCTTTTTGTGGGGCTACGTTAAGGAAATCGTTTATCAGGAACCTCCAACCACACCAGAAAACATGCAGGAAAGAATCAGGAACGCATTTCAAAACATTACACCCGACCTATTAGGAAGAGTAGCAAGATCATTTCATACCCGCCTTCGTTTGTGCCTCCAAGAGAACGGAAGACATATTGAACATAAGTTCTAGTTATTGATTTGAAAAATGTTAAGTAAAACTATTAGATAATAATTTTGCGATTTGTAGTAGTTTTTGACGAATATCTGTGAAACCTTTAAGATAGTCGAGATAATTGTAATTAAAAAATATGCTCATTTTTTAATTCTGCATCCGATGAGATAAAAACATACAGGGTGTCCCATTTGAAAAAATGGAGAAAAATAGCATTACATTTTGAAAAGTTTGGCATTGAATTTTGAACATCCTGTATAAGTTATTTTTACGATATTCATAGTAGGATAAACTAACCTTTTATTATAAGCAACCTGTTCCTTAGTTTTGGTTTGAAGATGTTTTTTCTATTTTTTATAAATTTTTTAAAATATGACGAAAAAAATTTTTTTTTTCGATTTTAATTTATTCCTCTGGAACTATCAAATCAAATTTGATAATATTCTAGGGATATGTACAGTAGCTCGAAGGGGTCCCAAAAATCAATAAAACTACAGGGTTTTCCATTTAAAAAGATACAACTTTGATGCACCACCAATTTCTGGAACACCCTGTATATTCAAAAATATTTTTAAAATGTGCTCTCTAACAAACAGTCTATTGTCCCGTTTGAATCATTTTTCTAAAATAAATCGTTTAGGTGTAGTAGAAGACGGGAGGTGAGCTGCAGGACCCTGTATATTAAATATTAATTTAGTTATCAAACGTAATAGATAATTTTCTTGCAAACTTGCAATGATATTATCCTTTACGCCTGATAACTAAATTATTATTTTTTCTGAAAATGCTTTTTATGTAAATAACTATTTTGACAAAGAAAATTAAAATACATTGATAAATAACCGAATAAACATAACGTCACGTTTATGAGAATAACTCCAGAATTTTAGAATAAAAAATTATAAAAAAATCTCCTCGTATAAAAAATACCTTGCTCTATTGGTGTCTAAGATATTATCTTCATAGTAGGCATATTTTCCAGTATATAATGGATTTCAAACTGGCATTGTCATTTTTCAATAATATAAATAGCAGAGTTTCAAAAGTGTTCAATATACATTATTCAAATTTCAGTTGTTAATTTAGAATAAACTCATAATGAACACTTAATTTTTTCAATTTTTCTGCTCCTCCGTTTCTGAGATACTCGCGGTTAAAGTGAGTTGTCAATACATTTCAATCGTATATTAGTTCATTTTTTGATAACGCTGAGAAGTAAAAATGAAATACAATTTTTGTATAAAAATTTGTCTGTTTTAAGAAAGTAAGTATATATTTATGAACAGGGTCGGCAAGAGCATAGCTGGGGCCCGATAAACGTATGTTCTAGGAGCTCCTAACCTAATCTACCTCTGATCTTGTGGTTGAACCTAGCATCGCACATCTGAAGGACACGATACAAATTTATAATTATCTGGTGTTAACCAAGGCCTTCGCAACGGTCTGTGGCTATATCCACTCTCAGGGGGGGGGGGGGGGATTCGTACAACTTTTATAACTCCTCAAGATGAAAATGAAGATGATTCTACTTACCGTGATTGCTATATCATTTGCTATGTCATTTTTTAATAATATAAATAGCAGAGCTTCAAAAGTGTTCAATATATATTATTCAAATTTCAGTTGTTAATTTAGAATAAACTCATAATGAACATTTAATTTTTTCAATTTTTTCTGCTACTCCGTTTCTGAGATACTCGCGGTTAAAGTGAGGGGTCAATACATTTCAATCGTATATTAGTTCATTTTTTGATAACGCTGAGAAGTAAAAATGAAATACAATTTTTGTATAAAAATTTGTCTGTTTTAAGAAAGTAAGTATATATTTATGAACAGGGTCGGCAAGAGCATAGCTGGGGCCCGATAAACTTCTAGGAGCTCCTACCCTAATCTACCTCTGGTCTTGTGGTTGAACCTAGCATCGCACATCTGAAGGACACGATAAAAATTTATAATTATCTGGTGTTAACCGAGGAGTTCGCAACGGTCTGTGGCTATATCAACTCTCAGGGGGAGGATTCGTACAACTGTTATAACTGCTCAAGATGAAAATGAAGATGATTCTACTTAGTCTGATTGCTATAGTCTGCCTTCCGTGGTATCTTGTTGTCTAACGGCGTACTTCTGATCAAATTGTCATTTTATAAATTAGCACTTGAGAAAGACTTCTTAGACTATAATAACCATTGATAGACTGTGAGTAATCGGAATACTGTACATAGGTGATGGGATCGAAGTCGACCCGTAGAAACAATTATTCAATTAATACCATAGAATCGCACGCAGGTTGTCAATCTTAGATCTAGTGGATCAAAAAAGAGTTGAATTCAAAATATGTTTTCATTTACTGATTGTAATATTCAATAAGTATAAAAAATAGAAATATTCAAGTCTATAAGCTAATTGTATATAAAACAACTTAGATGGTAAGACAACTTAAGACAATGGTCTCGAGGACTAACGCATACGGCGTGTGGCGCAAAGTGACACGAACCGCAACTTTTTCGTTCAAAATTATCTAGAACACTTGTTTCGCAACCGACTGGGATAATTTTCTTTTTTAAATACTCGTTATTTAATTTCCAAAAAACATAAGGGAGCCGATTTCTGAATTATGCTAACCAACATTATTGAGCTTAGCCGAAATGGCCATGTTCTATTTAAATCTTAATAAAATTTTTTCTTATCCAGTTTACATAAATCTTGTTATTGGGGTTTTTGAGGTCACTGAATACGAATCTGACATCCAAATTGTTATAAACCAACCTGCCAGATAGAGGAATCAATGGCGATGATAAAATGCTAAAAATTGGTGGAAAATGAAATATCACTTTTTAGCATTTCATAACCGCCATTGATCCCGCCATCTTGCAGGTTGATTTATGACAATTTGGATATCAGATTCGTATTCAGCGATCTCAAAAATTTCCACGTAACAAAATTTATGTAAATTGGATAAGAAAAAGGTTTTAAGATTTAAATCTAACATGGCCATTTCGGCTAAGCTCAATAATTATGTTTAAAAATGAATTATTATTTGTTTGCTTATAATTGTATTGAAACATTCTTTATAGGATTTTGCAAACAGCAGAAAAATTAACTATCTATAAAAGAAAAACTTTGTGTAGAAATATTAATGAAATCTTTGCATTCTTTCGATAACCTGAATTCTGGTTATGCTAGCAAATTAAAATCCTAAAATGAATTTGTCTAATTTCTTATTTGACAATTCTCATTCTAACACTATCATCCACACAGTCCCCTACGGCCATGCAGATTAAACTAGTATCCATATAACCCCCTACGATTATGAAGATTCAGTTAAAAATGAGAAGAAAGACCTAAAATGAATTTATTTATCTACCTTGTCTTAAAAAATTTTTCATTCCAATGGATTACATTTTCATGAAATCTATCATTCTGTTTCCTGGAAATGCTTAGCCTTTGAAACGTTTTTCTCCCTTATTCTGGAGCTCATCAGAAAGACATAAAGCCATTCATAAAGATGTTTCATGCAAAACCAAGACAATTTCTATGAATAAGTGTGAAATGATTATATTTTATCAGTCAATGTCAAATATAATCATTTCACACTTATTCATAAAAATTGTCTTGGTTTTGCATGAAACATCTTTATGAATGGCTTTATGTCTTTCTGATGAGCTCCAGAATAAGGGCGAAAAACGTTTCAAAAGCTAAGCATTTCCAGCAAACAGAATGATAGATTTCATGAAAATGTAATCCATTGGAATGAAAAATTTTTTAAGACAAGGTAGATAAATAAATTCATTTTAGGTCTTTGTTCTCATTTTTAACTGAATCTTCATAATCGTAGGGGGTTATGTGGATACTAGTTTAATCTGCATGGCCGTAGGGGACTGTGTGGATGCTAGTGTTAGAATGAGAATTGTCAAATAAGAAATTAGACAAATTCATTTTAGGATTTTAATTTGCTAGCATGACCAGAATTCAGGTTTTCGAAAGAATGCAAAGATTTCATTCATATTTCTACACAAAGATTTTCTTTTATAGATAGTTAATTTTTCTGCTGTTTGCAAAATCCGATAAAGAATGTTTCAACTCAATAATTATGGTTAGCATAATTCAAAAATCAGCTCCCTTATGTTTATTGGAAATATAATACCAAGTATTTAAAAAAAAATTATCCCAACCGGTTGCGAAACAAGTGCTCTAGGAAATTCTGAACGGAAAAGTTGGGTTCGTGCCACAAAAAATTCAGATTCTCATTTAACCATGTTTGTAAAATTTATGTTGGGCTTTTGCAACTTATTGACTCTCTGATAATGCAGTGGAAGTTTTGGATCGCTTTGGTTTCTAATATTCCTTGCAGGCTACTCTATCATTCGTTAGGATTAAATTGCTTCTAGAAGCTATAGATGCATTCTATGAGGCTTTCCAGCTTTGTTAAGAGGGAACAGCACGTCAGGCTAGTGGGGAGGGGGATAAAGCACCAAATTAGGAGATGTCTCCCTTATTATCTAATTTCGTCCAAAAATAGTCTTCAACAATCCTGTAGTATTTATTTATGTACACATATTTTCAGTTAAATAACATCACCCAATTTGCAGAAAACAGCTTATTGTTCATCATAATTTTAATGATTAATAATAAGCTGTGTTCTGCAAATTGTGTGATGTTATTAAACTGAAAATATGTGTAAGTTGTACATAAATAAATACTACAGGATTGTTGAGGACTATTTTTGGATATAACTTGAATATAAAGGAGATATCTCCTAATTTGGTGCTTTATCCCACCCCCCACTAGCTTGACGTGGTGTTCCCTCTTAAAACATACCAACGGCACAGAACCCAAAGAAACGTTCTTGGCGTCGAGCCGTATTCGAGCTACTCTAATGGCTACACCCACCAAAGGATTTTAACATGAAATTTTGGGTCCCGAGGAATTTTTTCCTCTACTTACGGTACATTATAGTAGATCAGTCTTGGAATATTCTGCACCACTAGCAGATCCGAAGAATCTGTTTGCTGATTTTTATGGCAAAAACTGCCCTATGAACTTTTCCGAAAATTTACTTTTTTGAACTAGTTTGTCGCTACATCCTCGCTTTGATGTTCGCCCTTCGCCACTGTATTTTGGGGTACTTTTGAGAGTGAAATTTTAGGCTACTTTAAAAAAGGCGGTTTTCTGTTGTTCGTAATCTAAAAAATAATTTTAAGTCCATTTTCAATAAAAATAGTTTTATGGTTATTTCGTCGAAAGACGATGCCCGAAAACGTTCACGTGTTTCGCGTAGTGGGAATTTCATTTATGTATTTTTGAGCTAAATTTATTTTTTCTTAAATATTTATATCTGGTTGTTTGAATGATTTTACTGGGCTCATTAACAGTCTCCCCGAGTCGTCGAATAAGTATAGAGTCATAATAGTAAGTAAATAAATAAATTAAACAATACATTTAGCAAATATTTAGCGCCCTGTATGAAAACACTATCATTTTTGTAGTTTTCAAAAAACGCGTTTTTATATAGAATTACTTTCCTCATAAAATTACAGACATACATTCCGAACACAATACACTGTATATGGTATGGTATGGTAAGCTAAATTAAAACATTTTTCTCACTCTCAAAGTAGTAGTATTTTATAACATTAGTGAAACCAATTTGGCGTGCTAGTTAGTGTTCGATTGAAAGTAATGCTAAACTATTTAAACGCTTTTGGTGCATACTTGCTCGCATATAATTGTTAATGGTGGTAAGCTTAGGTACTGAATGCGGACTCCACTTTCTGCGACTAGTTGGAAGAGTGTAGAAAATGCAAAGTGTAATGCAAAGTTCTCCGTAAATGCTTTGCAGTATACTGTAATCAGATCATCCGGGTACTGAAAACAAAGATGGGTCAGATGGCCCCTTAGCTTCTCCGGCCCTGGATTTGAAATATAAAAACAACAAAATGATTTATAATATCTGTGGTTTTTCTTGCCCAAATTGAACAAAAAAATTAAAAATTTCTCGTTTTCACTAAGTTCTACTTGGGCGAGGGGTCAGATAGGTATTAAGTCCGACCTAGACAGACTCGCTGAAGTTAAGCAAAGTCGGGGGGGGGGTACCGTTTGCGACGGTTAAGCAGTTGCTTAAAAAATTTGTTAATTTCAATTTTTTCTAAAGTAAGTATAGTAGCCGTGATACTTTTCTATTTGTCGAAATAAATAAATAAATGTCGAGCAGAAATAAACATGAAGGGTGGCAGCGATTTTTTTTGTTTGAAGCTTTTTTTCTAGGATTAGTAGCTTTCGAGAAAATCTATTGTCACTTGCCCCATTCTCTGGGTTGTTGCGGTATGTGACGTCACAATGCGAAAAATGTTTAAGTCTCTATAGGCGGTGCTTCATAGGAACAATTGAATTTGAATTTTGAAGATTTCGTTTTTCTGAAATATCTCAGAAAATATTTGTTGTACAAAAAAAAGGTTAAATTATTTTATAAAAAAGAGGACATTAAGAAAAAAAAAAAAACGTTTTTTTAGGATTTAGAATCAATAGTCTATATGTAAAATGATGTGAAAGTGCGCGACATTACGAATTTTGCACAGGAATCTAAAAATCATAAATTGCATAGACGCAACGCCATAAATACTATCATCTCCTTTCATAGTGAACCTAGAAAAAACAAGAAAAAGCATCTTAAAGAAGAAGGCGTAGAAGTTCAGATGTATTGATTTACTTCTTCAACGGATTACTCCTAAAGAATATATATGCATTTACAATAATTACTTCCAGGAAAAAAGCACACTTTCGCATTAATGTTGTTTTATCTTCAATATTCATATTTCTTGTCGGGTAGTACTCTTAAGAATACATATTTTAGTTTAATAATATCGCAAACAATTTTTCGTTTATTGACTTTAAAAGAGAGAACTTTGAAATTCACGAATTTCGACAGTTTCTAAATTAACCATAAAATATCTGTTAAAAATAGCTGTGATATCGCGAAACTTCTTCCTACCAAAACGAAAGAAATGTAAAATGAAGCTAAAACCGTGTACCATGTAGTGCGTAATACAGTTTTTAATTTCCCAGCTAACTTTATGCAGGCACGTCAAAAATGTGAGACTTTTTTATTATTAAACAGAATTCGGTAATGACACAATTTTAGAACTTGTAATTTATGAATTTTGATTGATTGATTGATTGATTTGCCAGCATAAGATAGGCATTGCTGCCACTTCCGGATATCCAATCCGAATGTTTTTATATACCGCCGGACCAGCTGCATACTCCGCTTAGTTACTTTTCTTCTGAGTCTACTGTTTCTTTTATTCCTGATTCTATCAGTGTGCACCTCCTCCTGCCCGCTTATTTTTAACTGTTCCATGGGTAAACAGCCATTTACAGTGAGAGTGCAAGGAAGAGGCCCGAGATATCATTTGAGTCACCCTGTATATCCACCAAGAGCAAAACATTTGGAATGCTCTGTATATCAAGCAGACCCCAACTTCTTTGACCCGACAGACATGTTTGTATTCGTAAATAAACCTAATATATGGATCATGAGGAATAATAAAGCAATAAATAGAATTTCTTTTCGTCCATGTGCAGCTGCTTTCTGTAGGATTCCTACAATAGTTGCACTCGTTGCTTCACCATTCTTAGAAACCAGCCAGTTTCCCTTTATGGTGCACGGCTAATATTATATTGACAGATGTTTGTGTGCCTTTTTCAAGTTGTTTATATACGCTTTCAAGTGATGCCACAGTCAACCAATATATCTTATTCATATATCAACTACACGAAGTAGCCAAACTCATGCTAATTCATATCAAGCATTATAGAATTGTTCACGATTTACCACAGTTTTAACAGAGTTTATTCGAGCTACACCGGCGTCATCCGAAACTGAGCTACAGGACTTGTAACTTATGAGTGCTTTCAATTCATAATGATCCATTTGGATATGGTTTTGTCAGAAAAAAGTACAATGGATCTAAAATCTAAAGGCACGTAAAATTCTCTAAGAAAAGGCGCCGTGAGTAACACATGCATTTGCTTGCTGCGGCATTGAGCGTGTTGCCGCTGTTGATCAGCTGATCTTACTCACACATATTTATTCAACTCATGGCGTGTGACTTAGTACAGGAGCCGAAAACTTTTGAAGGAAATACGTTTTTTTTATTTCTTCAAATATTTTACTCAGAATTGCATAAAATGTGATAAAATTTACAAGCTTACATACATGAGTGTTTTAAAAAGATTGGAACAGCGCTTAGCCGTAGGTTATTGACATAAAACAAGTCGATTTAACTCAAAAAGTAGCGCATAGCGGTGTTACCCTTTTCCTTGTCAAGTAAAAAAAATATGTTTATATCTTATTTCTATCACCATTGTAATTAACGGCATGCAAACCATATCGTTACCAGCTTTGAAGTAGATACGTATAATAGTCTCCAAGATGGAAACAAAATACGAGTGCATATTTTTCAATTTAGCACCCTGTATCTTGAAAAAGAAAAGAGATAGACATTTACTTTTTGGGTTAAATCGACTTGTTTTGATGAATTTTATGTTTATAACTTATTAATAAATTCCATTTTACTCGAAAAATGTTTGTCCTACAAAAAAATATCATGAGGTCCTTCTCTTTCAAGTCTCCTCTTTTCCCAAAGGGAATCTAACATAGTTTTGGCCCGATAAACATTTCTCGAGATACTTAGGAGAGACGACAATTTACTTTCAATTTTTGTAAACATTTGTGTTTTTAAAGTAATTGGCTTTGAAAACAACTAAGTCCTGAATTTCAGGCGCTGTAGTTCTCTTCCGAGATTCGTGTTTTTCTTCGTCCTTGGCAACTAAACTAACAGTTTTCACTTTAAATCAGAAAATAAAAGTTTCTTGGCTTAAAATGAAAATCAAGAAAACATTACCTTATCGACAAGTGCAGTGAGTGCGGTGCACTCACACAAAGGGCTCTCCTCAGAAGATAAATAAAGCTAGACCGACAAAGTCCGGGCAGGGTCCGGCTGCGCTTTATCTTATCTTCATTTAAAAAAACCTATAAATATTTCAAACTGACAATTCAAACTATTAGGATTGTTAAATAGGTGAGTATCGCGTAGCAATGAACGGCCAACGCTTAGTTTACCTACCAAAAATATATGAAAAATAAACAATTATTTTTGCAAAATAATATCTTATATACACATTCCACGTGGCACTACAAATATCTTGTTTGTTATGGGTTAGATTTGTAATAACAAAATAATTATTACAATTTTCCAATGTAGACTCGTGGCTTCGGTGATTAATATTCATTGTTTATTACCAATTCTTCCTCGACTAATTACACGACATTTTGGTAATACTTTGGTTATGCAGGCCTATTATGTTACATTATTACCATAAATTAAATTCACCAAGCTTCATCCTTAGTGTACAGAATCCATTGGGTTACCCCGTATAAACAATGATCACGATTAGATAGTCATCTTAATCGTATATTAAACTACTTGCTGCGTGTTCTGTGCTCACATAATACTCAGCTTATATGCATTTGGTTTGATTGATTTATTGACGACAATTTACCTACGGTAATGGAATACTGACATACGCCATCTTTTAACAATGCTAGTGTTGATTTAATACGACCCTGTTATGTCAGCCAGTCGAATGTGATTCAATTGGAAGCAATGATGCATGTTATTGTTGAATCGGATCGGTTTCGTTGATGGATAGTGGTATTTTTAAAAAGGTTAAGTGGATTTGTAAATTACTAATCATGGCGTTGTTATGTTGTCTTGTTAACAGATCCTGTAATTCCCAGAAATACAGTGGATGGATGGGATATACACTTAAGAATTTTAATTTAATTCTTATTGACTATCGAAAGAAAATTAACAGTTTGTGCGTTGTAATACTTTAGTAATTCAACATTGCATTCAACAAAAATTGCATACAGAAACTCGTATTGCGTTGCTTATAAATATTTAACGTGAACAGTGAGAATTCCAATAAAATGTCCACAATTTTATGGATGCTTTAGAATTGTATGCGTAATGCGATGTTGACAATTCATAATAGTTTTCAACCATTGAAAATAAATTAACAGAATTAAGCTAACTTCTATTTTGTACAAACAAGTTTCTTCAATCAATTTTCTTCTCGACTACTTCTTATGATTAAATTGTATATTCCAAACTGCATTTGTTTCAAATGTATAACGCTATTGACAACTTGGAATGAAACAAACTGTAGACTGTATTATAGGAGATGGTCCTTATTACTCGCAGACTGTATGATGAAAATCCTACTTTGGTATGATATAGAACACTAACTCCGACCAACGTTAGAGTTGGCAAAGGCGTTAGTGCGGGCTGTCTTCTGTCACCAATCCTATAGTGAACACGTGTCATAAAACTTGTGCTGGAGACCTGGCGGGGTGTAGCAGCTATAGGTCGAACAAAAATATCTACTTTGAGATTTGCAGATGATACCATCTTGGTTGCAGGAAGCGAGAATGAGACAATAAGCTCCGACTGCGGTTTTAAAATGAATTAAAATAAAATGAAAAAACCGCTGCCTAAGGCATCACTACTTCCACATCCAGATTTTTCATCCAAGTCACTTTAAAGGAAACATCTTGACTATATTTGCACTCTAGTATGTGGAAATTATTGGTCATAGAATTTTAATAATATTTGGGGCAGACGTCATAGAAAAGTTTGAGGAGTTGGTTTCTACCATATATATAAAAAAAGGCATAAAACATGTTTCCCTTATGGAGAAAATTCCAGAAAGTCAAAGTGCTGAAACATTTGAACATACATGGGTGGAAATTATTTATAATAGACAAAAATTCACACTTGGGGTAATTTATAAACCACCTAATGTAAGTTACAACAGCCTTAGATATTTAGATGACACCTTATCAATTTTATATCCAATTTCCGAAAATCTAGTACTCGTAGGCGACCTGAATATTAATATGCTCAATACAGACACTCCGGAATGTAAATATTTAAACAACTTACTCGATGGTTATGATATTAAGCAAACTATCATCGATCCAACTCGTGTTTCCTCAACCTCTGCAACCCTCATTGACATAATCGCGGTCAGTAATAGTGAAAATGTATGTAAATCTGGAACGGTAAATTTACCTTCAATTAGCGATCATCTACTTACTTATTGTTGTCTGGTTTGTCCACCGAGTAAGTCAGTTGCCAAGAAAATAAGAATACGCGATTTTAAACACTTTGAGATTGAAGAACTCAAACATCTGGCTTCTCTAATTGATTGGGCAGAAGTTTCAATGATAGGAGATATAGACTCAAAAGTCCTATGGTTAAATAATACCTTAACTCGTTTACTAGATATATGCGCCCCTTATAAAAGCGTCACGATTACCAGACAATCACCTCCTTGGATAACTGAAAACATAAAACTTATGATCAAATTAAGAAATCGTGCTTTTTCAAAGTATAAATCATATGTCCGTAAACCAAATTGCGACAAAGAGGAGTCAAATAGTAAGTGGGTATATTATAAACAACTTCGAAACCTTGTTACATCATCAATTAGGCTAGAAAAAAAAGCATATATTGAGTATAAGTTAAGAATGCAAAGAAATTCTAGGGACTGGTGGAAAACGATAAACTCATTAAATGTACATTCAAAAGCGAACTCAGTAATACCAGAACATTTAAACAATCCTGACGAATTTAGTAAATATTTTGTGGATTCAGTGCCCTCTATTGAAGTAGACAATGAAGTTATTAATGCCTATAAAACTACTGCCCATTCCGATATTCATAACAAATTAAAATTACACAGTGTTGAAGAAAAGGATGTATTAGAAGCTTTTTCGCAAATTAAATCTAACTCTGCTGGTAGTGACCAATTTTCCTTAAATACGTTAAAACTTTGTTTAGATTTCCTAGTGACACCGCTAACTCATATAATAAACTTTTCAATAGAAAATAATGTAGTTCCAACATCTTGGAAAGAAGCTGTCATTATACCCCTACCAAAGAAGTATCCATCAGAAAATTATGCTGATTTCAGACCTATAAGCCTTTTAAATATAATGTCAAAAGTTCTAGAAAGAATCGTATTAAAGCAGTTATTAAATCATATCCGCTCCCATGACTTATTACCACAAAATCAGTCAGGTTTCCGAGCCCGCCACAGCCCTGTCACCACACTCGTAGACATGACCGATGACTTTTTAAAGGCTATTGATGATTCACAGGTTACAACTACTGTAATGTTAGATTACACAAAGGCCTTTGACTGTTTACATCACGAACTGCTATTGGGTAAACTTGCCTATTTAGGAATTGAGTCGGTAAATTGGTTCAGAAGTTATTTATCCGGAAGAACTCAACAGGTGAAATTATATTGCTCGGAAAAACCACTGATGTCTCAAAATAGCTTTGTCAAAACAGGGGTGCCCCAAGGGTCAATCTTGGGCCCCATACTATTTGTGCTTTTTATGTTTGACCTACATGAGATAATAAAATTCTGTAAATTCCATCAGTATGCCGACGACAGTCAAATGTACACTTCATTTAATCCAGTTAACGTAGATCGGGCAATAGCCAACATAAATACTGATTTAGATTCAATATATAAATACTCAAGTGATCATGGATTAAAGCTCAATGCTCAAAAATCCGTTGCTATTAATTTCAAATCCAAACGCTTAGCTTTTACTGACGATTCTTGTAAGTTAAATATAAATGGTACAGAATTACTATTCGTAGAATCTGCCAAGAGTCTGGGAATTATCTTTGATAAACACTTAACGTTTGAAATTCATGTTACCAAATTACTGCAAAAATGTTATGCGAAGCTGAAATCGCTCTATGCCTTTAAATATATCTTAAAAACAACTACTAAGTTAAAATTATCAGAGTCTCTTATAATATCTCAACTTGACTATGGAAACATCATTTATGGACCATGTCTTACTGCCGCAGAACAATATAGACTGCAAAAGTTGCAAAACTCATGCTTACGTTTCTCGGTAGTGATACCTAGGCATGATCATATCACACCATTTTATAAAAAAATTAATTGGCTTAATCTTCAATCCAAATGGCAACTACATCTGGTATGTCTTGTGCACAACATATTAATATATCAGGAGCCTAAATACCTTAGTAAGAAATTAATATTCCGGGGTTCCCTGCATAGCTCTCGCCTACGTTTCGTAGACACTACATTAAATATTCCAAGTCATAGTTCCAAAAAATATGAATCGTCTTTCATTTATTTAGCTGCCTTCTTATACAACGCAATTCCGGATCACATCAAAGGTCTGTCTTCACAAGGATTTAAAAAAAATGCTAAACAATTATTTTTAAGTAACTAGTTAAAATTGTTTAAATTTGCACTTTTTGTTATATGTATATTTAAATAGTTGACAACATCTTCCTACCTTTTGTTTTCGTATCTTACTTTTTTATATACTACTGATTTTGTGGTTGCTTTCTGTACTTAACGTGATTTTCTATTTTTACATTACTTCTTATTCCTTATTACTTTTATGTTTTTATGTTACTGATTTTGTGCTTATCTTTTGTACTTTCTGTACTTAATGTAATTTTTTTATTTGAGTTTCTGGTTGGGATTAATACCAGCATTTGCTGACACCCCGCCAGGTTAAATAGAGTTTATTATTATTATTATTATTATTATCATTATATACGTTAAAAATGAAGTTTCTAGTTTACCCTACTTATTTTCCACTATTCACAACTTACCACCTCCCACCCCTTCAATGGAGTCATCTCAATCGGATGTCACTACAATACATACGTGTACTAACTTTCAAGTGAATATCTCAATTTTATGTTATCAATCCCATTAATAATGGAGCGGAGGTGGTGGAGTTTGAAAAATATCAGAAAGAAATCAGAGGCCTTGGTTTTTAGTATATACACCAAATCCCAAATTTCCGTACTCTTACCAGCTTGATTTACTTATTTTTCCCTAGTTACTCCTATTAACCCCAACCCTTCTACGGAATCATCCCAAAATATAATCTAGTTCCAGATGTCGTTATAAAACATACTTCTACCAAATTACAACTGAATTCTCAATTATATTTTATCAACCCATTTAATAATGGAGTAAGGGTAGTGGAAGGGTTGAAAAATATTATTAAAAAATCTGAGGCCTTGGCTTCTAGGACATACACCGAATTTCAAGCTGCTGTGCTCTTGCCAGCTTGCTTTACTTGTTTTTCCCTATTTACCTCTACTTACCCCCACTCCTTCGACGCGATCATGTCAAAATATAATCTAGTTTCAGATACAGTTTTAATAAACGTACCAAATTTCAAGTGAAAATTTAAATTTAATGTTATCAACTCTTTTAATAAGGGAGTGGGGTTGGTGGGGGGATGGAAAATACTATTAAAAAACCTGAGACCTTCGCTTCTAGTATATACACCAAATCCCAAATTTCTGTACTTTTACCAGCTTGCTTTACTTATTTTCCCCTATATAACCCTATTTAACCCCCAACCCTTCAACGGAATCATCTCAAAATATAATCTAGTTCCAGATGTCGTTATAATACATATGCGTACCAAATTTCATGTGAATATCTCAATTTTATTTTATCAACCACTTGAATAATGGAGTAGGGGTGGTGGGTGGCTGAAATATATTACTAAAAAATCTGAGGCCTTGGCTTCTAGTACATACACCGAATTCCAAGCTTGCTTTACTTATTTCTCCCTATTTACCCCTAAATAACCCCCAACCCTTCAACGGAACCATATCAAAATATAATCTAGTTCCAGATGTCGTTATAATTCATACGTGTACCAAGTTTCAAATGAATATCTCAATTTTATTTTATCAACCCTTTTAATAACGAAGTAGGGGTGGTGGGGGTTCAAAAATATTGTAAATAATCTGAGACCTTGGCTTCTAGTACATACACCGAATTTCAAGTTTCTGTAGTCTTACCAGCTTGCTTTACTTATTTTCCCCTATTTACCCCTATTTACCCCTATTTAACCCCCAACCCTTCAACAGAATCATCTCAAAATATAATCTAGTTCCAGATGTCGTTATAATACATACGTGTACCAAATTTCAAATGAATATCTCAATTTTACTTTATCAACCCTTTTCATATTGGAATAAGGGTGGTAGGGGTTGAAAAATATTGTAAAAAAATCTGACGCTTTGGCTTCTAGTACATACACCGAATTTCAAGTTTCTGTACTCTTACCAACTTGTTTTACTTATATTCCCCTATTTACCCCTAAATAACCCTCAATCCTTCAACGGAATCATCAAAAAATATAATCTAATTCCAGAGGTTGTTATAATTCATACGTGTACGAAATTTCAAATGAATATCTCAACTTTATTTTATCAACCCTTTTAATAATGGGGTAGGGGTGGTGGGGGGTTGAAAAATATTATAAAAAATCTGAGGCCTTAACTTCTAGTACATACACCGAATTTCAAGTTTCTGTACTCTTACAAGCTTGCTTTACTTATTTTCCCCTATTTACCCCTATTTAACCCCCAACCCTTCACCGGATATCCTCAAAAAATAATCCAGTTCCAGATCTCGTCATAATGTATACGTGTACAAAATTTCAAGTCAATATCTTAAACCGTTCCGGAGATAACGTGCGGACAAAAAAAAAGTTACAGGCAGACAGACAAACAGAATTTTTCTTTCGCTCAAATTTAAAATTTCGACGTTTCGTGACATTCTAAACCTATTTAAAGAAAAAAAAATTGAAATTTTTTTTTGCTATTACTATACTTCCAATCCACTACGTGGATGTGGAAGTAATTAAGATGATAGATCGGAAAAATTATAACTTTTCAGATACCTTAGGAATAAGTGACTATGAGCTAGTAAATAACATGGTATATCTTGGAACCATTGCAGACAATACCGGAAATTACGTGTATGAGATTAGACGAAGTTGGTAAAATCGTCAACTTTCCATTTGAGCAAAATTTGACGTGACAGAAATATCACGACACGAAAGTGGACCCTAGTTTTCTCCACCATTATTTGCATCTCTACTACTCGCGAAACTCAACACAACAGATACATTTAAAAAATATCGGAGATTCGTAAGCATTCTTGGTTCTCAGTTTCCTTGTTGCTTTTGAATTTTAAAATTTTGAATCAAATCAGTTAGACAAAAATGGACTATTATTTCCACATCTACGTAGTGGAGCAGAACTATAGTAATCGTAAAATAAATTAAAAAATTTGTTTTGTTGAAGGCTTGATGAAACGTCGAAACTTTAAATTTGAGGAAAAAAAAATTCTATCTGTTTGTCGATCTGTCGATCGGTCGGTCTGTAACTCTTATGTGCGCACGTCTTCTCAGGTTTAAGATATTAACTTGAAATTTGTTACACGTATATATTATGACGAGATCTAGAAATAGATTATATTTTGAGCTAATTTCGATGAAGGGTTAAATAGGGGTAAATAAGGGAAAATAAGTAAAGCAAGCTGGTAAGGCACAGAAACCTAGGGCTTGGTGTATATACTAGAAGCGAAGCCACGTATGTATTATAACGACATCTGGAACTACATTATATTTCTAGATGATACCGTCGAAGAGGTGAGGGTGAATAGAAGTAAATAGGGAAAAAATAGGTAAAGCAAGCTCTCAAGAATGCAGAAACTTGAGATTTGGTATTTATGCTAGAAGTTAAGGCCTCAGATTTTTTATAACATTTTATGAAATATATTATTCAAATTCTATGACCAATTATTTCCACATATTGTGTAGTGCAAATTAGTATCAAAATACTTTCCTTTAAAGATACTTAAACGGAAAATCTAGATGTGGAAGTAGTGATTTCTCAGACAGTGTTTTTTTTAGACTAACAGAAAAAAAAGGTTGATCAGAAAGCCATATCAGCTTTCTTTTTCTTGAGTAGAACTAGCATCATTTGTTAATGTTTTTTAAATCATTCATTTAACGTCTGTTTATTTCCGCAGTTAAGGCAAATCACCACCACCAGGAGACAAACTACTCCCAACTTAATTTTTGCCTAACCAACTCGTAAAAAGAATAGGAATTATATACATATATGAGATTGAGTACACATGGGAGCGAATTCATTCCCTCCTAAGGACGACATGGGTATTACACAGTCCCCGTCTAGTAGTGCATAGCTTCTGCATATACGATATTATACAGATGAGCTGGTGGAGTGGGGACGCTGTATTTACTTGAAGGTAACCCTGTAAAGTACAGATACTAACGTTACTGAACTCCTTGTATCGACATGCAAGTATGGTCAATACATTTGTCCAAAAATTTGGTTTGTAGATTTTTCCGCAAAGAAGAAAATAGGTATTTGAAATACTGAGAGGTATATACATTTAAATTTTAAAATTTGGATGAAATGCTGAGAATGTTCCATTAACCACTCCCTTCTATATTTCTTGAACCTAATCTAATAGAACACGCATGGGACATGCTATAAAGAAATTTTCAAAAGCTCAGGGAGTTACTAAAGCCCTTTTCTTGACAGAGATTTGTTAAAAAGTATTCGAAAATATGTAATGACATTATCGAGCAAATTAAGTAAAAAATATTTATTTTTTAAACACATTGCATCATTCATTTAAAGAATAAACGCATAAATAAAAATAAATGGAATTACCATAATGCATTATTATACTAATTGATAGAGTCATTTAATTAGTTCCATGCAGAACAAGAAATTATAATGTTGTTTGATAGCCAATGCCTCCTCTTTAAATATTGTTATATGTTTAAACAAGATAGATTGTCATTTTCAAAAAATAGCCAATTAAAATGACCCGTATCTCAATCTTTAAATAATTAAGAAATGGAAATATATATTAATTAATTTATTAGAATATGCAAATGTGGTCTTGGATTATCTAAGCAAAATCACTATGAAATATCTCCATTATTAAATAAGCTACCTGTATTAATATATTCATGGAACTTCATTAGCAATATAAGTCGACGTGGACGACAATATAATTAATTATATTTTTCTCAATATTCTTGTAATTAGATAAGCCATGCATAGAGAATTAAAAGTAATTTTTATCTACCAAGCCTCGACTTTAAAATTATTTGACTTCTTAATTGCTTACCTAAACAATACCTCAAAAATTTGAAGTTATGAGCCAATTAATAAAAAAATATAATTGAAATTAATTAATGCGGTTTTTGGCTGTCATATTTTAGTATTCAATTTCAATCATTAGTTCTGGAAATTAGAAAGCACAAGGGTTTTAATTAAATTTTATCTCAGGAATTGTGATATTTTCAATCAACGAAATAATAAAAAAAATTCAAACATAAACGCAAAAATCGTTACTTCTTTCAAAACGGATTAATATAATATGTATTTGCTGGTAATTATCTAAAAGTAAACAGGTAATATCATGCCATTTGTTTTATTATATTCTTCGCAAATACCAAACGAAGAGTATATTGCATTCGATCGACACATTTATAAAATCCGCTAATATCGCTCGTAGAGAGAAAAAATTCACATCTCTGTGTTGATGATCGAATTTTAAGCAACTTTCAAAATGGCCGTCCGTCTGCCTGTCTGTTAGTGTTAGCTAGAGAAACTCAATTGTATTTAAACCAAATCTATCAATAAATAAAAAAGTTAAGTATTAATTATTATTATTCAATTATTTTTGAAATTCGTATATTTTTCAGCAATGCATTTGTCACAAATGTGAGAAGATTATGGACCAAGCTTTGGCGGCCTTCATTCATCTGGCAGTTATATTATAAGGCCGGCACTCGTTAATACAAAGAAACAGTATTGTTTATTTACGACAAAATACAGAAAGTGTACTATAGAATGCGCAACAATTATACAGACTGTCTATTTTACGAGGGCCACACCAAATATCTCGCTTAATATCTATTGTAGAAGAATAAAGTTTTAGAAACAGTTATCCCATTTTTTGTGAGTTATATTTCAGTAAAAAGAAATTTGAAATCCATAGCCTACTTTATGAGATATATTACAAAAACCTGAAAAATAGGAAAACCACAAACGGTTATAGCTTCCTTATTTGAGGAGATACGAAAAAAGTTAAAGGAATGAAAGTTGACGGCAAAGACAATAAGAATAATAACGTGTAACAAAAAAATCGAAAAATGCAGTTGGCTTTGACATACGCTATTGTGCAAAAATGAAAAATACATATCTCAAAGTAGGCCATGACGCCATTAATTCCGTATTTTTTTTCTCATTCCAACCATATAAAACATGTCACAGAAATTTTAACCGATAGTGTCAATATTTAATATTTTACGAATACCACAATTCATATAATTGAATCGTAACAATCAGCTGTGCCATAATAGTAAAAATTCACTTTATAATATAATTCCGTAATTATTTATTACAATTTAATACAAACCAATAAATATCTCATAAATAAAAATACAAGCACAAAACGAACATCCAAAGAAAAAAACGAAAAACTATGTATAACAGTACTACCTACTACTATATTGAAAAGAAATTGTGTGTATTTATTTTTCTAACTACAAATGCTCAAATTGTGCACCATGCATTCTGACATACGAGCGGTTAATTTGCCATCATAAAAATAAGGTCCAATTACTTTAGTCCCTAAAAGACCCAACCAAACATTCGTAGAAAATCTTTCTTGGAAAGCAGTCTTTCTGCACCAATGTGTATTTTCTCGTGTCCACTTATAATGCATATTTCTATTGAAAAATCCATTATTAGAAAAATTTGATTCGTCCGACCAAAGAATTTTGCTACATATCAGCGCGTCATTCCTTTTCTTATTTAATAACCATCTACAAAATCTTACTCTCCATGGCTTATCTCCCTCATTTAAATGTTGAACTTTCCTCATTTTGTAGCATCGAAATCCGTTTTTTTTCAATATTTTTCTTGCACTGTCTTTTTTTATGCGACAGTTTCTCTGAATTTGTCTCAAAGAGGTTTCCTCATTTTGGTTAACATAATTCATTACTCTATTCACTTTTCTTACACTATCCGCAACATGCGCTCGCCTTACTACTTTTTTGAAAATGAACCGTGCGTTTTTAGATTTTGAACTAACTTCCTAAACATAGTTCGATTTGGCTGCGGAGCATTTGGAAATCTATCTCCGTAAACCGTGACTGCCATCTCAGCGTCAAAATTGCACTGACAATAAATGCTAATCATATCGAATTTGTTATTATTGGTGTACACCATAATTACTGATATAAAATTTGTCTTAGAAATCGACAACGCAACATACAACATACAATAGTTACAATCTGTCAAATTTATTAATAACTGTATACATTGTTTTTCACTAATTATGGCACAGCTGATTGTTACGATTCAATTATATGAATTGTGGTATTCGTAAAATATTAAATATTGACACTATCTGTTAAAATTTCTGTGACATGTTTTATATCGTTGGAATGAGAAAAAAATAACGGAATTAATGGCGTCATGGCCTACTTTGAGATATGTATTTTTCATTTTTGCACAATAGCGTATGTCAAAGCCAACTGCATTTTTCGATTTTTTTGTTACACGTTATTATTCTTATTGTCTTTGCCGTCAACTTTCATTCCTTTAACTTTTTTCGTATCTCCTCAAATAAGGAAGCTATAACCGTTTGTGGTTTTCCTATTTTTCAGGTTTTTGTAATATATCTCATAAAGTAGGCTATGGATTTCAAATTTCTTTTTACTGAAATATAGCTCACAAAAAATGGGATAACTGTTTCTAAAACTTTATTCTTCTACAATAGATATTAAGCGAGATACTTGGTGTGGCCCTCGTAAAATAGACAGTCTGTATAATAAGTGTAAAGTAAATCGGCGAAGAGCATAATGATTAGTTTGTTTTAAAGTTATATGCTTGACTTCTAAAGTGGTTTTGATTAAAAATGTCTGTAATTTCAGTATCTGATTTGAATTGTTACTTTCCATGTGACGTGGTTTCTTCCAGTTGCCTAGCGCATAGGCAAGTGGAAGCGTCACTTTGGCGCTGAGCTATATTTCGGTTAAATTCGGTAATCTCGAGCGCCACCTTTGCAATTTTTACGTGGGGCAAAGGTCCCACATTAGCCTCCTAAACGCAGCCTGTTGCAGTAGGGCTGGGATAGCTACAGTGGAGACACGGTATGTCCAGGGGTCTGGACGGCAGATTAGACTTTCACTCACATTCAACAGTAAAAGGCAGATTTCGGTAAATAACAAAGTTTATTAATATACAATGTAATGTTTACAAAGCAATAAAAAACGGTTAAGTACCAAAATACGGAGTTTCGGATAAATGCAATAACAAAAACTTAAGATATGTCATTTTAGTCTAACTTGAATTAGGTAGGGCGCCATTTTGTGACGTACGGGTAACCAGGCGGTGAGAAGCTGGTTAGCTACTCATTAATGCGGAAGCAAGCGGTGGTAAGCAAGCAAACGGTGAAAGCGGTATAGACAAAAAATAAAATCGGTATAAAAACAGTAAGCGGAAAAAAACGGTGAACGGTAAGAAACAACACCACAGTAAGTAATAAAAGCAGGCAGTATGCAAGTACCAGGCAAAAGCAAGCGGTTATCAACAGCAATAATCATGCCTACATGGACGGTCAGAGTGTAAGTGTGAAGGACTTGGCAAAACTAAATAAGGCTGATACCAAATAAATAAAACGGTTGTCGGATTCGGTGCGGTGTGTAACCTAAGTCACACTGGGATCGGAAAATAAAACGATTATCGGATTTGGAGCGGCGTGTAACCTTGGTTACACTCGGTTCGGAAAATAAAATGGTTATCGGATTTGGTATCAGCTTACGGCGGAGATTATTCTGCCTAAACGGACAGACAGTAATAATCAGAACGGTGGTATTTCGGTTCGGTTCGGATGTGTTGAAATTACATCAACACTTGATGCGGTGTTTGCCAAGCGCCTCAAACCCCACAGCTGGGTGCCTTCATTAAATGCATTTCGGTTTGGCCACGTGGTATCTTGTCGGATTGCGGAAAATGTCTATGTATCAGAATATGTTAGTTAATTTATTTACGGTAGCCTAGATTCTATTCTCAGTTCCCGGACTATAATAAATTTCTATGAATTATTTCAAAGTAAGGAATTTTGTTCCATTTCATATCAGTACAAAATATTGGAAACAAAATGAACGATAAATTAAACAATAACACTACAATAAATTTTACAAAAATAATTTTTGCAAAGACATATTTTATTTTGCTACGCACTAGCTAAAATAAAATATACGGTACATATAACTTCTACACATTTGGTAGAACAACATATTATTTTATCGCAGTACCATCACACATGGTCTGGATTAAAATAATATAAACGGTAAACGGTACACATTTTCTCTCGAAATATCATCCATGTTCTTTTCCCCATTTGGAAATTCTTGCGAACATGGCTATTTGGATAAAATCGGAGAAGTTGACATGTCCTAACTCGGACTCTCTTACTATACTGTAATAATTTAATAAATTTATTTAATTTCGGCTAAGTCGAGAAATAATAATTATATTCTGATATATTTAAACGGAATCGGTTTCAAATTATTGCTTTAAAACACACATTTTAGTGAATTGTTCTTATCGGTGTTAATATAAAAAGATCGACAAGAAACCAGCGGCGGTGATAAAACGGTGTACTTACATGTTGTGAATATACGGAACAGTACCCGACTGGGCTGTTTGGCGGATCGGACAGAAGTGATTCTCAAATGTGGTCTAATGAAACTGATTTACGTAGCTGACTTACCAACGCCCCCAATATCAAATCTTGTAATTAATATTAATAATATGGACAGCCCTCTCACTGCCAGGTTTATCAAATTACCTATTTAAAGTAGGAATCTGTTTCGCGGTTTCAGCTAGCTAAATTAGGAGAAATCTATAATAATAATTTACAATACCTATGATTCGAATGTAAGCGGAGCAAATAACGAAGTATACTGTTAATTTAAACTGCATTTTTGGCTACGGAAAATTCACCTCGTTACACCCCCCTCTTACTTCGAAAAAAAAAATAATAAACGCAGTTATTATTTTTTCCTATTCCTACTCCTAGCGGTACGGATCCCTATATCGTACAAACAATATAAAAAAAATATATATATAAAAAATAAGAAAACGGTAAGTGACGGCGGTTCTTCTCCCCAAACAAAAGAAATTAATTACATGGATAGCTTCCGGGGCGACTCTGTCACCGGAGTATCATCAACAGCAAAAAACAAAAGAGAACGGCCTCCATCCGAAAATCTGAAACATAATTTGTTAACGACCCTAATAAAAATCTTACTCTTCCAGCGTATGCCGGTACTGGAGTTCGCTCCATCGTCAACCTATCAGGTTATACTGAGTCATTCTGAAAGTAGTGTCTACTCGTTGACGGGCAGATGAATGGGCACTTCGGGTGGCGGAGTGATCCCTGGGTCGGTCGTGTCGGTGAGGTCGGACGGTACGGACGGTCGGCGAGCAGACTTTCCCTGTCTGTCGAAACGGTGGGTAACGGTGCGGGCAGACTGGACGGACGGTCGGTGGGCAGACTTTAATTGTCTGTCGGAACGGTGGAGAAGAATAGAGAAAAGAAAAGTAGAAAATTGTTAACGGTCGGTAGCATAGCGACATGCCTTGTAGCAGGGTATCGCTAGACGGAGGATCGGTCGGTGTGGTGAATGTCAGTTGTGCTGACTTCGACGGATGGTCGGGACAAATGTAGTCTCGGGCTTCGGCGGTATTGCATAACGGGGCTCGCCACTGGACAATTGTTCGGTGGATTCCTGCCAGTTGTCGGCGGCGCAGTACGTCGTTGCGAGGACGGTGGATCGGTAGAACGGCGGCTTCCCTGGGCGGTATCCCGGGAAGTCTGGTTGTTGTAGTTGGTAGCTTTCGGTGACAGTCTTGAAACGGGGTAATTCGGTTGCCTGAAATTCGGTTAGCTCATCTACGGCAATTACTCCTAGTAGAAGACGGTGCTGAGATCGGACGGTGATTTAAATCGACGGTACCAGTGATCAGATTTATAGCAAAATCTAGACCTGGTTGACGGTTACAAGATTCCCATCAGCTAGTTAAGTAGACGGAGCGGATATACTGAGAGTATCCTTTGTTCGGATGAGAAACCTCATACTTGGTTTCTCAGGTAAAAACGGACGGAGTCGGTGCCAATCAGGGCTGAAAACGGTAATTGTTCCTACATGTATATGTAGACGGTTGTCCCTAGGGACATTGTGACGGATGATTCTGATGTGCTTGCGGACGGTCATGATATCGGAACGGTTTGGTTGGTAGCTGGTATATTCAACTTAGACGGATATCGTTAGATTCAGCAACTTCTTGTTGTTACTGGTTATGGATATTGTCCACTTGTTTCAGGTCTTCCTGTTCATTGTCCAGCATTGTCGCAGTTAACCTTAAAATGTGTTAAGGTGTACGGTATATCAGTTGAAAAGATGCTGGCGGACGGTAAAAAAAATGTACGGCAAAACGGTGATGTATAATGACGGTCGGGAAAGTAACGGTGTACAGTATATCTGTTGAAGAGATACTGACAGACGGTAATCAAAATATTTGCAAAATGGTATTAAACCTTGACAGTTGGTAAATGTAACTGTATTAAATTATGTTGATGCTGGATAATCGGTACAAGGGCGGATCGGCATTCGGTAATTATTAAAAATAATATATGTAACGGTGTATCAGTTAAAAGATACTGGCAGATGTTAAGCAAAATATTTGCAAAAGTAAGCGTTGCCGGTTGATAAATGTAACGGTATTAATATAATAAATTAAATAAATACAGCGGTTGCTAATGTACGTGTGTGTTGGATAGGAATCCAAAAAACACACAAGTTCGGTGCGGGTTTCTTTTTGTATAAAAAGAAATTAAATAAAAACGGTAAACGATGAGAGAAAACAAAAAAAACGAATTCGCTTCAGTTAAATTCTTTAGCTTCTCAACTGTAGTAGTTAAAATCCAAATATCCTTATTTCGGATCAACTGTGAAATGTAATGATACTAACAGAATTGATATCTATTAGTAAGTATTCAATAACGGTTTGAAATATAAACGGTGTACTGCAATGATGGCTATTGATCGGTATTGCTAGTATTCGGAGAGTTCTTTACAGCTTGCGGTCTCAAGCTCTAGTCGTTTCCTCAGGTTCGGATCGGTTTTGTATATACGGAGCAGCTAGGGATAGCTGCGTCAGCGTACAGTGGGACTCCTGTCACGCCTGCTCTATTCTGTAAAGTTTCAATCAACAAAACAACAACAAAAATGTTGTAGACGGTAAAATCGGTAAATGCAACCTATCAGGTTGCTACGGTACACGTGCTCGCTGTATGGTTGTTCGAATCGGACTCCAACATACGGCAATCGCTTCTGTGTCCCCAAGTTACTATTAAACGAGTGGTCACACTCCTAGTAACTCCATATTCCGGAGTCGTCGGTCAGTAAAACTGCAACGTGAACGGTCCTTATTGGTGCTTACAACCAAATATTCTGGGAACGGACTCCTAACTTGGTTACATCGTAGTTCTATTCCTCGAGAAAAATGACAAAGTCTCTTAATCCCAAACTATCTAAAATTATTCGACGCGGTCTCGCCGAAAAATTTCCAAGTTTATTTTTAATCAAGAAAATGCCAAAGTATCAACATCTCTCGGAACAGCCGGTCGGATCGCGTTCGCAGCAATACTATTTGTTTCCTCAGGTTTGGTTACCCTGAAAACGATACCCCACACGCCTATTTGTGACGTCGGGTCTCTTCGTACGACTTCGGAAGTATTCGGACGGAATTCGGTAACTCACCAGAGCAACCTCTCGCTACGCTGGCAGCACAGGAACTGATTAAAATTGGCAGGCGGTCAGGAAACGGTTAATAACGTACTCGGAAGTACTCGGATCGGTTCGGTAGTAATCGGAAACGGCTCAGTCGGGTGACAGATAGCGGTGAATGGTCTGAGCGGTATCTCAGAGTAGCCCATTCTCAAGATGTACTGTCATATCTGGTTAGGAATGGTGTTGAACGGTACTGAGCGGTATCTCAGTGATCGGTAATCGGTAAAACTCGGTCTGGACGGCGTCCAGTAATGCGGACTACGGACTCCCATCGGATTTAACGGATTTGAACCTGCCCCCTCACCAGGGTACAAGTTTTTTCGGAACGGATGGTCGGATCGTGATGAAACCTACGGCAATCGATTCAGGGTCCTTGAGTTACTATTAAACGAGGGGTCGCTTGCCTAGTAACTCCGGACACCGGAGTCGGTAAGTATTCCGAGCAAAATCCGGGCGGTCGGTAAAAGGCGGTGCAGATGGTGTATCGGGGTGCTATTTATCACCTAGTATGGGTCTTACTCAATTCGGACCCATAACTTGGCTGTAGCACGGTTTGTCCCGGAACGGTCGGTCGGATCGGTTTTCCAGTGTTGAAAAACGCTTCCTTGGGTTCGATTACCCTGAAAACGACTCCCAACTCGGTATTTTGTGTACTCGGGTAACTTCGGGAGACTTCGGAAGTGTTCGGTCGGAATTCAGACTTTCGGTAAAAGTGCAGCCTCTTCAGATGGCAACACCACGGAAACAGCCATTCGGTTGGAAAATTTCCTAAATGGTTATTAAATGGTTAATAACGCCTTCGGGTGCGGTCGGAGCGGATCGGAAGTAGTCGGAATCGGTTCCCCGTGCTCGGTTTAGTCAAAAATGACACCCCACATGACTCTGTGAGTCTATTGGTAACTTTCTGGTTGTACTCGGTGCCTGCCGAATGTGATGAAAATCTAATCTTTGTTTATCAACTCTAATATAATTTAATTAAGCCTACATCGGTAAATCAGGTCTACTTTCATTTAATCAGGTCCCTGCTCGGGCGCCATTTTGTGACGTGGTTTCTTCCAGTTGCCTAGCGCATAGGCAAGTGGAAGCGTCACTTTGGCGCTGAGCTATATTTCGGTTAAATTCGGTAATCTCGAGCGCCACCTTTGCAATTTTTACGTGGGGCAAAGGTCCCACATTAGCCTCCTAAACGCAGCCTGTTGCAGTAGGGCTGGGATAGCTACAGTGGAGACACGGTATGTCCAGGGGTCTGGACGGCAGATTAGACTTTCACTCACATTCAACAGTAAAAGGCAGATTTCGGTAAATAACAAAGTTTATTAATATACAATGTAATGTTTACAAAGCAATAAAAAACGGTTAAGTACCAAAATACGGAGTTTCGGATAAATGCAATAACAAAAACTTAAGATATGTCATTTTAGTCTAACTTGAATTAGGTAGGGCGCCATTTTGTGACGTACGGGTAACCAGGCGGTGAGAAGCTGGTTAGCTACTCATTAATGCGGAAGCAAGCGGTGGTAAGCAAGCAAACGGTGAAAGCGGTATAGACAAAAAATAAAATCGGTATAAAAACAGTAAGCGGAAAAAAACGGTGAACGGTAAGAAACAACACCACAGTAAGTAATAAAAGCAGGCAGTATGCAAGTACCAGGCAAAAGCAAGCGGTTATCAACAGCAATAATCATGCCTACATGGACGGTCAGAGTGTAAGTGTGAAGGACTTGGCAAAACTAAATAAGGCTGATACCAAATAAATAAAACGGTTGTCGGATTCGGTGCGGTGTGTAACCTAAGTCACACTGGGATCGGAAAATAAAACGGTTATCGGATTTGGAGCGGCGTGTAACCTTGGTTACACTCGGTTCGGAAAATAAAATGGTTATCGGATTTGGTATCAGCTTACGGCGGAGATTATTCTGCCTAAACGGACAGACAGTAATAATCAGAACGGTGGTATTTCGGTTCGGTTCGGATGTGTTGAAATTACATCAACACTTGATGCGGTGTTTGCCAAGCGCCTCAAACCCCACAGCTGGGTGCCTTCATTAAATGCATTTCGGTTTGGCCACGTGGTATCTTGTCGGATTGCGGAAAATGTCTATGTATCAGAATATGTTAGTTAATTTATTTACGGTAGCCTAGATTCTATTCTCAGTTCCCGGACTATAATAAATTTCTATGAATTATTTCAAAGTAAGGAATTTTGTTCCATTTCATATCAGTACAAAATATTGGAAACAAAATGAACGATAAATTAAACAATAACACTACAATAAATTTTACAAAAATAATTTTTGCAAAGACATATTTTATTTTGCTACGCACTAGCTAAAATAAAATATACGGTACATATAACTTCTACACATTTGGTAGAACAACATATTATTTTATCGCAGTACCATCACACATGGTCTGGATTAAAATAATATAAACGGTAAACGGTACACATTTTCTCTCGAAATATCATCCATGTTCTTTTCCCCATTTGGAAATTCTTGCGAACATGGCTATTTGGATAAAATCGGAGAAGTTGACATGTCCTAACTCGGACTCTCTTACTATACTGTAATAATTTAATAAATTTATTTAATTTCGGCTAAGTCGAGAAATAATAATTATATTCTGATATATTTAAACGGAATCGGTTTCAAATTATTGCTTTAAAACACACATTTTAGTGAATTGTTCTTATCGGTGTTAATATAAAAAGATCGACAAGAAACCAGCGGCGGTGATAAAACGGTGTACTTACATGTTGTGAATATACGGAACAGTACCCGACTGGGCTGTTTGGCGGATCGGACAGAAGTGATTCTCAAATGTGGTCTAATGAAACTGATTTACGTAGCTGACTTACCAACGCCCCCAATATCAAATCTTGTAATTAATATTAATAATATGGACAGCCCTCTCACTGCCAGGTTTATCAAATTACCTATTTAAAGTAGGAATCTGTTTCGCGGTTTCAGCTAGCTAAATTAGGAGAAATCTATAATAATAATTTACAATACCTATGATTCGAATGTAAGCGGAGCAAATAACGAAGTATACTGTTAATTTAAACTGCATTTTTGGCTACGGAAAATTCACCTCGTTACATCAATTTCTGCATAATATTGTACCTCTATTTCTTATACAGGCTATTATTATGCGTTTGCAAATAGGAAAACAAAAGGTATACTGTACATTTACTAGTAAAGTATCTAGTAGATTATTTTGTTAGTAATCGAATTCTAAAAAATTATCAAAATGTCCATCTGTCCCTTCCTCGCATTTCCTGTAAACACTGTTAAGTTAAAGAAAAAGTACAGTTATATCGTGTACATTGAATTATTGCTAACTAGAGGAAGCACTGTATTGCTACTGAATAAAATCGATGAGTAATAAAAAATGTTTCAATTTAAGAAAATGGTTCTTTAAATTTTTATGTTTCTAATTGCATGGAAATCTTATGAACTATTACTTTCTAACACTCATTTATATATATATACTTTACTAGTATACATATATTTCGCATAGGATCTGGGATTTACGAAATTAGTTGTAACGATTGTAATTTGAAGTACGTTGGGCAAATGAAACGTCCAACCGTAATAAGATTCAAGGAAGATAAAGCCTATCTTAAAAACGGAAGAACTGAAAAGTCTAGTGTTGCTTAATATGCCTTTGGTAATAATCATAAATACATACATTAACTTAAGGTGGCTAGAAACATAACAAATAATAGGCACCTAGATGCTTTTGAAAGTTTAGAAATTACAAAATGTAAAATTAGTATAATTATTAACAAGGAGTCTATCACAAATAGCACTCTTTATTGTTTATCAGGTTACGGTTCATTGAACCATGTCGGAATTTATTTAGGGATGATGAAATTATATAAGTTCATTCGACCATGGCACTATTCTAGTATAGATATAGACATATTTTTATTTATACTTTAGTTTTAATTATCTCCCGGTGATGTCCACGTGGTTGGCGAAATGTGCGTTGAGTCAGTATTCGAAAGCGCTCAAGAGTGTTAATCTCTGTGAAAACTATTTCAGAAACATCAAGACAGTAGGTACTCTGTTTTCAATTTATTAAAAACTCAGATCACGTGGTCGTTCAGAAATAAGTGCATGCACATCCCTTTGAAATTGTTTCCTTCTGCAATGCTCGGACAATCACTTTCATACACAGGTTAAAAACAATTACTTTGTTCATAAATAACTAATAAATACCTACATAATAATATGCAAAACTATAATTACAACTTTTTTTATATACCAATAGTCATTTCCATGTTTTCTTTCTGGCGACGATGTAAAATAAATCTGATTTTTTTAAAATTTGGCTTTAGTATACGGGTCCCCATTGTTAAGACAGACGTTTTATTTTAACATAATCTAATGCCTGGAAAAAAATTTATACTTGCCCGAATGTCATCTATATAGAAATAAATTATATTTGTGTCAAACGAAATTTAACAAAATTCTGAAACAAATCAGGGGTACGTAGAAAGATATAAGAAATCATTTGGCGTAAATCTGAGGTCGGGGTGTGCCTTGGTTTTCGAATATGGCCGCTCTAAATCACCAGAAGGTGAAAATAGAATTCTTTTACCGCTTCCCGAGGATATATCTCGAAAACGAAACGAGATACAGGTTGCGGTTTACTCTATTCCATTTTTAATTTCTCTCGCTTTCTTACATACCTCTGAATTTTGGAATGGGTCCCCATTATTACGACAGACCTTTTATTTTAACATAATGTAATGCCTGGCAAAAAATTGATACTTACCCGAATGTCATCTATATAGAAATAAATTATATTTGTGGAACCTACCTCATGTTCTACAACATTACCCTTACGATGATTTTTTCTGATCCTGATCCGAAGAACCTTCACAGCTTCTCAGCCTAGAGACCGCACAGATTCAAATCCTGCCCTGGTTATGTTTTTACTTTAAACAGAACTCTATAATTAAATATATCATATGTTGACATTCACACCAAGAGAATAGAGTCACAGCCCTATTTAAATGAAAACTAGGTGGACTGTATTTGTAATATTTTACTATGTTTCAGAAAACAAAACAACCGGGTTTCTGCTCTAACATGTTCAGGCAATATTATAAGAAGCTTTTTCATATTATTGAAACGATATACAGTGGAGTAAAAATGGTCTAAATTGCCTAGAAAGGAATTGTCTTAATATAGCAATTTTTTTGCTGGAACTTGTTGAAAACATTTCAAGGAGGGTAGTAAAATTTTGGATAAAATTCGTGCTGTGGAAAGCTCTTGTTTAAACAAAAGAATGTTCAGAATTCAGTCTTTCCGCAGTTTTTCTGAAATATCTCTGGTTGCATAACCCGTATAGCAATAAAGCACATATTATAACGAAACTTTAGAAGAATAAACCCTTTGTTGAGTTAAACCAACAAGCCAAGTTTCAAGTTAAAACGTTTTCAAAAACGCCTAAGGAACAATTGCAAAATCTAAAATCTAAAATTGTTTAAGTCATTGTTTAGGGGTATCAAGTCGCACATAAAAAATTTGTAATTCAGATTAGAGCTGTTTTTAAGTTCTTTGTGGTGGTATAAACAAAACTGTATTTTTTTATTTTTCAACCGAAAAAATGTGCAAGTCATTAAGTCTCTCAGCTTGCTTATAAATGACCAAAATTCAAAAAATATCACATCTGGGGTCGCAATTGGTGTAGATAAAACTATTCTTCTTTAAATAGTTATGTACTTTTAATATATACCAATTTTCATTTTTGGGCAAAATATTGATGAGTAAAATTCATTTGTTAAAAAAAAAGAAAATAGAAAAATTGAATAAAATTGATTTTAAAAAGTAAAATTTATTTTTGTTTATATTACAACAAAGAACATAAAAGTAACTATAATCTGAAATGCAATTAGAGATATTTAAGAAGAACTCCGAAAAACCAGGTTTCTGAGCCTTCATTTGCTTAAACAAAATCATTCCACCAATTTCCACTAATCCAAAACTTCTTGAAAACAACAAGTTCCAGTGAATAATTGCTATAGTAATAGAAATTTAATTTTACTCCACTGCTACTCAATCTTCTTCTTATTCACAGTATTTTTACAGATGTTTTGCATTTAATGTAATTTTCTACTTGTCCTCATTTTGCTGAACCGTATGACTTTCAGAATTTTTTGCATCATCATCTGCAAATATCAAGTTATAAATCTTAGGTCCACCTATTACTACTACACCCTACCAGACTTCTAGAAAACGTCGCATCATTTGTTCACTATTATTGTTGAAAGGGGTTTGTAACAAACTAATGCCTTTAGCAAACAAAGTTTTCTCCATACAGTCGTGTGTTACATTTCAGAGTTAAGAATTATATTGAAAAGTAAAACCGCTGCCTAAGGAATCACTTCTTCCATATCCAAATTTCCCATCCAAGTCTCTGTATAGGAAAGCACCTTGACTATACTTGCACTCTAGTACGTGGAAATAATTGGTCATCGAATTTTAATAATATTTGAGGCGGATGTCATAAAAAAATTTGAGGCATTGGCTTCTAGCATATACTGCAAAAATGAAGTTTCTAGACCTTATTAGCTTTCTCTACTTATTTTTCCCAATTTACACTTCCCACCCCTTCAAAGGAATCATCTCAATTAGAGGTCATTATAATACATACGTGTACAAAATATCAAGTGAATATCTCAATATTATTTTAGCAACCCCTTTAATAATGGAGTGGAAGTAGTGAGATGGTTGAAATATATAAAGAAATCTGATCTCTAGTACGTACACCAAATCCCAAGTTTCTGTACTGTTACAAGCTTGTTTTACTTATTTTCCCATATTTACCCCTATTTAACCCACAACCCATCAACAGAATCATCTCAAAATTTAATATAGCTCGAGATGTCGTTATAATGTATACATGTACCAAATTTCAAGTGACTGTCTCAATTTTATTTTATCAACCCCTTTAATAATGGAGAAGGAGTGGAGTGGTGGATGGAAAATATTATAAAAAATCTGAGGTCCTGGCTTCTAATATATACACCAGATATCAAGTTTCTGTACTCTTACTAGCTTGCTTTGCTGATTTTCCCCTATTTACCTCTACTTACCGCCCACCCCTTCAACCAAATCAACTCAAAATATAAGCTAGTTCCATATATCGCTATAATATATACGTGTTAGAAATTTCAAACGAATGGCTTAATTTAATTCTATCAGCCACTTTAATAATTGAGTGGGGGTGGTGCGGGGTTGAAAAATGTTATACAAAATTCTGAGGCCTTCACTTCTAGTATATAAAATAAATCCCACGTTTGTGTACCCTTACCAGCTTGCTTTATTTATTTTCCCCTATTTACCCCTGTTTACCCTTTACCGGACATATTCTAAAGACAATCAAGTTCCACATCTCGTTATAATACATACATGTAGAAAATTTCAAGTCAATATCTTAAACCGTTCCAGAGAAAATGTGCGTTACAGACATACCGATAGACAGACCGACAGACAGACAGAATTTTTTTTAACTCAAAGTTAAAATCTCGACGTTTTATGACAATCTAAACCTATATAAGAAATTTTTTTTATCATTTTTTTACGGTTACTAAGTATACTTCCACTCCACGTGGATATGGAAGTAAAATAAATAAACTGTAAAAAAATATTTCGTACTACTGTAGAAGAGTCTCAAGCCATCAAAAAGTTGTGCACGTTTTCATTCTCATCCTAAATTTTTAGATGGCAAATGAATGATATAAAATACAATTACTAATACAAAATAATCTGAAAAATGTTACTTCTTCATAGCTGTCAAACTACTTAAGCTATGGTTATTATTCAATGACATTTACTTTCTCTGCGTTATAATAATATATAGATTTGCCTTATTGGAATATAAATTAAAATAGTGTCAATTTAGCTTGAAACTGTAGTTGAAAATCAAAAATATTATTTGATGCCTTTTGCCAGACCTGCTCACACAATATTCAGAGTATTGAAATATTGATATAAAATTATGAAGCTACTTGTAACTTCTGAATGAAAACTATTAGCCCGGGAGGCAGCGACGTTAATATCTATAAAGCTAGATTTTTTTCCAAAGAGAGTTTAGATAGTATCTATAATGAAGGTACAATTCTACCAAACTCTTAGCGGTGCATAAATGAGTAAAAAATTAAACATGTTGCAAGAAAATAGATGGACGAAAATTTCGGGAAACCACTCAATTTTTCAAACCTAAGAACTGAATAAATACGGCGATTGGAAACCCGTTGTAGGACTCGATGGCGAGGAGAAGGTCGGCAATGACCGTATAACGTGAATCGCGAGGTGAAAATCGAAAATTGGGACCGGCAGGAGCGAAGGCAAATCTTCTTTTTTTGACCGTTCGTGACAATTCGAAAAACGAAATTGTTCTCCATCTATTTTTTTGCAATATGTTTAATTTTTTACTCATTTATGCACCACATGAATGTTTGGTAGAATTGCACCTTCGTTATAGGTACTATCTAAATTCTCTTTGGAAAAAATCTAGCTTTATAGAAATGATTTCACGAAAACTGTCGCTGCCTCTCGGGCTATATGTTTTCTATTGCGCGTTACGATATGGCTAAGAAAAATGAGTATCTTTATATTATTAACATAACATAAATGATTATGTATAATGACTGTATAATAACGTATCTACATTATTGTAATCGGATTGTCCTCATACTAATAGAGAAAGTAAACAAAGTAAATTGAAAGATCACCAAATGATAAAAGTCATTGAGACAGGTCACCTCTTTAGGCGCAGTCACCGTTAACGCTTGCGGGGTGCACGCAATGACAATGGCTCTATTTGACAGGTGTCATTTGGTTGTCAATCATGATTCTATCGCTGTACATAACCCCGCTCGGTTTGATTAACTCAAGGTCGCTAACCCACACGTCGATATGCCCTGCGTGTAACGTCCTGAAGTTCCAATCAATCATTGGATCCATGACTAGGATGTTATAGTCTTGTGTGGGATATTGACGACGCAATCGATTAAATCAGTTCTTTTGTCATACATACATTGAAATTATCATGCTTAGGTTGCTGGACTGAATTCTAATGCGTTCCTTTTCTAAGATAACTTATTCATAATATTTTACATTTGCATTGGGATGCAGATCCTGCATCACTACGTAGAAGATATATGACATAATGAAACGCCCAATCGGAAAGCCTGTTGAATGTAAATATCTAGTAGGCAAATATTTATTTAACTAATTTTGATAGATTCATTGTCTTTGTTTCTTAATATTGGTTTACATTAATATTTATGATTAAATTACGTTATAACATGTATTTAAAAGTTAATTATTTAGTATTTGTTTGCTTATAGTAATGAAAGATATTATTTTTTGCAAACAGCGGAAAAACTATCTATGAGAACTAAAAGAAAAACTGTTTGTAAAAATATTAATGAAATCTTATTTAATAAATGGGGTGAAAAGGCGTGTTTTTAGTATAAAAACATGGCTGGGGTAGCTATTTTTTAAACAGACCTCGCCAATGGATATATGAGCAAATTTTACATAAAACATATACCAGGTGACAAATTAATGTACGGCTTAAAGTTTATTTAGAGTTCCCGTTAAACCGGAAATGACAACTTTATTTACTCAAATGGAACTAGTATATTTTTTGGTGGTTTCTTATTAAATATAAAATTCTAGTAGCAGCAGTTTTATAGTGAAGAAGATACATTTAATAATGTGAAATAATATATAATATTTCATTCCTCTAATTCATTTGAGCAATTTAAATTAAATTCATATTTATAATTTTATTGACTGGTTTATTACGATAGTGAAGAGATTTTAATATTGAACTGATTGTTCATAAAATGATAAACAGTTAAACTCTTTGTTGTTAAAAAATACTGTGTCATGTTGAACATAATTGATCTCTCATGTAAATATCACTATCAGGATGATTCGACTCATTTTAAATACAGTTGTGACAAATGAGATTAATTCGTGGCATCTATCTCAACGCTGTAGGCAAATTTGGCAGCTATTAATATATTTCAACCAAGTTGTGTCATAAATAAATTCATTTTTTCAAACATTATCAGTGTTGTACCATTATTAAGATGGATATGCTTGCACATGTGGTACATTGATTACATAAAATAAATACATCTCCTTTTTGTTGTATTATTTTGGGTACCTATTTCTCTTCACAAAATTTTGACTTGCGTTTGCTTCCTAAAGGGATGTATCTCTAAATTTGTAAGGAAATTTTTAACTTTTGAATGTATTCAAAAGTATATCGCATATACAGTGTGTTCTAATAGTCAGTGTACTTGGGGTTATTTTATAGATTCTTGTCAATAAGTCGATTTAAGCAAACTTACTACTAGGCCAAGATCTTATATTCCTAGTTTAACTGCCAGAGGGCATCAAATTATTACTGAAAACGGCGTTGGCTATATCGAACTATTTTTATGGAAGGCAGTCAACTACAAGTTTCAGTGAACCAGAATTCATTATTTAGTTTTTGCTATAAAATAAATTAATTTTAAAATGAAATAATTAAAACTGGTTTGAATTAATAAAGTGTTAGCAATGAAAAAAAAACAGTTGAGCCAAAATTGATAGAAATACAAACATTTTACAAAAGAAAACAAATTGGTACAAACCATTGAGCTCTATGATAAAGAATGATTTGGATATAGCATCACCCTCCAAAAATTAGGAGCATATTTGTTTGGGAGTAGAGAGGCCTTCTTCACATAAGAACCTATAGTAGCTCCATGTACGCGAAACGTTAGGACACGCTGACTGATTCATGATTTCTTCGCTGAGACTATTAAGAGGCAAGCGTACTTATATCTCATCCAGGATTCCCGGGTTTGACGTCCCCCCCTCCCCCTGGCTGTGGGATATTTTCAGAGGAAGAAATTAATACCCAGCCATGCTTCGTTTCTCTGTATACTGTCTTGAAGATTTCAAATGAACGTGAATTAAAATTTTTAGTCAGTTCACTCAATTCGAGTGTTTTATTGGATAAGACAAGTGTGAGACAGGTTTTATAGTTTTAATGTTATTAAAGTCCTAGCTTTCAAAGGAAACGGATGTTTGTTTGTGATGTGGTTTTCCGTGCAGTCAAATGTTCTCCAGGTATTGCTAGTAATGTTGAGGCAGGTTCAAGATACACAGAAGTACCTTGGTAAGAGGAAGCTCTCTCAGTGTTGACTTTCAGATAAAAACGTACTATTATAATTTCAGAATAATGTTTCTGATTGGCTTTTTTGACCAAAATGCAACCAACAGTATACATAATGAATAAGTAACTTGTTTTTTTTTTTCGTATTAAATATTAGAATACTAAAGATGCAAAATACCAAAAATAATATTGTTCTCAATTATCGGTACTATTGCCGCATCTAAGTAAAAAAATATAGACCATATTCACCTAGATTGTTCATATGCAATTTATTTCAGAAATACTTGCGCTCAATATTGGGCTAACTTACGTAAATATTCTAATTCTAATATAATATTCTAACGCCGATGTTATTTACAGCCCATATAAATTAAACAGGATTTCAGTCTGGGTGATAGCGTGGCAGAAGTAAAGCGGTATATCCATAGCTATGCAATCAGGTAACAAATTAGTAGGTAACATACCACTTTTTGTAATATTAAATTATCAAATAATTGAAACCTTAACGACATTAGTCGTTGAGGTTTCAACATATTTGGATCAAAATTAATGTTCCGGTTAATTAAACATTTTATAATGATTGTCTTCCTAGAATTTAATTAAGTAGCTGAACTTGACCGCATATACTAATAAGGCGAATGCACCCTCGGCCCATTGGCCGAAGAATTCTGTAATTGTAGAATTTTTCGGCAAATTTACTTCAACCGTATTACATAAATTACAGAATTTATTTTTAAATGATACTCCTTGGTGTTAGACCCCTATTTAAATATTAGTAAAGTTCCAGCTAAGAACCCCACTTTTCTTTCAGCATGTACGACCATCAATCTTTTACTTTTGGCTATAGTTGTGAACAGTCCTATCGCCGAATCATCTATCTAATTCATAGAAGACTTGTGTCTATTGCGCAAATAAGTAAAGAAAAAATACGTTGGTTAGTTTAGATTAAAGTTTAACGGAAATCGAAACTAATGGTAGCTACTCTCCACCAGAATCTACTGTTAACTAAATATACTCTCAATATCTCATCAACATCATTTCATTTCATTCAAATCGACCTATATCTCTCGTACAGTTTTGTGGGTGTACCACGATATCCCTCCGTTATTTTCATTTTAGCAATTTGGACACTGGTGTCTAGATTTCACGTTATTAGAACAAAATTTTAAAGAATATTTTAATTTTAACGCCCTGTATGTCATTAACTAGCAATGTTTGACTAAAGCTTATTTGATTCCATCTCTCTCTGAAACATGCCGTATATACATAATGTCATGTTTCTAACGTGATTATTTCCAAAATCCTTGATATAAAATTTTGGCTCTCTTTCCCACACGATTGGGATATTCCAGTCGTACATAAGTATGCACACTTTTGCACACTTTTGTGACTTACACCTTCATCGTCGAGACTTAAGACGAGACAGACAATATGTATCTGTATAACAGCAGGAAGACAAAGTTTCACGATAAAAATAAGTAGGTAGTTAAAGTTTATTATCGATTTCTGTAAAAAAACAGTTTAATCATACATTCTTGATAGATTTACAGTGGATGCGAAATAACTGAAAGGATTTTTTAAATATCTGTGACATTTAAACAATATTTGTAACAGTTGACAGAACAAGAAAGATACAGGAACAATTTTCCGTTTTCACCGGCACCTCCGCCATATTTGTAAATGTAAATGATGCCTTTTGTATATCTACTTGAAAATTTTATAACGAATTTTTGCATTAAATATGTTTTCGATCATTGGACTACTTATACTGGGTGACTCATGAAAATTCACAATTTAATTCATAAGCCAATTTTGTGACGAAAAGCTCAATAATATAAAACACAATGTCGTTACACTAGTTAAATAGTCTGGACTATTATTGTACCCACAGTAAAACATATTATGGAAACATTTACAGTAAAGATTTAGTTTTATCATTCTATTGTCGACGTCGACATTAGGGTGGCTTTTTATACCTGTGAAAACAAATTACGCTTATTTATATTTCACTCCACAAAGTTCGATATCTCAAAAGAATGATCTAAGAATTTAAGCAAAATTAGTTGATATTAATGTCTTCAATACCATGAAACTTCCCAGGTACTTCTTAAGAAGAGAAAACATTTTTTCATAAATTTACCATAGAATCTTGAAAATGTAGTGAAATACAAATCTCACAAAAGTCCCCAAAATGACCCCTTAGGGTGGATTATCTTGGTACCCCATAAAATGGTCTGTCTTATGGAAGATTAGTTTAACAAGGAATCTTCAATTCGTATTCTTTGGACTATCAAAACTGGAACAGAAAATATGTAGATTTTTTTAAATTTTTTATAAAATTGTAATATTGTTATGTGGATGACATGACTAATTTTCAATAATTTAACGCGCATGTTTTGTTCGTCCAGATATATAATATACTTCGTTAGGAAAGTATTCTACTTGAAATTAACGAATTATATCAGGTATATGCAATATGTATACTCTCTGATTTATAAACTTTAATAAAAAGAACACATGCTATTTTGTACATGTATAATTTGATATGTTTTGTATTGAAATACTCTTTATATAGTCGCGTTATTTTGGCATTTTATCTTTAAAAAAAGGTACAGGGTCAATTGACTTCATTTTTGTTGCAGTGTTCAGAAAGGCACTTAGAAAAAACAGTACCTTTTATTTTTTGACAGAAATGTTTTGTTTAATTTTTTGGCTAATAGTTGTCCAATATTGTAGTTCAAAATGGCGGACGACGCAAATACACAATTTCTTGCACTATGTAAATATTGTGACAAAAAAGTTAGCAAAAAGGTGAAATGTGTAAATTGTGCAGCAGTATTTCACAGAAGCTGTGCAACAAGAAAGACATGCTGTAATAAACAAGAATTGAAAAAAGATGATCAGAAAAACACTAACAGTGAAGAGAGTGAAGAAGAATTCAAGGACATCGTAATGGAAGCACTAAAAGCAGAAAACAAATTATTACAAGACTTCAACCAAGAATTAAGGGAGACGAATCAACTCTTGAAAGAAAAAATATACAACTTAGAAGCTGAAATCAATTTTGTAAAAAAATCAACAACAAATACACCTAACCAACTTAGCATGGAGAAAAATAAAAATGAAAAATCAAATGAGGAACTTGTAAGAAACGCAATAGCATAAGAAGTTAAATTATATTTTAATAACAATAATATAATAAATAAGGAGACACAAAACAAAAAAGTTATTGATGGTGACAAAAATCAGCAACAAAAAAGAGTAACAACAGATATGGAATAAAAAGGACAAAAAAACAGTAAACAAGCCAGTGACAAAAAGTCAGAATTAGAAAATGACATGACAAACTTGGAACAAAAACAAAGACAGGTTATGAGTGAGGTAATAAATCTAGGAGCCTCATATGACCAGGACGAAAAAACAATAAAGGAAACACAGAGAATAAAAACTAATGGAAATACTGAAAAAGGTAAACCCTCTTATAAAGAAATATTAACAAAAAAACCAAAAAGGGATAATAAAAGCATGCAAATTGGAGATGGAAGCACAGATGAAGGCTTAGAGGGAATACAAAAAAGAATATGGATATTCCTATCCCGGGTAAAATTACACGTAACTGCTGAAAACATCCAAAAATATTTATGTTCTAAACCAAATATGAAAGAACGCACATTCATAGTAGAAGAACTAAAATTAAAACGAACACAGACTAAGGCATTCAAAATAGGAGTAGAATATGCATTGAAGGAGGAGGTATATAAACCTAACTTTTGGCCGAAGGGGGTAGGCTTTAGTAGATACACATTTCCAAGACAGAACAAAAAAGACAATAATGAACAAAACTGGGAAGAACAAAACAATAAAAATGAAACAAATTTTCGAATAGGATTAAAGACAGTAACAGAGACTTAAGGAAGAATCTTGTAGTATTACATCAAAACGCTCAATGCATAAGAAACAAATTGGATGAAATCGTTCTATTATTAGAAACAAACTATGACAACAAATTAACTGTGTTAGCGATCACTGAACACTGGTTGAATCCAGGAGAAGAACAATTCATACAAATTCCAGGCTATCAGATGGCATCCTGTTTTACACGAAAGGTTAGTATACATGGTGGATCATGCATTTTTGTACGTAAAAATGTAGAGTTCGTGGAAATCGAACAATTGAAACAAAAAAGTAAGGAAATCATTTTAGAATGCAGTGCGGTAGAATTAAAGTGGCAGAAGACAATAATTATTAATATATACAGGTCTCCAAGTGGTGACATAAATGAATTTCTCAGTATTTTAGACGATATCCTAAAAGAAGTGTCAAAGTACAAAACACACACAATAATTGTAAGTGGTGATTTTAATATAGATTTCGGAAATAAAAAAAGCAAAGAATTAATAAACTTTATTGATATGGTAACATCTTATAACCTGAAAATAACTATTCACGATCCAACAAGAATCACAAATACAAGCAAAAAAACATTAGATAACATCCTAACAAACAATGAAAAATATTTAAGTAAAGTAGTGATATCATCACTATCTGATCACTTAGGACAAGAGATTACTATTGACACTAATATAAGACAAAATTTCTTGAGAACCTATGAAACCAGAAATTTCTCAGATAAAAATTTAGCTCAAATTGAAGCAAAACTACAAGAGATAAACTGGAAAGAAAAACTAACAAATAAAGATGCAAATAATTGTCATTTAATCTTAGAAGAAACAATATTAAAAATAATCAATGAAGTGAGCCCGAAAACGATTTGTAAACAGACAACAAAGTGTAAAAAATGGCTGACAGCGGAACTTAAGAATAAATGCAAAATAAAAAGACAGCTATACGAGGGAATGATAAAAGGAGAGGTAAGCAGAAAAACCTATGAAGAATTCCGTGATCAATTAAAAAAAGACATACAAAACCAAAAACAGAAATGTAACAGTGAATTCCTACTTGCATCCGATAATAAAATAAGAGACACGTGGAAGTTAATTAATAACATAACAGATAAAAAGTCACAGAAGAAAAAATTCAACATAGCAAACTTTAAGATGGAAAGTGAAAGCGACGAAGAAAAATTAAACTATATAAATAAACAGTTAATTGAGATGGTGGAAGATATAAACATAAATACACATGTAAACAAATCACTCATAACTAGTACTATAAACACATTTGTCTTATGGCCAACAGACGCAGAGGAAGTATACAACACAATACAGGCACTAAAAATACACATACACTTGGATATGATGAAATCCCTACAAAACTTCTAAAATACTGTGCACACTCTTTGGCAGAACCACTTTCAATATTAATCAATAAATGCTTTGAAGAAGGTACGTTTCCAGATAAATTAAAAACGACTATGCTGACACTACTACATAAAAAGGGAGATGTCTCAGAACTAAATAACTATAGGCCAATTGCTTTGATGTCAGTAATAGCAAAAGTAATAGAAAAAATAATAGCCAACAGAATTTATGATTTTCTTATAAAGTACAAAATATTAAACGACAATCAAAATGGTTACATAAAAAATCGGTCTACAACTAGAGCTGTGTTTCAAATGTTAGAAGACATAATAACAGGAATAAATGAAGACGAATATACGGTTTGCCTATATGTGGACTTAACAAAAGCATTTGACAGTGTGCATCATCAAACGTTACTTGATAAATTAGACGCATTAGGATTTCGAGGGCCAACATTAAAACTCCTTAAATCATACTTAAGTAATAGACAACAATATTTAGTCACAGAAGATAATCATACTGGTAAACGAATAACATCAAACGGATATACAATAAAAAGAGGAGTACCTCAAGGTTCGGTTTTGGGACCGATCTTATACCTTCTCTATGTAAACGAGCTGCCAAAATTGTTAAACCACATAACAACATCATTTGCTGACGACACATCGATCGTAATACGGTCGACAGGTGTTACTGCTGATAAAATATTATTAGTATTAGAATCTCTTAATGAATGGTACCAACAAAATAATTTGAAGTTGAATATAAGCAAGACCAACATTATGGAATTTAAAAAGAACCAAAATGTAGCAATCAAATTCAAAAATGAAAAACTTAACCCCACCAACGATACAATGTTTCTGGGAGTCAACATTGACTCCGAATTAAATTGGAAGGAACATATACACTATATTTCATCCAAGTTAAGTAGTTTCAATTACGCCTTAAAAATTTGGCAAGAACGGTTAATAGAGAGGCCAGTTTAAGTGCCTATTATGCTTATGTACATTCTCGTCTAAAATATGGCATTATTTTTTGGGGTAATTCAGCAGAAGCCGAAAGATTATTTAAAATCCAGAAAGCCTGTATTAGAAGTATGTTCCAACTAGATTATAATGCAACATGTAAAAACACATTCAAGAAGGAAATGATACTTACTGTACCCTCCATCTACATTTATGAACGTGCATGTTTTGTTAAGCTCAATTATGAACTATTTAGCAATAAAGAACTTATTCATACATATGACACAAGAGGCACAGTGAATCCATACTTAAATCCAGCACAAACAACCAGAACTAAAGTTCAAAAAAGTGCACCGTACCAATTAATACGTATATATAATGCATTACCTAATCAAGTAAAACAGATGCCAATTAAAAACTACAAGAAGTGTTTAAAAGATTTTTTGTGTAATAATGTATTCTATAAAATAGAGGATTTTTTTAAGACAGATTTTAATTAGCGAAACTACGTATTTTAATGTGTTCAAATGTGCAGTATTTAATTTTAATTTTATTTATGTAATTATATGGTTTTGACGTATTCTATACTTTCGTATGACTATTGAATAAATGTGTATTCTATTCTATTCTATTCTATTCTATTAATGGCAATTTATTTAAATTAATTGAAGAATTTGTTATCATACACAATATGCCATAAAATTAGACGAAAATGGTTACTCGAAGGCTTTTGGGGTCGCTGATCACCAATCTAAAGTAGAATTTGGGATATTCAAAATATCGGACCGAAAATCGGGCCATTTCTCATAAGAAATGCGAATAGATGCAAGACATCCCTTGAAAATCTGTGCTCAGGGGTTTTCGAGATTACGAATTCGAGGCCTGATTTGGTAAACTTGGACCGGAAATAAAGTCAATTTATCAAGAGAAACTCGTATCTTTTTCGTTTCTGGGCTGAAAATGGGGGGTTTCTGAGGTCCCTGATTATGAATCAAGGGTGTAGTTTACGAAATTCAATACGGCGGACAGGAATGACAGTCCATTTATCTGGAAAACTCGTATGCATTTCTTTTTTGGGCTGAAAGTGGGAACTCGGGGGTTTTTATTATCACTGATAATGAATCTGAGGTCCAATTAGGGAGAATTCAAAATGGCAGACCGGAAGTAGTATATTTCTCAGGAAATACTCGCATTTTTTATACAATTATCTGTCGAAAATTTGGAAATGAAAAAAAAGTATTCCTCGCCGAAAATGATAGAATTAAATTTTTTTTAAAGGTTAGTCGAATTAGATTTGCAACCTTGGCGCAAAAGGTAAAATCTCAAAACATCAAATTTTCAAACGTTAATAAATAAATCATAAATAAATACGTCGAGTGGAAGGTCGTATGTTATCTCTACGGAAAATGGAACATTGGCCTTTTGTAGGTATTGTACGTTCGAAATCGGAAATTCGGCTCGGCTCGAGCGAATCAAAAACGACTTTTTTGACATATGTGCTAAGCACTGCACGTTATTTATTGGGGTTCGAGAGTGGTTGACGTTGAGGGTGGATGCGCAGTGAGACGCCCCAGAAGAAAACGCAAAAGAATGAGTTAAAACTTCGTTATTGTCGATAAAATGTACGTAATTGGCGGGTCAAAATATTCTATGTAAAGCGAAGTATTATATCAGAAGAACGAAGTACATGCCGAATTAATAATTGAAAATTGCTGGTAAAGTGTTTGTTAATAGTACCACAAATAAAGTATAATAAAGTAATCACGTGCCTAGTGCAGTGCCTAGTTTGCCTAGTTGCCTCTTTCGAGTGGATGGCTATTGGTAAAGAAGGCTGAATGCTAAATTTTTGTTTAGTGTGAAGTGGGCGACATGTGTTTATAAAGCAACATAGACACGCTAGCTGTGTTGTGACTTGAAACTAATGATACTCCAAGTAGAACTGTTTTTGGAAAGTGGAGGGTGGGAATCCTACATAACAGAAAGAAATGTTTCCAACACACACGCGGAGGAAAAACATAAGTTCTGATTAGTAGTATCAGGTTATTAGTGTATTAGTTTATTAACCCTTATTAATCGTTGAATCTCATTGAATTTCTTAAAATTGAAAATGTATTAAACATAGGCAGGTCCTGCAACAGGATGGTTTCGACTGGCAGCTGTCACGTGGTCCATGCATTATTGGGCTTATTTGCAAACGGAAAAATATTTCAAGGTCAAAGTAATTGAAATTCTGCTTGACATAGGGTACTGAGCGTCCCAGATTTTCTCCTAGATAGATCTCTTTGTTAGCTTTTCCAGATTTTACTTTTTATTTAGTTTTACCTCTGCAGATCGGCATACAGGGTGTCTCAAAGGTTCTCTCGGGGCTCTTCCTTCCACTTCCACTGTGAATGACTGTTTACCTGTGGAACCGTTAATAAATGGGAGCTTCTTACAACGAGCTAATGTATGTCTTGACAAACAAACAAAATGGACGCACTGATGCGGATTGTTGAAGCGAAAATTCAAGTTTCTGGGAAGCATGAAACCATGTCTGGACGCAAGCAGGCGGAAGGAATGCACAGTGCTACGACACAACAGGAGAAACAGCAGACTCAGAGGAATAATAAAAAAGAAGCATGGAAGTTTGAAAGAAGCATCTCACAACCACCTATACTCCCTATCTATATTCCTACCCAATGCGCCATGTGACTCTCGCTGCTGGCAACAAGCATACCCCATATCCAATCCGGCGCTGGGCGGTCCGGCGGGATATAAAAATGTCTGAATTGAACATCTGGTAGTGGTAGTAATGCCTACCATACGCTGACTGATCAATCAATCGATGAACTGCACGTAAGTTATTGACTACTCCGCTGAGCCTTAGCTCCGCCTTTCTACTGATAGTCTTTTTTATTATGGTTATTTAATAACTTGTAAAATTATTTTCGGGATCGTTTAACCAGGAAATTCATATCCTGCCTTTGGACCTAATTGATATTGCAAAGACGTATAATTAACAACACAATTTATTAAACCGGGAAACAATCACGTTGCCTTTCTAATCTCAATCTAAGTTTATGACTTAATAAATTAATTTATATTTTATAAATTAATATAAATAAGCTTTAACGTTATTATCTCTGCAGTTATCTGGATTTTTCCTACATAAATTTATCATTAAAATGTATATTACCGATATTACTATTCATTATTTCTCTAATGAATCAACAGAGGACGGCCCCTAGCGATATAAGAGTATTATTAAATCACCACATAAATCCACAAAGAACATAACCAACATTATAATATTCGCTAATTTCCGTGGCAAATGATGTTAAAAGCAAGCGTTTGCACCACGTCCTGGACTGGCTTGGCACAATTACGAAATTAAATTAAAGTGCCCGATGGGCTAAGTACCCCTGTTGTTGAAGGTAGTAGAACCTTAGCGCACCTGGTAATTTCGTGAATACATTAATTTCTCTAATAAATTACGAAAGGATACAATCTGGCCTGAAAAAAATAAAAAGATGGGTTATTTATTTTTTTAATTTTATTTTGCTTGCTGCACATTTATAAATATCATCATAATAGGTATTTTGCGAACGACAGTATTTTGCAAAATATATAAACCATTTTTATCGTCTTCTAAACGGTGGTAGTTTTCAGTTATTCAAAGTCGAAATAGCTGGGAACTACTATGATAAATCTTATCAAGTTAGATGAAATCATAATATATTAAGGATACGTGATTTTGTGGCAGTAAACAAGATGATTCACTTTTAAGTTCTTGTGAACAATATGGGAAACTGCGAGTATGAGATTCGATGAAGAATACAGATGGCAAGATCATCAACTTCTCAGCTGAGCAAAATTTAGTGTGATAGGAACGTCATGAGGCACACAAAGATCAGAATTGTTAATGCTTAAGTTTTCTACATCTCTGATTCTAATCCTCTCATTTTTTGGCCACATCGAGTGAGGAGAGGACAATATAGAACGTTCTATTGTCCAGGGAAAACCAGATGGCAAAATGAGAAGACCACCAAACGTTACACTGAAGCCACCAAAGAGCTAGTATTGGAAAGAGCTATGGGGAGGCCGTACGCCTAACAAGCGGCCGTGGTGGATTGCTTTGCTAAACAGCAAAGGGAAGCTAACTAGAACAAGACGTTTACTAAGATATTCTGAATAAGAAGAGAAGAAGAAAAAATTCTAGTATAAAGATATGTTACTTCTGGTTCCTTATAAGAGACGTCTTACAATGAAGATAAGGAAGCCTCTCTCAAAACCTCATTACTAAGAATTGTGATGCGTTTCGGGAATTTCAATATTTCCATACTTTATAATACTGTTGTAAAACATTTAGAAACACTATAGCATCTTACAATACTTCATTTTTGTGAGATTACACAATGTTTTTATACTATGTTTGATAAAGATAAGGTCATGATCGTAAAATTTATTTTGGAGTGAACGCAGATTCACCTTGACTGTAATCACATCTTTATACGAAAATTTAAGCAACGTTAGTCGCGGTTAGTACTTAGAAGGGGAACCTCCACGGAAATTTAACGATTTTCTCACGGATGTGTATTTCAGTGTGTATGCTGAAATCCTGAAATTTTAGGCGAGAATTGCGTAGTGGATATGCTATCCTCTGAACGGGATGTAAAACAGTGAAACTCTTTTCTATTGGATTTTAGGCAAGTTAAACATCACCGCTCTTATTATGAGACGAGATTTGACAGATTGGGATAACTCGTTTTCTACCGTTGGTAACTGGTCTTGTTTGTTTGCAGAATTGGGCCGACGTTAACTAAATGATTAAGAACATGTATTTTCTAAGCAAATTAATTGTGCCCAACACAGTTGCAGTTTAAAGTTATTAATGGGGTAATATTGATATAATATTGTACCTACATATATTAGTTGAGATGAAAATTCCAAAAACTTTTTACTTAAGAAGGCCATTTCCTAGAAAGAGACATCCAGTGGGAAAATATTTATTATTTTTGGACATAAATTTTTTTGGTACGTATATTTAGAAAAAATATAAAACTACCGAAGTAGAACCATAACAACTCCATTACTATGAATTTTCACTAAAAAATTTCAGTGGTTAGTAAAATAGTTAGATTTAAATTTAAAGATTATGGTGATCTTCCTATTTCGTAGTTTTAAATATATTTTGGAAACGACTGGAATTATTGAGTGAAAATTAATATTAATGGTCTTGTTATGGTTCTACTTACGTAGTCTTATAGTTTTTTTTAAACATACGTACATACTAAGAAGAAAATTCACAGATTTCGCAATCCTTGCAATCATCGGGCATTGGAAATGATAACACCATACATAAAACAAAGTTTTTCAACTGTTTCAATTTTTTCCGGACACGGTTTCACCTCGTCTGGAAATAGCACGATCCACTACACCGCTGTATTTCTACCTTAAATGAAAACTGGTAACTTAACCCCCCGTGATATATGCAACCCATGTTACATTTGCGTATATCAACCGTTGCATATGATAGTCTCAGTCGACCGCGACACATTGCTTTGAAATAAAGAGATATTATTATTGTCACTCAATTTGTACAACAGACAACCTATATCAGTTAGTTGCAATTCCAACATATCATTTATTTGCAAGCAGGCTCCTATTTGTAGCAAGCTGTACACTTTTGTGTTCTACCATCAGCATCGCTGTACAACTTTTAGGTAATCTCCCGACACGGTAGGTAATGTAATTGGCAAGCGCAGCAGCCTAATCGATAGTAGCGCGGCCTTTTCGGCAGCAGTATACAAATTTTTGCTTGAATAATATAAAGTCATACATTTTCAGTCTGTGACATCAGACGCGGATGTTATGTAATAAATTTAAGTAAAGGCAGGTCAAATTTTAATTCGCCACTTATTGATTAATCAGTAAACATTAAATTCAATCGCAAAATAAATCATCTGCCAAGGATATCTTCGAACAAAAATAATTTAGTGTCATTGTAAGTGTTGGCCAGTTTATTCGCATTTTCTAGCTCGAGCAGTGTATATGCAGATGAGCGTACAAATATCGGATGCACAGTGGATTCATAAAAAATAAAATCGATTACAACAAATCTAGTGAGCCTACTGGTCTTCGCTCTACTGTGCCGCGACACCGCTGTCTTTTGACCTTGAACAAAAACTAGTAACTCTACCTCATATACGAAAACATAAACATTTTCAATGTTAAAAGTTATGGTCTAAAATAATAACTATCTATTTAAATATTTTCCTATCGGATGACTCTTGGAAATGGCCACCTTAACTTAAAATAAATGAAAATATACGTTTAATGGTATAAAAGAAAATGTTGAAAATTTTCAATCAACAAATAAATATGATGAACAAAAGCATGAAATATTTCTTTTCCATCTTTCTTTTCAATCTTTACAAATCCCATTAAAAAATAGATAAGTAAATTTTATATTGTTTAAAATAAAAATATCAACAGTTCTATGGAAGTGTATATAAATGTGTATGTATATAAGTATCTATCAATATAATATAAACAATTTCTTAATGTTACTTACATACACATAGACTGCACAACAATTTTAATTAACGTGAAATATTAGCAAAATATATTATTTTCATTTCCTATTTTTATTTATATTATTTGCCAAAAATCACTTTCTAAGTATTGTTTGACCTAAAAATAAAAATTTATACATAAAGGTTGCTCCCAGTAATTTAATTGGTAATTTTATTAATTTGTGGGATTCATCTCCGGTAATTTTTTGAAAAAGGTATACAGAGTATCTCAGCCTTGCCTCTGGCATTGCCAGTCTCTCCTATAAAGTGGAAGAGTTTAACATTTTTTCAAACATACACGGTGATCCATTTAGGCGTGAAATCATAAATTTCTGTTTTTTTAAATGGAATACTCGGTGTATTATTACATCCCTGGATTTTAATTTTAAAGCCGATTCAAGCGATATGCCATTTGATGGGTCTACGATGAGTTAGTACCAGGTTGTGGGTGAGTTTTTACCAAAAATTTTCAATTTTGTGAGATCACTGCGATTTAAGGAAGCAGCACTGAATCTGCTTTTCTTGTCTTTCTCAAATGTAACATTCTGTACGCTATAATATCAAAGAATTGTTTTTTAGAAGAGCTTTCTAATTTTCGGAAAAGTCGGCTTTTCTCACTGAGAAAATTTCGGAAATAACGATACTTATCCTGGGACAGAAAAGCGTACTGGAATAAAGAAAGATATCATTGCCTGATAAATTTACGTATTTTCTAAAATGAGTTATTTTTAAAAGTGAATTATTTATTATTTGTTTGCTTATAGTAATGAAACATATTCTTTATAGGATTTTGCAAACAGCGGAAAGAAAAACTATCTATGAGAACTAAAAGAAAAACTGTATGTAAAAATATTAATGAAATCTTGGCATTCTTTCGATAACCTGACTTCTGGTTATGCTAACAACTAAAAATTATTATTTGCCATTCTCATTATAATAGTAGCATCCAACATAGTCCCCTACGACTAGGCAGATTAAACTAGTATCTAGATGATCCCCTACGATATGTAAATTCAGTTAAAAATGAGAACAAAGGCCTGAAATTAATCTATTTACCTACCTTGTCTTTAAAATTTCTTTTATTCTAATGAATTACATTTTCATAAAATCTCATTCAGTTTCTTGGAAACGCTTAGCCTTTGAAACGTTTTTGTCCTTACTCTGGACTCATTATAAAAGCCCTAAGCTACTCATAACGATGTTCCATGCAAAACCAAGGCAATATCCATGAATAAGTAGGGGACTGTGTTGGATGCTAGTATTATAATGAGAATGGCAAATAAGAATTTTTACTTGTTAGCATAACCAGAAGTGAGGTTATCGAAAGAATGAAAAGATTTCATTAATATTTTTACATATAGTTTTTCTTTTAGTTCTCATATATAGTTTTTTTTCCCGCTGTTTGCAAAATCCTATAAAGAGTTATTTTTGTTAATGGTAAGTAATTTTTGTGCATTAAAATTAGTAGTTAGTTAGCCATAATAAGAAAAAATAGGCTATCAGTGAACATATGTTTCTAGTTAAAATTAAAATTGGTATTTTTTGGGGTGAAGGGGGACAAAATTACGTTATTATTAAATATCTCAAAAATATGTGTTTACTTGTTTTAATGCTTATACAATTCCTTTCTATTTGGCGCTCCTCTCAGACACCCGATGTTCAAGTGCGTTTCTTACGATTTTAACGAAAATAGTGAGTTCTAGGTAAATTCTACCTAGAAAAAAGCTAAAGGCTTACTCAGTTTTCTTCAATTTGATAAATCTGAATAGATACGTCTCCGAGACTTCATTGAAGATTGATCGCAATTTTTTAATAATTCAGGAATAGTTTCAGATATCTCGCACTCATAACAGATATGCCTTGATACCTTACATCAATGAAAAGCTTTTCCAAAGGGCTCTCCGTTAATATTATAGCATACAACGTGTTCCAGTTAAAATACTCAGGAATAGTAAATTTAGCATTTCGTGACTCATCCTTTATGAAATAGCCTATTTCTTTAGATCCCATATCGTAAACTGGAAGTCTATTCACAATTTTTGACATAAACCAGATCTAGGCAAGGTGCACAGTTGCGTCACAATTTTGACATGCTCTTGGTATAAATTCACCAATCTTGTGTTACCAACCTATCACAGATCCATCAAATGGCATATCGTCCGATTCGTCTTCAAAAGGGGAATACGAATATGTATAATATAGTGTTTCATTAAAAAAAAATGTATAACGTCACGTCCTTCATATTGTGAACTATTTTCAAACCATACCCCATAATGCCCTCTACCCCTCTGCTTTTGAAAATTTTCGATATCTTTTATAAGAGGATAGAAGGATATCCAGACCACACAAGGCTGAGAGATGTGGTAGAATAACCCAAACAGATAAAAGAAAAAGTGGCAATAGTTCTCTACAAAAATGAAACCTTTAACCAATTTGGAGGTACACTGTACTCTGAGTTATATTTTTGTATCCACTTATTTAACGTCGGAATATTTCCATTACTAAGGTAACTCACCGAAGCCAGAACTCGAGATACTGCCAATCTGAAAATTTTGTTGAACTCTTTTCTGTCGCAGAGTTGGAATGTTTTTCTTACCTAACATTTAATAGACAAGAAACCGACAGCTTTACACCTTTTTTCGACATCCGCTACGCAACCCCCGCCTAAAGTTGCATACATTCTACGAACGAGCTGATATACAAGCTGTTAGGAGCTGGAGCTATAACACCGCATTTCCCTAGACTACCAAACAAATACTAGCTGCGCTTCGAGTTGCTGTCTTTTCGTAACGAAATGCGAGTATAGTCAGACTCATCTACGATCGCTCCTTCTAAGTTCTAATACACACCATTTGTTCATCACTGTATACAGTTATGGAAACAGGAGTAGGTACCCATTCTTTCTTAATATTTTTCACAGACAGAACCAAACAATTCTATGTTGTGTCAACATTGACCAAGCCGCTGGTGGAAGCGGCCTTCCACCTGCGCTACACCAGCACACACATAGTTTAGTTTACATCGTATATTTTCATCCGTATCTCTTTCATGGCGAGTGGTGTAAGTATGGACACAGATAAGGCACGATCCGGCCATTACGCTGAAGATGACTAGTAGTTTGAAGGTTCGCCGCGCCGAGTCGCTGTCGGCACTATTACATAACCATCTCGGATAATGTGCCGATAAAGTGTTGGAGAAATGTTGAGCGCTTTTATTGCTGTTAAGTGTACATTAGAATGTATATTATTTAGCGATCACTTTGACATGGCTATTATGCCGATTAATGCATATAGTTGACCCAGCTGACTTCATAGGCGTAGTTCTGGTCGCGGATTCGTCCTGAGGTGTTATGTCGAATAAAAAAATCTATTTAAGCTATTAAAATAATGAAATATTGTGTATTAGGAAATGTAAGCTGTGGTATTTTTATGTTTTATGTCAAAGGTTTACGATGAGTCTTAGCGTGAAACGATACTCAACTAATTAAACTTAATAAAAAACCCACTCAAAGGCATTAAATTAATTTGATCTTTTATTGGTCTGAGCACAGAATCGCATCAGTAATTTTTCAGGATCAATAGACATATTTGTGTTCTGACATTCAGGCATCAAATTTCGTGTTTAAATTTAAACCTCAGTTTCATCCTTTTTACAAATAAAGTTTCATATTTAATACACACCAATTCCAAAAAAAAAAAAATCAAAATGAAGAGTTATTTATAATATATAATATTTTCTGCTTTTAACTATTTGTGGTGAGATGTAATAAGATCCAAAGAGTTCCCGCACATTTGAGAGATGAAAGATACTTTTTCCTCTAAAAGCCAATTCCATCAGAAACCGTGGACTATTTTTTGAATTTACCTGTTGAATGGTTAGACACAATTAGGTGATTTCACTACATGCAAATTTGCATTCTGGGTACTGTTAAAATGCAGTACTTGTTATATTAAAATACTTGTATTATTACCAATATTAGAACAATATTTAGTCGCCCATTAAATTAAAATTTCAACAAATAAATGATACAAAATTTGAAAAATTGAGCGGGTATGCGAATCGTATTATATTACTGTCCGTGACGTCATTGGTTGTATTGATTGTTGAAATTGCGCTTTATTTTCTTTACTTACGTTTTACGTGGAATTAAATAAGTGATGGCTAATACGTAAAGTAACGTAAACAAAGAATAGTCAGAAACATATGTTCTATTTAAACAGTGTTTCTCTCTTGCCATCAACTTCAAGTACGTACCTTTAATAAAAAAGGTTTATTAATTTGCCATACTTTTACACATTAGAAAAATGTTATCCGAGTAGATTTCCAATGTTTTAGCATAATGATCATGCAAGATAATAAATATGTGAATGTTTATTTATTTATATATTTATTTACAATTATCCAACAGTCAAAGACCAATTACAATACCCATAATTACATTCTGATATAATTCACATCAAAATAGAGTACGAACATTCCAGGTAAAAGACAAGAATATTCTGACAAGCAAAAATCCAAATGGCAAACACATACATATTTAATTATGTATGCCGGTATACATATGCAGACATACATACCTATATATACGCATACACACTAATATTTCTTAAATCCAAATATATATTATTAATGTATATCCTGTTTATAACATAATCGTAAATATCACTTGCTAACTAAATATAGTCTTCATTTTAGACACAGAGGTGTTAAATACATCAATATTGTGTTGCACTGAAGAATAGTTCTTACACATTGTGAAAACTGGCGACGATTCAAGTAACCGTGTATGAGGCGTAGGTTGGTTGAAGGTTTGAAGAATGAAGATTTGGGACGAGGAACATTTAAATTAAGCCGGCTTAGCACTTCTGGTTAGTCGATTGAGAAACGGAACGAGCTTTTCTACGTGTATCTAGAGAAATCACGCCACATTTTAGCCATAAGACGTCATGGGTATAACCAGTTGAAGGGTAGGTACCTGTTAGTTTGAAGTACACATCGCGTGAGCGAAACTCTATTGAATTACGTAAGATGAATCCCATATTCTTATAATATTCATCTGCAATAGATTTCACAACGTTCTGTGCATTCGTTTCTTATGCTCGTTGACAACCTTTATGTATATTATCAGGTAGTTTTTTTGCTCTGGTTTTAGATTGATAATAGACTGCCAAAGCCAAGTTAATGATATTTTCTAGTTCAGGCTCGTCCGAAATCCACAAGCCCTGCCTAGTAGCTCTTTGCACTGAAACATCATATGGTATTCTTGAAACAATTTCAGCTCTTCTTTTAATACTTGTTCCCATTTTCTATCTATTTGAGCATCTTTGTTGGCTTGAGGTATGTCATAAAGTAAACCCCAATCAACAAAGCTGTTATTTTATGACGAAAAAAATGAATATAATGAAACTGTTATACTCATTATTTTCTCTGTTTCTTCTTCATTTTCATTTTTACGTCTACCATCACTTAATTTTTCCGGGTTTCATTTTTGCCAAAAATAGTATTTCTTCCAATAACTACCTTTTTTTCACTCGGGTTCCATAGTAGTTAACTGTGTAACCAAGCATAATCATCTTTTGACTTCTAGCATCTAATCTTGATTTTCTATCTCCTTTAAGTATAAAGTTGTGTGCTATACATCCAAAAAGTTTTATCTTCGTCTTATCTGGCATACAACCGTTTCAATATTCAGCAGGTGTCAAGCTATTAAATAATGTGCTTATTTTAGCTTGATTTATAAAATACGCAGCGACTCTTACAGCTTCACCACAAAATGTTTTATTTAACTTGGAATCAATTAAGAAACCGTTGTCACTTCTACTAACATACGGTTGATTTTCTCAGCAACATAATTTTGCTCAGGGTTTCTAGCAACAGTATATAAATTTTAATTTCATAATTTTTACAAAAAATATTCTTGAGTTTTTGAAAATCGCAGTCTTTCAATTATGTTGCCTAATTTTGAACAAATCAAACTGTGTATGTTTGATTCTTGAAATTTATTTACGTTTTCATAGAATGCAACATTTTTCTCTGTATCAGTCTTGCATTTTTTAATGTAATACATGTAGATTCTGACGATTTAGTTTTGAAGGTATAACGTATACAAATTGTCAATCAGTTTGCCTTTTAATAAAACTTTCTTGATTATGGCTTTTTGTCTTTAAATGGGACTTCACATCCAACTTCCTCATTTTTTTTACAAGTTACCAAATAAAGTATTACATACCCAAACATTTTTCAATGTTATTATAAAAATTATTTCCACACCCACGTAGTGGAGTGGAAGTAGAGTAATGGTAAAAAAAAAAATTGAAATATTTTTCTTCTTGAAATAGGCTAGGAATGTTAAATGGTCGAGATTTTAAATTTGAGCAAAAAAGAAATTTCTGTCTGTCGGTCAATCTGTAACTTTGTTGTGCGCACTTCTTCCCAAGAACGGTTTAAGATATTGATTTGAAATTTAGTACACATGTATCATGATGAGATCTGGAAGTGGATTATACTTTGCGCTAATTCATTAGGCAACGGCTTTTTCTGCAATCAGTTTTAAACCTTCGCTTTGCAGCTTTTATTGTTTCTCCTGATTTGGCAATATTTATTTGATGATTCACAACTTCTTGGTTCATTATGTAATTTCCTAAATATTCTTGTAATAAATTAATTGTAGCATCACTGTCAATTATAAATTTTATTTCTTTCTCATACGTAAAATTTGCTTTCTGATTACTGGCCATATGTTCCAACGATGTAAGGAAAATATTTAATTTTCAGTGTCTATTGTAAAGTTTTCAGCTGCACTCGTTTGTTATCCTTCATTGTAATATCTGAAATTTTCTCTACATGTGTCACCTTTTTGTAAATGGTTACGGTGTATCATTTTGAAAAGTACTTCACTATAATTGTGACACTTAGGTGGAAAGTTGACATCATGATTTCAATTATTTGTTTTGTTTCTATTTCCTCTACTTTTAAAACCTTTATTTCCACCTCTACTACGTCTATGTCCTGTAAATGCCACACTACTGTTATTTCCTTTTTCTTGTTTATATTTTAAGTACTTTGCTTCTTCCATTAACAATTTGTTTTTGACAAATTCAACAGTAATTTTATCTATTTCTGTTGAAATATCTTGATGTGTGATATGATTTCACTTTCATCAGTTTGGCCACCTGCGGCCTTCAGCTCACAAACTGTTTGCTTGGATTTAGTCAAGAATGTGTTTAGTTCGGTTACTTCAGCTTACTTTAAGTTTTTTAATTCCCTTTGCAGTTGCATACTTGAATTATAATTATTTTCTGTCATTATTTCATTTGGAGTTTTCTTGGTTTTAACCACTTTCCCCATATTATAATCTTAAACATTGTACAATAAAATTTCTCGCTTTTATGTCTTGCTTTTCAAAAACTGCTATTGCAGCAGCTTAAATCGGGGGTTCTTGTTCTAGCGCTGCCAGCCTGGTCCAGCATCAATCTTATTTTAAGTTCCCAATTCGAGAAACTTGCTCTGTTAAATGACTTCACATTATAAAGTTGCTGGTAATTCGATCACGACGTAATTTTTCTTCCACATCCACACAGTGGACCAAACGATTGCTGCATGAGTGAGTGTACCTCCAACACGAAGAATTCCTTTCTCATCCAAAAAGGCGACAATTTCAAAAGGGTTTTAGGAAGCTTTTTGTATTTATGAAGAACCTTGATCTCTTTTGCAAATCACTGCTTTTGCACAAGTTTCACAGTATACAGGAGAGCGTGATGGAGCTCGAGGAGAGACAAAACACCAAACTGGTTTTCTGGGCTCCAACAATTATTGTAAAATCTAAGGCAATAAGCTCCAATTACATACACATTTCACGAAGAGAGTAGAAATGAACAAACAAAGAGTCAATAATACTGAGTTCAATTTGAGCAACTGAAACAGTTTTCTTCTGTTACAAGTCCGCAAGGGGTACTACCAATTCAATGTTTTCAATTGGCCATTCCGCAGGGGGAAGTATTAGCTAACACGGAACTGTACACGCCCACCATGAGGGGAGGTTGCAAATTTCTCTGGGAGAAGACCTCGAGAGGCACAATCAGCAGGATTTTCAAAGGAACGAATATAATAGCAACAATTAAGAGCAAGCCTGTCTTGAATGACACACACTCAGTTTGACACAAAAGTTTTCCACCGATGATGTGAGGAAGATCAGATTGAATTCAGAACTATGGTGGAATCAGATTACACAAAAACACTTTTAATTTCAAGAACATTCTGAAGAGTCCCTCTAATTCAAGCAATTAGAGAAGACACCAAAGCGGCAGCACATAATTCCAGACGAGGAATTGATAATGTGTGCAAAAGTGCAAGAGTAAGAATTTGCACATAAAAAGGAGACACTGGCGTTACCATTTGGGTAAACACATTGCAAATAAGTTGCATAACAATAACATTGCTGTGACGCATCACAAAAGACATGAAGTTGACATGACGGAGGTAAGATCCGCAACAACTAATCTAAGAATTCGCAGCGACGCAATATATGGTAACTGAGACTTATACTCTTGCCATTTAGAAACGACATTCTGAAGAGGAGTATCATCCCAGCCAACACATAAGGTCCATAAAACTTGAATAGGGCGTTTTGCAAACGTAACCGTAAAAAAAATATATTTTTTTTAATTGGTTTGAATGTCACGAAACATAGAGATTAAATTTGAGCGAAAAAAATGTCTGTCTGTCGGTGTGTAACTTTTTTTGTGGGCGCACTTCCTCTGGAACTGTTTAATAACATAGTGATTTGAAGTTTTGTATAGTTGCCTTCATTCGTTTAGTGCAGGTAAAAAAAGCTGTAAAAAACCAACCATAAATTTGGCTCGTTAAGATAATTGATGTCTCACAGAGCCGTACTTAAAATTTTTGTGCACACTGATAGAAATTTAAATCTGTTGAGCAATGATGAATTTTGAGTCTAAATTAGAATTATCTTATTATTATTCTCTTATTGTTGAGTTTTGTCAATTATAATTTAATCTATTGAATTATTATTATTGTTGTCAGCAAGGACCACGAGGAGATACGAGCAATTCTTTGCCAAAAAATTGTTGGTTTAAAGTTAAGGTTATTGCTATTTATGTTAATAATCCTAACTTGATCTAATGATCCAGATTAAATAAATAAGTTCAATTCTAGAAAACAAATAAACAAATATTAAATAAATAAATTAAATTCTAGAAAACAAATAAACAATTATTGAATAAATAATTCAATTCAAGGAAACAAATAAATCAATCAAATAAATAATTTCTATTCTAGAGAACAACTTCGAAATTTTTTAATACGTTGCAAATATTCATTCATTACGCCACAGTACAATTCTGTAGCTTTCCATAATACTTTAGAGTTAAATCCTATCTTTAAGCGCCGTCGCCTAAGTGTTTGTTCACTAAATGACACTACACCTGTTGTTTTCAGTTCCATATGTACTGATTGTACTGTTGGTATCTCATTTTCCTTATACTTACTCTTAATTAAATCTCTTCACAACTTCACCACAGGCGAATCTAATGCTCGCGATTTTCCTTTGTCCAATTTAGCTTTTCGAGTATATGGTCCTTCCTTAATTAATTTATAAATAGTTTGTTCTGGAATTTCTGTTAAGTAGGCGGTTTTTTCCACAGCTTCGGTTTCTCCTTCACTTTCCTTTATATTTTTATAAACATTTAAAACTACTTCTTGGGTATGTTCACACAAATGTTGTCTAGAAACTTTCTCTGTAATTTGCGAGCTGTTAATAATCCCCATACTTTCCTGTCATCCTCTGATAGTGTTAGGTAAAGAACCTTCCCAAGGCCTAAACTTTTTCACGATATTATTTTACCACAGCCACTTATAAGCACAGAACACCCGAATAATTCACTACCCGCCAAAATAGTTGTAAAAACACAATTGCATAAAATACGCTAATACATAAAGGAAGATAGCATGTACCTGTTAAAGTATATTACCCTTTTAAGCTCTTACAATCTAAATATAATGTAAACACAGATCACCAACTACATTTATTTTATAAAGCACATACATATATATATTCTTAACTAATGAGGTTAATTTGAAATTCCGTGACACTGACAATATTAAAAATTCGACTCTGTCGTCCCCGCTAGGTTGCAAAATATTTTCTGTAGGGGCGAGTAAATATGAGAAGAAGAAGAAAATAAATGAATGAAATAATTGGAACAGGTGTGTTTTCGTCAATTTGTTACTTCCAGAACATACTTTATATGTGAATAATGATGTTCTATATATTAAGTAGTGTAAAATATTTAATATGTTATAGAGGAGTTAGCTCGAAAATCGACATGCCTTGATCTCCCCTCAATGCTGTCGTCAAGTATAAGTGCCACAGCTTTGAGGTTTTTTATGTGCATTAAACGAATGAAGACAACTATACACGTATGTATTACAACGAAATCTTGAACTGAATTGTAGTTGGAACTTACATGGTGAAGGGATGGGGGGTAAATAGGTGTAAATAGAGGAAAATAAGTAAAGCAAGCTGGTAAGAGTATATTTGGGAGAAATTTGGGTTTTGGTGTATATACTAGAAGCGAAGGCCTCAAATTCATTTATAAGATATTCCATCCCCACTCTATTAATAAAGGGGTTGATAAAATGAAATTAAAATATTGACTTGAAATTTTGTACATACATACTTATGTATTATAATAACGACATAGGGGTAAATAGGGGAAAATAAGTAAAGCAAACTAGTAGGGGTACAGAATCTTGGGATTTGGTGTATATGCTAGAAGCGAAGGCCTCAGATATTTATAATATTTGATAAAATAAAATTGAAATTTTCACTTGAAATTTGGCACACGCACATAAGTATTATATAGCGACATCTAAAACTAGATTATATTTTGAGATGATTCCGTTGAAAGAGTGGGGGAGGGGAGGGGAGTAAGTAGAGATAAAAAGGGAGAGTAAAGTAAGCTGGCAAGGCTACGGAAACTTGACATTAGGTGTATATAGTAGAAGCCAAGACCCCAGATTTCTTTCTAATATTTTTCATAGGCAGTGATTTTATTCATTGCACTTCTAGAATATTCCATTGTTTCTCCAAATTTTTGTTATTTGAGTCCACAATTTATGGTATAATGTACACAGAACTATTGTTTGAAACGACGTTTTATTAGGTTTTCAGCAACTTTAAAATGATTCTCGCACAGATAGGATACTATCATTGCCGTAGATCTCGTCTACAGAACAGCTTTAAACCGTTTTATTTTACATACTTTTATTTTATACAAAATAAGTATTTATTTAATAAGGCAGAAATTTTAATTCGTGCATACCTACAATTTTCCTAACAAATAATCTTCAATAAAGACCTAAGTAAGCCATGAAAACAAGAAATAATGCAAATGTCAATTTATCTTTTTTAAATTTTTTAAGTTTTACAATTTTTTTTAACTTAATTAGTTGTCAAATCAGTTCAGACCATTACAATATATTATTCTGCCAAAAAACGAAGAACACATTTTTTTAAATTTGAGAATCCGTTTTACAGATAAAAATTATTTTTGGTTGAAAACATTGTTTTTTTGACTGTCACTGTCTCAAACACCTTTGAACCCAGTACGATATATTCTTCTACAATGTAGTTTCTAAAGGTGTTGATTAAGACCATCTTACTAGTTTTTCTCTAAAGAAGTTTCTAATATGTTTTTTCGAAAATCGATTCACGAAATTTCAAAATATCTTCATTTTAAGTGATTCACACTGTATGTACACACCAAGAATTTAATATAAGGCCATTCTCTAGAAAGAGACATCCGATAGGGAAAGATTTATTTTTTCTTAATACGTATATTTAAAGAAACTATAATAGTACCTAAGTAGAACCATAACAAGACTATTATTATGAATTTTCACTCAACAATTTCAGTGGTTTATAAAATAGCTAGATTTAAATTTTAAAATGATGTTAATCTTCCTATTTCGTAGTTTTAAATCTACCTGTTTTGCAAATCACTAAAATTATTGAGTTAAAATTCATAGTAATAGTCTTGTTATCTCTTATAGTTTTCTTAAATATGCGTACTAAGAAATAAAAGTTATGGGCAAAAATAATAAATATTTCCCTATCGGATGTCTCTTTCTAGGGAATGGCCACATTAATTTATTTATCATATAAGATGTTAATATACTTAAATTGTCATCATGTCTTCGACATTATCATAATTATAGAAATATCTAATCAGGAGTAAGAGTCATTACAAATTTCATAAAAATAAATTTAACGTCGCAAGAAAAACGAGGTATACATTGTTATCTTAATTTTAATATTTCATGTACGTGAATCGTTTTATTTCACTGTAAAAATTGAACAATAAAAGCTATTATTTATACTACTCATGTTAACAAATCATAAAAGTCTAACTAAGCAATCAACTCCTTTCAAATAAAACAATTCCTCATTTGAAACATATTATAATAATTTTACAACTAGCACTTAGAGCTGTAAATATACCATAACTGCTTGTTCACTTACAATAGCAGGAAAACGAACAAAAAAATAGCTAATTTCCGATAATAATGACATCCCTAACCACATATTGCATATTTATCTTGGTGGTAATGAGATGCCGCCAGTTCTTGCTCGACTTTTTCTCAGCAGGATTTTCTCTTAGTTATTCCTGCAACAGAAAGAGATAGATTCTGTCGGCGGCATATCCATAGAGAGAGCATTGTTAGCCAGCACTCGTGAGCAGGCAACTCGCTCACGTCGAGGACCACACACGTTGATGTTCTCCTCTCTCCTCCCGTAGACGAACGGTAGGTTCGTGAGAACGCAAATAGGTGGCGTTAGGTGGCCTTTGAAGATGTTTTATATGGGAACGACGCCTGAGTGGAATATATCGTGTGGATATTTAAAAAAAACTAACACTGGTATTGTCGCTCACGTTATAGTATCCGGTTTTTCGGTAAGTATAATGAAGAGCCCTGAGCAGACAATACCCTGAACGAATTTAATGGCGTGTTTCAACAGATTGGCAACTTATACCTATGTTTAAATTGAAACTTCAGTTTGGAAATTAAATTATCATATAAATTAATAGTATTAGTCATTGGTTGGCTTGCCATAGTAACTACTCTAAACCAAAAAATAAACTCATTAAATTTCAGAGTAAAAAAAATGTTTATGAAGTAAAAAAAACTATTTGAAGAAGGGTCTGAATTTCTAAAATCCCTAACTAATTATGTATTATTTAACTATCTATTAATAACCTTTGATGACAAATTTGTAATGTTAGTTTATTTTTTTATTTTTAATGCACAGTGAAGTGCTTCTTAGATACACAGATAGAGATACAAATCTAGAATATACAAGACTTCCATTAAATAGGTACGTAATTTCAGAACAATATACAGGGTGTCTCGCTTAAATGTGGAACAAGCTTGTAACTCCTTTGTTTACTGACCGATTTTTTTTTTTTTTTTATTAATGTAGTGCTACATAAACTCTATTCTTGAATAACACAAATGATTTCTGCAGCGCAAAACGTGGCCTACTGCGAGATATTTTTAAGGTCAAAAATCAGTTATTCATATTAGCGATTTTCTTTTCAAAAACCTAATTGCATATTCCTTTTCACCGCCCCTCTAAACTTTGTTCTTCAAAGTTTTATATAAATCGATTGTTGCTTTTGGACTTATTTTTTTTACGAATAAATATAATTAATTAAATAAAACCTAAATAATTAACTTCTAATACCATTTTATTTTTTCCATAATGAATATAAACAAAAAATGACTAATATTACATAAAAAAACACCTGAGTGTGTCTATAGAAACTAACACTAACAACAAATTGTACATTTTAAATCGAACAACAAAATAAAAAAACTAACAGGAGTAATATTTCAGTTTTACGTAGGAGTATAACACAATTTAACTTAAACATTTAAATAATCTAAATTGTAGTCCCTTCTATTATGTCCCCATTGGCAAAAATACATTTTTCTACTCTCCTATTACTGATAACAATTTCTTGCAGTTGCTGTCGAGTAACAGCACGACAAGCAGCGGTAATTCCGTTTATTAATTCGTCTACGGTAACTGGGCGGTCCTTGTATATTCTTTTAACTTACCCCATAAAAAATCATCTATCTTGATTAAAAAAATTGGTGGGTGATGGAGTTAAACGGACATCGGATTCAGCTTGTCGAAGTACATATAGATTACTATGTCGGGTCCCGGTAACAGACCACTTTCTTTTTATGTGCGCCTGTGTTATTAATTAAATAAAACGTAAATAATTAATTACTAATACCATTTTACTATTTTAGTAGAAGAGAATCATATTTATTTTTGTATTTTTAGTACAATGATTGTTTGCCACCAATATTTCAGTTTTTGTTTACTGACGAAGCTACATTTAATACAAATGGGACAATTTGCGCAAATAATTCCCCATCTTGGACTGAGGATAATGAAAATCCACATTGGACTATCAACTTTAGAAGACAGTACACACACAAAATTTGTGTTTGGTGTGGAATTCTAAACCAAACATTAATTGGACCATATTTTTTTCGAGAAAATTTAAATGTAAATTCATTTTTACAATACCTCGGAAATGATTTGTGGGAAACATTATATGATATACCTATTCAGCAAAGGAATAACTTACATTTCCAGTTAGATGGAGCCTCCATACATTATTCTTTAGTTGTGAGAAACTGGCTAAACCAGAATTTTCCCAACAAATGGATCGGGCGTAACAGACCTATCATCGGGTGGCCATCTCGATCTCCAGATTTGACCCATTTAGATTATTTTTGATGGGGTACGTTAAAAGAAAAAGTATACAAGGATCGCTCAGCTAGCGTAGACGAATTAATAAACGGAATTACCGCTGCTTGTCGTGCTATTACTCGACAGCAACTGCGAAAAGTTGTTATTAATAAGAGAAGGATAGTAGAAAAATGTATTTTTGCCAATGGGGACTGACTAGAAGGAACTAAAATTTAGATTATTTAAATATTTAAATTAAATAAATTTTGTCATATTCTTAAATATTACTCCTGTTAATTTCTTTATTTTGTTGTTCGATTTAAAATGTATAATTTGTTGTGTTAGTTTTTATATTCATATTCAGGTATTTTTGATGTAATGTTAGTTATTCTTTGTTTATATTCATTACGGAAAAAAATTAAATGGTATTAGAAGTTAATTATTTAGGTTTTATTCAATTAATAATTTTTATTTCTAGAAAGTTAATAAGGACCAAAAGCAACAATCGATGTATATGAAACTTTAAAAAACAATGTTTAGAGGGACGGTGAAAAAGAATATGCAATCAGTTTTTTGAAAAAAAAAAAAATATCGCTAATATGAATGACTGATTTTTGACCTTGAAAATATCTCGCACTAGGCTACGTTTTGCGTTGCAGAAATCACTTGTGTTATTCAAGAATAGAGTTTAGGTAGCAGTACATTACAAAAGAAAAAAAATTCAAATCCGTCAGTAAACAAAGGAGTTTGCAAGCTTGTTCCACATTTAAGCGAGACACCCTGTATATAAAGAAGTCAATATGTAACTTTTTTTTAAATAACTTAATATAACTTTGATAATATTACATCGATTTAGACAAAATTTTGGAAAAATGAAGAGACATGTGAAAAGTTTATGAATGTTAATCACCACAGAAAATTTCAAGTTATAATATTTATTTAAACAGTAAAAAAACTATAACATTTTTCGGCATCATAAAAGTATATTATCAAGTCGATAGGGGAGACATTCTTTTTAAAACTTTACCTGTTTAAGGATACTTTCGATTGATCACATCGAAACATTTTTTTTCGTTTATATTAATTTTTTTTTGCACTTTTACATTTTTAATTTGTTTAAATTCTTGTATTTTTGTAGGTTTCTTTTCAGAAATAAATCTCCTTCTATGTAAATTGGAATCCTAAACACATATTTAATGGAGGTCTTGCATTTCTGTATGTTAATAATTTTATTGCAATTCGACCGCAATATTACTACAGATATTTATGAAAAAAATGAAAAAATCCGTTGTTTTTGCGATTTCAATTGTTTAGGTGAATATGTTCCCGATCTCGCCCGAGGTCCAAAACTTAGTCATGTGTATTTGAAATATCAGCAAAAATATTCTCCAAACACTTTCTTTCTTTCAACTTTGAGCTTTATTTTTACAGCACTATACAGGATGTCTCACTTAAAACTCTCAGGGCCATTTTCTTGACAACTAAGAGATATTCGAATTCTGTAAAGTATTCACCAGAGTATAAATACGAGTAAAAACGATCTTTCTACAAATTGAGGTATAGATGACGTTGCGATACATAAAAATATTTAATAATAATTAAAACTTTTTAGGATTTAGGATTCTCTTAGGTTTTAATTAAATATGTATGCATAAGTTCAGTTTTTAATTAAGTATGTATGTAGCGGTTGCTATCATAAAATCCGATTTTTAATAACATTGAAAATACCAAACAAAGGCTTCTTAAATTAACATTAGTAAAAATAAGAATTAAACTAGGGTGATCATTAGACTCTCATAGATTTATTGCACTTTCGCAAATTGCTTTAGATTGTTTTTTTATTTTATAATTTCAGTGTAATTGATGAAGCACTCGTTAATATAAAATGAAGTAAAAAAAAAAACATTTGACTGACTCTGGCTTAAGCCCACTACTCTTCGACTGTAAGTCAATAGCTTTAAGCACTAAACCAATTATTGATATTGCTTCAACAAATTTGAATTTGTATAATAAAACGCAGGAATAAAAATTATATTTCCACGGATAATACATTATAGAATATGTTATGTTAGTAAAATATATCAATATATCAATAGATAATGATAGAAAATTTTACATTTCACCAGAATTTTCTTAAATCATCGTGCCTACAAAACATGTGACAGTCCGACGGGCGGACGGACAGACGGACTTACATTTTGCAAGTTGTTCAGAATTCAATCACTAACACAACGATACGATATATTTTTCTCCGAGCGATATTTACGGTTTTATAAATGTGTCAATCACATTCAATATACGCTTCGTTGTCATATGCGCGAAGAGTATAATAACTGTACGTTTTATTTTTTTAATCGACTTTGATGGTGAAGTGAGCAAAATATTTAAAATGTATATATTCGAAAAAAAAATGCGAGATTGTGGCGAAGGCGCCAGTACCATGGATAAAATTGTAATAACATTTGTAGATAGGTGTTTTCACAGATAGCTGATACTGAATCTGATGCCAAAAGTTAAGCACTCCATGTGCCGAATCCAATAGGGCTGCTCTAGGTGTATAACTATTGCCACTAAGAAAATAGAGAAAAAAAATTGGCAAAGATTTAACCGCCTTTAAGAATCGGTCTCTAAAATTGCGAAATACAATTTCACACTCGTTCGATTAATTCAACTTTATTACCTATTATCGATATTGACTTTGGTTTAAAAATGAGCAAACAACAAAATCAAACGTGTTTTAACCAACCTTAATGTCAATATTATAGACTAATGAATATGTCTTTTAGTAAGGAATAATTGCGTTAAAGGGTTTTTATTATTTAATCTGTTAGATTAATAACTAACAACGATAAAATCACAAAGTGCTACTAAAATCCCTGGTGCGTTTGTGAGAGCCATCCGAAGAATCCCATTTTTTAGCTTTTTCAAAATAACTCAAAAACAATGCAAATTTGCAGATTTTTACAAGAAAACTTTATCGTAGAATATTAAATTTCCCTATCAAGTATGTTTTTTCTATTTTTAGTATTAAAATTAATTAAAAAACAAAGTTAAAAATGTACGAAAATTCGCTTTTTTTAATTTTTTTCAGTAACTCGTTCATAACTTTGTTTAAGGTATCCTAGGTATATGTAAGTGTTCAGAGAAAAAAAAGTTATTGAAAAAATAAAGAAATTGCTTTTTATCTGCTCCGTACGACCAACGGTGACCGAGATATCGCCATTCAAAATTGACCATCTTTTGCCATATTTTACCCCATTTGCTCTCATATATGTTTTCTTTTAATTTTCAGTAAATCAATTTGTCTTTGTGCAATAAAACAACAATTATAAGATAATTTAATAATAATACAAATGTTTTTTAAAGTTCTAAAATAAATATTACGTTTTTACGAAAAAGTAATATTACAAACAATGAATGCTTGTGGTTGAGCTTTATAACATTAAAATTAAATTTTATTCATTATTAGAATTAAACTGATTTTTAAATAAATAAATATTGTTGGAAAACATTATGAACAATAAACGCATTTAAAAAAATAACATTTTTATTCGCGAAGGTAAAAAATATTGCACATTATTAATTTTAAGAAGTCGATTCCTCAATATTAATACTTTCGATGGCAATATCAACTTGTTCGTCGATATCTTCATCGACATCTTGTGGTATTCCTGGCACATTTGCATTTTCGCAATTAATCCCTGCACATTCCTTGCAAAATATGGAGCATTTGATGCCAAACTTCCCGTAACCACAATTTCCATGACAACCTTTTAAATAGCCACATGATCTTTTTTAAGTACAATTATGGACGAATTACTGGAAAATGAAAAAAAAAATGAATATTCGTAAACATTTAAGTTTGTTCTTTAATTATCTTTATACTAAAAATAGGAAAAAAAAATCAGCAACGTGCCTAGATAGGATATTTAATTTTCTACAAAAAATTATTGTAGTGTATATCTCCAAATTTGCATTGTTTTTGATTAATTTAAACAAAAACTAAACAATGGGCTTCTTCGAATGGCACTCAAAAACGCACCACGGAATTTTTAGTAACATTTTGTGATTTTATCGTTTTTAGGCGTTAAACAATAAAAACCCTTTAACACAATTGTTCCTTCCTATTAGACAATAAGGTTCAATTAACCAAATCACAGAGAACTCGTATTTCATAGCTTTTAGAGACCGCTTTCTAAAGGCGGTTCGATTTTTGCAAAAAATGCTTATTCTTCAAAACTACTTTGATTTCTTTTGCAACAAATCTGCTTTTCGAGTAGGCCAATAATTATGGAAACGTTAAGTTGGTTTTATGTTACATGAGACACGCTATATGAAATATAACGCAGAAGAAATAAAAACGATCCTGTTCATTTTAAATATGCAGTATGATGTCGATAGCTCTTAGTGGACATTGGTTAAGACCACAAATTCTCAATCTTTATTAGAATGTAATAGAGAAAAACCAATTTCAGCCAAAATGTCGAGCACGATATTTTAAACACAAAAAGGATAAATACCATTATATTTTTATAAAAAAAGAGTTATTCAATCATTCCAATCTCCAAAAGGCTTGACCAAAGTTAACGACATAATGGAACAGTGAAGAGAAAATAGGTAGCTTTTTTAATGAATAAGCAGTTAAATGACCTGGGCGATCTTTTAGGATTTAACTAATTGCCTTACAAGCAAGAAATGATGATTTTCCACAAGATTGAGTATCTATGACTAATCATATCATGGCCCGGCTTTTTAAATACTTGTCTTGTCAACCAAAGCATATCAAAAATTTTATTATGCTTGTCCTTCGTAGCGCATGTTAAATCATTCCATTTATTTTTTCCAGGGTTATAAAGAACAGTAAAAATGTATGTTTCCTGATTCATACGAAAGTTTTCAAATAATTACTATTTGGTTTAACCAAATATAGATAAATACTATAACTAGGCAATAGTATATTACATACCGAGGTGAAAAGAGTTTCACTTCTGCCGAGAAATGGGATAGTAACCAATTCTCGAGACATCAATGGAACTTTTCCCGAGGTTTGTATACTATTTTATTCACAATCATCCCCTTTAATTAAGAGAAAAAATAATTCAATAAACCGTTTATAAATTTAAAATGGCATTTTATGTTTTTATTAAATTGGCAACAAACAAAAAATTCTTGTCAGAGGACAAATATCAGAGTAATGTCGTGTACAGGAAGCTCTTGACAATTATTATTCAATTCTTTACACCTTTAAATTAAATCTAACTAAACACATGGGACACCTTGTATGCTTTTACTTATGATGTGTCAGCAATCAATTGCCTACGAGCTAGTGTTCATAGTGACTAATCTTTTTTTGATCTGAGTTTTTCAAAAACCGCATAAATATTATCATTTTTAAATATCGGTAAATAAAGATGAAATGTTGATAAAACCCTTTCACAAATAAGGCCATAAAATACGAAACCTATTGATTTGGATATTGCATATTAGACATTTACTTACACGATAAAGAAAAATATTGATGATGTGAGCGTGTTTCATAGAGTATAATTATTATTATTAAAGAAATAACCAGGGATATATAGTTATTTAAATTTTCAGCTAATTTTTAACCCGAATTTGATTATATATTTAGACTCCATGTAGAATTCCGACTAAATGAATACGCAGTTGTTGTCGTTGAGGCAAGAATTATGTAAAATACGTGGAACAAACAAAATCAACGGTTTGACAAAACTTGGACTAACTTTAATAATATAAATTTTATAATGAATCGATCTATCTATCTATACTCGCAATGTATGACATTATTTGTAAAGCTGTTCGCACAACATTTTGTAGTCAATTAATAATCTGATGTATTTATCTGAAAACGCATCCATAAGAAATTATTTATAGACAAAATGTTTGATGTAAACAGACAGGCTTTCTGTAGTTTGCGGCGTTTAATATTAAACTAAGTATTTTCTTAAGTGTACACTTGAATTGACAAATATGGCTATAAGTAATTTTTGTGTGTGTTTGTGGCTGTGTAATTAGAAATATAATACTTACATTATATTTCTAATTACAGATCCCACACACACACACACACACAGAAAAATTTCATGTACTAGTTGTTGTTGGTTATTTTCTGATGAACCTTATACAAGTATAACATAATAAAAACATATATAATTATGTTGAGAGTAACAACTTTGCATTGTTGACGTAGTCATTCGGAGTTCTGGTCTCAGGGGTCGAAATACGTGTCAAAAACAAACTCACTTCTGTCGTCAAAGACTACGAAAACCGCATTTGAATGGATTTTTTAAATTTTTTAGAATTTACATGGTATTTTGATGAGATGAGCAAATTGGACCACGAATTAGTAGTCAGTGCATCTCGAAAATACATCGGAATATGATACCCTGCTCAAGCTCATTAATTAATAACCATTTTGGAACTTTAGAAAAGAAAAATGTATTTCTACGTAATGCTTCATGAGCAATTAATATGATAAATGTCAACTGATATACAAAAAAAAAAATAATAATAATAACGAAATAAAGAAATATATTTTCTAATATTAAATTAGACTCTTGAAATGGACACCATGTCTAATGCAAAGCATAAAACTGTGAATAACAATTTCTTTAAATGTTAGAAACCTCAATTTAAGTGACATAATCAGCGTATTTAAAAAAAAAATCTATCCGTGTAATCCAAGAAATAGTAGTAGGTAATTAATTTTAGATTGACGGAATGTCATTAAATAATTTGTTTTTCTATTAAGGTACAAATAATTTAAGATATATGATAGCAATAATGAAAAACGCCTAATTACGTGATTATAAACTAATGTATAAATCAACTCCTATGTAATTTTTATGGTTCTACTAAAGAGTAGTGTATTAAGGAGGCCATTTGCAAGAAAGAGACATCCTATAGGGAAATATTTACAATTTTTGGCCATAACTTTTTTTCTTACTACTTATAAAAAAAGAACTATAAGATTACCTAAGTAGAACCATAACGAGATGATTACTATGAACTTTCACTCAATAATTCCAGTCGTTTCCAAAATAATTAGATTTAAAACTACGAAATAGGAAGATTGGCATAATTATACTCTTCGCAAATACAAAACGAAGATATATTACATTCGATCGGCATATTCTTAAAACCGGTAATATCGCTCGTAGAGAAAACATTTTTATATCACCGTGTTAGTGATCGAATTTTGAACAATTTTCAAAATGTACATCCGTCTGTCTGTCTGTCTCTCTGTCTGTACGTCCATCCGACCCTCATGTTGCTTGTAAGCACTATAACTTAAGAAGGACAACTCGGATTATAGTGAAATTTGGACAGTAGGTTAGTGTTGACTAGAGGAAGAACTCTATTTTTTAACAATATCGTTCAATAAATATAAAAGTTATTGATTATTTAAATTTTTTAAATTTATATATTTATATTATTGTTATATTGCAGAACCGGATAATTAGTCTCTAATTTTTATCAACTTAACAGCAACAAATCTGTCACAAATGCAATAAGATTAGGAACCAAGCTTTGGCGACTTTCATTAATCTCGTAGTTAGACAAGGCCATGACTAACTAACACAAACTAACATTTTTTATTTACGATGAAATGCGGACAGTATTCTATAGAATGTGCAACAATTATATCTTTTACATGCAGTAAGGCAGCGAAGAGTATAACGGTTAGCTTGTCTTCAAATTTAAATCTAACTATTTTGCAAACAAGTGGAATTATTGAGTAGAAGTTCATAGGAATTCTTGTTATGGTTCTACTTAGTTTTTTTAAATGTAACTAGAAAGAAAAAAAGTTATGGCCAAGAATAATAAATATTTCCTAGGAGTAAAACAGGATTGGCTTCAGATGACATGTCACTCCGTAGAATTATAGTGTATGATATGTATCAAAAATGAACCTCTCAGATGAAAATGAGAAAAAGGTCACGACATTTTACCAAAAAGAAATATATTTCCTTTTCAAATTGAGTTTGTTTTTAAAAAAATCGAAATCATTTGCGTCAGTTTTCTCGCAAACGGTTAGACTATCAAGTATCCCTGAGATTATCCAGTAAAAAATGCCACAACGTTTGGTAAAAAAAAAAAAATGTCTATCATCAGCTATGCATTTATAGAAATTGCGACTGCAGTTTCAACTTACAAAGTCATCGTCAAGCAGTGAATCAAATGACTACTTGATGGATTATGGATGGTTTCTTAGCTTAAGAAATGTTTCCTTACCAAAGGAGAAGATTCGTCAAGAGGTAGTTGTGATATTGCAAAAGAAAGAACAAAAAGAAAACTTTGGCACCGTCTATCGTTTTCCACAGCAACAATTTACTAAAGGCAGTTTGGTTATATCCTCATATTTTGGACAAAAGAATATAGCCTTGAATTGTGGCCTATTATTAATGATCCACCCTGTATAGTTTCATTATGACTACTATTCTACTATCAGATAGTAATTTTATGAAATACAACACCATCTAAAAAATGTATGAACTTGTTCCGTGTGAAAACAACTTGCTGCTGGATGTTTTCTAATTCTTTCAGAGTACCATTTAATGATCAAATTAATCATTTTATGAAACATCACCACGTAATATCCAGCATGCATCAAATTGTCCCTCATGCAGTATTTCACTAATTATTTAAAAAATTTGTTTTTCATTATCTAAAAGAAAACACCTTCTATGGCATCCACCATAAAAAGGAGGCACGAGTTATATGTGTGTGGTAAGTCAAGGCGCTGAACAAAGATCTTAAGTAACACCATTAGCATGAAGATAGTTATCAGAGAGACCGCAGCAGCTTGGGAGATCTTAGCCTACCACTCATTTACAATATTTTATAAGTAACAAAGTAACTACTAGATTTATCACCCGACTAACTACTTAATATAATCGTGTTTGATGCTTGATGGGATTTCTTTGACGCTTTGTGCTGCGTTGCGCTCGGTTTGTTGTATTTAGCGGAACCATTGCCATATCTTCAGATATATACGGCTGTTGTGCTAATTAATAGGAGGTGATAACGTTGTTATTTATACGGGAAAGATAAGCTGGCTCTTTATTTTCCAGAGGATAATCAATTCATTGGCGTGTGATTATTTAATAAATATATAAATATATAATGTAATTAAATAGAAATTTTCTTAGTGCATTACTTAGTTCCCGATCGTACTATGAACAACATTTTTCCTAAATGCGTCTCAGAAATTGAAAAAAATAAATAAATTCGGGTTTTTAACGTTCCATGTGACTTTATTTTGTATGTTTAGATAATAATTGATAAGTTTTTGTGTTCATGTGTTATGTGCAAAGCAGCTCTTTTATCGGAGGTTCTTTTTTTCTTCCGATTTTTTCGATGACTTTTCTCCTGGATTCATATTAGAATCATGAGAAATATAACAGTGACATGAATATTGCAGTATTTCAACAATTGGAATTATATATTTATGATGCTTCCTGAATTTTGTAATGAATTCAAGAATTATCAATAGGAAAATTATGTCCTTGAATATGATAATGGAAGGAAAAATCGTCGGTTCTGGATAATAAATAAACTCTATTCTTTCACCAACGTTTCGTTTACTCGACGTAAACTTCCTCAGGGCTACAATTTAAAATCTAATCATAGATGCCACTACTTAAACATATGTAAATCGTTGCCTTTTTGATTCGTTATTTCAATATATTTCGTTGACCGATAAACATTATTAAATGCTGTGTTGTGAAATTCTTGTAAGACTGTATACCAAAAACTGAATGTCTACTGGCCTAATGATATAATTTTATTGATGACAGCGGAAGATGTCACCTTCCCACTTCGTTAGGGGAGGTACGTTTTTATAGTTTTATATCATTCTAACATGTATTTCTAGTAATAAGATTTTTAAGTTTACTTTTACCTCCACATTCACGTAGTGGATTGAAAGTATAGTAATCGTAAAAAAAAAAAATCAATTTTTTTTTCTTGATGTAGAATGTCATGAAACGTTGAGATTTTAAATTTGAGCGAAAAAAAAATTCTGTCTGTATGTCGGCCTGTCTGTAACTGTCTTTTGTCCACACGCTTTCTCCGGAACGGTTTAAGATATTGACTTGAAACTTTGTATATGTATATTTTATAACGAGATCTGGAACTGGATTGTTTTTTGAAGATATCCGGTAAAGCGTTGGGGAATAAATAGGGGTAAATATGGGGTAATATGTAAAGCAAGCTGGTGATAGTACAGAAACTTGAAATTTGATGTATGTACTACAAGCCAAGGCCTCAGATTTTTTTATAATATTTTTCAACCCCCCACCATTCCTAGTTCATTATTAAAGGGGTTGATAAAATAAAATTGAGATACTCATCTGAAATTTAGTAGACGTATGCACTATAACGGCATCTGGAACTGGATTATATTTTGAGATGATTCCGATGAAGGGTTGGGGGTTAAATAGGGGTAAATAGAGGAATATAAGTAAAGCAAGTTGGTAGGAGTACAGAAACTTGAAATTCGGTGCATGTACTAGAAGCTAAAGACTCAAATTTTTTGATAATATTTTTCAACCTCCCACCACCCTTATTCCAATAAAGGGGTTGATACAATAAAATTGAGATATTCATCTGAAACTTGGTACACGTATGTATTATAACGACATTTGGAAGTAGACTATATTTTGAGATGATTCCGCTGAATGGGGGTTAAATAGTGGTAAATAGGGAAAAATAAGTAAAGCAAGCTTGTAAGAGTACAGAAATTTGAAATTCGGTGTATGTACTAGAAGTCAAGGTCTTAGATCATTTGTAATATTTTTCAACCCCCACCAATCCTACTCCATTATTAAAGGGATTGATAAAATAAAATTGAAATATTCACTTGAAATTTGGTACACGTATGTATTATAACGACATCTGGAACTCGATTTTATTTTGAGAAGCTTCTGTTGAAGGGTTGGTGGTTAAATAGGGTTAAATAGAGGAGAATAGGTAAAGCAAGCTGGTATGAGTACAGAAACTTGAAATTAGGTGCATGTACTAGAAGCCAAGGCTTCAGATTATATTTTGAATTTATTCAGATGAAGGATTAGGGACATCGGGGAAAATGGAGAAACGTAAATAAGGTAAGCTAGTCAAGAGTCCAAAAATGTGGAATTTAGTGCATATATTAGAAGCCAAGCCCTCAATTTTTCATGATATCTGCACTCCCACTACTACACCTATTCCCTGAATAAAAGGGTTAACAAAATAAAATCGAAATATTGACTGAAAATTTGGTACACCTCCGCATTATAACGAGATCTGGAACTAGATTATATTTTAAGCTTATTTTGATGAAGGGTTGAGGAGTAAATAGGGGTAAATAGGTATGCGTAAGTAAAGCAAGCCAGTAAGAGTCTAGAAACTTGTTATTTGGTGTATGTACTAGAAGAAAATGCATTAAATTTTGACACTGCCACCCGAATTCACGAATTTTTTTGAGGAAAACTTATTAGACCCCCGTTAAAGTACTTTAAAATGACCTTTAATAACAGTAGCGTAAAAACTTTATGGATTTATGATCAAAATAAAATGGTTGTCGCGTATTTTCGGAGATAATATCAGCAATGAACCAGTGGTTTAACTTCCTTAATATATCTAATCGCTCCAAAAATCATTTTGCAGGGAATTTCAGGGGCTGTAAGACTGGTAAAGTTAAACTTCATTGAACCCTCCGTTTTTGAGATTTTTGAATTTAAGGGCTTGGGAAAGGTGGTCCTCGCACTCAAATGCGAACTTAAAACGGTGATATCTCAATTAATTTTCATAGTAGTGAAATAAAAGAATAACAAAATTTTTTGAAAAAAATATCCTAAATTGCCATACTCTTGAATTTTTTACAGGTCTTCTTTAGTTTTTGATTAATGACTCAACAATTTTCTTCTTTTCACAATAGTGAAAAGAAGAAAATTAAAAAAAAAATTGAAAATCATTTCAAAATTGAATCTTTTTTTTTTAATTTAGGCATTCTAAACCGCTCAAACTTCTAGATTATATTGTTAGTACCCAAATAAAGTAAATTGTAAATGGATTACGTTTAATTTCTATTTTCTCCGAAAGAACGAAACAACCATTTCATTTTCATCATTACTCCTTAAGTTTGTACGCTAACGACTTTTATTAAATCTCATTTTAAAGCTCTTTTCAAGTACTTTATAAAAGGTCTGACAAGTTTTCCTTCAAAAAATTCTTCGTTTTACCGTTATTTAACGTTGAAAGGTTTGAATTCAGTTCTCGGCGTACAAACAGTCAACTCCAACGAGCCATAACTCGGTTCGTATTGCAGCTACAGAAATAAAAATCAATTGATTTGTTATTTTATAAGCTTCATTTTTGCTCCTTCAACATTTTCAATCGCAAATAACTCGAAAAATATCGATTTACCGAAAAAACTTCATAGAGTATTTTTGCTTATAACTCATCCCTCTATCGATTTCTGCTTACTAATTTCCACCCCGGAGAAGGGATGGCATCCACCTTCATGGTAAAGGCACACCTTCGGACAATGTAGACTTTGCAATACTACCAATTACGAATCGAATGCCGTTTATTTAATGAAAATCGATCTTTCCCAACCGGAGTTCGAGGTTTTGCACTTTTTTATCTTTACTGACTGGAGTAAACCCTATTTGGGGGTTTGGGGGTTAGTTTTCGCCCCTTGCAGGATGCGGTCAAGGTAATCGAAGGAGATTCTCGTTAATGCACTACGACGGTTCTGCAATAAAAACAAGAAACACTTGCTCTCCCAGATCTCCCCTCACCCCTATGTTCCTCATCCAACAGGGAGTAGTTTATACCCTTCTGAAGGCTTGGTCTCAGAGAGACATTCACCCTCTACCATATTTTTTTACATTTTCAAGAGCTTGTAAGCTAGAAACTTTTATGACGCAGTTCTATATCCAGAAGGGTATGAAAGAGGTGCAGAGGGTGTATCCAATTCCTTCGGGAGAATTGTTACCCTTCATTGATGCCCTTGGCATTAAAGAAGAAGAGTACGAGGGATAATAAGTCCCCATTCATACTTCTTTCCTTAATGATACTTATTCATAAATTTACCTTATTGGAGCCATGTTTTTGCCCCTACACAAAAATTGAAGGGTATAGGAATTTTTTTGACCTCTTATTCGAATTCAGCGTCCAAATATACATAGGAATACCATGGGTCAGTCATCCAGTTATTACTAGAGACTAAGATAGAAAAAATCTGCATGTATCACGAGCGAAAAGCAATATTTACGCTTCATTAATATGCCTTTATAGAGTTTGATGGGTCGATAGTGTTTATTTGTAGGTAAAGGTCAACAGCACGGCTGACTAACAATAGTGAATGACTTCTTCTAGCACCGTAGGGTTTGAACAATGACAATACGGCACCACAAAACAGATATTGCACCTAGAAAGCCCACCTGAGTTGATAAGATTTACGATGTGACCGAACTTACGCACACCATTTACAATGAAATGTAAACATACGCATTGTACTGTTTTTGTGTGATTCAGTGTCAAGGTATATTGGCATATAGGCCAACCTTAGTTGTTATCATGTCACAATTCTATAATTGTGACATGAATAATAAGAAATAATTTTATAATCAATATTTATTAAGGCGTAATTTTTAGAATAGAACCAGTTATACTTTTATATGTGTTGTACATGGGTTCTAAGAAGTATGGTAAAGTACTATACTTGTATTATTGAAAAGTTATTTCCGTAAGTGTATATGTACTCTTAATAAACTTTAACAGTTTTGTCTGTATTTTTTATGATCTAATAATCGAGTTCTAATTGCTGTATTATCTTGCCTATTTCTTGGTATGTACCAATTTATAATTCACTACAACGCTCTACAAGATTGCCTTCGATGTCATTAACACCGAATGAGACATAAGTCAAAGCATGGAATAGAACTGGGAAATATTATGGTTGTGCTGTTTATCATTCATTTCAGTTCAATGGTGTATTCTGATGATGAACTGAAGTTTTTCAAAATCATAACAGGACTTGTGTTTATTATTATTATGAGTTGTTCTTAGTTTGCTCATCGTGTTATTTTCTCCATTTAAAATGTTATGAATACCAATACTGGTATTAATGTCTAAAAGTTAAAATATTTTATAAATTGACGTTATGAAATATTATTTAGTGAGATTCATCAGCGTTAACATAATATTTTTTACTAATACTAGTTATTTTAATGTTTAATTTAATCTTAAAATATTGCTATATCCCTTAATGAGAAGAAGTGAGTTGGAAAAAATTGTTATCACTTCTAGGCTAGGCATTGTTATATCTATTTATTTGAATCAAATAGACAAAATATAACCAGATGAACGCTTTTAATAACCACCACCATAAGAAAAAAATATACAGATGTATATGCCCCTGCACGTACACATATTTTTATAGTTTTTACTGTGGATGTACACCGTTTCTTGTAAACACACGATAAGTTCTGTTAGTGCGTACGTAGGATAGCATAACAGAATACTACTTATTGAAACTGGACCTTATATATAGCATAAGGCGTTCACCAGAAGCATGTAAATTGTCATGTTTTATATTGACTATGTTTTATTATTATTTAGGAGAAAATAACTCAGGTTTTCGATTAAGGATACAAAAATTCGAATATGAGCAAGATATCAAATCTACGATATACAGGGTGCGGCAGAAAAGATGGGTGTGTTTGTGACGGGTGGTATACGCAAACGGAGAGGTGTAGAGCTTTGTGGATACAGTCGTTCAACTTGGGGAGATACGCCATTTGTCCGATCCCAAAACGTGACACAAACCTCAGATGGGTTCAGAATTTCAGAAAGACTGCATCGGCAATGAATCTGAAAACTCGTGATCGTAGTCGAAGTGTAAGAACATTGCCTACCGTTGAAAAAGTGAGACTAGAGATGCTTCACAGCCCAGAGCGCTCTGCCTGAGAACAAGCCGCAGCGTTCAGAGATCTATCACTGATTCAGTTGTCCTGAAATTCTGAACCCATTTGACGACTGCGTCATGTTTTGGGACCGGACCATAGTGTCGGATATTAAAATATTGGTGGAAACGTCATTGCACAACAAGCCAATCACAGATTCGCTCGGTTTCAAATACTCCTCGACTACGAACGCACAACGTTCTCTCTTCCAGATACCATTACGACTAACAAATGGCATATCACCCCAAGTTGAACGACTTTATTTACAACGCTCTACTCCCCTCCGTTCGCACACACCACTCGTCCCAAAAACGCCCATCCCAAAAACACCCACTCTTTCTGCCGCACCCTGTACTATGAGCTTAACGTAACTTCTGTTAAGATTAAAATTTTTATTTCAAATTGGAAATATATAATATCCTTATCCACCATATCAAGGATATTCGCTTTAGGCTCGTAAACTGTTATGTTTTATATTGGAAATATTTATAGAGTTACACATGATGGTTCTCCTCGGTTGCAGGCATAGGTATAGTATCTCAATTGACAATGGCGTTAACATATATGTATTACATTATTGGGAGTAGTCAAACAGTCAAAAATAGAATAAGTTCGGTCTCGTTTTCCTTAGGACCACCGTGTCCAGTTTTTTCAAGACCATAAAATTGCCATTTCACAATAGCCGCCAGCTCCTCAGATTTTAAACCTGTAGAATATTTGTGGAACAATATGCCAGGAGGCTACTGAACTAACATAGGCTGCTTCCAACTAGAAAAAACATGTTTGATTGTCGATACTCTCGAATATTGTAATTCAAGGAAGGTACATAACCTTAATTGCAGTTTGACCAACAAACGTAGAACGGCGATTATTAACCAGGGAGGTCAAGAAATCTCTATTGGGTAATTTTTTTTTTTCATGAAGTGAAGAGGAACTAACAATGTTTGTATTTTTCTTAATTATTTTCTAAAATGGCTTACGCGATTTCTTTGCGAACTCTAAAGTTTCTCTAGGTGGCGGTGCTATGTTAGTTTCGCCAAGTTACATTATATAAGGAAAGAAAAAATCTGAAAATATTTTATTTAAAAATTTGGCGAATGCGCCAGTGATGATTTCGAAATTTCGTTAAATATTATTTTCAGAGTAGCTAACACTGAATCAGGTGTAAGAAATAAATAAAATGGTGAGCCCAAGGGCTGCCACAATTGCAAATTCTGAAATTTGGTACATGATATGACCTTTCGCAGATAACGAATCTTATGTTAAAGTTTAAAGATTCAAAACGACGGATATTTGGTTTTATGTTGAAAATACATAAGGTTAACTGAATTTTATTCCCTAATAATTATATTATGGTCGAATGAACTATTCCATTTAGCTCTGGATAGACTGGCGTATTGGAACAACTATATTTTTTTCAAAGTTCAAAGTATTTATTCAAAGTACCTATTTACAATTGCAGTTTACATATTTACAATTGCAGTTTATGTTTACCTATTTACAATTGCAGTTTATGTCAGTAAGTTTGCACCATTTTCAGGATAGAATGAACCCACCTAAGCATTTACATGCTTGTATTGTAGCGTTCCATCTATCCTGCAGTGAATGCCGATTGTTAATTTTAAGTGAGTTTTTGTAGAACTAGGTGAGGTATAGCATAAATGCGGGATATTATAAGTTGATAACCACTATGAGAAAGTGCATGCAGTAAGATGTCTTGTTTGCTTTAGATCTGTAAAGATAAAATTATTTTAAAATATTACTTATTGACTCTTGGTTACGCCTAATAAATCTCTTTATTTCAATTTTGTAAATATATAATTTTTTCGAATTTTTTATAGATCTTGATAATAAATCGAATAATTTGGGTCCTAGGTAAAAAATGAATTTTTGTATGTGACTTTTTCTAAATATAGGTATTTCCATTGGCGTTGTTTCAGAGAGTCTTATTTCATACTGTGTGGAGTGAGTTGTCCAATCATTTTTGGTGAACATATGTATTAAACAATGGTAAGTGAAAAGATTTCTTATGTTTTGGATGTCTGCATCATTATATAATAGAGTAGTACTGTATAGTCTATTTCTTCTCAAAATGATTTTTAGCAAACTGTTTTGTGCTGTTTGTAAGAATATTAAGATTTTATTATACAACCCTCCCCAGATGACAATGCAATACTTATCTTATTATTGATTCAACGAGGGCCTTACATAATATAATTATTAAGTTATTTCTCTGTAGTATGTTCCTTAGTGTAAAGTGCAAGTACTCTAACTTTTTTGGTAATGTACGCTATATGTTCATCCCATTTTAGGTGATGATCAAGCATAACTCCTAAATACTTAATTTTATTACTTTTTTCTATTATAGGACATTTACAACGTACTTCTTGGGAACACTTGTTGTTATGTATGTGTATTGTACCTTTGTATGGTTGATCATTTGCATATAGGGTAAAAGTTAGAAATTTACTTTTTTGTGTGCTTATACTTAATAAACTGGAGTTCAACCACCTATGAATTAATGCTAGATTATCTTCTGCTACCCGATATACACTGTCCCAGCAATTTTCTACAAAAACTATGGCAGTATCATCAGCATATGATACCAAGTGTTCTTGAAAATTATCTAACTCAACTATACTGTTTATATACACAAGGAATAGTATTGGATCCAGCACCGCCCCTTGTGGTACGCCTATGTTAATGTTTATGTTTTTACTCCGCATCTCATCAATTTTGACACGTTGTATTCTATTAGTTAAATAATTTTCTACCAGGGATGAAGCCGGACCACGTAAACCAACAGTTTGAAGCCTATCTAGTAAAATATCGTGTGACACTGTATCGAAGGCTTTTGCTAAATCCAGAAATACAGCCATACATTTTTTTCATTTATCTAAATTTTGTACAATTTCAGTTGATATATTCTTTTTAAAGCCAAATTGCCTATCTGTAATAACGTTATTCTTATCAAAAAAGTCTATCAATTTGTTTTTAAAGCTCTTTTAAAAAATCTTAGCAAAGTTATTGATAACTAAAATTGGTCTGTAGTTGTTAGGATTCTAATAATCGCCAGATTTATATACAGGGGTAACAATTGATTTTTTCCATTGGAGAGGTATTATACCTGTTTTATATGTTAAGTTTATTATCACTGCAACACTAAATAAAAAATAATTTTGAAAACACTTTATCACGCAGTCTTTGGTTCGCCAGTATGCTTGACTGCTGGAGAAATAAGAGGAATTCGATTGCTGGATCCCTGACTATAATAGTCAGGGATCCAGCAATCGAAAGTCCGCTTATTTCTCCATTGCTATGCAACTTTTGGACATACTTTTAAAATGAGATCAGTATTATGTAAAATTGTCTACCGAATCCATTTTCGGACGGCAATTTGCGATATAGACTTGCATTCATTCCCTTTGTTACTTTTTTACCTTATTTCGACGAAACACGATATTTAAATTTTTTCGGATATAATCCATATGTACTATCGTATTCGTATATTTTGCGACGTCAAATGGTGCGCAGCACTGGCTCTGTCACAGTTCACAGAAAAACACTTCATGCCTGTGTGATTGAAGCGCACGATATCGTTCTTGATACTAAATAATCGATATCTTTTGCTAGAATAATCTGATCGTAAAAAATCTTCTCTTAAATTATATCTGGACTTTTTACTACAATACCGCTCAGGCAATTGATATAATATTTCTGGTAATAGAAAAAGTACCCTATGCTATATTTTTGATACAATATTTCGGCATCCTCGCGTTCTTTAGTTGTTCCTTGGAGGACGAAATAACCAAAATACTATTTCAACCCTGCTATCGTAATCATCTAAAGTCGTCTCCGTCTAAAATTTGATCCTTATAGCTTTTATAGTTTTCGAGATAGTACGAGTCATAGTCGAAAACATTTAAATATCGTGTATCGTCGAAAAGATGTGCAAAATTAACATAGGGGATGAACGTAAGCCTATACCGCAAATCGCCCTCCGGAAACGGATTCGGCAGATAATTTTGTATAATATAGACATAATTTTAAAAGTATATCCAAGAGATGCATAGGACTGAAAGTTAACAGTCTCTGAATCCCCTACTACTGGTAATTTTCCACCATACTTGCACCACTTCGTTTAAAGTAGGGCCCAGTGCAATTTTTAGAATTTGGTAGATCAAAAAACTCGGCTACTCCCCTTGGTACACAACCAATAGTATGCATACCGACTGACTGTGCGACGTACTTTTTATTTCTGAATTTAAGAAAAAAGTCTGTTTTTAGTATTACAAGAAGTTTGGCGTACCTTCTGCATATTCCATAGAGATTCAATGTCAAATTACAAATGACCCAGAAATATATGTTTTAGTATGTTTTATTTAACTTTACTAATACGTATTTTTCGTAATCTTCTGCGATCAATAGTTAATTTTAGTAATTCATCAAGGCGACAAGTACCACATAATCCTAAAATAATTATGACCTTACCGAGACGGAAATAGTCAGATGCTTCCAACAGAAATTTTCGACACCCCTCAACTGTCAATGGTGTATAAACTTTTATAAAGGTTATGGCATTTCTATAAGGAACAATAAAGTGGATACTTATACCTCTACTATCACAAAAATTCTTACAGTAACGGTACAATGATGAAAACATTCAAATATGGGTACAAACCTTGAAATATCATCATTCCCATTAGCAATCAAAACTTTCTTTAACTTTGACCACAAACTTGATGCTTTAAAAGTTTTAGCCAAACTCGAAATGTAGGCAAGTACAACAGTCGCATTCAAGGCCATATCACGTATTTCTTTCCTTACACACCATTCGCTAAAAGTGGTAAGTTCTTTTTCATATCGCTGACGAGATTTTCTGAAATTGAAGACCCATTGGCTTCCTCAGTTTCTTCTAAGATTTTACATGGAATATCCAGTTTTAAATGCAAAACGGTTCTCAACTGAATAATAATAATGCATCACTGACATTAATAAAATTTGTTATCCATAGCAATGAAAACACAGTTACTTTCCAAAAATGCATCTAGATTTTTGCCTATACTAATAATTGTCATAAGAATTATCAAAAAAGTATTAGTTTATTCTCTCTTTTTTGGATAAAAGAGTTTCAGAATAACTTATAACCGACCTACAACAATACTACTACATCATAACACTTCTCTGTATAAAAAGCACAACATCGTTTTTATATTGGAGCCATGCTGTGCAATAAAACTACCCAATAGATCAAAATTTTGTCAGTGAAAGAATTCCTTTACATTTTGTAAAGTGCGTGTTTACTCATAAATTAGATAGACAACTAGACAAGATAGACAATTCTGTTGTGGACGTCAATAATTATTGGTACTACTTCAAAGAGTATAACTAATGGGATTTATAACAATGTGGATTTAAGCTAGTATTTATCTAACCTCTACCAGTATTTCAAAATTAGAGCAACAATATTGGCATTTTTGAATATATATCTTAATGAATGAGTGCAAAAAAGTTTGATTATCTAGTAAATTCCCCCTTCTCAGACTTGAAATATAAATGGGAATTAGTATTTTTTTCCATGAAAATAGGTACACAGCAAAATAAAACAATACTTTTGTAAATAACTGTAGAAAAGTATTTTTTTATTTTTACATTATTATTTCACCCAGTATCATATTGTAAATTTATCAAGTAGTTTTGTAACTAGAAAAGAAAATAAATTTTCTTCAATTTCAAATAGAAATAAAATACTGTTCCGTTTATTTCCCCATATCTAACGAAATATAAATAAATATAAACGTAATATAATAATTTGTAGTATATTTTATAAGAGTCGGTAAACAAGCAAATTAATCAAATCTGTTTAACAGCCAAATCAATCAACTCTGCTACATATTCATTGAATAAAATAATTAACGCAGCCAAGGAATAGAAGGCCAAGAACTAATTTCTCAAAGGGGAATCAAGCTATTAAATTCAGCAAGATTGAAAATCGCCTAGTAGATAATCAAACGTCACGCTGCTAGCTTAGATCTACCAGATTAACCAAACCGTTCGCTCACACTATAGTTTTAACCGAATTGAGTTTTTGCCGTACTTCCACAAGGTTGCAATTCAGGAAGAGTTCTCAAAGGAAACGAGCCCCTATTCAAGATTTCTATACGGCAATATTGTTATCGATTGATTAGGGGGTGGAAACTTACACCTTCGTGGAGGGTGAGAAATTCAATTTTCTACATCACTTGTAAATAAAATCAAAGTGAACGGCTGAGAAAAGACGTGTATCGATTACCGAATATAACCTCTGGCGTGGTGGAAAATAAGAGACTATCTGGAAATTGGGAAGTCGGAAAATGCTATTCTCGTGTTCAGTTTTAGGGTGTGTTTTATTTATGAGGAGCAGAGCTACTCGATATGATTTGAGTTCCTTAGGTTAACATTAAAAGTATGGATACACGTAAAATCTTTCGCTGCTACCAAATGAAACTTGTAACTTTTGGAAAGCAGATAAATAACAAATGCAATAAATTTAAAACATTGTCAAATTACTATGTTCCTTAAAATGAATAATCCTGTGCAAAAAAATAAATGAATAAAAACTAAATATACAACTAAAGTGATCATTATAATTTTTAGTTCATTTTCTATGAGTTTTGACCCTAAAATTATGCAAATAGAGTTTTATATACAGAATAGAATTTCAAAAATTTTGCAAGGGTTTTCCTTATTTCCTAATTTTTCTATTTTGCAGTAATTTTAAATTAAAAAATGCTGTAAAATATTTAAGAATTAACATAGGAAAAAAATAAGAATTTCAAGTTAAAGGTTAAAGAGGAAACTTTTCGATATCAGAATTATATTTTAATAAATATTTCTTATTTCATCAGAAAATATTTCGAAACATGTGAGACAGAAAACCATATGTTATTTTTCCAAATAGTTTGTCTGACTCGTATGAGTAATTCAGAACCTTATAACTATAAAAATAAATATAACTGTACTGGTTTCAATAAAAAATAAGCTCTTTTGGCGTAAATTAAATTGGTTTTAAATATTTTTAATGTTGGGACGAGCGTGTCCTGTTTACCTGCTAAGTTTCTGCAGTTTGTAGCTCTGTTTAAAAATTCGGTACAGATGAGTATTTGGTACATATCTAAGAATGTGCAACACGTGTTTAAAAATTGAATTGAATATAAACTGTGTATCCTATAAATGTTGACAATTCTCATTGTAACACTAGCATCTACATAGTCCCCTACGACCATGCAGATTAAACTAGTATCTACATAACCCCCTGAAGTCATGAAGATTCAGTTAAAAATGAGAACAAAGGCCTAAAATGAATTTATTTACCTACCTTGTCTTAAAATTGTTCATTCTAATGAATTATATTTTCATGAAATCCATCATTCTGTTTCTTGGAAAGGCTTAGCCTTTCAAACGTTTTTCGCCCTTAACTGTAGGGGGTTATGTAGATACTAGTTTATTCTGCATGGCCGTAGGGGACTGTGTAGATGCTAGTGTTACAATGAAGATTGTCAAATAAGAAGTTATACAAATTCATTTTAGGATTTTAATTTGCTAGCATCACCAGAATTCAGGTTATCGAAAAAATGCAAAGGTTTCATTAATATTCTTACACATAGTTTTTCTTTTAGTTCCCATAGATAGTTTTTTTTGCTGTTTGCAAAATTCTATAAAGAATACGTTTCATTACAATTATAAGCAAACAAATAATAATTCACTTTTAAAGAGGCTTAGAATGTCATAAAAAGTTGAGATTTTAAATTTGAGTGAAAAAATTTTTTTCTGTCTGTCTGTCGGTCTCTAACTTTTTCTGTGCGCACGTTTTCTCAGGAACGGTTTAAAATATTGATTTGAAATTTGGTACACATATATCGTAATGAGATCTGGTGTTAAATAGGGGCAAATAAGGGAAAATAAGTAAAGCAAATTGGTAAGAGTACGGTAACTTGGGATTTGGTATAGATACTAGAAGCCAAGACCTCAGACTTTTTTTCCAATATTTTAAACCCCCTCACCACCTCCTCTCCATTGTTAAAGGGTTTAAAAAAATCAAATTGAGATATTCATTTGAAATTTCGTACACGTATGCATTATAACGACATCAGCAACTGGATAATATTTTGAGATGATTCCGTTGGAGGGTTGGGGGTTAAATAGGGATAAATAGGGGAAAATAAATACAGCAAGCTGATAAGAGTGCAGAATCTTGAGATTGGGTGTATATACTAGAATAATAATATTTTCCAACCCCCTCACGACCCCCACTCCATTATAAAAGGCTTAATTTAACAAAATTGAGACATTCACTTGAAATTTGGTACAATTATGTGTTATAAGGACATTTGCAACTAGATTATGTTTTGAGATGATTCCGTTGAAGGGTTGGGGGTTAATTAGGAGTAAATAGGGGAAAATAAGTAAGGCAAGCTGGTGAGAGTACAGAATCTTGGAATTTGGTGTATATACTAGAAGCCAAGGCCTCATATTTTTTTATCATATTTTAAACCTCCATTTCCAGCATCCTCACTCCATTATTAAAGGGGTTGATAAAATAGAATTGAGATATTCACTTGAAATTTGGTGCACTTATGTATAATAACATCAGCAACTATATTTTGAAATGATTCCGTTGGAGAGTTAGGGGTTAAATAGGTGTAATAGGAGAAAATAAGTATTGTAAGCTGGTAAGAGTACAGAAACCTGAGAATTTTTGTATATACTAGAAGCCAAGTCCTCGTATTTTTTTATAATATTTTTCAACCCCCTGATCACCCCACTCCATTATAAAAGGCTTAATTTAAAGAAATTAAGACATTCACTTAAAATTTAGTACAATTATGTATTGTAAGGACATTTGAAGGACATTGAAGGGGTAGGATGTGGGGGGGTAAATAGAGGAAATAAGTAAAGCAAGCTAATAAGAGTCCAGAAACTTCATATTGGCGTATATCTGCCTCAAATACATCATTAAAATTTTATTACTAATTCTGTCCACATACTAGAGTACAAATATAGTCAAGAAGTTTTCCTTTAAAGAGATTTGAATGGAAAATCTGGATTAGAAGTAGTGATTCCTTAGACAGCAGTTTTTGAACTTACAGCTCTATTTTACACCCTCTGTATTTTTACATAAAATGTGTCAATAATCAATTCCCTGCTGGTGTTCATAGTGACAATTTTTTCTATTAGAAATTTTCTAAAACAGTTCAAAGAAAGCTGACAGTGTGACGTGTCAGGGTGAAGATAGTTGTAGTATTAGTAAAAATATACAGCTGTTAAACTGGAGAAAATAGAGTTGACAGTATAAAAATGAAAAAAAATTAACAGGGGAACACCCTGGACTTAGTTAACATTAACAGTGAAATGAGGGTCAATTTAATTAAAATACCTTTTTTACAGATTTTGTTCTTGACCTCTGCAAATTTCATTTAACTGACTAAAAAATATACAGAGTAGCCACTCTAAAATAATTATTATGATATACTTAGCAGATTTTTGCATACTTAATATTATTGTCCAAAGCAACATTCTTTTCGTTATTAATAGTGCGCTTCTGTGTATTTTGTACTAAAAGTATAGTAAATTTCTTTCTTAACACTTGTATTAACCATACCCCAAAGATTATTGTCTTCCATCGCATTTTTATATTTATTATTATGTTAAGGGTGTTCACTGTTCATCCTACATATTCTTTACTAAGAGCATGACAGATTTTTCCCTTAAGACTAAATTACGGACCAAATAGTATTGTACACAGTCAGACAGGTTCAATTAATTATTTTTTTAGAGAGACCACCCTGTATATTTTTACTAAGTAAATCCAATCTCTTCGCTGGCGATAGTGTCTACTGTTTGCCAAATATTATATTTCTCCGTCAAATAAATTTGTGGATATATCGTGAACATACAGATAGGACGGAATTAAAAGACCTCATAATCCACACAAAAGTGAAAATGCGAAATAATCTAGCATAACGATTTTATTATAATAGTCCAATACTTCCCTTCGCTAAACTAGGCAAGTAAATATTATATAAAATGAAATCTAATTTTTTACATGTGGATACAACTTTAAAATACTTAAACTCAGATGCGTGAATTCAATTCACACTTGACTTTTTTGTTACAATATTGAGGGTTAAATCTTTATTTTAACACAAAATATAATGTTTTTCAATCTAATGAGTTGTCCGTGGCTATATAAGAATGATTGTAGTATCTTTTAAATATAATGTCTGGATTAAATTATAACATTGTTTTTCTCATAAGATTGACATTTATTTTGTAAATCCATAGCTTAATTTAGGTTTTACGAGGTATTACACAATTCGACAAAAATTCAACGTATTTTCTTTCAGCTTACAAATTAATTCTTTTTCGACTTATATTACTTGCATTTACGACCAAACGGGTTTCCATGTAAAGAAATTCAACGAAGTTGATCAATCACCATTTATGAGACGCAATGAAATATTTTTTTATTGAATTCCATACTATGCAATTAAAACAAAATAAGTACCTAGTATTCATACTCTAATAAACATTAAGCGTTGTTCCGTATCAGATAAAGTAAAATGGAAATTATGTAGCAATCGTGTAATGTTTCTTTTTTTCTAAAGAATTTAAGCCCTACGTGCGCTGTCAAGGATACTTTATGGTCCCCTTTTTAATTGTTTTACTTCGGAAGAGAAGATTGTTTCGGTTTGTACCTTTGACAACGGTTTTATTGCACAGCCTTTTGTCACCATGCGGAGAATGCTTTTGTAGCATAGTATCTCTTTTTATTCTTTCATTTAACCCAGCCTTAAACATCGATCTTTCTAAGTCATAGTTGTAAGACTATTTTTTTGCTGTATATTCTTACTATTTTAGAGAGTAAAGATAAAACCCGTATTACAACAATTCACTTGAATAAGACACAGGCGCGATTTGGTGAAATTAAAGAAATAAGTACCTACTTAAAATGTCTACTGAATTGTGGTAGTTTTTAAAAAATTTTTTAGAATGCGTAGTTGCGTAGTCATATAAAGATTATACGTTGGCAGTTTATTATCTGAAAAAATGTGTAGATAAAATTTAAAGGCACGAGTGATATTTGGAGAGAATAGAATTTGGACAAGGTAGGTATGAATATTTAACAACAATCAAAATTAAACATTGAAGCCATAGACATTATACAAGACTGACCTAACCTCATTGAGAAGTCTACTGTAAAGAGTTCTAGCTCGCGCTCATAGACATTGTGCTGAAACCGATTCCGGGGTCCAAAAAATGTTTTTGACCCCGGCTACCCCCCAAAATCGTCCCAAAACCACCTTTAAAATTTCTTTTTCGGCCCAGACATCAATTCAACCATGTTTTTGATAAATTGGCCCTCACCATAACTTAAGTTGATAATTCTGGAGGGGGATGACCCAGTAGTTTGCGTGTCCTTTTGACTCCTGGCCTCCATTACAGTATTAGAAGCTATATCTGGCATGAAAATATCGTAATGTTAGAGTATTTTGAGTATTTGAAGTATTTCAAGTATTTCAAGTATTTTAAGTATTTTAATTATTTTAAGTGTTTTCATGTATTTTGAGTATTTAATTTAAAAAGACCGTTGAAATAAAACAATGTATTAACTTGCAAGATATTTGTAGGTACGTATACAAGTATATACCAAATATTCTTTATTAACTTTACGCCGTCAGTTCAAGAAGAAATGAAATTAAAAACGTAAGTGATATTGTGGAAAATATTTAGCAAAATATGTAAAAGTGTATATAGAGTTTTACAGTGATAAAACTGCATGTTCGTCCTGTCAAAAGCTGATCTATTTAATTCTATTACTAATAATGATATTTGATTGGTGATCTCAAAAATTGGCATTCATTCATTTCAATGTTAAGAGGAATGCCCTTAGTAGTTCCCCTGCGAAGTTTCAAGGATTACCGTTTAGTTTACCCCCGGCAACACCATTTGTAGGAGAAATAACTTTACATTTTATTTGCTAGTGAAGAGAGAACGGATACGTCTTCTCTTTCAACCGCAGGCGCAGTGAGAAGAGGGCAAGAGATTTATTTCATAGCATTATTACCTGAGAACTTATCATTTATATGATACGGATCACATTTGAAGTGAAAACCGTGTAAACAGATAACTACTGGACATGAACAGGTGGTGGGTCTGATGTAGCATCAGACTTTCAATCGCGGGGTTCTGGGTTCAAAACCTAGCGCCTTCTGCTTTTTTTCTTATTTGTTTGTAGAAAAGTTATAGGCATTTATATATAAAAAAACATTATGGGTATTTATGTAAGATATAAAATACTATAAAGAATTTTTTTAGTAAATTTGACGAAAGTTTACCGTATTGCCAAATACTAACTTTTATATTTTATTCAGTATCCTGAAATACATCATTCTATAAATATTTGTTTGTTTTATACCTATTATTGAACAAAAACCAGAATTGAGTGGCATTCCCCCATTTAAATATTTTATTGCATGAATATCAAAATTTTTACAAATTGCCCGGAAATTTGCTTTTATAGTTATGAAAAAGAATGTTAACATTTTCCTACCAACATATTATACAGTTATACACCTACCAGGACAGGTGGCAGCAAAAACAGGGACGTCCTCACTTATGCATTTATTTTTTAAGAAATTACGTACAGGACGTATTTGATTTAAACATTCATTTTTTCGTAATCTTGTTAAAAAAAAAGTGTAATATGTACTTAGCAAATGTCCAGTATTTTTATCCCAAATGTATTTTTAAATTCTTTTTACCCAAAACAAATGTCAGTTTTCGCAATTTAATTAATTTATTACCGTTTTCTTAAATGTTTTTTATATTTCAAATAAGCCGCCGGACATTACTTAAATTGCCAAAGCTCACATTTGCATTTAGTGAAAAATATTAAAAAATATCTCTCAAAAAAAATACTGCCTTAACATATTTTATTCAATAATTAAAATATACAACATTGCCGGAGCCAACCGCACAACCACGTCGCGCAGCTTCGTAGTGTTAGTGCGGTTGGGCGGTTGACTAATTATATTCCATTGCATTTTTCTAAGGTTATTTCTAGTTTGATTTTTATTAAAATGAAAGTATTGGTAAATCAAACAAGGTAGTCTTGTTGTCACATGGTATTTAATATATCCATACCTATTGTTATTAAAATTAGAATATTACAGAAACGACGTCGGTCGACGTCGAAACGAAAAAATGAAAGAATATGATTTTCAGTATTAAAATTTATCAAATTCAGAAGGTTCACAACAATGACGTTAGGCGTCGGTCGGCGCTGAGACGTAAAAATGCAAGAAAATGATTCTAGGAATCGAAATTTGTCAAATACACGAGTTTTACAAAAACGACGCTAGGCGTCGGTCGATGTCGAGACGTAAAAATGCAAGAACATAGATTTAGATACACAAGTTTTACAACAACGACGTTAGGCATCAGTCAGCGTCGAGACGTAAGAATATGAATGTAGGAATTAAAATTTATCAAATACACGAGTTTTACAAAAATGACGCTAGGCGTCGGTCGGCGTGGAGGCGTAAAAATGCGAGAACATAGATTTAGATATCAGATGAAAAATATTATCAAGAAATCTGAGGGCTTGGCTTCCCGTATAGGTGCGCACCAAACCTCAAGTATTTATACTCTACACAGCTTGCTTTTACACATTTTCCCCTATTCATATACCTATACTTACATCGCCACCCCTTCAACGGAATCATCTCAAAATATGATTTAGTTCCAATTGTCGTTATAATACAGATGTACCAAATTTCAAGCGAATATCTCAATTTTATTGTATCAACCTCTTTAATAATGGAGTAGGGGGGGTGGGGGGTTAAAAAATATTATAAAAAAATCTCAGGCCTTGGCTCCAAATACATACACCGTACTTCAAGTTTCTGTACTCTTACCAGCTTGCTTTAATTATTTTCCCCTATTTACCCCTATTTAACCCCCAACCCTTCAACGGAATAAACTAAAAATATAATTTAGTTCCAGATGTCATTATAATATATACGTGTACCAAATTTCAAGTGAATAAGTCAATTTTATTTTATCAACCCCTTTAATAATGGAGTAGGGGTGGTGGGGGGGTTGAAATTTGTTATTAAAAAATCTGAGGCCTCGGCTTCTAAATATAAAAAATTGGAGGCCTTGGCTGCTAGTATACATACACCAAATTTCAAGTTTCTGTACTCTTACCAGCTTGCTTTACCTATTTCCCCCCATTTATCCCTAATTACCCCCAACCCTTCATCGGATATGTTCAAAAAACAATCCAGTCCAGATCTCGTTATAATATATAGGTGTACAAAATTTCAAGACAATGTCTTAAACCGTTCCGGAGAAAATGTGCTGACAAAAAAAAATTACAGACAGACAGACCGACAAACAGAATTTTTTTTTTTCGCTGAAATTTAAAATCTCGACGTTTCATGAAGTTCTAAACCTATTTCAAGAAATAAAATTTGATTTTTTTTACGATTGCTGTACTTCCAATCCACTACGTGGATGTGGAAGTAATTCCTCTTTTTTTTCTTGTACCATATTGATACACTTTGCGCCTTTAACTATTATTTATACCCATTACTCGATTAAATGTGTTCCGGTAAAAATTGAATTAAAATAGGTACGCAACAAGCTCAGTTTATATATTTCTCTACTGTAGTAAGAGTCAAAGCCTAGAGAATGAGAAGTCTCAAGTTAGACAAAAAGCCAATGCGTATATGATCCGCCTCTCTGGCTAGGTGGAGATGGAAAACGTGCCTAAACAATTATTAAATTACATGCGTAATTGCCCTGAAGTATAACTCATTAAAAAATTGACATTTTTGAATTATTTTTAAACGAATGTGTAAACAAAAGATGATAGAATTATCTGACCGATGCTTTTTTGAGAATGATATCTAGAAGTATGTGAAAATTAAATAAATATCAGACAATCAAATGATAAAGTTTGTGATTTTTTTTCTTAAGATTGGTTCACCGGATTTGAAAAAGCAATGGTCACATTGTAGAACTAGTAGCTAACTTCTTCTAAAAAAAAAATGAGTGTGATACTTGTAAAAATAAAGCTGCTAGAGCTCAGCGCGTTTGTTATATTTCACGTATATTTCCCGCATGCGAGGATTCCTCTTAATGAATTAAACAATTAGTACAAATCAACATAATATTGTCAAATAAGTCCATTTATCTTTTACAACCTCATTTGGTTTAGAAATTCATTTTTGTTTGCTAATTCTGTACTGTAATTTAATTATTGTACTGATTGTAAGAACTACGTTTGACAAATTATTTTCCGTGTCAAATTCATGTACGCACATAAAGATTGGAATAGTCTAAATAAGACTATGATCCAAGAAAGGTAAATAAAGTTTTAAGACCGGTGTCAACAATTGTTTGTATAGTTTGATTTTAAATTGAGAATAACAATGTCTGCGAGACTCTAGTAGCAGGTGTCCATAAATGGGAGCAGTATTTCAACCTAGGACATATAAGATCTCTGTTCAGCAACAGTAGTTGGTATGGAATAAAAGAGCACTCACTCATTTATTTATAAAATAAATTATGAGTAATAGTTAGTAGTCAATCTAAAAGTAGATCTGGCCTACTTAAAATTTTGATTGATATAAAAATATTTGGTTATTTCTTTATGAAAAAAATACATTAGAAGGTTTGCAGTATTATTTGATTCCAACTGTGGTTTTTATAATAATCTGAAAGAATCGACTTAGTCTGGAAAATCCGTGGGAAGTACTTTTCAGGTGAAGCATTTTGTTTATAGGGAGTACTGGTTTCTAAGATGATGAATAATAAATTCAACATTTTGTGGAAAAACCGCTGCCTATGGAATCACTACTTCCACATCCAGATTTCTCTTCCAAGTCACTTTAAAGGAAACATCTTGACTATATTTGCACTCCAGTATGTGGAAATTAATGGTCACAGAATTTTAATAATATATATTTGGGGCAGATATCATAAAAAAATTTGTGGCGTTGGTTTCTACCACATACGTTAAAAATTAAATTTCTAGCTTGGTCTGCTTATTTTGCACTATTCACAACCTACCACCTCCCACCCCTTCAACGGAATCATCTCAATCAGATGTCATTAATGTACATACGTGCACTAATTTTCTAGTGAATATCTCAATTTTGTTATTAATCACATTAATCTCAGTGGTGGGCGTGGGAGGGTTGAAAACTATTAGAAAGAAATCTGAGGCATTGGTTTCTAGTATATACGCCAAATCCCAAGTTTCTGTACTCTTGCTTACACAGTTTTGAAGTTTTTTTGCATAATTTTTAAAATATTGTTAGAGAAAATATTGTCTATAACACGTTTGGAATGGCATATCCCACACTCGCAAACCGTAATACTCGCCTTCGGCTCGGACTACAAACTTTTCGCTCGTATGGAATATGGGCTATTCCAGAACTTATTGTAGAATATACTATTATAACACAGGAACATTTGACAATGTCCTTTCTGAATAGTCTCATATAGACTTTCCCTGCTGCATCATCTTTAATACAATCGAAAAGATATTCCTGAAATGATGATAATATCATAATCGTTTTCTACGATGAAAACTGTTAAATTCAAAATGTTTATGGTTTAAATATCTAAGATTGTTCTATGTCGAAACAGATTTTTAGTATTGGTTAAACATGTCCAAAACTTACAACGCAAAAATCTTGTTTGCAATTTTCGTAAAATATTTATTACATAATCTATCCATTAGTTTCCGTAATTAGTGAACAAACTGTAATCCGAACACATTACATAAATTTCAAGATCTATTAATATATAAATTTGCACGGGCACGGTAGCTCCGTGGGTTAGCGCGCTTATCTCGGCGCTCTTGACCAGGAATAGCAGACTCAGCAGATAGACCAAAAAATTAATTTACACTCTCGTTGTCAGGCCAGTCCTTACATACACACCACCGGTGGTGTGGTGCAGCACGTCGCGTCGATCAAGACAATGGAAAGGTTACAAGTTTTGGATCATAAGTCTATGTGCTTCATCTCAAATTCTTCACGATACACCTTTTTAAGAGAACTCCATGCACGTTGTGATGACATAATGCCACAAAAATTCTACCAATTCAAACTTAGAATGAGTTTTTAAATCATAAATTTTTCCATATAGATCAGCCACATACATTCTAAAAGTTTTATCTATACACGCGCTTTTTGAATTATACAAATTATTTTATTTTCTTTTACATGTCACTAAGTTACTTGTTATTTAATTTGCATTGTGCAAACAAGAATTAACAGATTTATATTAAATTCTTTCTAGACAAACCCGACTTTTCTCCATCTAGCCCTTTAACTGTTATGGTGTGAAGCACCACGGATGTCTGGCTAGCTCCGGAGCGAGTACCTGAGACAGACAAATTATATTCTTGAATATCATAATTTAAAATAAACTTGGTTTACTTGCTTGCGTGCGTTTATATTGCAAAGTAACGTAACTAGCGAAACGGGTTCAAGTCCTGCTTACTGTGAAATAATTTTCATTATAATATTATCCCCAAGAGTTTCGGACTCCACTAAACTGTAGGGCCTCATGTCTATCTACCTACAGAGATTACAGATTACATTTGGGTTGTTCAGGCGTTTGACCTCTCCTCACCTCGACCTATAAAGATCTTTTGTGATTACCCCATATCTATGTGTTCCCATCCAATCCTAGGCTTCTAAAGAATCTTAGAATTTTCCTGGGGGCTAACTTTGACACTTCTGCAGGTGTTAAAATCACCTGTTCCAAGTGTTGTAGCCTTTGCCGGACTAATACTTCGCATGTGCAAAGTGTGTGTTCCGACGTTTCGGTTGTCTTAGTACAGAATCGACAACTTTCATCCTCAGCCTTGCCCATTTTTTTAAGATGGTATTTTAATGGGCAGTGACCCGTGAAAAGACCTGTTAGCAGTCTTAATTCCGTTTTGCTGAGTTCCAGCAGCTCTTTAGCTCTCTTTTGCGAATAAGTAATGAACTTTTTCGCTTGTTTTTGTCCTGGAGTTGAGTTCCAGTAGGAGGACTTTTCTTCATCCTCCCATGTTCTTACCTCCTCCGTCGTGTTACTTCTTGCTATCCCGCAAAACGGTTCTGGTCCGATGAATGTCGATTTGGCAACCTGTCTTGCAAGGTCATCCGCAATCTCATTCCCTTCTATTCCTTCATGCCCTGGCACCCACATCAAGTTGACCTTGTTGTTTCTTGCCAGTTGCTTTATTGTTTGTAGATATTCCCAGGCAATCTGTGACTCAAAGGTGAATGAACTCAGACCTTTGAGTACTGCCTGGCTGTCTGAAACTATATAGATTCTTGATCCCCGTGTGCCTTTATTTATGCACTGTCGAGCACAAAGATCTATGGCATATATTTCTGCCTGAAAGATGGTGGGAGTGTGACCCAAGGCTATTGTCAGCCTGCAGTTTGGCCCGTATACACCGGCGCCTACGCCCTCATCCGTCCTGGATCCATCCGTGTACCAGATGAGTGCGTATTGCACCTGTAATTCCAAGACACGCTAACCGTTGCAGTTTATGCAACCTGTTTTGTGCTCTTTTTTCTTTTGTTTTTGTCCACCATACCATCGATGCGTAGGTGACAATAGGTCTAATCACCGTTAAATATGACCAGTAGATTATTTTCGGTTTTAGTCCCCAGGTTTTACCGAAGAGCCTATGGCATGTCCAAAATGCCATCGTTGCTCTTCCGATTACCCTTGTTAGGTGTGCGTTCCAAGTGAGTTTTTGATCTAGGATTACTCCTAGTAATTTGACTTCACTGGAGAAGTTAATTAGTGTGCCATTCAACGTTGGAGGCTTTAGTGTAAGCTTCTTTCTTTTGGTGAATGGTACTATGACTGTTTTACATGGGTTGACATTTAGGCCCTCCTCCATGCACCAATTTTTGATAATGTTGAGAGCAATTTGCAATAGGCCTGACATCATCCTATCGTTTTTGCCTCTTATTATTATCACTAAGTCATCTTAACAGGAAACCTCTGGATTTTCAGGAAGTTACCTCGATGACTAAAGAACCGTTTAAGAAGATATTTAAGAAGACAATAATTAAAACAATCACTATTTAATTAATTATATTAATAAATTTGCAATATACTAAAATATAGAAAGTATATATCCCAAAATATGTAGACCATAATAACACTTCCATTTTTACTTAACAACACTACCTTATATCTAATTAGTTTTCCATTAAAGTGATAAAGTTCACTTAGCCGAAGTAAAATTATGTTAAAAAGTGCTAATGAATGTAAATATCTTGAAGGATATTTGTTTCCACTCAAGAATAATTAAAATTTAAATTCACAATTCCAGAAACCTGTGGGAGTTTTTATCATTTCAATCTTTTATAGTAATTATTCAACTTAGCATGGATATGTTTGTATCACATGAGTAAACGGAAAATACTTCAAGAATAATAGCATACGGTTTAATTATGTTGCCCTTTAATTTGCCTTTTTGGAAATTTTTCACCTCGTATACCTCTTTGAAACATTTAGAAAAACTACAAAATAAAAAAATTCTGGGAAAATACCAGGACTAAAAAATACGAAGAGATAAAAGGAAAATTGAGGAAATGTCGCAAATAATCATCTTTTTTTAAAACGAAAAATGTTCTTTATGGTATTGCTTATTTTCTAGACTTTAAAGACTTAATTGCTTAAGGGCTAACTTATTACACAGTTATCAAGCTGTAAATACAGTGGTGTTTTGATGTGACAGCTTTCATTGGTTTTCTTGATCTTATTACTAAGTCGAAAGGACCCCGCACACTCACCCCTGCAAAATGGCTTTAGGTCAAATTGCTTCAAATTCTAGAAGTGGAGTGGAAGTAAAGTAATCGTAAAAAAAAAATTCAAACATTTTTTTGTTGAAATAACTTTAGCATATCATGAAACGTCGAGATTTTAAATTTGAGCGAAAATTTCTGTCTGTCTGTAACTTTTCTTGTACGCACGATATCTCTGGAAGCGTTTAAGATATTGACTTGAAATTTTATACACGTATGTACCATAATGAGATCTGGAACTGAATTGTTTTTTGAACTAATCCGATGAAGGGTTGGAGGGAAATAGGGGTAAATAGAAAAAAATAAGTATAGCACGCTGGTAAGAGTACAAAAACTTGGGATTTGGTGTATATACCAGAAGGAAGATTTTTAAATAATATAAAGGTATTATCGAGATTTTCATCGATACCTTCTACTACATTTTCATTGTATAAAATGTATATCTCGTATTTGGACCTGTACCTGAATCTAGAGTAAACTCTTATTCTCAAAAATCTCCTTTCATTCATTAATTCGTCGATCTGGAATTCTTCATTTTCTTCTCGTTGCAACTTTTCTTGAACATACGATGGTGCCAAAGATATTTGATATATACCGAATGTGAGATTTCTTAAATAATCCAAGAAGAGTCGGGGAAAAGCAATATTATTATATTCTAGTCTAGACCATTGACCTCGTCTTCTTTGAAGGTTGTCGATTTCGACTCTCGCTTGGACAACGTTCGGTTCACGGGATTTATCCAACATTCTCCTCGCCATGTGCACACCGGCACCTGTCATCTGGATTGGGGGATGAAACCTGTTTAATAATACTGCCGCTATAAGGTAAAAATATTTGAGATTCTTGACATGTGGCATTTCAATAACATTATCAAAAAACTTGAACACGCTCTTTACATGACCGTTCCTGGATTCGATTACCCACCATGTTTTCGTGATCAAACGAGTCTCATTTGCTTCTTCAGTAGTGAACTGAATTCATCCTCGGAGGACTACGTGCGGCATTCTATAAGAAGTGTCCAATGTCTCGAGGTAATCTCTTACATCGCGATAATCGCGATAGACTATAAGAATATCTCCTTCCTGAAACTATGCTCGAATACTATTCATATCGTTCTCGAATTCATTGATCAACATTTGAGCATCATTATTCCTGCTGTCATAAAAGTAAGATCCGTGAACAGCAAGAATATATCCATCCGGAGCAACTATTCGCGCTGACTTTACCAAGCGACGACCTTTATGCAGGGAGAAAGATTGTCGTAACGTGCGAAAGTTTGAACTCTTGTTAATATAAGAATATGTACCATCCACGCAAGCATTCGCTTTTGGAATATTTGGCTATCTTCAATAGTTATAGCCTGACGTCCTAAATTTTCAGTCGCAAATCTCTGCAACAACGACTTTCGTACGTTGGCGTTTGTCAAGGTGACCTCCTGCCGGGACGAATAGCGGAATATAACCTTGAGGAATTAATCTGATATTCCTTGGCGCATTTTACATAGAAATGTTAGAAGATCTTTCTTATAAACATGTCTCATTTTATCATTTTCTGGGACTGGATCACAATAAGTTAACAATAGATTGAACTGATCCTTTGTCAGAGATGTTAAGCAGTTATATCCATCCGAGAAATCAGGGATTTTAGTGGATACTTGACGGGGACCGTGCAGAAAGGATTGCAATTCCGTGTCTTTAATGACATAAGGTCTATTTACAAATCTCAAACCTGGTAGTAAAGCAATAGTTACACAGGCTTCATCATCTAAATGCTGCTGACAAGATCTCACTCCCTTGGGAATGTAGATATCCCGATCGACAAAGATTTTCACTCCGCAGGTCAGCAATAGCACCACAAATAAAGCATGTATGGCTAGACGTTTGTGTCAGTACATTCAAACGCATACAGGCCGGATCCAATTCAATAGCTCTGATCTCTTCGGTTATTGATCGATTACAATGCACAATCTCACTAAATCAACCATCTCGAGAGTAGGCAAATCTATTACATTCCGTCAAGGCGATTTCTCTTTTATTTATGTTGGCGTCGCCGTCGAGCCGACTTAACTGTCGTTGAGGTAAAGCAAGATTGCAAACCAAACAAGGACGCATATTCTGATATCCCATATGTCCGCCAGTTGACTGTCAAAAAAATATTTTAATGCCTAAAACAGTCAACTATAATTAATCCGTCAATAATGACAGATGGTAAAGAAAATCAAAATATGATAAAAAATAGAATATCTAAGTGCTGGATAAAGGGACTAATTTTTAAATTGTTCAATTAGTGAATTGAGCTTTTAGTCATGTGTTACAACATAAAAGAATATCACTTAACTACAGAGTAACAATTTTCTTTATATCGTAAAAAGGCAAAATAATTAAGAAATATGTTTTCAGCAGTGTTACTGAAAAGTATAAAACATAAATATCTTTTCTATTGAATACAATTATGGATACAGTACACCGACCCCCGCAGATACATCTCAACAATCCACGAATAATTGAAGGTTAATAAACACGCACTCACCCACATACACAAACGCACACACACAAAATGGTTCTTATAATAGTCTTATATATAGTTTTCAACATATGTCTGATTGATACTGCCGAAAACGCCATGTTCAACAATCTCAAGGCTCTGGAGCTAAAAGTAAGGCATTTGGAGCGCCGCGCCGTGTCCCAGGAGACTTTTGATCAAGATCTCGAAATATACAACAGAATTTGAAGCAATTTGACCGAAAGCCAATTTACAGGGGTGAGTGTGCGGGGTCCTTTCAACATACTTATTTTTCTTTCGCCTTGGACTCAATACGCTTTCGTAATAAAATACGAATAGAAGAAATGATAACTTTTTTAAAGGTACGTAAAACGAAATTAATTTAGAAATAAAAGATGTTATTTATTCAGTGCGTCAGTCCAGTATGTATGTAGCTAGTCAGAGACTGCTCTATAAATATACAGTATGATACAAATTGGCATATGCTGCAATCTCGGTTAATAGTGGCAATAGAAAGACGGTAAAATAAAGAAAGAACTGTACCTTTTGACCATACCTTTCGACCTTTCCGATTTCGAGATAATTCCCGTAAACACTTTAGAAACATTATTCAAATCTTTCTAGTTTTACGACTGATGACAATTTATTAAGTAATTCTCAATTGTCGTAATTCATTTTTGAGTTGAGTGTCATTCTTATGTGCGACATATTGGATTTTTTTGTGTTTCATCAGAAAGAGTCAGTTACTATCTGTAAAATTTTAGAAATTTTACCTCTTCCTAAGTACATTAGGGCTATATTTATTTTTCTAAATGATAATTATTTGCTTTTCACAAAAAGGTACATTTTTCTTTAATTATCTCGAAAACGAAGCTAACTAAGTTAAGTATAAAGACACTTTGTCTTTTTTTTGCATATGAAGTGGTTTTGCAAACTAGGCATGTATGTAAGCGACTGTTCACAATTCGAAAAATGACAAAATGCAATTATACAATTTCTAAAGAAATCGAAATAATTCAGCAATCCACACGCGTTAAAAAAAATTAATATCTGAAAAACGAGGAGAAACATTTTCAGTGATTGTTATGACTTAATACTTAACTTTTCATTAAAGATATTAGTCTATATTCTTTACATATTTCAGTCCTAACCTAGCATTACTTAAATATGATTTCTAAAACTACGAGATGTCCTTGATCATGTTTTTATTGATCTCTCAATATATAATAATTGTAATATTATATTCTGTGATTTACTGGCAATATTGTGAATATTTCTAAGTTCCGGGAATAATTTGATATAATGAAGAGAAACTGACGATACCGTGGTGAATGCTTTACAGAAAGTGCTGACAAGTGAAACAAGAAAATACGTGGAAAATCAGATGTATTGGACAATTATTGTAAGGACATCAATATTTCGGCATGCTATGCATGACGAAATGTTCTACACCTACCTGTCAAAATACGACAAAATATTTTACTTTTCTCAAAAATACACACCTATACTTTTATTCATTTCGTTTTATGCGCCATGAGGATGAAGAATTCTTGTTTACCTGAGGTTGATACAATGCGAACCATAACAAATTCGTAAGTTTCCTTGGCTTTTAAGAATGAATATAATAAGGCAAGCAGTGCAGAAAACCTTAAACGGGGATTAGGATTAAATAAATTATTTAATAAAGTTAACTAACTTTAAGGCTGTAATTAACCAGTCTTGACCAATGTGAAATGAAATTGAAATTAAAGCTACACAATAAAATCAACAAATATGTTTTTTAATTTCACATTGCAGACGAAATGTGGAACAAAGTCACGCATCCTACTGAGAAGTTAATATAATATGATAAAATACAATAATTAACTTAATCAATGAAATAATCCTTTGATTGCATCTCAAAGAATTATAATTGATACTTTAGATATGGGTAGGTTACAGAAAAAATATGGCGGTGTACCAACAAAGAATTCATTAAAAAATGTTGCAAATTTTTCTTACCCCTTCTCATTAAAATAATTCAATGTCAATCTTTTACTTCCACATCCACATAGTGGAGTGGAAATAAAGTAATCGTAAAAAAAATTTGAAAATATTTTTTGTTGAAATAAGTTTAGAATATCATGAAACGTCGAGATTTTAAATTTGAGCGAACAAAAATTTCTGTCCGTCTGTCGGCCTGTAACTTTTCTTGTACGCACGATATCTCTGGAAGGGTTTAAGATATTGACTTGAAATTTTATACACGTATGTACCATAATGAGATCTAAAACTGGGTTGTTTTTTTAACTAATCCGATAAAGGTTTGGCGGTAAATAGGGGTAAACAGAAGAAAATAAGTAAAGCACGCTGGTAAGAGTACAAAAACTTGGGATTTCGTGTATATACCAGAAGGCCTCAGATCTTTTAATAATATTTCCAACCCCCCCTCACCACCCCTACTCCATTATAAAAGGGGTTGATAAAACAAAATTGAGATATAATAAAAGAATCTTTGTTAATAGATTTTTGTATGACTCAATTTTCTGTAAAAAATTCAAAGTCATTAGGAAACTCATAAAGTTAAAAATGTTAAACAACTTTTACATGTAGTCTTATGGAAAATATGTCAACCCAGCATGCAAACGGTACATTTTGACACAAATAACTAAATAAAACACACTGCCACATAGTGGTAGAAAACATAGTCGTTTTATTTAGTTATTTGTGCAAAATGATTAACTACCACAGAGTAACGGCCCCTTCAATCAACTTTTTGGTATATTTTAATTTATAGCAAATAACAAAATAATGTCAGCGGTTCCGAAAACTATCTATGTAAAGCATTGATGTCTTAAGCATATTTTAAATCCGTTTCCAGTTTAATTAGAAGACTTTTAATAAATAAAACAATTATTTAATAATTTAATTTTAATTTGTAAATTATACAGATATTTGCATAAATTATTTTTTTTGTAAATACGTTTGGACAAAACGTCCAAAAGTTAGTTCTTTAAGTAAAATAATTAAATCTACTTAAATAATTAATTAATAATAAAAAATGATTTATTTACGCCTTTATGACAATAATTATTCGCATCATCGAATTTATTACGGAAAAGTTGAAGGGTTGGAGGTTAAATAGAGGTAAATAGGGGAAAATAAATAAAGCAAACTGGTAAGAGTACAGATGCTTAGAATTTGGTGTATATACTAGAATCCAAGGCCTCTAATTTTAGTATAATATTTTTCAACTCTGCCACGATCCCTACTCTTTTATTAAATAAAATTGAGATATTGACTTGAAATTTGGTACACGCATATATTGTAACGACAACTGGAACTTGATTATATTTTGAGATGATTCCGTTGAAGGGCTGGGGTTAAATAGGGGTGAATATGGGGAAATATGTAAAACAAGCTGGTAAGAGTACAGAAACTTGGAATTTGATGTATATACTAGAATCCAAGGACTCAGGTATTTTTATAACATTTTCAACCTCTTCATTACCCCCACATCATTATTAAAGTAGTTTATAAAATATAGTTGACATATTTACTTGAAATTTGGAAAAGGTATGTCTTATAACTGGAACTAGATTATATATTGAGATAGTTCCGTTAAAGGGGCGTATTGGGGGCAATAGGTGGAGGAAGTTAATAAGAGTCTAGAAACTTAATTTTTGGCGTATATGCTAGAAACCAACATCAAATTTTTTATATCATCTGCCTCAAGTATCATTAAAATTTTATGAAGAATTATTTCCACACTATAGTGCAAGTATAGTCAAAATATTTTCCTTTAAAGAGACTTGGATAGAAAACCTGGATGTGGAAGTAGTGGTTCCTTAGGCAGCGGTTTTTTTGTTAATGAACTTAATAACCAGTAAAACATATATTTGAGCCATCAATATCTGTTTCGTCAATTTTGAGAAGAGCAGATTTCCTTTATTTTTCAATTTTTGTATAACTTGAATGAAAATGAAGTCTGCACTTGGTGGAAATTAGTCTTATAATAGTATGCCTATGCCATGCATATCCGGCTACTACTACGACAATAGGTTTCACGCGAATACTTGGACTGAGGATTTATTCTGGAATAACTATACATTTGAAGTCTAATTTCATTTAATACAACGTATAGTTGTCTCCATATATTTACTGCACATAAAAAATCTCAAAGCATGCTATTTATTCGCAGAAAATGGTAAGTCAAAAATATAATCTATTACTTAATACACAGAATAACATTGTTCATTCTGACATAATTAAAATAAATTCACGGAAACGCACCTGTTTCAATTATAATTTCAAATTATTTTGATATGTTGCCCGACTCGTTCCCACCGAAAATATTCTAGAATGTAACGGTTTACAACAGGTATGTAAATCCTATCAGCAACAGGGTCGAACTTAATATTGTCAGTGTATCGTGGAATATCCAATTTGGTAGAGGGTTCACGCCTTCGAAAGCCGTTAAAATCACCAGATAACCCATTCCATCAAGGTAAATAATTTTTGAGCTCATATATCCAAATAGGGTTCTAATAGGCAACAGAAACTGTTTGTTGGACTTTTGTTGGCGGTTGCACAACCTCTCCACAAGAAGAGAAAATGGCGAAATGCTATTTCAAGAATACGTGTTTTTAAACGTATGCCTTTATCTAGAAAATAACTACGTGTGATATTGATGTGATTTTACATGTATATACTATTGACACCAGCGCATCTACCTGCACTGAGAGAATTTCTAAATCACTTACGGTTTGTTCTAAATAAATCCTAAATCACAGGAACGAAATTTGTGTGTTTGAAATTTCGACGTGCGGGCAACTATATTAAATGTTCAATTTTTTTTTATATATTATATGCGAATAAAATGTGGTATAAAGAGCAACAAAATTTTTACAAAAAAAATTAGCTCAATATCTTATACAGTTCTTGAGTTATAGACTTTTTAAAATAAACCATAATTTAGGTTGGTGATACTTCTATTTCCATGCGGCTGTTTTCTGGCGTACTGCTATCTGACTAATTGTACTGCATGAAGATGGTGAGTCAATACATTTTTGAAATTGTGTTATTATTTACATTTTTACAATTTTACAAAAATATTAGTATGTAAAATGAGACTCATTTAGTAGAGGTTTTATTAGATGTATAGATTATGAAGGTGTTGTATATTATGTATATTATGTATATTATTTATTAAGTATATCATTAGTAGGCTGTGGTACCAATGATACGTCATATCATTTTACAAACCTAAGCATTGACAATAAACATTGAAAAAGTTTTCTAACGAGAGCTATACGTTTAAAAAAACCGCTGCCTAAGGAATCACTACTTCCACATCCAGATTCTTCATCCAAGTCACTTTAAAGGAAACATCTTGACTATATTTGCACTCTAGTATGTGGAAATTATTGTTCATAGAATTTTAATATTTGGGGCAGATGTCATAGAAAAGTTTGAGGAGTTGGTTTCTATCATATACGTTAAAAATGAAGTTTCTAGTTTACATACTTATTTTCCACTTTTCACAACATACCACCTTCCACCCCTTCAATGCAGTCATCTCAATCAGATGTCACTACAATACATACGTGTACTAACTTTTAAGTGAATATCTCATTTTTATGTTATCAATCCCATTAATAATGAAGCGGAGGTGGTGGAGTTTGAAAAATATTAGAAAAAAATCTGAGGCCTTGGTTTCTAGTATATACACCTAATCCCAAATTTCTGTACTCTTACCAGCTTGATTTACTTATATTCCCCTAGTCCTCCTGTTAACCCCAACCCTTCTACGGAATCATCCCAAAATATAATCTAGTTCCAAATGTCGTTATAATACATATGTCTACCAAATTACAAGTGAATATCTCAATTTTATTTTATCAAACCCTCTAATAATGTGGTAAGGGTAGTGGAAATCTGAGGCCTTAGCTTCTAGGACATACATCGAATTTCAAGTTGCAGTACTCTTACCAACTTGCTTTACTTATTTTTCCCTATTTACCTCTACTTACCCCCACTCCTTCAACGCAATCATGTTAAAATATAATCTAGTTTTAGATATAGTTATAATAGATAAATGTACCAAATTTCAAGTGAAAATTTAAATTTAATTTTATCAACTTTTTTAATAAGGGAGTGGGGTGGTGGGGGGATGGAAAATAATAATAAAAAAACCTGAGACCTTCGCTTCTAGTATATACACCAAATTCCAAATTTCTGTACTTTTACCACCTTGCTTTACTTATTTTCCCTTATATACCCCTATTTAACCCCCAACCCTTCAACGGAATCATCTCAAAACATAATCTAGTTCCAGATGTCGCTATAATATATAACGTACTAAATTTTATGTGTATATCTCAATTTCATTTTATCAACCCCTTGAATAATGGAGTAGGGGTGGTGGGGGGCTGAAATATATTATTAAAAAATCTGAGGCCTTGGCTTCTAGTACATACACCGAATTTCAAGTTTCTGTACTCATACCAGCTTTACTTATTTCCCCATATCTACCCCTAAATAACCCCCAACCCATCAACGGAATCTAGTTCCAGATGGCGTTATAATTCATACGTGTACCAAATTTCAAATGAATATCTCAATTTTATATTATCAACCCTTTTAATAATGAAGTAGGGGTGGTGGGGGTTGAAAAATATTTTAAATAATCTGAGACCTTGGATTCTAGTACATACACCGAATTTCAAGTTTCTGTAGTCTTACCAGCTTGCTTTACTGTATTTTCCCCTATTTACCCCTATTTAACCCCCAACCCTTCAACGGAATCATCTCAAAATATAATCTAGTTCCAGATGTCGTTATAATACATACATGTAACAAATTTCAAATGAATATCTCAATTTCATTTTATCAACCCTTTTCATATTGGAGTAGGGGTGGTGAGGGTTGAAAAATATTTAAAAAAATCTGACGCTTTGGCTTCTAGTGCATACACCGAATTTCAAGTTTCTGTACTCTTACCAACTTGTTTTACTTATATTCCCCTATTTACCCCAAATTAACCCCCAACCCTTCAACGGAATCATCTCAAAATATAATATAATTCCAGACGTCGTTATAATACATACGTGTACGAAATTTCAAATGAATATCTCAACTTTATTTTATCAACCCCATTAATGGTGTAGGGGTGTTGGGAGGTTTGAAAAATATTACAAAAAAATATTAGGTCTTAACTTCTAGTACATACACCAAGTTTCTGTACTCTTATAAGCTTGCTTTACTTATTTTTCCCTATTTGCCCCTATTTAACCCCCAACCCTTCACCGGATACCCTCAAAAAACAATCCAGTTCCAGATCTCCTTATAATATATACGTGTACAAAATTTCAAGTCAATATCTTAAACCGTTCCGGAGAAAACGTGCGGACAAAAAAAAAAGTTACAGACAGACAGACAGACCGACAGAGAGACAGACAGACAGACATTTTTTTTCGCTCAAATTTAAAATCTCGACGTTTCATGACATTCTAAACCTATTTCACGAATAAAAATTTTTGAAAATTTTTTTGCGATTACTATACTTCCAATCCACTATGTGGATGTGGAAGTAATACGAAATCTTGAAATAATATTCAGCCATATTTTTTCTTGTGGAGAAGTTTTGCAGCCGCCAACAAAAGTCCAACGAGCCATTTCTGAATTCCCTTAGGATCCTCTTTCTGAACTCGTTCCCAAAAATTGTTTACCTTGTTGGAAAGGATCATTTCAATTTTTAAAGCTTTGAACCCCTTACTAATTCGTCGATACTCCACAAATATATAAGAAATTATTCCTATCTTGACAAAAGCAAAACACCATTTTTTTTTTAATTTATCGCTGTACGTAATAAATAAGTTTTTCTGCTATAATAACAGCACACGTAGTTGCACAATATCGCAAAAAATGTTAATTACGGCTCTGTGTGAGCTAACAAGCTAGTTATTTAAGGTCGGTTTTTATGCCTTTTTTATTTGCATTAAATATTTGTGGACAATTTTGCAATGAAGAGCATTTATTAGAATGCAAAAGTTTTATTTTACAGTTTACGTTCTTTGAAGTAAATATACAAAGACAAATATTTTACAATATTTCATGTCAATAGCAACTACAGTATGTTAATAATAACGGTTTTTCGTGGAGTTATGATATTTCAGGCGATAATAGTGGTAATATTAGTAGATTAAACGTGCCCAAATACTTATTACTGTATGGTATGCTAATGCTGCAATACCAAAAATAGCTTTAAGTATTACATTTATATTGAACTAAGTGGTTAGGTGCTTTCTTCTTATCGGCTTTGTTTCCTTATTGGAAACACTTGTAATATATCCTTCAAATTAAACAACAAACATTATACGTTAAATGGTTAAATAAAATATTTGCAATTTAGTATTTAACTGTAATATATTTTATTTCCGCACAGATTACATTGAGAAAAACATTCTCTAGGTATTTTATAGACACCTTTCGTACAATCTATCTCATATTTAATGTGACAAAAAACAAATTATTTATTCATTACATAGTGTTGATCTAATTTTTACTAATAATATTAATAAAGTTAAACAATTACATCATTCTGAAATAATAATAATAATTTTTATCTAATAGACAACACCGAGAAACCTGCCCTTACGACACAGAGTAAAATTAATAAGTTGTCATTTTCAACATTCTAGCCCACGCTCAATATTTGATCAAATTGGATGAAATTAGGCGTAAAATGTTCGAGAAAGCTGGCACTTTATGTAGTAACTGTTGGTATTACAATTAAGGTTATGGCAATTGACAGCTGCCAAAACCCCGCGAAAATTTAAAAAATGGCTAATATCTTGTGCTTAGTCCACTTTAGACCATGACATTAGTAATCTGCAACCATAAAACCTTGTAGGATTCATTGATATAAATATTTTTTATTAGAATTAAATCCATTGGAACCACTAAAAGTACATGACCAATATCTTGAACTTGGGCCACTTTAGACCAAACTCACCACACTTGGACCACTTTTGGTTAAAATAAATATTGAATTTGTAATCACCGAGCCAAAAAACATTCATTTAAGTCACAAAAATCCGTTAAACGAAAACTTAGACTAAATGAATTTTTAAAAATTCGAAATTTTATAAATTTTCGCGCGGTTTTGGCAGATGCCAATTGGCTAATATAATACATTAATTGTGAAATCAGCAGTTACCTCAAAAAGTACAAGCTTTCTCAAACATTTTGCACCTAATTTCCTTCAATTTGATCACAAAGTGAGTGTGGGCTAGAATCGTGAAAATGACAACTCAAGTGTGAAGACTTCTCTTTGGGTCTTGAACATGCCACAATATCTCTAGCTCTATTTAATGAACACCTGATTGCGTCGCAAACTACATCATAAACAAAACATTCGTTTCCTCTGAAAGTTAGAAATTACTAAAAATTAAAAATGAAACTATAAAATCAGACTCATCCATGTCTTATCCAATAAAATACTCCACAACTAAACTGTCTATAAGTTCTTTCATTCATATTTGAAATCTCCAGGGCAGTATACAACTGTTCGAAATAATATCACAATTGTCAAAATACCAAATAATATTCTTGTCCATATACGATTTTATTTCAGTTAAATTAATTTGCTTTATTTATTAATGCACAAATCTTCTCAAAATCAAATAAACTGACTTATTGTCAAATTGTTGTGAATTGATGCTTGTACTGTGTATGTATTGAGTAAAAATGATTTGTACACTTTTGCATTAAATCATCTTGTTTCATTTTCACATATTCATGTTAATGTACCTACAACTAAACACATTTTAAAATATCATATTGTATAATCATTCAAAACAACTTTCATTAACTAATCAATTTAAATCAATTGGCAAAATATTACCAAATCTGCTCATTTAACAGAGTGCGATATGTTACCTTCAATATATTCAGCTCGTAGGATACGTTGCTACCACTGGCGTATCCTAAGGTACAGTTCGCGGACCACTGTTGTTCATCATATTTATCAATGAGATAACGGCTGAGGTACACAAGTATATATGTATGCTGATGATTTGAAACAATTTCCTAGAATTCATACAATTGATGATTGCAGAAAACAGAATTATTAATTGGTGTACCGAATAAGACCATTCCACTGAATCCACAGAAATGCAATGATCGGCTCAGTGAAACAGTGCTGAGATGTTTGGCTTGCAACCACGAAGTCCCAGGTTCGAATCCTGGCCAAAGTGTAGATATTTAGTGGCGTTCTAAATGTGTTACAGAGAGGGTATAGTAGTGGACTAGACCGCTGTTGGATAGCAAAACATGTTTAGCCGCTGTTATCTCTTCTGAGATTGAAAAAATGTCTCAGTTTTGTTAAAAGCTTTATTACTGTAGAAATTTCGCTATTGCACTGTTTCTTCTAAAATAAGAAATGACACAAATTGAAACAGAATGTATTTATTTGAGCAATATTAACAACAACATTTCTTTATATAAATTAATTAATTAGAAACTTCATCGTTCACATTGTTAAAGCTCCTCAAAAATTGGGGTCATCATATTTAATATATTTGTTCACATTGAGAACTCTGGACACTAAAAATATAATTTTCTTATGTCACTTATCACTAAAATCTATTTTTTTCGAAAATATGTAGTAGCCGTAGTAGTACTCGAGAGAATCAGACGTGTTTTTGGTTAATACCTGTGTTTAGTAAATTACTTTGTTAATATGCATAAATGTATACAAGTTTTTATTTAATGGTAAAGAGTATAAGACCTCTGGTGATTACAAAAAGTGCATAACAGTTTTTACAATCAACTTATCAGAGAACAACAGTGATAAAGTTTCATTTTTGTGAGCGTTTTTTATTTTTTAATACGGTATATGGACTTTACTTCTACAATTATATCTCTACCACCTCAACTCAGCAATAACTAATAGCTCAATAATTATAATATAAACTGCCATGAATATATGATGGTTTCGAAAGGAAATTGTACAAAGTGCGATGCAATTATTAGAGAATCTGATAGTCATATAAAATGCTCTGGACAATGTGGTTTTTATTTTCATGCTAAATGTATTAATGTATCAAGTAGAGATCTGCAAATTTTTGAGAATATCAATGGAGCTAAATGGTTCTGTGAGCACTGCATAAAATACTTAGATACCATTCTAAACATAAACAATCAACTTGAAAACCTTAAAAATCATGTAGATAAAGAACTAAATAACTTTAAAAATATTCTAAATATGCATAGTGGTATAAAAGACGATAGCAAACTAAATGAATCTAAAAGCTATGCGAATGTTGCGGCAAATGAAGTGGTAATTATTAAACCCAAAAATAAACAGGATTCCAAAAAAACAAAAGAAGTTATACAAAAAAATTTAAAACCTGCCACACTGGAAGTAGGAATAACTCAGTTGAGGGATATCAAAGAAGGAGGAGTAGTAATAAAATGTAAGAGTAAAGAGGAACAAGAAAAAATAAAAAAAGCTGCTGAAAAGAAATTGCCTAAAACATATCAAGTTAATGCACCTGAATTAAAAAATCCCTGTATCAAAGTGGTGGACATTGAAGACCATTTAAGTGTTGATGACGTAGTAAATAATATTAAAAGACAAAACGCATGTACCCTTCACAGTGAGTCTGAACTCAAAGTTAAAGTTTTTAAAAAAATGAAAACCAAATATATGGCCATAATTGAATGTGACCCAGTAACATACAGGAAGATATTAGAAGAAAAGTACCTATATATTGATTGGGCCAGATGCAGAGTTTTCGACTACGTAAATGTGTTCAGATGTTTTAAGTGTGGTGGTTTCAACCATAGCATGGAGAATTGTGAATGTGAAATTATATGTTTAAAATGTGCTTCTAACCACGATACTAAAGATTGTACGAGTGATTATGTCAAATGTGCAAATTGTATTGAGGCGAAAAACAAGTTACAGGTAGATATAGATATTAATCATTCCATATATGATATCACATGTCCAGTATATTTAAAACGCATTGAAAGCCAAAGAAAAAAAATTAAATATTTACCAAATGAGTCTAGCTCCTCTACTTCTTTTTTACAATCTCAAAAGTAAATTCGAATAATGTTTTGAAAATTTGTCACATAAATGTACAAGGATTACATAATAAACTTGATGAGATTGAATTTCTACTGGCTCAATGTGATTTGGATGTTTTATGTATATCAGAACATTGGTTTTTAAATTCAGATGTAGAGAACATTTACTTGCCTGGTTATAAACTCATTTCGCACTGCTCTAGAAACGAACACATACACGGTGGCTCATTAATCTTAACCAAAGATAAAATGTTAGTTACAGATATAATTTCTATAAGTAATCAATCGGTGCAATGTATCATTGAAGTAAGTGGAGCCAATCTAGTTTTAAATGATATAAATATAGCAATTATTGTGATATATAGACCACCTAGTGGTGATTTTAATATTTTTATAAGTAAACTAACAGAAATTCTAAAATTAGTTGAAAAAAAATTTAGTAACATTATATTGTGTGGTGATCTTAATATAGATTATAGCAAGACAACGCTATATAAAAATATCTTATGTGATGTCCTTAATTCTTTTCAACTAAATATAACCACAAACCAACATACACGCATATTTACAAACGTGAATGGTGATACAACCTCTAGTGCAATTGATTACATGATTACTAACTTACCCCTCGGTGAGTACAAATGTGAAATTATAAATCTTCATATAGCTGATCACTTTGCACACATATTGTCGCTTAGTTTACCGACAGCTTCTACAATAAATAGTCCTGTCAAAGAACACAATTTTGTCACCAGAAACTTAAGTCAATTAAATATTAACCAGCTGATTCATTATCTTAAAAAGATTAATTGGACAATGTTTTACGAACTTATTAATAAAAATGATATAAACAGTGCATGCCATGAGTTCATTGAAAACATTAAGTGGTATCTAGAAGCATGTTGTCCTTTTGTTACTTATAAGCTAAATTCTGCTGTTCGAAATAACTCGTGGTATAGTGAGGAGCTGAGAGAAATGAGTAATAACCTCAAAAAATTACATTGGAATGCTCTACATAGTAACCAACCAGAGATAAAAGACATATACCGCCAACATAAAAAAGAGTATAAAAAACAAATTGCAATCGCCAAGCAAAAATATTTCAACAACCGGATTGACAAAGCAAACAACAAAATTAAAGAAACATGGTTGATAGTGAATGAGAAACTAGGCAGAATAAAAAAAAGACAAGAAACAATCACATTAAGGGATAAAGATCAGATAATTACCGATAAGAACATAATTGCGGAAACATTTGCAATATTTTTTGCTACAAGTTGCAGCACAGCATTATCAAGGCATTTTGGCCAGAACCTATCATTACCATGCACAGTTTCAGATTATGTAAATAATACTATGTCAATTAACCCTATTTCCGAAAATGATGTGTATAAGTTAGTCGCTAACCTAAAAAATAAAAATACTACAGGTAATGACGGAATAAATGCTAAAATTATAAAAATAATTTTCCCTTATATATCTACCGCACTAACTAGCCTGATAAACGGCTCTATTCAATCAGGTATTTTTCCTGACATAATGAAAACGGCTTTAGTTATTCCTCTTTATAAAAAGGGTGATGTCCAAATACCTGACAACTATAGACAAATTTCATTATTGACAGAATTCTCTAAAATTTTAGAAAGAATAGTCTATAACTTAATCATTTCTTTTATAGAAGATTATAATTTATTAACAGAATCTCAACACGGTTTCAGATCTAACAAATCTGTGGAAACAGCCTCATGCATCTATTAAATTATGTGTACTCGGAACTTGATCAAGGTAAATATGTTATATCTTTGTTGTTCGATCTTACGAAAGCCTTCGATAGTGTCAATCCAGATTTTCTATTAAAAAAAATGTACAACCTTGGAATAAGAGGTATGATGTTAAATTGGATTAGTTCTTACTTGACTAATAGAAATCTGATTGTAAAAATTGGTCAGCAAACATCCAATCAAGCTGATGTTCTTTTAGGAGTTCCTTAGGGGTCAGTGTTGGGACCATTACTTTTTATGCTTTTTATTAATGATCTACCTGAGCATATCAGTATCGGAAAAGTTACAATGTTTGCAGATGATGTCTCAATCACTGTTTCAGCGGACACTCCAGAGGAACTCCAAACACTAGCTGAACAGGTATGTGATGAATATAGTATATATTGTCAAAGAAATAAGGTTATATTAAATGAATGCAAAACAGTGTGTCTAAACTTCCATTTAAGAAAAGTACTGCCTGTAAATTTTAATATACTTGCCCTTCCGCTTTCTGTAAATACTAAACTTCTTGGAACATTAATTGACTCTGATCTATCATTCCAGTCGCATATAAACCATGTTTGCAATCAGTTAAGCAAAGCTTACTTTGCTATATATCAGATTAAACCATATTTAAATTTGCAAGGCATTCTAAATGTCTACTATGCACTAGCTTATAGCCACATATCGTATAACATTGCCACATGGGGTTCTGCAACGGAAAGTGAAAGGGTTTTTATCGCTCAAAAAAGGATCATTAGATTAATCTTTAATTTAGATTGGCTAGAAACTTGTAAATACACTTTTAAAAATAATAAAATTCTAACAGTACCCTGTATATTTATTTTAAAATGTATCACCTTCACGAAAAGAAATATTGACACTTTCATTAAAGTTAATGAGGAACATGAGCATCACACTAGATATGGTCACTACCTACAACTACCTAAGCACAGAACTTCCGCATATGAGAAATCCCCACACTATAAGTTTGTTTCTTTATATAATGCTCTACCGCCAGAGTACAAAAATATAGAAAATTACAACCACTTCAAAAAAGCAGTTAAAAACTTTCTCCTTGACGGAGTGTACTATTCTATAAATGAGTTTGTGAATAGGCAGTAAATGACAACGGACTTTTGTAACTCTAAGCAAGTTTTTATACTAATTTTATTATTGTATTGTAATTGTATTATAAGCTAAAACTCGTATATAATTATATTATGTTTGTCTATCGTTCTTTCTTTTTATTACTGTATGTTGTTTTTAATCCAACAGAATTATGTATGTATTAAACTTCACACCTTAAAACTAAAACTGTACCTGATAAGTTTCTATTAAATAAACTTATTGTTTGTAATCTGTGACGTGCCATATGTACTTTGTATTCTATTTGGCCAATAAATTTAAATAAATAAAATAAATAAATTTATTCACATTATACTTCTTTAGAAAATTATTTAAAAAAATTAAAAATGTAATTTGGACTTTAAAAAATTATTTTATATCAAAATTCAGGGGTAAAAACACCTTACTTCCTAGACAAGATACGAAAGGCAGCGTTGCCTTCTGAATCCACGATATCCACTCACTGCTTACACTGTCCAAATGTTATTGCAATTGTTAAAGCAGTTTCGAAACTATCAGCAAAAAACCTCTTCAAAATGAAACCTTTAAGGGTGAATAGAAAGAGGCATCCTAGCAAAAAAATGTACAGCTACTCTTAGTGCTACTTTGATCCAAATTATATGGTCCCGACGAATTGCCCCACACCCCTGGAACACCCTGTATAGACAGGTAAATTGTATAAATTTGAGGTTATTAATAAAGTTAGCAAAATTATGTTATAATAATTTAATATAAAAAGTATGAAATAATATATTATACTATATATTTTTTAGTTCAAAGTTCTGCGTAAATATTTTCTGAAGACTGTTTTATATTTTGTATAACAATGACGTTTTATTTGATGACTATAATTAATGGTTAATATAATCGATATAAAATATAATACGTTAAGACAATATTGTTATTGCCACAATATCCTTACTAACGGAGGTATTCGATTATTTTATAACATGTATTTACTGTATACACTTCTCAAAATACACCAATGCATTAAAGGTCCTTCAAAACATTTAAATTTACCCTTGACATAGTAAAAGTAAAATGGTAACAACCAGGAAGGAAAGACGAATCTATTGAAGTCCCGGATTAACTTAAGTGCTTTGTTAGTGGTTTCAGAATAAAGGGATTTGAAGGTTTATTTTCCTTAAAGTGTCACCTTAAATTTATGGATCCCAATATGAGTCTAAATATTTACGGTGAAACTAATAGGTCATGCTTACCTATGCTTTTAAAGAGTGCTGTATTGAATTCTTACAAAAAAATTGGTAATAAATAAAATAGGCCCTATTTTAATACATAAAAACAGAAGTTCAAAAATAAAATTTTATTATTTCCTGTGATTAATTATTTATTTCCGGATTACCTAATATGTACAGTGTGTCCAGGCATTATGTTCGGAAGAGAGCAATTTTTTATATTTACAATTTTACGAGAAATAGTACTTGTTATGGAGTTCACAAATGAAATTATTTAAAAAAAAATATATACAGGGCTAAATATTTGCAAAAATGTGAAAAAGCACAAAAAGTGTACCTTTATTTGTGACTATTTTGAAAAATTGTATTAAAATAATTATTATGGATTGAAGGTTATAGTCAAAGTTATAGTTAATGCAATATTATTTTTCTGCACGCTATTTATTCTGCAGTCTTACTATAATCTCACTTCGTATTAAGCAACAATATTTATTGTTATCAATGTTATATGGTGTCCTGAATTTATATTTTGCAATACTTTCTTCTGTCTTTCAATATTCAAATAAAAAGTTTTTTCAGAAACAGATTTTTATTTCAAAAAAAGAAAAAATATATAACAACACTAATGAACGCGAAAAATAATATATTATTCGAAGATGTCGCCTCCAACTGCTTTGCACTTTTCAACCTTCTCAGTACTTAAATGCTATATACAGGGTGGACCATTAATAAGAGGCCATAATTCAAAGAACCAAAATATGAGAATATAACCAAACATGCTGTAATAAATTGTTGCTGTGGAAAAAGATACAGGGTGTCAGAAAATGCATAGGAGTAGGTGGAGGCCACACTGAAAATTTACTTTAGTTTCAGCAAGTAGTTTATAAGAAAGCAGTGAGCTTCCGTAGTTGTCACTCTTTACTTTTTATTTACGTTATGTTATTTTTTCAATAAATACAATTTGTCCTTTTCAAATTGAGTTCGTTTTTAAAGAATTTTTGAAATCTTTTGCGGCAATTTTATCGAAAACGGTTGGAATTATCAAGTTCTATCCTCTTTTATGTAGAAACGCCTCCTGCATGAAATTTTCTAGTCAAAAGTGATACAATGTTTCGAAAAATTATCTGCTGAAAACAAAACTTTGTATTTCTCTAGGTTGTCAGAGAAATCCAAAATTTTGTTCTCATTTTGAACTGAATCTTCATGAGCACAAGGGGTTATGTAGATACTATATTACTCTGCATGGCTGTATGTGGACACTCGTATTTTGGTACGCAAATGTAGCAACGTCGGGCGCGGTTAGTACTTGGATGGGTAAGCCTCTCCAGGGAAACACAGCGTTCTCGCTCCATCTTCTAAGGGGTTGTATATCAGCGCATGCGTAGAAGGTATGTAACTTTAAGCGGGGGTTACATAGCGGATATACCATACCTCGGAGGGGATGTAAAGCAGTCGGTCAGTTTGTCTATTAGATGTTAGGCAAGTAAAAGATTCCTACTCTTCTATAGAGAAGAGGTTCGGCATAATTTCCGGGTTGGGGGTAGCTCGTCTCCTGGCGTCGGTGATTAGTCTTAGTAGCGGAAATAGGCCGACGTTAAATAAGTGATTAAAGAAAAACATGAGAATTGTCAAATAAGAAATAGACAGATTCATTTTAATTGCTTGCATGACCAGAATGTAGGTTATCGAAAGAACGCAAAGATTGGAAATTCATATTGTAATAAATGATGTATAATAAATGATGTTTAACCTGTTTAATTTGTGAGTGCCTCCTTTGTCAAAAGGAGAGAATATTATGGTATGAGGTCATATTACTCCCACATCCACGTAGTGGATTGGAAGTATAGTAATCGTAAAAGAACAGTTTAAGATATTGACTTGAAATTTTGTACACGTATATGTTATAACGAGATCTGGAACTGGATTGTTTTTTAAATATATCCGGTCAGGGTTAGGGGGTAAATAGGGACAAATAGGAGGAAATATGTAAAACAAGCTGGTAAGAGTACAGAAACTTGAAACTTAGTGTATATGTACTAGAAGCTAAGACCTCAATATGTTTTATAATATTTTCCATCCCCCCACCACGCCCCCACAACATTATTTAAGGGGCTGATAAAACAAAATTCGAATATTCACTTGAAATTTAGTATACATACATATTATATTAACATCAGGAACTAGATTATATTTTGGAATTATTCCGTTGAAAATAAGTAATGTAAGCTGGTAAGAGTACAGAAACTTGAAATTCATTGTATGTACATACTAGAAGTCCTCAGATTTTTTTATAATATTTGTCAACCCTCCATCCATCACCCCATTACTCCATTATTAAAACGGTTGATAAAATAAAATTTAGATATTCACTTGAAATTTGGTACACGTATGTATTATAACGACATTTGGAACTAGATTATATTTTGAGATGATTCCGTTGAAGGGTTGGGGGATAAATAGGGGAAAAGGGTAAAGTAAAGCAAGCTGGTAAGAGTACAGAAATTTGGGATTTCATGTATATACTACAAGCGAAGCCCTCAGGGTTTTTTTTATAATATTTTCCATCCCCCACCACACACCCCTTCTCTATTAATAAAGGCGTTGATAACATTAAATTGAGATTTGCACTTGAAATTTAGCACACGTATGTATTATAACGACATCTGAAACTAGATTATATATTGATATGATTCTGTTGAAGGAGTGGGGGGGTAAATAAAGGTAAATAGGGAAAAATAAGTAAAGCAAGCTGCTAAGAGTACAGAAACTTAGGATTTAGTGTATATACTAGAAACCAATGCCTCAGATTTCTTTCTAATATTTATCAAATTTAACGTATATGGTAGAAACTAACGCTTCAAATTTTTCTATGATATCTGCCCCAAATATTATTAAAATTCCATGACCAATAATTTCCACATACTAGAGTGTAAATATAGTCAAGATGTTTTCTTTAAAGTGACGGATGAAAAATCTGGATGTGGAAGTAGTGATTCCTTGAGCAGCGGTTTTTAAAAAAATTATTTTAATGACATGTAAGTAGAGAAATTTATATACAAATAGTATTTTTAATTAAGTACAAAAAATGCACGTTTTTAAAATACAGAGTTGAAAAAACCAATAATTAATGGTGAAAGGTCCTTGTTATAAATAAATATAATTTGCTTCGTAAAACATTTATCCCCGAACCTATGAATCCAACAAATCAAAAACTATAGTTATGTAATTATATTTATCGAATTCAGGGCCGAATGAAGTTACTTTTTCGTTTGAGGAATAGGAGTTTTTGGCCTAAGTTCCAGAAAAGTAATACACTGAAAGTAGATACTCAAACGTTACAAATGTACAAATTTGAAAATGAATTAATTTGTATTGCATAATGACTCTACGTAGTAATACAACAAAATTAATTTAAAATTGATTTTGTCACCTAATTACGATTTAAAGTGAAAATAGTTTGTATACTTTTTAATTGGTTATATTTATAAACGAAGCATTTGATGATAACTATATCTTAACTATATCTCTGTAATAACTTTCCTCAAGGCGTCTTAACTTAAAGTGAAATGCAGGTACTCGGTTTATATATCTATTTGATATAAATGATCAAAAAATAGTATTATAAGAGAGAATGGGTTGAACCAAGCTTTTATGAAAGTTTTACTGTAACTTAAACAATTAATATAAATTTAAAATTGTTGTAAGAAATACAAATATTACTTGAATGTTAAAGAATTTAATAAAGAAGTTTCAGGAGTTTCTTCTATACTGCTTTATATTTGAATGCAAAAAGATTTGCTCATAATAATACCATATTGTTAAGAGCTAGCTAGTACGACTCTGACAAGGTTAATTAATCTTGAGATACCTTTCAATCCAATATAGTTTTTTTGTTCAGCGAAGTGTTTAAAGTTTTACCACTTTATACTTAGTTTTAAAGTATCCCTTTGGTAAACTTTTTTAAAACCTATTTAATATAATTGTTGTTGGCTGTGGTAAATAGTATTTCTTAAAAGTATGTCATACCCAGTTTTAAACTTGCTTTTAATAAGATTAAAAATAGGCAATGAAAAAATGAAAAACTCTGTAAGGTGTAGAAAAGCAGCTCTATATTGAAATGTTGGTATCTAAGTAATTTCATTACTTACCTCTTAATACTTTATAAAGTAAAAGAGGAAAGAAGGTAAAGAATATCATTTTTGTCCACATAAAACTATAGAGGTAAGTAATGCCAAAGCAAATTGGTCGATAGAATTAAACAAATCAAGTTTTATTGCATTAATAACAACAATATTAGGCGCAAAAGGAAGACAATTAGTGTTGCCTATTTACCATCATCATCCTTAAATTAGTAAACAAAAGATACCTACCTTATAGAGATTGTAAAAGCTAGAAACGTAATGATAAGCACCAATTATTAGTATAGTGATGTAAATAGACGACTGTAGAAAACAGTATATTAATATTTTGTGTTTATATGTCATATGAAAATAAACTAGATGATTTTAACGTCTGTTAAGTATTAATTCGTTGGTCCTGTTTTTATTTTAAACTAGCTAAATGACAGATTGAGGTTACAATATATGAAAAACATCTTTCTAGTTATTTTTCGGACGATTGTGCGAATTTGATTACTTACCGCTATTTTTGATGGCCCTTGTAAGTTAAAATCCCCACATAGTAATTCACTTAAATGGAAACGAAAAGGTTGTAGTGCTGTTGTAATTTATAAAGTTACATGTGCGATAAGTAAGGTAAGATATTTCTATTTGTGAAACATGCAATTTGTAGCTTGATAAAAATATGTAAAACAATAAACTATATAGTAAGCAAGTCACTTCATTTATTAATATTGAAATTAAAAGTACAAGTTTTACATATATTGAATGCTATTGAAACATTTCCGTTTTGTTTTTCTAGGTTAGATATTATACATAATATATAATATGAAAATTATTTTAAATATTTTTTTAATTCTTTTTTTTCCCCTAGCGAAATGGCTTTGGGAACGTAGCCCGTATAGTATAAGAAATACGGTTGTTAACTGCATTTTAACAGATTCTCAGAAATTCAAAAAAGTCGGCTTCACCTTATTTTTCCAAACTTTAGATATTCTATTCTTTGATGAATATTTAATTCAAGTTTTGAGTGTTTATGTGCTCTCTGCATGGCACATTAAAAATGAACCATGCATGAATTCTGTTTGCTTTGTAATAAATGCTGGTTATATCGAAGAAAACGGAAATGCACTGGGCAGCAATATTCTCATTGGATCTTACAAGTTAATACCATTATTATTTAGAATTAATTGAAAATTGGCTTCTATTAACTCTCTGTCTCTATCCAGTTTTATAATTAATGCCATCGTTTTCTTTGGTTTCAACCTTGAACCTTGACGTTCAAAACAGTTTACTGTATTCTATATAAATCAGGAATTATATATTGTATGGTTTTCTTTCAATCATTTATTGAAAATATAAAGTACATTTAAAATGATTTTCATAAACAGACAAGATGATGTGACAGATGTTGAAACAAAAAATGTATACCTATGTCAAAACTAAAAAAATAGGGCCTTGATTATAATACTAAGCAAAGGTCTTTACCAGCAGTTTTGTATACGATGATTCCAATGAATTTATATGAATTTATGATAATAGAAACCATTCTTGTCAAAAGATGGAGAGACGATCACGTGCGTCATGCTGATAAAATTTAGCTGTTAAAATATAAATTAATAGTTATATTTCTCGTGTATAAGATGGAAATACATAAACAATAAGCCTGTCACGTTTCACGTATTAAGAAACCTACAAAGTTTTCAAAAACCGAAAAACGAACAGTTCAAACGTTAGCAGCTTTAAGTTACTTCTTGTCATGTTATGTAGTAATCTATTTAAAAATGTTGTTTTACTTTAGACAATATTAGGTGGAACACATTTGGTAGTGATCAGGACTAATAAAAAATCTTTGTCATCTATTTGGTACCGAGGTATCTCCCAATGAATTTTTAAATATTTGTGAAGAAGTATGGCAAAATATCCAATAAAAAGTAAGAAACTCTAATAACAGTTCATAATAAATTTCCACATATTTTCATAATTGACCCAAAGAGTATTAAGAGACAATATTTCATCAGGTAATGACTTTTAAAATGGTTTCAAAATTTGGGCTTTTATTAACTGAAAAATGTTCTGTCTTTGTTTTCAAAAGTCTGTGAAGACGTATTTTAAAGCAAGGTCCTTAAAACAGTTTTATAGATTCCAGGCCGACAATTATAAATTTTTATTGTTATTTGGGGAGTAATCATTATGTACTTAAAATTTACATAAAAATTATTTCTCTCATTATAAATCTAACCGATAAGAAACGTAAACTATACTGCCAGTTGACTAAACATCATATTAGTGATTATTTCGTAAAAAGAATGGGTTATTTTTCACCTAGCCTTTCGTAAATTTTTCATATGTAAAACTATCTATGAACAATAATACTATGTGACACTCAACAATCCTCAAGTTTGAATTGTCGGTGTAAAATATTTAAAAGTTGTTCCTACATCTTCAAAATAAAGATAAGTTCGGAAATACTTGTTCCGAAGTAGATAGTAGATACATAAAAATTAATAGAATAAAAACTGAATATTTTGTTGTGGAAATAATCTTCACATACAGGGTGTAATCATTTTCATGTCATTAAAAAAAACTGGTAATGGGGACCGACTAGACAAACAAAAAACCTTTATGACTTTTCCCTCTAGGGGCACTTTGAAAAAAACTGATCTGGGTTAACATATTTAATATTATGGTAGACAACTATTGAGAACCACTGCTTTTCTTGCGATGGACTTGTGCTTCCCAATTATACAACTTTTAAATTGTCATAAAAAAGTGCTCGCCGGCACACCCGGTGTCAAAGGATGATCGACCGCCTTTGATGGACCGCCTCAACTGAACTGAGACAAATATAAAGAAGTAAATAATTCGTTCTCTCTTCGTGCACAATTGCAAGCAAATAATGGCCATAGAGGTTTAAACAGAGCATTTCTTTACATGTGTGTTTTTTAGTTCGGAACAAAATATTGTATTGTTTATAATTAAAAAATTTAAATGTGGTTTATTAACATTTGTAACATAAATGGGTGTCTTGAGTTAAAAGCTTACTACCTACCTAAATGATTCAAAATCTCTGCATCTGTATCAATACACAGTTCGGTACATCGAATTAAGTACATGCGCACTTCGTTCAACACTAAACACTAAACTATCAACTAACGTTGTCAATAAAGAAAAATAAAATAAAAAATTGGTACAAAAGCTAAAAAGGAATACAAAAAGAACAAACAAGTAAGTTGTGTCTGTACGTAATCAAGAATTTGACAACTTGAACGGTAAGTCAATAAAATAAATCTTAACTATAAAGACTCAATGACGCGAAATTCAAAAATAACAAAAACAACGAACGGCTGGTTGGACGTGTGTACATAACGAAACACCGAGAGTAACTAAAATATTGCACAATGGAGAGTTAGAGTATAGATTTCTTCGGATCAGATCTAGATCTAAATCTACTTCAATATTCCAGCAGTTCTCAAAAAATTTTATTGAAAATTTGCGAAATTTTTGTTTATTTTTTTTATCCAAAACTATAAGCTTTAGACCTCATATTATATAAGGTTTTTTTGTTTGTCTTGTCGTTCCCTACCACCAGTTTTTTTTAATTTCATGAAACTAATTACACCCTGTATATCCCTGTATAATGATTTTAAATAAATGCCCGCGACCTAAAAGATCGGCGGATTTTATCAAATTACTCATCTATATCCACAGTTTCTCTTGTACAGAATTATTAACGTTTTATTAGATGACATATGCCCAACTTTTTCGGGACACGAGCCGTTCTTAAGATATTTTAATATTTAAGTGAGGATTGTAGTTCCTCAGAGGGAATATTCAAAATATCCTTTCTTGTCTCGCGCCTAGACTCAAAAAAAAACTTCCAAACAATATTTCAACTTATAATCTCCAAAAGTTTGAGACATTTGGCGATAAATCACTCAGTTGGTCATGTGTGAATTTAAAAATATAGAACATACCTACACTACACAGTTTAACAGCTTAAACTTGATGTATTCGTGAAATAACGACCAAATATTTCCTAAACATCAATATCTTTTGTGAATACCTACCTCTCGATGACACACAGAGCTTTTTATATCTCTAGTAAACAAACTCGTTTTCAATGCAGGAAGATCTATGATGTGCATTTGCAAGGAAATAAAAATATATTGGTAAAGAAAGTGATTAAGTTATAGTTGAAAGTATAAAATTTAATTTTCTTCACCGTTAATTTGCGTAAAAGAAATGATAGTGTGAAAAGTGAATATCGATGTTTCCACATTTTGACGCGTCAAAAAAATGTGTAAGTATATATATATGTTTAAAAATGATTTATTATTTGTTTGCTTATAATTGTATTGAAACATTCTTTATAGGATTTTGCAAACAGCAGAAAAATTAACTATCTATAAAAGAAAAACTTTGAGTAGAAATATTAATGAAATCTTTGCATTCTTTCGATAACCTGAATTCTGGTTATGCTAGCAAATTAAAATCCTAAAATGAATTTGTCTAATTTCTTATTTGACAATTCTCATTCTAACACTAGCATCCACACAGTCCCCTACGGCCATGCAGATTAAACTAGTATCCACATAACCCCCTACGATTATGAAGATTCAGTTAAAAATGAGAACAGAGACCTAAAATGAATTTATTTATCTACAGTGTGTTTCACTTCTCGTGAAGACACCCCTGTATCTTCTTTATTTGTGGCCTAATTAATTTCAAATTTTTATGAGGTTTACAACTCTGTAAGGCGACTTTAATCAACACATGAATGTCGTTTAGATATAAAACCTCGGCTTACTGCGATAAAAAGAAAATCGAGATTTTCGAGAAATCATAGTAGGCTTAGATATAGATGAAAATTTTATTAATAAAAGTTGTTCAGAATCACTAGATATGCCCCCCTATAAAATTTGGTGAAAATCGGAATACTTTGAAAAAAAAATTTTTGTTTCACTTCTCGTGAAGACACCCCTGTATCTTCTTTATTTGTGGCCGAATTAATTTCAAATTTTTATGAGGTATACAACTCTGTAAGGCGACTTTAATCAACACATGAATGTCGTTTAGATATAAAACCTCGACTTACTGCGATAAAAAGAAAATCGAGATTTTCGAGAAATCATAGTAGGCTTAGATATAGATGAAAATTTTATTAATAAAAGTTGTTCAGAATCACTAGATATGCCCCCCTATAAAATTTGGTGAAAATCGGAATACTTTGAAAAAAAAATTTTTGTTTCACTTCTCGTGAAGACACCCCTGTATCTTCTTTATTTGTGGCCGAATTAATTTCAAATTTTTATGAGGTATACAACTCTGTAAGGCGACTTTAATCAACACATGAATGTCGTTTAGATATAAAACCTCGACTTACTGCGATAAAAAGAAAATCGCAATTTTCGAGAAATCATAGTAGGCTTAGATATAGACGAAAATTTTGTTAATAATAGTTGTTCAGAATCACTAGATATGCCCCCCTATAAAATTTGGTGAAAATCGGAAAACTTTGAAAAAAAATTTTTTTTTCATCTCGTGAAGACACCCCATCTTTTTTTTATTTGTGATCGAATTTTAAGACTAATTTATTTTAAAAAATGTATCAATTATACAACTCTATAAAATGACTTTATCCAACCCACAGAGAGAACTTTTTCCAACAAACGAAAGTCGTGAACAAAAATCATGATTCAATAAAACGCTAAAAGGGCCACTTTTTATTACATATCAAGTTGTAACACTGTTCCTTTTTTTTTGTTTTTTTCGTTGTCAATGTTCTTGAGGAGTAACTTTCCATCATATCCTTCTTATCGACTCAGAATTTTAGGAACATTAGGGGTTTTTTGATTTTTTGTTTTAAATGTTAAGAGTGCCGTGAAATTAACTGTCAATAACTATTTTGTTTATTTCTCCATTCTTACTTTTATGACAGAAGTGATTATTGTTATTTATTGTTCAGTTCGTAAGTTTAATTATTTAATTTTTTTAATCATAATGGTTAGAATTCTTTTAACCACTGATGAAAAAGTAGAAATAATAAAGATAGTCGGTGAAAATGTACGGTCTTCAAGAGAAGCTGCAGAAGAATTTAATTTAAGACATCCTCTAAGACGACCAATACACCATGGTACCGTTGCAAGAATATGTCACTTGTTCAATACAACTGGTAATGTGCTTAAACCGAGAGTACATCTCAGTCGAAGACATGGAGAGGATGACGTTATATTAGCGGCGTTTAACGCCAATCCCACTACCAGCCTTAGAAATATGGCTCGTGACCTCAATTTGTCGGCGTCAAAAATTTGGAGATGTTTAAAACGCCATAAGTTACAACCGTTTAAACCAAAATTTGTACATACCTTGGAGGAAGGTGATGAAGAGAGAAGACTAGAATATTGTTTATGGATCCAAGGTAATTATTTAAATAATAGAGACTTCTTGAAGAAAGTAATTTTCACGGACGAAGCAACTTTCTCCACCAACGGGGTAGTATCATCACAAAATTCTAGATACTGGGCAGTAGAAAATCCTGATTGGAGAATAAATTGTAAAAGGCAATATTCCCAGAAGGTAAATGTGTGGTGTGGAATTTTTAATGAAACAATAATAGGGCCGTTCTTCTTTTTTCAAAATATAAATGCGTTACATATGCTACAATTTTTAAATAATGATCTGTGGAATGCAATAGTCGATTTTCCTTTGGAACAATTGTATTTCCAACTCGACGGAGCATCTATCCATAATTCCGTAGTAGTAAGAGCATGGATGAACGAACATTTTCCCCAAAGATGGATAGGACGAAATAGCCCTCTAATACATTGGCCACCCAGATCTCCTGATCTCACTCCCATGGATTTTTATTTTTGGGGTCATATTAAAAATAAAGTTTATAAGACCAGACCTCAAAATGTGGAGCAGCTTTGTGTGAGGATAAGGCACGCGTGTTTAGAAGTTACGGCTCAAGAACTGCGAAGAGTTGTAATAAATAACAGAAAGCGGATTGAGAAGTGTATTACACTTGAGGGTGGGTTAGTAGAAAGGGGCCGAATATAATAGTATAATAAGTGGCATTTTAGTCATTCACTGTAAATACTGTTTCATTACCTTTTATTTAATAAATAATTTTAATAATAATTGTGCACGACTCATTTGTTGGAAAAAGTTCTCTCCGTATGTTTGGACAATATCGCTGTGTAACTGATAATTTTTTTAAAATAAATTAGTCTTGAAATTCTGTAACAAATAAAAAAGATACGTGTTTTCACGAGAAGTGAAACAAAAATTTTTTGTTCAACATATTCCAATTTTCACCAAATTTTATAGGGTGGCATATCTAGTGATTCTGAACAACTATTATTAACAAAATTTTCGTCTATATCTAAGCCTACTATGATTTCTGGAAAATTGCGATTTTCTTTTTATCGCAGTAAGCCGAGGTTTTATATCTAAACGACATTTATGTGTTGATTAAAGTGGCATTATAGAGTTGTATACCTCATAAAAATTTGAAATTAATTCGGCTATAAATAAAGAAGATACAGGGGTGTCTTCACGAGAAGTGAAACAAAAAAATTTTTTTTCAACGTATTCCAATTTTCACCAAATTTTATAGGGTGGCATATCTAGTGATTCTGGACAACTTTTATTAACAAAATTTTCGTCTATATCTAAGCCTACTATGATTTCTCGAAAATTGCGATTTTCTTTTTATCGCAGTAAGCCGAGGTTTTATATCTAAACGACATTTATGTGTTGATTAAAGTCGCCTTACAGAGTTGTATACCTCATAAAATTTTGAAATTAATTCGGCCACAAATAAAGAAGATACAGGGGTGTCTTCACGAGAAGTGAAACACACTGTATCTTGTCTTAAAAAATTTTTCATTCCAATGGATTACATTTTCATGAAATCTATCATTCTGTTTCCGGGAAATGCTTAGCCTTTGAAACGTTTTTCGCCCTTATTCTGGAGCTCATCAGAAAGACATAAAGCCATTCATAAAGATGTTTCATGCAAAACCAAGACAATTTCTATGAATAAGTGTGAAATGATTATATTTGATATTGACTGATAAAAACAACCTCACCTATCTATTAGCTAACTAGTATTGGAGCCTATATACTCTATGCATGTTTAAAAATGATTTATTATTTGTTTGCTTATAATTGTATTGAAACATTCTTTATAGGATTTTGCAAACAGCAGAAAAATTAACTATCTATAAAAGAAAAACTTTGAGTAGAAATATTAATGAAATCTTTGCATTCTTTCGATAACCTGAATTCTGGTTATGCTAGCAAATTAAAATCCTAAAATGAATTTGTCTAATTTCTTATTTGACAATTCTCATTCTAACACTAGCATCCACACAGTCCCCTACGGCCATGCAGATTAAACTAGTATCCACATAACCCCCTACGATTATGAAGATTCAGTTAAAAATGAGAACAGAGACCTAAAATGAATTTATTTATCTATCTTGTCTTAAAAAATTTTTCATTCCAATGGATTACATTTTCATGAAATCTATCATTCTGTTTCCGGGAAATGCTTAGCCTTTGAAACGTTTTTCGCCCTTATTCTGGAGCTCATCAGAAAGACATAAAGCCATTCATAAAGATGTTTCATGCAAAACCAAGACAATTTCTATGAATAAGTGTGAAATGATTATATTTGATATTGACTGATAAAAACAACCTCACCTATCTATTAGCTAACTAGTATTGGAGCCTATATACTCTATGCATGTTTAAAAATGATTTATTATTTGTTTGCTTATAATTGTATTGAAACATTCTTTATAGGATTTTGCAAACAGCAGAAAAATTAACTATCTATAAAAGAAAAACTTTGAGTAGAAATATTAATGAAATCTTTGCATTCTTTCGATAACCTGAATTCTGGTTATGCTAGCAAATTAAAATCCTAAAATGAATTTGTCTAATTTCTTATTTGACAATTCTCATTCTAACACTAGCATCCACACAGTCCCCTACGGCCATGCAGATTAAACTAGTATCCACATAACCCCCTACGATTATGAAGATTCAGTTAAAAATGAGAACAGAGACCTAAAATGAATTTATTTATCTATCTTGTCTTAAAAAATTTTTCATTCCAATGGATTACATTTTCATGAAATCTATCATTCTGTTTCCGGGAAATGCTTAGCCTTTGAAACGTTTTTCGCCCTTATTCTGGAGCTCATCAGAAAGACATAAAGCCATTCATAAAGATGTTTCATGCAAAACCAAGACAATTTCTATGAATAAGTGTGAAATGATTATATTTGATATTGACTGATAAAAACAACCTCACCTATCTATTAGCTAACTAGTATTGGAGCCTATATACTCTATGCATGTTTAAAAATGATTTATTATTTGTTTGCTTATAATTGTATTGAAACATTCTTTATAGGATTTTGCAAACAGCAGAAAAATTAACTATCTATAAAAGAAAAACTTTGAGTAGAAATATTAATGAAATCTTTGCATTCTTTCGATAACCTGAATTCTGGTTATGCTAGCAAATTAAAATCCTAAAATGAATTTGTCTAATTTCTTATTTGACAATTCTCATTCTAACACTAGCATCCACACAGTCCCCTACGGCCATGCAGATTAAACTAGTATCCACATAACCCCCTACGATTATGAAGATTCAGTTAAAAATGAGAACAGAGACCTAAAATGAATTTATTTATCTATCTTGTCTTAAAAAATTTTTCATTCCAATGGATTACATTTTCATGAAATCTATCATTCTGTTTCCGGGAAATGCTTAGCCTTTGAAACGTTTTTCGCCCTTATTCTGGAGCTCATCAGAAAGACATAAAGCCATTCATAAAGATGTTTCATGCAAAACCAAGACAATTTCTATGAATAAGTGTGAAATGATTATATTTGATATTGACTGATAAAAACAACCTCACCTATCTATTAGCTAACTAGTATTGGAGCCTATATACTCTATGCATGTTTAAAAATGATTTATTATTTGTTTGCTTATAATTGTATTGAAACATTCTTTATAGGATTTTGCAAACAGCAGAAAAATTAACTATCTATAAAAGAAAAACTTTGAGTAGAAATATTAATGAAATCTTTGCATTCTTTCGATAACCTGAATTCTGGTTATGCTAGCAAATTAAAATCCTAAAATGAATTTGTCTAATTTCTTATTTGACAATTCTCATTCTAACACTAGCATCCACACAGTCCCCTACGGCCATGCAGATTAAACTAGTATCCACATAACCCCCTACGATTATGAAGATTCAGTTAAAAATGAGAACAGAGACCTAAAATGAATTTATTTATCTATCTTGTCTTAAAAAATTTTTCATTCCAATGGATTACATTTTCATGAAATCTATCATTCTGTTTCCGGGAAATGCTTAGCCTTTGAAACGTTTTTCGCCCTTATTCTGGAGCTCATCAGAAAGACATAAAGCCATTCATAAAGATGTTTCATGCAAAACCAAGACAATTTCTATGAATAAGTGTGAAATGATTATATTTGATATTGACTGATAAAAACAACCTCACCTATCTATTAGCTAACTAGTATTGGAGCCTATATACTCTATGCATGTTTAAAAATGATTTATTATTTGTTTGCTTATAATTGTATTGAAACATTCTTTATAGGATTTTGCAAACAGCAGAAAAATTAACTATCTATAAAAGAAAAACTTTGAGTAGAAATATTAATGAAATCTTTGCATTCTTTCGATAACCTGAATTCTGGTTATGCTAGCAAATTAAAATCCTAAAATGAATTTGTCTAATTTCTTATTTGACAATTCTCATTCTAACACTAGCATCCACACAGTCCCCTACGGCCATGCAGATTAAACTAGTATCCACATAACCCCCTACGATTATGAAGATTCAGTTAAAAATGAGAACAGAGACCTAAAATGAATTTATTTATCTATCTTGTCTTAAAAAATTTTTTATTCCAATGGATTACATTTTCATGAAATCTATCATTCTGTTTCCGGGAAATGCTTAGCCTTTGAAACGTTTTTCGCCCTTATTCTGGAGCTCATCAGAAAGACATAAAGCCATTCATAAAGATGTTTCATGCAAAACCAAGACAATTTCTATGAATAAGTGTGAAATGATTATATTTGATATTGACTGATAAAAACAACCTCACCTATCTATTAGCTAACTAGTATTGGAGCCTATATACTCTATGCATGTTTAAAAATGATTTATTATTTGTTTGCTTATAATTGTATTGAAACATTCTTTATAGGATTTTGCAAACAGCAGAAAAATTAACTATCTATAAAAGAAAAACTTTGAGTAGAAATATTAATGAAATCTTTGCATTCTTTCGATAACCTGAATTCTGGTTATGCTAGCAAATTAAAATCCTAAAATGAATTTGTCTAATTTCTTATTTGACAATTCTCATTCTAACACTAGCATCCACACAGTCCCCTACGGCCATGCAGATTAAACTAGTATCCACATAACCCCCTACGATTATGAAGATTCAGTTAAAAATGAGAACAGAGACCTAAAATGAATTTATTTATCTATCTTGTCTTAAAAAATTTTTCATTCCAATGGATTACATTTTCATGAAATCTATCATTCTGTTTCCGGGAAATGCTTAGCCTTTGAAACGTTTTTCGCCCTTATTCTGGAGCTCATCAGAAAGACATAAAGCCATTCATAAAGATGTTTCATGCAAAACCAAGACAATTTCTATGAATAAGTGTGAAATGATTATATTTGATATTGACTGATAAAAACAACCTCACCTATCTATTAGCTAACTAGTATTGGAGCCTATATACTCTATGCATGTTTAAAAATGATTTATTATTTGTTTGCTTATAATTGTATTGAAACATTCTTTATAGGATTTTGCAAACAGCAGAAAAATTAACTATCTATAAAAGAAAAACTTTGAGTAGAAATATTAATGAAATCTTTGCATTCTTTCGATAACCTGAATTCTGGTTATGCTAGCAAATTAAAATCCTAAAATGAATTTGTCTAATTTCTTATTTGACAATTCTCATTCTAACACTAGCATCCACACAGTCCCCTACGGCCATGCAGATTAAACTAGTATCCACATAACCCCCTACGATTATGAAGATTCAGTTAAAAATGAGAACAGAGACCTAAAATGAATTTATTTATCTATCTTGTCTTAAAAAATTTTTCATTCCAATGGATTACATTTTCATGAAATCTATCATTCTGTTTCCGGGAAATGCTTAGCCTTTGAAACGTTTTTCGCCCTTATTCTGGAGCTCATCAGAAAGACATAAAGCCATTCATAAAGATGTTTCATGCAAAACCAAGACAATTTCTATGAATAAGTGTGAAATGATTATATTTGATATTGACTGATAAAAACAACCTCACCTATCTATTAGCTAACTAGTATTGGAGCCTATATACTCTATGCATGTTTAAAAATGATTTATTATTTGTTTGCTTATAATTGTATTGAAACATTCTTTATAGGATTTTGCAAACAGCAGAAAAATTAACTATCTATAAAAGAAAAACTTTGAGTAGAAATATTAATGAAATCTTTGCATTCTTTCGATAACCTGAATTCTGGTTATGCTAGCAAATTAAAATCCTAAAATGAATTTGTCTAATTTCTTATTTGACAATTCTCATTCTAACACTAGCATCCACACAGTCCCCTACGGCCATGCAGATTAAACTAGTATCCACATAACCCCCTACGATTATGAAGATTCAGTTAAAAATGAGAACAGAGACCTAAAATGAATTTATTTATCTATCTTGTCTTAAAAAATTTTTCATTCCAATGGATTACATTTTCATGAAATCTATCATTCTGTTTCCGGGAAATGCTTAGCCTTTGAAACGTTTTTCGCCCTTATTCTGGAGCTCATCAGAAAGACATAAAGCCATTCATAAAGATGTTTCATGCAAAACCAAGACAATTTCTATGAATAAGTGTGAAATGATTATATTTGATATTGACTGATAAAAACAACCTCACCTATCTATTAGCTAACTAGTATTGGAGCCTATATACTCTATGCATGTTTAAAAATGATTTATTATTTGTTTGCTTATAATTGTATTGAAACATTCTTTATAGGATTTTGCAAACAGCAGAAAAATTAACTATCTATAAAAGAAAAACTTTGAGTAGAAATATTAATGAAATCTTTGCATTCTTTCGATAACCTGAATTCTGGTTATGCTAGCAAATTAAAATCCTAAAATGAATTTGTCTAATTTCTTATTTGACAATTCTCATTCTAACACTAGCATCCACACAGTCCCCTACGGCCATGCAGATTAAACTAGTATCCACATAACCCCCTACGATTATGAAGATTCAGTTAAAAATGAGAACAGAGACCTAAAATGAATTTATTTATCTATCTTGTCTTAAAAAATTTTTCATTCCAATGGATTACATTTTCATGAAATCTATCATTCTGTTTCCGGGAAATGCTTAGCCTTTGAAACGTTTTTCGCCCTTATTCTGGAGCTCATCAGAAAGACATAAAGCCATTCATAAAGATGTTTCATGCAAAACCAAGACAATTTCTATGAATAAGTGTGAAATGATTATATTTGATATTGACTGATAAAAACAACCTCACCTATCTATTAGCTAACTAGTATTGGAGCCTATATACTCTATGCATGTTTAAAAATGATTTATTATTTGTTTGCTTATAATTGTATTGAAACATTCTTTATAGGATTTTGCAAACAGCAGAAAAATTAACTATCTATAAAAGAAAAACTTTGAGTAGAAATATTAATGAAATCTTTGCATTCTTTCGATAACCTGAATTCTGGTTATGCTAGCAAATTAAAATCCTAAAATGAATTTGTCTAATTTCTTATTTGACAATTCTCATTCTAACACTAGCATCCACACAGTCCCCTACGGCCATGCAGATTAAACTAGTATCCACATAACCCCCTACGATTATGAAGATTCAGTTAAAAATGAGAACAGAGACCTAAAATGAATTTATTTATCTATCTTGTCTTAAAAAATTTTTCATTCCAATGGATTACATTTTCATCATCTATCATCTAGGTCTCTGTTCTCATTTTTAACTGAATCTTCATAATCGTAGGGGGTTATGTGGATACTAGTTTAATCTGCATGGCCGTAGGGGACTGTGTGGATGCTAGTGTTAGAATGAGAATTGTCAAATAAGAAATTAGACAAATTCATTTTAGGATTTTAATTTGCTAGCATAACCAGAATTCAGGTTATCGAAAGAATGCAAAGATTTCATTAATATTTCTACTCAAAGTTTTTCTTTTATAGATAGTTAATTTTTCTGCTGTTTGCAAAATCCTATAAAGAATGTTTCAATACAATTATAAGCAAACAAATAATAAATCATTTTTAAACATGCATAGAGTATATAGGCTCCAATACTAGTTAGCTAATAGATAGGTGAGGTTGTTTTTATCAGTCAATATCAAATATAATCATTTCACACTTATTCATAGAAATTGTCTTGGTTTTGCATGAAACATCTTTATGAATGGCTTTATGTCTTTCTGATGAGCTCCAGAATAAGGGCGAAAAACGTTTCAAAGGCTAAGCATTTCCCGGAAACAGAATGATAGATTTCATGAAAATGTAATCCATTGGAATGAAAATTTTTTTAAGACAAGATAGATAAATAAATTCATTTTAGGTCTCTGTTCTCATTTTTAACTGAATCTTCATAATCGTAGGGGGTTATGTGGATACTAGTTTAATCTGCATGGCCGTAGGGGACTGTGTGGATGCTAGTGTTAGAATGAGAATTGTCAAATAAGAAATTAGACAAATTCATTTTAGGATTTTAATTTGCTAGCATAACCAGAATTCAGGTTATCGAAAGAATGCAAAGATTTCATTAATATTTCTACTCAAAGTTTTTCTTTTATAGATAGTTAATTTTTCTGCTGTTTGCAAAATCCTATAAAGAATGTTTCAATACAATTATAAGCAAACAAATAATAAATCATTTTTAAACATGCATAGAGTATATAGGCTCCAATACTAGTTAGCTAATAGATAGGTGAGGTTGTTTTTATCAGTCAATATCAAATATAATCATTTCACACTTATTCATAGAAATTGTCTTGGTTTTGCATGAAACATCTTTATGAATGGCTTTATGTCTTTCTGATGAGCTCCAGAATAAGGGCGAAAAACGTTTCAAAGGCTAAGCATTTCCCGGAAACAGAATGATAGATTTCATGAAAATGTAATCCATTGGAATGAAAAATTTTTTAAGACAAGATAGATAAATAAATTCATTTTAGGTCTCTGTTCTCATTTTTAACTGAATCTTCATAATCGTAGGGGGTTATGTGGATACTAGTTTAATCTGCATGGCCGTAGGGGACTGTGTGGATGCTAGTGTTAGAATGAGAATTGTCAAATAAGAAATTAGACAAATTCATTTTAGGATTTTAATTTGCTAGCATAACCAGAATTCAGGTTATCGAAAGAATGCAAAGATTTCATTAATATTTCTACTCAAAGTTTTTCTTTTATAGATAGTTAATTTTTCTGCTGTTTGCAAAATCCTATAAAGAATGTTTCAATATATATATATGTATAGTCCATTTATCTATTGTTAGAACCAGGGCTGGATTAACCCAGGGGCAACGAGGTACAGCCTCGGTACCCTCACTAAAATGATACCTCTAACAAAAGCATTCTTAATGTCTTCGGAGAATCAAATATGTGATTTTTTAAATTTTGGTTGAGAAACTTGTATCCTCCTAAAACATTATCGTAGGTTCTAAGTCATTTGTATGCGTTATACAGAAATAATAAACATATTTACCAAATAGTATATAATAAATAAATTTATAAATAAAAAGCAGTCCGTCATTGAATTCATTGAAAACCCTTCAATTACCTTAAATTTCAGAAACCGCTAGCCTCAAGTAAGCCTTCATCATAATAACTCTGCCTACAGGCCACCATTCAAGTTAATGAAGCCCTGATTAGAACATATGGAATATTTTATCTACAGTTATTATTTGTACCGTAAGATCGTAGAAACTTCAAATATTCAAAATAATCAATGATGAAAACAAAAAACCAAACTATGTACAAGTCAGTTCCGCAAAAACCTTAACATCATAATTACAGTTGTTATAGGTAATTTATAAATACAGCTTGATACCTATACCTACATAAATACTTGATGTATTTTCCTAGAAAATGATATAATTGTATAGAATGAACAAATAGGGGAAGATATGTTGAAATAAATCACATTTTGAAACATGAAATTTGTCTTATATAATGTAAAATACCAAGAATGTGGTATGGTTTCTTGATAATATAAATTATTTTGATATACTGTAGATAGGTATGCATTGCTGGCATAAATATAGGTATTGATGAAATTGAGAATGTTATTAAAAACCCATTGTTGGTTAATATCTAGTTGTTATGTTATAAACTGGCGTCGAAGTTATACCCACAATATTAAATTTAATTTTAATACAAGTTTGCCCAATCCATCACAATATTATTAAATAATTACCGACGATTAAATCACACCCATTAACAATTCAATAAACCGCATAATGTCAGAAAACTGTCAATTAATACACAGATTGATAAAACCATTATCTGGAACCGCTTATTAATCCATACCACTTATATATTATATTGAATTACTACGTTTACATTTGCTGACTCCGCCTTAGCTCGACAAAAACTAACATACTTACATCTCAATCTGGTTATTTCTGCCCCCACCATCAGGATCAGGCCAACCAGCATAGAATTTATCCATACCCGCCCACCTACCATTGGCAGATATCACGTTTTGAGTGAGATGTTGTCTCGACGTGAGTACACATAAAAAATAACAGGAGGGACAGAGACGGATGCAGCTTGAAAATCAATAAAACACCACTTTCTTTCCAAAACAAGGGTTGAATGGAGTTAATTTACAATATCAATAATCAAAATATTAGAATGAAACAAACAGATAAGTAAAAAATTAAGATACTAATAAGATACTAATGTGTATTATCGAATAGACACGGGTAGGATCAACTTAAATTCGATGGACAGGGGGTCAGTACTAGAAAAAACCACATACTGTTTTGTTTGTTTGAAAGAATAAGGGTAACACGAAGGGTAAAATATTATACGAGTGGGAGAAAGACGTGATGTGGAATTCGTGGTAAAGGAGCATGAATAGAAAAAGGACGGTTAGCTGTGCTGGAGCTCCGGACAAGGATGAGGCGCATGCACTCGGAGGCGTGGCCAGAATTATACCTCTGTAATAAAGATGACTATTTTGAAATCTCACTCAGTTTGACAGCGTAGTTTTAGAAGTAAGCACTTGATTTGAGCGTGCTCCCGGCAAGTGTCCTATAAGTGTGCTGTGCAATCTTAAACTTTGTTTACATTACATGAACTTCAATTTATACAGGATGGCATTCGAAGATCGGTCCAGTCCTAACGCAGCGGCCAGTCCAAATAATAATAATAATAATAACAGCGAGCAAATAAATTCTCCGAATTCGCCAGAATCGACAAGGACTTCTCCATATACTTGCACGACTATTCACCATGAAGGTAATTCAAGAAGTTTCATGTCAAATCCCTCTACGTCTCCCCATTATGTAATACCCAAAGTTGAGCAGCAAGAAAGGTCTTTCTTCAGAATTACTTCTTTTGCACTTCCTAGTCCGAAAAGTGAATGTGATAGGCAAAGCCCTCTGAGTTATCGTTCTCCATCGCCTGCAGAAAGTGTTTCGTCCTCTCGATCCTCTGTTCAAAATGAGCCAACTATCCAGACATTGAAATACTCGATCACTAATATTCTAAAGCCAGAGTTTGGTAAAACAGCCGTACTAAGAACTAAGTCAACACCCAAGATTGCATTCAAGCCCTACGAAAAATTCGATGAACCTAAAGAAAGTAAATTATTTCCGGTTGCTCCACTAGGAAGTCTATGCCAAACAGTTTCTCAAATTGGAAATACGGTTGCAAGAACCCCGGAGCCAATTCCTCGACCAAAGAGTCCTGTTAAGGCCTTGCCGAATCCTGAAGATGTGAAAAAAGATGGGGATGGAAATGTTCCTCAACTTTGGCCCGCCTGGGTGTACTGTACCCGCTACTCTGACCGTCCCAGCTCAGGTAATTATTTAAATTTTTTGTTAACTACCTATTCACAAATATCTTTAAGTGCCATTTTGAATAGCTGTCCGACATTAAACTGTATCAGTAAATTTTTGGATAGTTTGTAAATGAGAACAAATACCTTATAGTAAATAAAATGCAAATTTAGTAGCTAAAATTAAGCAGATGTCTAATTTTTCTATAGACTAGAAATATGATTTTGGTGATTTTTACTAGGCGTGTTTTTAAAAACTAAATTTTATGAAATCTCTATATTTGTGATTCGCAGTTTTATCTACTAAATCTACATTTGATTTGCAATAATGAGTTATTTCTTTTCATTCCCCGTTAGAAACTGAATTAAAGATTCATCAAGTAATTTACTGTTTTATGTTGAATAACGTCAAAATATTACCTTAATTTAAAGAGTATGATATGCTTACACCAACATCCGTAGTTAGTACTTTTGCTAGTAAGATGATCAATCATATGTGTTTTTTATTTTATTTGACTATTATTATTAGTTATCGCCATAATGAACCTATCTACATATACGCCTCGTATACTTCAGAACATTACATGAAAATTATTTATAATATTTTTTTTCGGCGTTCGTAAACTTTATTAAAAATAGAATTATTGAGATTTTATTCAAGACTAACGGCCCCACACTGTGCTTCTGAGATTGTCCGCTAGATGCCAGCACGTGAACCATAACGGAGACCACACAAGCTGAATTCTCGATACCCCGGTTAATGATTTGGTGAAACGATTTGATTTATATCTCATCGGTCATCAATTATAGGCTTGTATTATTGTGCAAAGAAAATATGATTATGCATGAGGTAATATCATACCTATTTCTCTATCCCGTGTTTTTATGAATTATATAATTAAGCAGCTACTTATGTGAATGTAATTTACAAATCAAGATTATAATTTAATTAAGAGATCTAAACTAGAATTATTTATTTAATGTAAGCGCGTATGTTACCAGATGATTATTGTTATTAAGCTGGTAATGATGAAAACAATAATTAAATTAACTATTGTGTGTAGAAAGTAATACATGCAACGGTTGCGTGTGCGTCAAATTAATCCTCTTTTAATTTGGTATGATATTAAATAATTTACTTACAGGTTTTTACCATTTCAGTTTATGAAGTATCATTAATATTGTTTAATTAGCCATCAAGATATTAATTTTGCCTTTAAACCTCCCCCGTTACAAAAACGAGTAAATATAATTAATGTTCACCTCGATAGCGTTTATTTTCTATAGGTGCGTAGTAACACTTTCTTGTGTTTATATAATATCCTAACATGGAATGGGGAAGCATGTAGATAGATTAAAAACCGATTATAGTTTTTGATGAAACATTTACCTTGAACGTGGCTTCTTTCTAAAAATACATCATTTAAAAGGCACTTAAAGAAGCGTTGATACATAGAACATATGAGTTATAAAACACTTTTACGCAAATGCATATTTTTAAATTTAAGTAACCGACGACATATTCATAATCCATAACCATTAATCTTTAGAATTGAAAGCTATAGTATCCTTTATGATAAATTACCTATTTGACTTCACGGTTTTAGTCGGCCTTGTTTTTTGTTGTAAACTAAATCCCCTCGGTTTATTTCGCTGTATAAACAATGGCCAATCCTCTTTATACTATCTTCAACCCCTAATATATCAAAAACATCATCAGGGTATTGCGTTATCTTTAAATTAATGTGGGTTAAAAATGTACACAAAAGCCTCGCTCAAACAACAGAAAGGCTGGTAAAGCCGCCGGGCTTATCTGATCTTGTCCAAAAACAGAAGCTCTCAACTAATTGCCCTAAATGTCAACTTTAAAACAATGGACGGATGGTGATTGATTCTTGTCATTAACATAAAAAATAACACCATTGTTGCTGGCGTGTTTCAGCGATGACGTGTCGATATACCAGATTTCGGTGTCTGCCGATTTTAGATAAGAAACAATGAATTACTTAAAACAAAAAGAGTGAATAGATAATATTATTTCTAGGTTTAGAACAACGGATAATTCCTTTGGGGAAGTTGTCAGATTAATATAAGTAGAACACACAGGTGATTAACTAATCCAATCAAAGTTGAAATTGTATAATTGATTTGTACGATAGAAAGTGACATTGGGTTTTAAACGACTTCAAAAGCGAGATTCTCAGTTTCGTTGTACGTTTGCCTATATGTCCTAGTGTCTGTATACGTGTATGTAAATGTGGTCTCGCCTTTAAAACTATAGCGGTCCAATTTGGATACTGATTTCACTAATGTGAAAAATATCAGCAAATAAATATAATAGGCTATATTATCACGAGGACAGTTGCAAGGTAAAGTTGGCAGAAAAATCATTTGAAAAGGATTCGGATTCTGCTCCATTTTTTAAAAATTAACCTCAATTTAAGTATTAAAAAAATTGAAAAAATTAAGCCTCCTTTACCAAATAGAAGGAGGTGGGTAAAGATCGGACTTTTTTCACAAACATGAAAATAAAAAGTTTTTATTTGAGCCATTCTTTTATATTTATTTTCAGTGTTCAATATCATGTTTAGATAAAATTGATAAAAAATATCCTACAGAAGCTGCATTAAAAATGTCTCAAATAGACCATATTTGTGAGTTTTCTAATATTTTCGACGTTTTCTCGAACTTTCAATGACATTTCATTATAAAGCGCAACATGAACCACTACAATTTTTTTCTTATAATGGTAGAGTTTCTTTATAAGCTTGAATTAATTCATTGAGTGCTTTATAATAAAATAGTTCGAGAAAACGTAGAAAGTGTCAGAAAACCAACAAACATGCTCTGTTGGAGACATTTTTAATGCAACTTACTGTAGGATATTCTATGTCAAGTTTATCTAAACATAATGTTGAACACTTGAGCTAAAAATAAATACAAAGAAACTTTTTAATTTCATGATTGTGATAGGTGAAAAAAGGCCAATTTTTACCCACCTCTTTTTACCCTCGAATGGTTAATTGAGCATGATTGCCTAATACTAATATTGAGGTCGGTTAAAATTGCGTACTTTTATTATTTGTTAATTTTTACACCGAGCTCTCTATCGATATTTGGTAATAAGGTTCTATTAAGCGAACAACGGTGAAATTTTATTTCATAGTTTTTAGAGAACATTTTTCTGAAGGTGGCTCCATTTTTTTCAAAATTTTGTCACCCCTTTTGCTGAATTCTTTTGTAGTTTCTATAAAGTAAAGTAAAATGTCCGTCATTTTGTATTTTTAAGTTTTAACATCAGACCCGTTATCACATCTGCATGTACCAAATTTCACTTAAGTCAGCAAAAGTTTTGTACTTAAGGCAATCCTATGGAATTTGCAATTTTGAATTTTTGATTTTTAACATCAGATTTAGTATCAGTTACTCTGAATATACCCACCTACCAATATTAACACAAATCTGACGAACGTTAGAATCGGCGCATTCGCCAAATTATCGATCTGAAAAAATATCTTCCTGCTTGGCTCACCTTAAGTATACTAGACCTATCCTGATGAAATTAATATGAGACCACCATCGAGCCATATTCTAGAGTACGCAAAAAGTTTCATAGGCATTTCTGAAGTCAAACTATAGTAATGGTTGAACAAATATGTACATACAGACGAGTCGAATTGACAACCTCCATATTTTAAAATCTTTATTAAGGTGGCCATTCCCTAGAAAGAGATATCCGATAGGGAAATATTTACTATTTTTGGCCATAACTTTTTTTTTTCTTACTACGTATATTTAAAAAACTATAAGAGTACCTAAGTAGAACCATAACAAGACTATTACTATGAATTTTCACTAAATAATTTCAGTGGTTTGCAAAATAGCTAGATTTAAATTTAAAAATTATGTTAATCTTCCTATTTCATAGTATAATTCTAGCTATTTTGCAAACCACTGAAATTATTGAGTGAAAATTCAAAATTATAGTCTTGTTATGGTTCTACTTAGGTACTCTTATAGTTTTTTTAAATATACGTACTACGAAGAAAAAGTTATGGGTAAAAATAATAAATATTTCCCTATCGGATGTCTCTTTCTAGGGAATGGCCACCTTGGTTGATTAAAACTTACTCCCATTTATTTATAATCCATTTCAATAGATGTTCCCTACTTAATATATATTTCAAGAGTTCTCAACCTCTTGCCGCTAAATACCTAAGTAGATTTTAAAATTGATGTATATTGTATGTAGGACATGTAGGTACTACTAAGAATTCTATTCTATCTCTTTTATGCCTAATTATATGATAAAAACCTACAAATATTAATAACGATATAGCCAATTTAAGAAATAATTATTGTGATATATGTAATTCTTATAAGAGGAATATAAAAGAACCGCTCATGGCACATCAAATTGTAACAAATTCATGGGAAAATTTCCTTATTTTCTAATTTAATAATAAAATATATTTAATTGTCGATTATTATTCGAAGTTTGTAGAATGCGGTAGCATTTAAATAATGAAATATCAGTTACAGTGGTGTCACATTTAAAATCAATTTTTTCTAGACATAGAATCCCTGCAATTTTATATTCAGACAATGGCTCTTGTTTTTCGGAAGTGGAATTTAAGAATTTCAGTAAAAATTGGTTATTTAGCCACGTAATGTCACGTCCGCACTATTCAAATAGTGATCCAAATACTGATCCATGCCTAACTATGTTAGAATTTGAAAACACCCCAATTTCAGAAAATTTTCCGTCACAATCGGGGAGTTGGTGCCACTTGTTATACAAAATATTAACAACATATGGAAACACCATACCATTTTGTGGTGTTTGAGTATATGAAATTTGCTGTAATGATTGCTTCAAAATAAACCTTTCCTGACTTTTGTAATTTGTAAATCCCACTTTTGACCTAGTCCGATGTTAGGTCAGTTCACCATTTCTGAGGTTTAATTTATAACGATTTAAAACTTTGCCCAATTTATTTTCTAAATAGTAAGTGAATTGAAAGAATAACATTTTTCAATTAACAAAGTTCAATTTTGGTATAACCAAAAGTGCGCTTCCTACAAAATATTCTACCCAATGGGTAATGTCTCTAATTTCCACAAAAGGAAAAAAAAACGTTAATATTTTAATTCGTTTTAATTATTGAAAAAACATTAACAATTTTTCATAATAACTGTCAATAATAAAATGAAAAACAATATGGCGGTATCATTATTACTGTTTATAATTTCTTAATATTGATAATTATTCTATTATGATAATAATTAAGCTGCGTGAAGAATATTCACAAATTTATAAATTGACGCACTATGACCATAACGTGCTGAATGGGAGCTGAAATAATTGTTTATGACAGACTACAAAGCTGATAATAATCAATTTCAGTGGGATTGTATTATAACAACAGACGAAGAGAATTTAAAAATGGACAGCTACTGTAAACGGTTGAACCTCCTCATCAAATATTTGCTAAAATTCATAAATTTAGTTAGTAACTGGGCTTGTTACCGCTGAGCTGCGCGATGCAGTCCTTCGTTGGGCGGGTACGCTAGAACTTATATCTAACAACCCACCGTCTCGGATCATGGATGGTTCCATTTTATGAAAAATGAATTGAAAAGAGTGAAGCGTAGCATATCTTTGAAATCAGAATATCATCTACTTTCAAATGGTACAATAAAAATAAACATGTTGAAAAATATAAAAGTCTATAGACCACAAGGTCAGATGTCAGATCCGATCTGCACCAAAATCTTCTCAGGTCATGTACGGTATCAATGTTGCTTTTTTTTTAAATTTTAATTGTCCTGTTTATATTAATGTCCTGGCGGAGTTTAGCTATAGCTACTCTTCCACTCAACCAGGACAGACGCACACGCAGACATCTTCACAACGACCATTCCCTACGACATTACCATCTGCCACAGCTGAAACTCGAATTCAGGATAGGTAACAGCGACTAGCCGTTGTCTCTTACACAATTGTGTCTAACCCACTGCTACCGTCTCGATGACAGATGAAAAACGCCACTAAACATCCATACCCTAGCCAGGATTCGAACCCGGGACTCCGTGGTCTCAAGCCTAACGTGTTAGCCCTGAGCCACTCTTGGGCTTTTAATGAAAATCGGTTTGGTGGTGTCGGCGCGATCATGTCCACATGCATACGTGCATATACACCTACATATACATACAGATATAGACTTTTTTTTTAAATAACTTCGTGTCCCTAGGACATCAAAACGTAAATATCTGGTTTTAGCTCCATTTTTCAAATTGGACCAATTGCAGCCCTACCTATTTTTTTTCGGTGGGGAAGTAGAAATATCCGGTGAATTCTTTGCAAAATACAAGCAGTAAGCACTTCAGTTCCAGTACGCTGAACGATAATTAAGCACATCTCATCTTATGCTTCACGGAGTACAGGGTGTACAATAAATAGTTTATGGAAATTAGGATATATTGTCAATAGAAATATACTAGTTGTGTTTCTAATTACCAATAATTTATACATTTTATAATTTATTTATTCATGTTTGTATCATTTTTTAATTTTTTATCCGAAAACACCTTATCTTTTTTATTTTCTAAGGAGAAAATTATAGGTTTAGGACCTCCGAAACTTAAAATAAATTATTATTCTTTCAAATATATCAATGGTTTATTTAAATAAAATTAGGTAGTTATCTTAAATTTTAAAAAAAATGTAGAGGGAATGTTCTTATATTTCGTGGTACATGTTAGTGTTCTAAAAATTCTATAATATTTCTAGATAACTAGTGGTGGCAGTTACCAGTTATAAAATTGTGCATACGTGTCTGATAACTTTCTTTGTCAATTCAATATTCAAGTTTTGGTTCTATTTTAAAAATTTACAATATGCATCCCTATAATATAAATTTCACATAAATAAACGGGTCATGAAACATATTCTTTATAGGATTTTGCAAACAGCGGAAAGAAAAACTAACTATGGGAACTAAAGGAAAAACTATATATAAAAATATTAATGAAATCTTTGCATTCTTTCGATAACCTGACTTCTGGTGATGCTAACAAGTAAAAATTCTTATTTGCCATTCTCATTTTAACACTAGCATCCAACATAGTCCCATATGGCTAGGCAGGCTAAACTAGTATCTACATGATCCCCTACGATATGTAAATTCAGTTAAAAATGATAACAAAGGCCTGAAATTAATTTATTTAGGTACCTTGTCTTTAAAAATTTTTTCATTCTAATGAATTACATTTTCATAAAATCTCATTCAGTTACTTGGAAATGTGTAGCCTTTGAAACGTTTTTTATCAGTCAATGTCAAATATAAATATTACATACTTGTTCATGGATATTGTCTTAGTTTTGCATGGAACATCGTTATGAGTGGCTTTAGGCTTTTCTGATGGGTCCACAATAAGGACGAAAAACGTTTCAAAGGCTAAGCATTTCCAAGAAACTGAATGAGATTTTATGAAAATGTAATTCATTAGAATGAAAAATTTTTTAAAGACAAGGTACGTAAATAAATTAATTTCAGGCCATTGTTCTCTTTTTTAACTGAATTTACATATCGTGGGGGATCATGTAGATACTAGTTTAGCCTGCCTAGCCATAGGGGACTATGTTGGATGCTAGTGTTAAAATGAGAATGGAAAATAAGAATTTTTACTTGTTAGCATTACCAGAAGTCAGGTTATCGAAAGAATGCAAAGATTTCATTAATATTTTTATATATAGTTTTTCCTTTAGTTCCCATAGTTAGTTTTTCTTTCCGTTGTTTGCAAAATCCTATAAAGAATATGTTTCATTACTATAAGCAAACAAATAATAAATAATTCATTTTTAAACTGGTCATTTACCATCACTGTTTTTTTTGCTCAGCTCATTTTCTTTACCGAAATATGAGAGTTTAAATCATAGTAATCTTTTCTTTCTGTAAAGAGCGTTTTCACCGAGTTCTTCCGGAATAACACGAGAAACTACCCCTTTGTTTGAAATTGGAGCGCTTTAGATATATGTAGTTTAAAAAAATATGAGGATTTAAAAACGAATTTTTATTTATACATAGACTCAGAAATTATTAAATTAGTCAAAATTATTTTAGATAATTTCTATTTTTTATGAATGGCATTTTGTTTCAGGTCCTAGATCAAGAAGGATGAAGAAACCCACCAAAAGTACTCCCGAGGACAAGCGCCCAAGAACTGCATTCTCCAGCGCGCAGCTGCAGAGGCTCAAACATGAATTTAACGAAAATCGCTACCTAACAGAGAGGCGCCGCCAACAATTAAGCGCCGAGCTAGGTTTGAATGAGGCGCAAATAAAAATTTGGTTCCAAAACAAAAGGGCCAAAATCAAGAAATCGTCTGGCCAGAAGAACGCTCTGGCTCTACAGCTCATGGCGCAGGGTCTTTATAATCACTCCACGGTCCCTTGCGATGAAGACGATATGCCCTTGTCATCGTAAATTGTTATAAAGCTTTATTTATTGTAAATATTCTAAAATCGATCTCACTGTATTTATTATTTTGTACAAATTAATATTTAGTTGCTTGTAAATATTGTAAAGTGTAGAATAAATTCAATGAGCATATCATTATACGTATTGCAAGTATACAGGGTGAGTCACTAATTCGTGTACGGTCAACGCCTTCTCAGTTGTATGAAATTTGAAGAAAAGTAGTCACTATGATTATCAGCTTATAGATAATTGATTGTTGGCATTTTAAGTAAAAACATACAGGGTGTTCCACTTGAAAAATTGAGTTATGGCCGATTAAATATGTAAACATTTGAATCATTGTGTAGAATTAGGTTCGGCATTGAAAGGTCTCAAAACTAGTACATGGTCTTGTTGAACAGTCAAAGTGAAACGACGACGACCAAATTTATGAAAATACGTTTTTGCCGATTTACTGTTGACTGCTGCAAATGAGCTTCAATCGAAAAAAGTGGAATAACGTGGCGATGCCCAAAAATGTTATAACTGCATAGAGAATTAAGAATCAAATATAAATAAATAAGTAAATGTTGGGTATTCTATTTGAAAAGTCCAAGTATTCGCTTTAAATCTGCATAGTGTTTGTACTATGTAGATTTAAAAATAATTCTACAATATTTGTTCCAGATGGTTTCTCAAATTTCAAACGACTGAAAAGATATTGACCATCCACGCCCTAGTGACAACCTCGATGTAAAAATGTTGTATAGTTACACATGTTATTAATCGGTACATATAAATACAAAAGATTATGAATAAGCCATATTAAGAAATCTGTAATAGTTTTAATTTATCCTATTTATCCCTTGTAGATTTTTGAATATGGTTCGATATTTCCCTTTAAATATAATTATATTATCGGTCATATTAAATTTTAACGCTGTTTATAATGGAGCCTTCAAAATAGACTGATCAATATTAGATTTAGATCCATGTGCAATGTTATATGTGTAAATAGGGTTCGATTATCAAATATAGAAATTGTTCTTCCCCTTACTTTGTGTTTCATTTTTTACATAAAATATAGTAAGATTGCCTCTATTCGTTCACAGTCGCAGCCAATAAATAGGTATTTTTAGAGGTTACTTTTAAGAAAGTTTCCAACTTGGTTTTAAAAATTTCCAACTGATAAAAATATATTCATTATTTCCACATCCACGTAGTGGAGTGGAAGTATAGTAATCGAAACATTTTTTAAACGTTTTTCCTTGTTGAAACATGTTTGTTTAAAATATCATGATACGTCGAGATTTTAAATTTGAGCGAAAAAAATTGTCTGTCTATCTGTTGGTCTGTAACTTTTATTGCGCGCCCGTTTTCTCTGGAACGGTTTATGATATTGACTTGAAAATTTTTACACGTTTGTATTATAACGATAACTGGAACTGGATTGTTTTTTAAGTATGTCCGTTAAAGGATTGGGGGGTAAATAGAGGAAAATAAATAAAGCAAGCTGGTAAGAGTACGGAAGCTTGGGATTTGTTGTCTATAGTACAAGCCAAGGCCTCAGATTTCTTTATAATATTTTTCAACTTCCCCCGGCACCCCCACCCTCAGATTATTAAAAGGGTTGATAAAACAGACTTAAGATTTTAACTTGAAATTTGGTGCATGTATGTATTATAACGACATCTGTAATTAGATTATATTTTGAGATGATTCCGTTGAGGAGTTGGGGGTTAAATAGAGGTAAATAGGGGAACATAAGTAAAGCAAGCTGGTAAGAGCTGGTAAGAATACAAACACTTGGGATTTGGTGTATATACTAGAAGCCAAAGCCTCAGATCTTTAAATAACATTTTCCATCCCCCCCCCCCCCCCACTATACACACCATTATTAAAGGGTCGATAAAATAAAATTGAGATATTAATTTGAAATTTGGTATACGTATAAATTATAACGACATCTGGAACTAGATTATATTTTGAGATGATTCCGTTGAATGGTTGTAAGTTGAATTGGAGTAAATAGGGGATATAATGAGTAAAGCAAGTTGGTAAGGGTACAGAAACTTGGGATTTGGTGCATGTACTAGAATCCAAGGCCTCAGATTTTTTACAATATTTTTCAACTCCTCCCACCACCCCCACTCCCTTATTAAAAGGGTAGATGAAACAAAATTGATATTTTTACTTGAAATTTGGTAGATGTATGTATTATAACGACATCGGAAATTAGATTATATTTTGAGATGATTACGTTTAAGAGTTGGTGGTTAATTAGGAATAATAGGGGAACATAAGTAAAGCAAGCTGCTAAGAGTACACAAACTTGGGATTTGTTGTATATACTAGAAGCGAAGGTCTTAGTCTTTTTTATAACATGTTTCAACCCCTTCAATACCCCCCACTTGAAATTTGGTACAAATAGGTATTATAACGACACCTAGAACTAGATTATATTTTCAGATGATTCCGTTGAAGAGGTGGAGGGTAAGTAGAGGTAAATAGGGGAAACTAAGTAAATCAAGCAGGTAAGAGTGCAGAAACTTAAGATTTGGTGTATAGACTAGAGACCAAAGCCTCAGTTTCTTTAGCCCCCACCCCCACCACCACCTCCATTCCATTATTAAACGGTTTGACAAAATAAAATTGAGATATTCATTTGAAATTTGGTACATGTATGTACTGTAATGATATCTCATTGAGATGATTTCGTTGAAGGGGGGGGGGGGGGGGGGGGTAAATTGGGAAAAATAAATAAAATAAGCTGATAATGGTCTAGAAACTTTATTTGCTATTTATATGCTAGAAACCAAAGCCTCAAATATTAATAAAATTCTATGACCAATTATTTCTACATACTAGAGTGTAAATATAGTCAAGATGTCTTCATTCAAGGAGAGTTGGATGGAAAATCTGAATGTGGAAGTAGTGATTCCTTAGGCAGCGGTATTCGTTGTTGACTTCGTCATCTTCTCAACAGATTTATTGAACAAATATTAGGCACATTAGTAAAGAGTGGAAATCTGGTACAACTAATTTATAACAAAGAAACTAGCAAAAAATATTAGGTGTCTACAACTACTTTCTAATTAAAAAATCTAAATTACAAATAGGATCTCATAGTATAGATATTTATTGTTAAAAGTTCATGGTACATTAGTTGTCAAGTATTTGATTGTTAACTACTTAAGTTATCATCATATCCAAGATCAATCATACACGCGCTTGTTACCTCCATCGCTTTCCGAAGGAAATACTGTAATCGTGAAAAAATCACTTTTCGAGGTTTTTTCAGGCTATATGGATTACGAAAATTGAGGTCTTTAAATTTCGTCAATTTATCTGTCTGCTGGTGTCTGTTTGTTAGCGTTATATCTACACAACTATTTAAAGGATACCATTTGGTAGGTAGTCATCAACTAAGAAATGGAATATACTTTTTGTGAAAAATGTGGATACTCCAAATGATGGATGTCAATAATATTTGATATCTAGTTAACACAATTATTAGGGAAGAAACCTGCTACACTTTTTGTGAAAAATACATTGGGAACTTACCCAACAACTAATAAATTAAGAAACTAAGGCAGAAATAATGTTGGAAATGTAGTTGACACCATGAGTCAGGAGAACTTATATACTTTTAGTGAAAAATATACAGAGTGATCGGATCACTCTATGAAAATAATCAATAAAGAAATGATGGCCAAAATAATATTTGGAGTGCAGTTGTCACTATTTCCGGGAAGAAAATAGAATATATTTTCAAAAAATAAACGTTGTCAGAAGAAGAAAAACCGAAGGGCGCCAAACAGGGAGGGAAGTTTTGTGTAAATACCTTCACAAATTCGTTATATTAAGAACATACAATGGGTGCAATACCTGTATTTCATCTGCCATCTAATGAGTTACAAACGGAATTTTGATCACTGTATCCCGACTATTTAACAAAATTTTAAGTCCTGCAACTTTTAGCTTAAACTTTTTCTACATTTCTCACAATTCTCGAATTATTCACACACATAAACTACTTTACTTTTTCTACCATTAAGGAAAGGGTGAGAAAGTGGTACTTTTTTTCGTCATAGTCCAATACAACTTTTCCCGAAGAGATCACACCCTTTGGTCACCTTTTGCGACTTGAACAACCTATTTTCTTGGACTAGAGAATAAGAGAATTCGGGAATGTCTCCTTCAGTAACGTATTCCTTGGCAAAATTATTAAATTTTAATCCCAAAAGTATTACTTTTTCTTAGTTTGATATTGTTGATTTCAAGATTGAACCTATTTATCCCCAAAGTATGCAAAATTAATCCCAATTTGGGGTTGATGATTTCCGAATTGAGCTTATTAAATTTCAATTTGAACAGGGAAAATTGTGATGGTCAGTAGCCAATGCTCTTCATGTGGTTAATGCATACGAATTTTTAATTTTCAGTATCTTACTTCCAAATCCAAAGGATCTTAAAACTTATGCTGAAAAATTATGACTAAAAATTCCTAACTCTAAGATGATGTTTTAATGAGTGACCTGTCGAAGAGAAAATTAATTAAGTGAATAGCTAACTAACAGCTATAATTACAGAACTAATCTATTATTTACGTGGAACAGTATAGCTTTGAAGGCAATTTACCAATAATACGGCATATAATTCTTAGACATGACGATAGACCACTAATTAAAAGAAATATAAATTCTCTGTAACACATAAATAAATTTAATAGTCTTACAATTAATTAACATATCGTAGAAATACTTGCGAGTATTTTTGCAATAAAATAAGCCCAGGCAGCGTGTTTTATATATAGTAAAAGAGCGTACGAGATTATTAAGATAAAATCAATTAAGTCACTGTTAATTACTTTATTGGGTTGTGACAGTTCTTTATGAATACGGTTACAGCAAATGGTCGTAAGATTTTAATCTACTTCTTTCTCTCCGCATACTTTGCTCTCAATTACCTGAATAAATTTGCAATTATGTTATAATTATATAATTATCACATTCGTATGATATTAATTAATGTCTGCGGAGTCATTGGTGTCAGTTTTTATTTACCCGTATAAGATAGTTTAATTTAGTCACAGACAGAATCCTCTAATGATCTTTGTTCCATTAGATAGATAATAATGGTTATACGCTTTTTATAGGACATGTCATGTTATAACAGCCAGAGGCTAGTATTAACTGCCAATGCTTCTGTCGTCCTGGTAGTTAGGATACTAAGATCAATTGAAATACTTGAGATTGTTCAGGGAATCTCGTTAGCATGGGTAATAGAGTATCACGCAAATGAAAGTTCAGACAACTAAAAAATAAAAGGGTAGCCCAAAATTGACATTTCTGTTCTCAGATCGAAATAAAAACATTTCGAAAATGTATGTAATTCATAATTTTTAGTGTCCAAGAATTACCCAGTAATTACCCCGTGTGGTACTTTAGGTACTTAAAATTACACATGTCTACACATTTTTTAATTTTTTTGATCTGGGGATGTGTCCTATGATATGATGCGCTGAATGCGGTAGGACCAAAGAAAGACGTTTTAGTTCTACAGTATCTATAGCCTCTCGGTGGTCCCCGTGGGGGGTGGGAGGTGATAGAAATATTCGAATACAAACGCTGACACCAGGGTAGCTATTCTGTATCGGTGTGATGTGGTGTGAGCACATGTTTTCACGAGAGAGTGGGCGGAGTTCTCTTGAAAACCAAAATAGCGTATTCTGTAACTGTGGGAGCGGTCACATCACGCCAAAAATCGGGAAACTTCTCTTGGTAAATTTCATTCAGTTAGAAGGTAGGGAGAAGCTGTCACGTGATCAAGGACGGCATCATTTCGCCATCTTGTTACTACTTTTCCGTCAAATAGAGACAGTTTGTTTTCCGTGCGATTTATTGCGATTTTTACTGATAGTTTGTTAAATTTTAGACAATAAACATAAAAAGACTATGGTGTCGTGTGCTAAAGAAAGTTGCTCTTCTAGAGATGGTGTTGACAAGAAGAAATTATCGGGAATAACATTTCATAGGTAGTGTAAACAACAAACAGAGCCGTATTAAAAGAAACCGCTAATTAAATGTTTTTTTAATATACTCAGGTTATATATTTCGTAGAATAGAAACAAATGGTTTATTTTAGGATAACATTGCACATTCTATATATCAAAGTAAATAAAAACTGTTAAAACTCTTGCATTTATCGAATTGAATATTTATTTACGTTATCCAGATAGACCGTCTCGACGGGGCACAAAGTTCTTATTATTTTAATTAGTCCGGGTCTGGCAAAACCACCATATTGTTACTACATTTAGCCACGCCTCTGATGCCGTTTCTGTATGGGAAATTTGTATAGGATGTCTTATCCCTACCTTCTAACTCAATGGTAAATTGTAGGGAACGAGACCGTTCACGCGTAGGATGAAAGTATAACCTCACTTTTGGGCAAACTGTCATTTTATTTGGATGTCAGTGGCATAATATTTGTTTATTGAAGTAATTTTTGTGTTAGACCATACATTGAGTTTTGTGTTTCTTAACCTGTAGGGATTAAAGGGCGATGAATATTGCCGATGAACTAAATTAACAATGAGGCACTATGAGACCTTCAGATTGCTGGAAAAATCCTCAAAAAGAACACTACAACTTCATCGCATGAGAAATCAGCTTAGCATATAGGGCTTTTATAATTGAGTTAATAAAGAACATGCTTGTGGATATTATACAATATATTATACAAATCAGATTATGTACAATCCAATTATTATATAACAAATTAAATTTACTTTTCTCCATTGCTCCGAATTATTTTTATTAGTTTCTAGGGACAGCATTTAAAGTGGTTATTACTCTTTCTCCCACATTTTTTGGCATCTTTTGATTTGTAAATGATCCACAGGAGCTGTAGTTGTTTTTCCACCCATTTATCAAAATATATTTTAAGGAACTATTCATCGGGTTGGAACGGATTTTTGATGTTATTATTTTTAGCCTAACAGAAAATTATGTCTTCTTTACAGAACAACAGACATTGCACTCATCTTGAATGTCAGAAACTCGCATTTTGACAAGATGCATTTCCCATCATACAACGCACGACCTTCGATCATGGCGTTGCGGCAATTCTATTGGTTGAAATGTAGGAGCAGCTGCTGGCAACGCTGGAAGGATCACTTCACGTCCTCGTGTAGTCACTGTAGTATTTTTGTTTCCCTGGGAAGGGATCGTGATATGAGCTCTCTCCTTTCACGACAAATGCTCACGTTCACTGAAATTACAGAATAGCTACCCAGAGAACTTGTGACTCTTGTGAGGGGGTTGTCGAGGTCGCTGAACACGAATTTGGGGTTAGAATCTATTGACGACAACATGACAGTTGTCAATTAGCTGTCAAAAGGTTTGAAATTATTGGAGATTCGATCAAAGTTCAGGGTCCTTAAGTTTTCGGGTACGCCGAGTATGAATTCTAGGATGACATTGGATTCTCGCATCAAGACAGCTGCCAATCAGCAGTCAGTACTCGTGACAGCGTTCGGAACGCAGGACAAGGCACGAATCCTCCAGTATTCGAGAAAGCTAAGCACGAATTCCAGGTCCAAAGTGAATTCAAGATGGCTGAACATGAACCAGGCCTTAGGATTACGTAGTGGTGTCAGCTGTCAAAACCTGTGGAATCATCGGGCCAGCAAGAAACAGTCCCAACTCTTAAATATTGCCTTCGTGGATTACGATTCTGTAATTGATCCTGACATTATAATACCTGTCAATTGGAACAGAGGAGTTCTGAAGGCCTTCGGGTACTGTGGTGAGGAACTTGATCTCCCCAGGCTGGTAGATGCATTGTACTGGTCCCGGATTTCAATCTTTAAGCTGTACTCAGAAAGGCTAAGATAACAATCTAATTCTCTTACCAGAGAATTGGTAACTACGTGCGGCATGTCATGTCGCTCACTTCAACTCTGATAAAAGATGGAGGCATAGTATTTTTTTGTCCGAAATATGCCGGAGGGTAGAGACACTAACACTCCGAGCATTGTTGACCCGAAGAATATAAACTTGGAAGAAAAGTCGCGAGATGTAAAAGTTTGTTAACAGATAACATGTTTATCAGGATGATATTCCAAACACTTAACGCTGATCGTTATTTGCTTTGCCGATTACATCGAAAATTTCACACGTCATCCTATTAGTTAATCAGAAGTTTCTTTTTGTGTCGTTACCATGACAACCCAAAGAATTTCCGGAAATTTTAATCCTCCAAGGTACCCTGAACGAAATTAATAAGTGGAAATTTTTCTGTCAAGTTATTGACATATGATCATATTTGACATTTGCTATTACATAAAAATGGAATTTTATTTTTCATATTAAATGAGATAATAAAAAAAAATCATTGAGATTTGTGAAAGAACATTTTATTTCATGGTAAATACCTAATCATGATCGTGAATAACTCCCCATTTTCGTTTTTCTCCATACTACAATTCTCAGCAGGTATGATAAGTATTTCAATTTTGGATGGCTTTTTTAACTTCACAAAGTTCTTCGCAATGTTCGCATATTGCATATTATATTCTTTTTCCATACTCTATAATCTTACTCTTTAAAAACCTCGAAAACAACTTCCACAATAAGAAATATTAAGCTTAAACTGGTTAAACTGTCAATGAAATAATGATAAATAACTAATGACGTTTTTGTATCAAAGCCATCTCTGCCAAGTTATACTGTGCTGAAAATGTGCTATGCTATGTGTATAAAACATGAAAATATATTAAGAAAACAACGTTCCACCTATTTTAGTGAATAAAACTTGTTCCCTAACACACAAATAGAGTTGTCCTAAAAAGTTTTTACTAATTTTTGGAAACTAAAATGGGTGGAAAAGATATTATTTATTTATGTATTATACGTATATAGGTATTCCATTTTCAAATAATTTTAACTTTTGACACAAAAACACTAATGACTAATTCAGATACGTTTCTGTCACTTTGTCAACAATACCCATTATTGGCCTACTAATCTTAATACCTTGTTATGTCTTAGAATAATCTTAATGTCAGTTGAAATTAGAGTTTATTTAATTATTCATTTTCATAAGATTCATGTACTCGAAAAATTTCCGGCAATAATTCAAGCAATTGGGAGATTACAAGTGAAAATTATGTAGTCTCTGGATTGTCATTTGTTGCTACTATGATCTTTTATTGCCCAGATCAATTTCGCAGTAAGTATGGTACTTATCGTCAGCCGTCATATTTTTTGTTTCCGTGTCAATTTAAAAAATAGGCTCTTTATTTTTCTTTCTATTTTGTCTTATACAGACGCAGGGTAAAGGGAAAACTACCTGCTTTAAAAAAAACGATTAGAACAATATTTAATTTTTGTTTGAAATATTAAACAGCTATACAGGTTGATTCACCATAATGATTCAGCCTGTAACTTGTTTATTTCTGATGTTGCAGGGCTCCCAGATAAAAGGGGAATATGTAAAAAAAATTTACTTTAGAGGCTGATATATCAGCAATACAGCAGGGTAGGGTGGTCACCCTGTGCCCTGAACAAAATTTTTATGTTTTACGTGCAGTCCCCTCTCTGCATTTAATTGGTGGCGAAAGAGGCTCACACGGCCGACTAGACAAGTACCTGGGGAGTGACTTCGACAAAATTGGGGCTTTAAATGTACGCTGGTGAAAACAAATACGCTTCTTACTATAACAGATTTAATGATTATATATAGGGACGCTTACAGCCAAAACTCACAGAAATAATATTACACACAATCGATATACTTATGTGTGTGGCCCACACGTAACCTAACATAAAACATATGATAACTTAAAACTAATAAAATCTTAAGTAATAATAGGCAAAATATGACCCCCCCAAAATATATTAGCTTAAACGATTACATTAAAATACTGAAAATAACATGAAATGAACAAAATAATGTGAATTGAGTAAGTGACGATAGGTTCAAGCGTGGTGTTCAGAACTACAAAAGTTAATTGGTCATATGCAAAATATGTACTGATAATTTACATTTAATGTCTACCGTAAGAAAGCTGACGGGCACTCTACGCCTCACGTAGAAGGTGGATGTGATATAAGGTCCCTCGTTAGGTAATTCAAAGACGCTTACCTCCAGCAGGTTTCAAAATGTAACCACTAGGCCTACCAGGGGAGCGTAGCTTCCAAGGGAACCAGGCAGGAGAGTCTCACCGGTACACTCAGGATTCCAAATTCACAAAATATCTTGCCAACCAAGTTTCAGTAAACCAAATTCACATACAGATGTACAAATCCAACAGGTAAGATGTGGGGTCAAACATACATGATGCGATGCCAGTAAAAGTCCAAGATAAAATGAAACCAAAAGAACAAACGGTACAAAAGGAACAAGAAAACCAGAAAGAACAAAAACCCAAAAAGCCCTGCAATAAAGAAATAACGAATATTACAAATCTATTTTCTAAAGAGATTTCAGAGGTATACCTTAGATGTTGAGTGGGCTTTCAGAATTCCTGTGCCATGTGCTTCCAGCAAGTTGATTTATCCGGAAAATTCCGTAGCAGTATTTCCCAACAGAAAATAATACAAATATCAAAATAAAATACTGCTAATTGGTCACTACAGCACTAAATCCCATTAAAGGAGCAAATTAACAAAATGCTATCCACGTGCTCAGTGACACAACTTCTCTTCAAGCCGGCAAACGGAAAAAATCCCCAAAAATGGCCCAGACGGAAACCTCTGTCAAAATCTGAGAATGGCTAAAACTTTGTCCATGGGTACGTTCCGAATGAACACTATACAACATAACCCACAAATCTGATAAATCTCCCTTAATGACGTTTATATTCCTCACATAATACAGTATTTCATAATTCCATTAACAAAACAATAGGTTTAATTGATAATAACGGTCTTGAAAAGGTTATAACCGAGACGTTCGAAACTCGCTTCCTAATTAGGTACGATTACAGTGCGTTGCTAGCAATGCGTTGCCAGCAACTCGTTGCTAACATCACTGTGCATGGCTCACATGGAGCACGAACGGTAGGCAACCAGTTATACTATATTAACATATTACGATATTCAAATTTAAATGTACAGATACGAAAATAGACTGTAACACTGACCCGATGGGAAAATTTGAAAAACTTCTTGAAATGGTTTCCTTGCAAGATTCCATACATCATATTGCAAATAATAATAATTAGTTACATGGTTATATTTTACTTTTTTAAATGGAATACCGTGTATCTTATACGAGAATCACAATACTCTTTTTAATTTTAGCAATATAATATTTCATATAGCCACCTTCCTTCTTTTAATATCTAGAAGAATATCGGTAAATTATAAATTACAGACTGCACGCAATAGTTTAAGTGGATGTTGAAAACAGTGAAATACCGTGCACAAAAATAGCATTATTTTGAACAGAAGACGTTGAAATACTGATTAGACAGTATCGTTACATTTCGATTATTTTGATAAGGAATTCCACCATGCTGCCAAATAGTTCTAATCATTTGATTGAGAGGAAAACTCTCTATGCCATCTTCGATTATTTTTCTAAACATATCTAAATATTTAACCGTAGTTATATTGAGTTAAAAAATATTTCTAGCGCTACTATTGAATACTCCAATGGCCCCCTCGATCCCCAGAGCTCACAGTTCTAGATTTTTTCATATAGGGGGTATGTGAGAGACTGGTGTTATAGCCCTATGATACAAAATATAGAGGAACTTAAAGAAAACATTTGAAATATCCTTAATAACACTACCCCCGAACAGTTAAGTAGAAGATGTGACAACTTTGCAAAGAGAATAAATAAATATATCCAAGTTGAACATCTTTTGTAATTAATGTGTATTATTTTGTTTATTTATTTGTTTCATAAATATTCTGTTACACTTTGTTATGTCGAATTTCATATGTACATTTTCAATATCAGCAATTTTTAATATGCAACTATTAATAAACTAATTTGACCTTTGAGATGTTGTTTCCATGGTCTACTTGGTGAATCATTATTTTTTTCGCAGCATTTCGATGAAACGCAGTGTTCACTTTAAAACCTTATAAACCATCACTCTGTGCAATTTCCATGACAAATATGGCATTTTCGGAAAGGGGAAACAATGGGCTTTCCAACTGTGAAAAAATATACTGGGTGTTCCATTTGAAATAACAAAGATGCCCTATCTCCGAAAATATGCTATGTCATTTCCGGTTAAAAAAGACGATTACTCAAGAAAAAACTTATCAAAATTGAAAGAAGACTAGCGAAAACTGCATTTAATTATCTCAACTAGTTCAAAAGTTATATAGGTTTAAAAAGGATCAAAATATAATGGGGCACCCGGTATTATACTGTTGAAATCAGTCAAAAATAAGGACAGCGATTCTGTAGTTAACATCTCAGTGGCGCAGTGCTTACATGTTAGGCATGTGACTACGGAGTTCCGGGTTGGAGACCTGACTAGGGTATGGATGTTTAGTGGCGTTGTTAACGTGCTACCGAGATGGTAACAGTGGACTAGATCTCTGTTGAATGACGCAACACGCCTAGTTGTTGTTATATGTCCTGAGTTCGAGTCCCAGTTACGGCAGATGGCAATGTCGCAGGGGATGGTTGTTGTGTTGGTTGTTAATATAAATAGGGGGTTTAAAAAAAATAAATGAATAACCGAGTTGCAAAGGGAGAGAGCATTTGTGGAGTATCGCCCTATACTGACTCTCAAGCATGTCATATAAAATTGCTCATGAGAATAACAATAATTTATCCTTCAGCTTCTTTTAAAAATTACCTCCGAGATTTATTAATTTGCCGCAGCAAAACACAATTTAAGGGGAACTGCTACCTCTTAAATTCGAGGAAGTAGCCAGATTCAAGTGATATTCGTTGAATGAAGATGATTGATAAGTACTTGGAGTATTATTTAAGTAATAATTATTACTTGTTTAGAAATAACTACAATAATAGAGTACTTTGCAGATAGTATTGGGAGTACCAAGTACAGGTACAAAAATTTCAAAAGTACTTGTAGAGAAATATTTAATGAAAAAAGTACAGATTAATTTACTAAATTTGGAGACTGAGTGCTTCAACTTTGTAAACTAACGTGTCATTATCAGTAGTGGAACTTTAAGAGGAGTTATTTGGGGTTATCAAATGAACATACCTATAATTTTCAAAAAATTGTATTATTTTTATCCACCAATTAACAAAATAAATATAACACTCATGTTTAACATAAATGTCATTGATTCACGTGTAAATGAAATACTGGATATACCGATTCATACATGAAACTTGCTAAAACTGCTTATCCGCATGTGAAAGGGTGATTAATTTTTTAATTATTATTGGCGTTTTGCAGCAAATGGAATAAATATAGCTCGGTGCATTCATTTAACTACCTAACGTACAAATACCATGCAAACTTTAATAGAAGACCTAATTTATTATATGCACTTTCGATGTTATTCTGTGAGTTTAATTAGAATCAATAACCTGTTCTGAACCTCCCCAACACATAAAAACTATTTTCGAATTAAGCCAGTAGCGTATCACGTATGTAATAAGATATTTAATTTATCCATCATGAAATGGCTAAGGAGAGTGAATTACAGAACGGGACACTCCTACAAAATATTAAACATGTTTATTATTTCTCATTTGATATAGAAATCGTTGACAAATTCAAAAGTACCCACCCCATAAGTTGCGGCATGCTTTAAGTACCATACCGTGTGTTAGAAAGATCACTTTCCGGCCGCCATTTTATTATTTTTTAAACTGATCGAAATAAAGCTTGATGTTACATGTTACATAAATGAATTTTTTTATCAATCGTACGACTTACGGTTTCTCCGGAAGTGACCTCAATTTATAATTTTTAAGTGAGACACCCCTTGTATTTTTGCATTTGTAGAAGTTGGAGATCATTCTGACCATGACTGTACTAATTTTAATTTATAGTCCAGTAAATCTTGATCAGCCTGAAATATTCACGAATAATAATAATAATAATAACAAAAAAACGTAGAACATTTTTGTGTTCATTAACGTCATGGAAAGGTTAAAAATTAAGAAAACAATTTTTTTCGAAATTACTCAAAATCTTTATTTAGAAGTATATCATTTTCATACTACAGTGAAATGTAATATTTCAGTACAAATCTTACGATATATCGCAACACAATGTTCATTCCCGTTCTCCTTTGCAATATCTGCGAGAACCTAGATCTAAAAATGTATCAAGTATGTCTTGGCTAGCTGCAAGAAGTTGAAAATTAAAATTGTATGTAAACCTAACCGATTCTAATATATTGTAAGTAATACTGCGATTAATTCTAGAGTAAAGAGTGAACATTTTTGGACTAAATGTCCTTGTTCCAACGGTTGGAAAATACAAATATTAATAAACCACTGCCTAAGGAATCACTACTTCCACATCCAGATTTTCTACCCAACTCTCTTTAAAGGAAAACGTCTTGACTACATTCGCACTCTACTATGTGAATATAATTAGTCAAAGAATGTTTATAATAAAATATTTGAGACAGATGACATAAAAACATTGAGGCGTTGGCCTCTAGCATATACACCAAAAATGAAGTTTCTGTACTTTTATTAGTTTGCTCTATCTATTTTCCCCAATTTACTCCCCCCCCCCCCCCCCTTCCTCTTTCAAAGGGATCATCTTAATCAGATATCATTACAATACATACGCGCACCAAATTTAAAATGAATATTTCTTATTTTATCAACCCCTATAATAATGGAGTGGAGTTGGTGGAGGGGCGGCGATTGAAAAGTATTATAAAAAAGTATGGGGCGTTGGCTTCTAGTATACATCAAATCTCAAGTTTCTGTACTCTTACCAGCTTGCTTTACTCATTTTACTCTATTTACCACTTACCCCCCACCCCTTCAACGTAATCATCTCAAAATAATCTAGTTCCAGATGTCGTTATAATATATACGTGTATCAACTTTCAAGTGAATATCTCAATTATATGTTATCAACTCCTTTAATAATGGAGTAGGGGAAGTGGAGGGGTTAAAAAATGTTATTAAAATATCTGAGGCCATGGGTTCCAGTATATACACCAAATCCGATATTTCTGTACTCTCGCCAGCCTCTTATCTTAATCTTTTTCATAATAATTAACGAACAACCTGAAGAGATAAAAAATTAAAACAAAAATTATATTTATTAGGGCACAGGGGGTTCCTAGTGACGACAGGGGGCTAAAACTCGTGGAAAACATTTCTTTTCCTATTGTCGATCTACTGATACCGAATCAGGTCCTAAAGCTTTTAGAGTCATTTTACCTTATTTATTCTGCTAGACCCTTTGAAATTAACAAATTGAACCTAATAATATTTACATTATTACCTACCTCCGGAAAGTCTACGACGGCTTATATAGACCAGGATAAAATACAATAACTCCTTCAATTGCCAGACTTAATCTGACAGTTGTCAGATTAAAAGTGTCAATTATCACATTTGATCTGCCAATTGCCAGATTAAATCCGGCAATTGACAGATTTAATCTGGTTAATCACTTAACGAATACCATCAATTGCCAGATTAAATGTGGCAATTTCCAGATTAAATCTGGTAATTGACAGATTGTCACCATAAAAATGCCTATTTAAAATTTTTGTAAATTTTCGTGTTTGTTATTATAAGTTGTTTTCATGGTAAACTGCGAACGGCTCTCAGTTTATCTTTCGGGAGCTGGGTAATGGGTATTGAAAATGATATTAAATTTCTTTTAGATGTTTATAGTAAATTATTGCATACAGGGGCGCCAATTAGTTGCTTCCAAATTAAATGATGTTAAAATTTTTAAAGATATACTAACTAATAAATTAACTTTCAAACGTAACATTATGGAAATAAAACAAAAATTATAAAATCTGTGAGACTATAATGTATTAAAGAAATTCCTGAAATTTTGAAGTTCAATGTTGAAATATTTATACTTAAAATTAGTATATGTATTGATAAGTAAAAAAAAATGTTTATAATGATTACATTACAATGAAAGCGTGGTATACATGTATACGTAGCCGCACAAAAAAAGAAAATATCTTATATCTACTATATTACATGTACATAGATATATGTATTTTATAATAATTTCACGTTTAAAATTTAAGAAAAATATACTATATAGATCGTTATATAAAGTTTACCAATATTGTTGTTTTACGGAACGGTAAGAAAAACAGCTTCAATATAAAAAGAAAATAAACTGCATACAACCTGTTCTCTTGAAGAGAAGTCCTTGAAGGATGCTCTTATGTAGTCTAAATAATATCTTTGCAGAGTAATAGCAAGGCTTCAAGACACAATTTGGCAAGGCTGGGCATAAAAAAATGGTTTAGAATTCCCAAAAAAATTCTCGATTTTTGCTATTGATACCAATCTTGACAATGCCAGCTCCTGATATTTCTTAATGCTACTTAATCAAAAATTATTCTCAATACATGAGGTACGGAGAAAATTGTAAAGGATTCAAAGAAAGAAAAAACAAAGAAAAGGAGGCCTAAAATTAAGAGAAAATTTAAATTAATAAAATATACAGAAATTATTATTTTTAGAGGAATTTAAAAAAGTTCTACTAGTAGGTGGTATGTGGCCTCAAGGTGAAGATACTTTAATTAATTTTCCCTTGCATACTGTACAACCCACGACTAATTGTGATTAAACCTTTGCCAGTTTTTTTCCTATAATCGTTTTTAGTGGTTGGGTAATAGGGAGAACTTTAACAGTCTGTATCTTTTCGAAACTCACCTCAGAATGAAGCTCTTAAAAATTTTGTATGAGCAGAGGGCAACACTAGTCAGGAGAGTGAGAAGCTACATCTATGTATGGTGTTCTATTTTTGAACATATTACAGTGTAGTACTATGGTAAAAAGTCGCTTAAAGTGTGAATTCCTTTTCCTATTTATATTTCTAGCTAAGTGACATCTTTTAAACGATTTGGTTTATTAATTGAAAACAATTACAGGATAATTTTGTTATTTTTATTTATATCAGCATAGTAAGGATAAAAGGAAATTTTATGGTTGTTTGTAACTCTCAGTTACTGTGGCAATTGAATTGCTACAAGATTTAATCTGGAAATTGTCAAATTGAATGAGGCAATTGACAGTTTGTTTTAATCTGACAATTGCCAATTTTAATCTGGCAATTGCCAGGTTAAATCTGGCAATTGAAGGAATTATTGTTTTTTACCCTGGTCTATATACGCCGTCGTAGAGATCCCTAAACTTACCAGAAAATAATCGTTAATAAATTAAACACTGCTTTTAGATTAATCAATCAATATATTATAAATACTCTACATATGTTTCGGCTTACTAGGCCTTTATCAAGAGTATTCACTATGTAATACTCTTGATAAAGGCCTAGTAAGCCGAAACATATGTAGAGTATTTATAATATATTGATTGATTCATCTAAAAGCAGTGTTTAATTTATTAACGATTATTTTCAAGATGTTTCACAAGGAACCTACCACAAGTTCAGTTCAGTGTATTACCAGAAAATGACTTGATTTTTCTCTAACTCGCTTGGTGTAATGTCGGCCTTTGTCTAGCAAAGCTACAAAAAGTTCCTGATAATCTACAGACATTGCTTTGAATTCATTGTTATTTATTCGGTGGACATTTCATTTAATGGACTAAATTTACTTCAGGTTCTTATGAATTTTAAATGCCCACTGATACTATCATTTTACTGGAATCATTTGTTACTAAAACGCAAAATTAATCATTATATACCTCCGGTAAGGCTATTAATTAAGACTGGCTACTACTTAAATGTATGCTGCTATTTAGGCTTAAGTGGCAACAGTTGTTTCCGTAGTCACGATTGCTTTACATATATTTTAAAAAGTATTGTATAAATATGGTGTGAGAGCACTTAGACGGAGTTGAACTAATAGCTAACCTTTTATTTTAAACATTTTTCAGGCTCAATCATATTAGTAACATACTTAATTTAATTAAATTATCCTAGACGTTATATCACAACCGACAAAATAAGGTACCAAGCAGGTATTCAGTCACTTTTGATTTTGTTCCTAGTTTATAGTTCGATCATCTAAATCTACCATTTTTACATTCGTAAATAATAGTCAAATTATCTTGCTGTAGAAAAATCTCAATAAACATACATACATGTTTTTAAAACATATTCTCAACGTATCATTGATTGATAATTCGTCTTACGTTAGAAAATCGGTTCTTTTATTGTTAGAAAAATAACGGTCTATCCAAATGCAAACACGTTGGCAATTCTTTTGGTACGTTAAATTAACTTTATTTAAATGGTTAAATACATTTTTTTTGTTAAAAGCTCATAAAGCGTCCACAACTGAATAATTAATAGAGGTCAAATATAACGTTTTTATAACTAGTAATACATATAAAACGTATCGTAAATATTTGCATGGATTCTGTCTTACATTGATTAAAAACATATACAATTTGCAAGAACAATATACTTTGTATACAGTCGTTTAAATAAGTGGTCATATTGTCGTCTTCTATACGTATCAGTGACAATAGAGCTAAACGATAGGTTTGTTCTGGTTTTGAGAAATAGCCTGTCCGAGGACGTCCGAGGACGTCAGGCACATGCGCAGTTAGTAAAACGGGTCCTGAACTTACTAACTGCGCATGTACCTGACATCCGAGGACTGGTATTTTTCAAAACCAAAACAAACCTTATATATGTATTACATCGAGTACTTACTTGCATAAATCTGTCAGTTGCTTATTTATCTCTATCTCACTTAATTTAAAATATCGCGGTAACTATACAATGCAATTTTCGGTACATGCTATATTTTTTTTACTTTAACATAAATTACGAAAATTTTGATGCTAGAATGAATATGATATCTCGAAGGGTTGCCGAGTTACAAACGATTGAATATTTCACCCTTCAAAGGGATGCAGGGGTTGAACTACGCATATGTGTATTGATCAAGAAGTGGTTTAGTATTACACAGTCACCCTGTGTAATTCATAGTGGATGGAGTATATGGAGAACGGGTAAACATATCCTTTTGAAAATTTCGGGAGTTACTAATGTCAGTGTGGTTAATCGAACCAAAAATTACAAGGATGTGGTACTTCCGGTTATACCGGAAGTCGATACCAACTTGCTTATTTTTAATAGAACACCCTATTTGTTATGGACTTTTCGGAATGACTATCAAATTCTGAGTTCAGGCATGTAGCATACCCTATATCTAAACCTAGCAGTTTCGGATATATTTGACATTTTATGAAAAATTTGACAGGTGCAACAGTTTGCAAGAACCCTTATAACTTTCTTGTTGTAGGAGATCCTGGTTTGCTTTCTGGGATATAGAAAGAACAAAGGGCGAGCTACACTCATTGTAAATTAAAAAGATTTCTTTTTCAGCTAATATGTCTAATTCACATGACTGTACATTTGAAACCAAAATTAATCATTTTGTTGTCAATGTTTAATTAAAATCAGATGTTACAAAAATTATTTCCTTAACTAATGAAAGAGAGGAAGGGGTTGCCTTGAAAGCATTTGGATTATTTTGACCGGATAGCTACGGACTACCGTATATACTATTCATGTGTCAAATAATTAAAACAATTTGCCTTAATTTAATAAGACCTTTTAAAAACCTAATAGCGAATGTAACGTAAAGTAAAAATTAGTTGTATTATGTGCACCACTCCTATCAAAATACTAACCGCAATACCGTACTTTTAAATGTATGAAATAAACGTATCCCTATTGTCCCCAGCAGTTTATTTATGTACACAATTATTGTGCTGTTTATGTAGCCACTTGGGCCGTATAATCATTGTTCAAAAACCATGATGGCCATTACCCCGCTCACATATTAGCAACATATTCAAGTAACAGGGTCTCTGCTATCAATAATGATGCTCTCGGGTTCTTAAATAGCCCCATAATAAGTTGTGCCCCTGTGGACTCATATTTCAAGCGAGTTAATACCGCCCTAATGTCCCTAGGACTTTGCTAACTGCGCCACAATTGCTCTAATTAGAGACAAATGTCGACCTTTACGACAACTGTCATGAATAGATAGAATGGGATAGAAAGAGCAGTGGCAGAGGAGAACATAAATTCACAAGAACGGGATCAAATATATTTATTACAAAGAACACGAACACAATGTAATTATTTAAATTCTATGGTAAGATATAATTTACAACGTTTTTAATGCCCCTATAGACTTTAGGCCAAAAAATAAATTAAAAGTGTTGTTGCTCTTAGCAAGCCGATTTTTATTTGTAAAAATAGTAAAATATCAGCCACATTACTGAAAAAATATGTTATTGTTATTGCAAAATTACCGCAAAATTCGTAATTGTTTATAAGCCTTTTTCTTTATAACTTCTATTCTAATCATCCGATTTGAAACTTCCAAAGCTCATTTTACTCGGGAATGCATGTACTTTTAAAGGAAATTAACTCCATTATGCTTGAATAATAAACACTATTTTTACATAGCAATAATTTGCGAATTTTTGCAAATTTTGAGTTCCGTGTTCAAAGTTTCATAACTATACCCATTCTTCAGTTAGATTGCTTAATTTTTTTTGCATATATCTCAATAGTTACCAAATAGACTCCTGGTATTCATTTTCTTATAAGTGAAAAATTTTGCAAAATATGACGTTTTGAAAAAAAAAATTAATTTGCTTATAACTTTGGCCGAGGCACTTTTTTATCATGGTTTTTTCGGGAAATTACATGATTTGGTTAGTGCTACCTATTCTTATTTAAAAAAATTGTTTTCAATAAATTAAAATTTTTTGTTTATGAAAAATAAAATTTGCAAGTAACAAAAATTACAATAACTTTTATAATTATGCAAATTCTAATGAGATTCAAACTGCATTAGAGTCGTCGGAAAAAAATACGTTGATTTCACCTTTTGTGTACTCCATTTAGACCATATTAAGCCAAGATATCAACGATTTTAGTTTTGGAACTGTTGAAAGTTTTGTAATTAACATTTTCGAAAAATTCGAAACGGAGGCTATATGTCAGACTCTTTACTGTCTGAAGTTGCATTTTTTATGTTTTTTCGTACAGTCGTAATTGTCCATTAGGATGTTCATTATATTTTTTTTTCAGTGTAATACGTACGAAAAAATATAAAACATGTAACTTTAGATAGTAAAGAGTCTGACATATTGCCTTTGTTTCGAATTTTTCGAAAATATTACAAAAGTCTCAACAGTGCCAAAACGAAAATCGGCGATATCTTAGCTTAAAATGGTCCACAAAAGGTGAAATCAATGTATTTTTTACTAACAAATCTGATACCGCTTGAATCTCGTTAGAATCTGCATAGTTAAAAAAGTTATTATAAACTTTCTTTTTCATGTATAAATAATGTTAATTTATTGATTTTTTTAAAATAAGCATAGGTAGTACTAACCAAACCATGTAATTTCTCTCAAAAATCATGATAAAAAGTGCCTTGGTTCAAAGTTAAAGTAAATTAATAGTCCCTTCAAATTAGAAGAAAAATCACTGATTTTGGGAAATTTTTCCTACAGCTAAGCCACCCATATAGAAAGTTGTCTTGGGGTTGTGTTAACACATTTTTCACCAAGCGCATGAAAAAAAGAGGGTTGCTTTTTAGATATAGATGCATAGGTATATATGTTTTTTTTTGCCATTTTGGCGGTTTTTTGCGTTTTGCTGCAAAATTGTTCATTTTTGAGAAAATATGACCTGATTTGATATTATAGATCTAGCGATTCTCTACAATTTTTCTTCTTTTCATTTTTTTGAAATTCCGCTTAGTTGCGCCGCTAGAGCGCGCTGAAGTTCATGTAAATGTATACATTTTTTTGGTGTTGGATTTTAAGCCAAAACTATGCATTTTGTAGAAAAATATCAAGATATCAAAGTTGTAGATAAAAAGATTTTCGACAAATTATGTTCTTTGTTTTTTTTTTCAAAGTAGCGCGGTTTTGCCGCTAGAGCGCGAAAAACATTTTTTCAATAGTCTTGAGCGGAGAAAAAATATAGCGTATATATTTTTGATATACAGGCAAAACCATGGATTTTTTTTGGAGTACTCGTCAATCATATAAAAATTTGGAGAGCAAAAAACTTTACTTTTTTTTTAAACCCATCGTTCATTTCTTATACACTGCTGCGCATAGAACGGTGCATCTAATAGTATGAACTACGCGCATTCAGCTGTAGTGGTCGTGATGGGCCTTTTTGCATCATCATCATCATCATTGTAATCATCCTTAATGTCATCTATATTAGCTTAGCCGGTAAAAAATATTGAATAGAGGGAGGTGGAGGAGCAAAATACTACAGCTGTTCACGATGCCTACATTTTTTTATCCACTCAAGAGTATTGAAAAAATGTTTCTCGCCCTCTAACGGCAAAACCACGCGACTTTGAAAAAAGAGTAGAAAACAAAATATGTCGAAAATTTTTTTATCTACAACTTTGATATCTTGATATTTTTCTATAAAATGCATAGTTTTGGCTTAAAATCAAACACCAAAAAAATGTATACATTTACATAAACTTCAGCGCGCTCTAGCGGCGCAACTAAGCGGAATTTCAAAAAAATGAGAAAAAGAAAAATTGTAGAGAATCGCTAGATCTACAATATCAAATCAGGTCATATTTTCTCAAAAATGCATAATTTTGCAGCAAAACGCAAAAAACCGCCAAAATGGCCAAAAAAACATATATGTATCTATATCTAAAAAACAACCCTTTCTTTTCATGCGCTTGGTGAAAAATATGTTAACACAACCTCAAAACAACTTTCAATATGGGTGGCTTAGCTGTAGGAAAAATGTCCCTCAATTTTCCTAGTTTGCAGGGACTATAAACTTTTTTTGCCAAACGTCACATTTTACAAAATTCTGCACTTATTATAAAACGGACACCGGGAGTCTATTTGGTAACCATTGAAGTGTGCGCGAAAAAAATTTTAGCAATCTAACTCAAGAATTCGTATAGTTATTCCACTTTGAATACGGAATTCAAAATTTGCAGAAATTCTCCAGTTTTTGCTTTGTATAAATAGTATTTATTATTGAAGCATGAGACCAATTTCTTTTAAAAGTACGTCTATTCCCGAGTAAAATGAGCTTTGGAGACCTCATGTCGGACGATTGGAACTGAACTTATAAAGAAAAAGGCTTATAAACAATTATGAATTTTGTAGCAACTTTGAAATAACAAATTTAGCGGCGGGGGAATTACATCAAGAGTAATGTGGCTATTTTTTTACCATTTTTATAAAAAAAATCAGCGTGCTAAGAGCAACAACGCTTATAAATTAAAGGCACTGGTCTATACTTCTACATTTTTTAATATACCTGAAATCAGTATCTGGTCAGGAATAACATGAAAACAGTCATATTTCATTATCGATCACTATCACACATTTAAAATATTTATTACAGAAATAACCAAGGGCTTTCGAAATTATTGAGCTCCTCGTAAAAATGCGATCACTAAGAATTTTTTGTTTTGAAAAATTTTGTGTTAATTAAAGAAGAAAGTTTACGCTCTTTAGTAGTCTTCTAGGTACGATGCAATTCGGCAAACAAAATACTTTCCTCAAATTGCAAAGATAGGAACTCTTCTGATTACTCAACCGGTTAGAAATATAAATAGGGTTAGAATTCGTATGTTTATATTTATGTGACAAGAAAATCAAAGTATGGTTTATCTGTGGAAGAATGTTAATTATTTCTTTACAAAAGGCAAATACAATAGTAAATTGTTTTTAAGTTGCATGCAATAAAACATTTAAACAATTACTTCATATCATTCGTGTTAGCTACTCCCTTATCCACATAGTGAAGTAAAAGTATAGTAGTCGTAAAAAAAATTTCAATTCTTCCTTTCTCAAAATAGGCTTAGAATGCCATGAAACATCGAGATTATAAATTCGAGAAAAAAAAGTCGGTCTGTCCGTAGGTTTCTGTAACTTGTTTTGTGCGCACGTTTTCTCTGGAGCGGTTCAACGTATTGACTTGAAATTTAATACTCGCATGTATTATAACGAGATCTGGAATTAGATTATATTTTGAGCTTATTCCGGTGAAGAGTTGGAAGCAAATAGGGGCAAATAGGAGTAAATAAGTAAAGCACGCCGGTAAGAGTTCAGAAATTTGATATATTGTGTAGAAGCGAAGGCCTCAAACTTTTATATAACATTTGCCATCCCCTACTACCATCATTAGTAAAGGAGTTAATAAAATGAAATTGACATTCACTTCAAACTTGTTACAGGTTTGTATTACAACGGCATACGAAACTAGATTGTGTGCTGAAATAGGGAGGGGGACGTAATGCAAGCTAGTTAAGATTTCAAAAACTAGGGATTTCGTGTATATACTAGAGGTCAAGGTCTCAAGTATTTTTAAGACCTTTGTTAAAGAAGTTATGAAAGGAAAATTGTGTTTTAGTGTGTACATGAGGTCAAAAGTTCTCAAAAAATTTTTGGACATCTACCCTCATTACCAAGTAGAGGCAGATGATTTCAAATGTTATGTTATGTAACGAAAAAATTATTTTTTCGTTGAAGCACCCGTGCCACATAAATTTGAATTACCCGCGGAAATGCCAACGCGAACTCAACAAGTGCGCATACGCGGTAGTATTATAACTGAGACCATTTTAAATATCCATGTTATTTGACTTTCTCTTTTGACGTTGGTGAATTAAGATCGTTTACTTATTCTTTAACGGATTTTCAGGTTTATTTCTGTAATCCTTTGATATTTTGAATATATTTGATTATTAAATGATGTCATATTATTGAGTTAACGTTGCTGCATAGTTATTTTTGGGAATTAAGGGATATTCCGTGCAATAATTAATTTTTATTAACGCACCTGTTTGTGCGATTTCCGCGTCCATTGGACACATGTTGACTCATTAATTATCGTGACAATTTCGTATTTTGTGGTCGCTTGAGACACAATACCGTGGTGTTTTGTCATTATTTAGATTATTGTGGACGAGGATTAAACTCGGAAATTATTCAAGGGATAAATTAGAATCTTTGTTTCTTAATCGTGTGTAGACAATCTCATCTCATTAAAAGTCGAAACCTAAAGTCGTTTTGTCGCATTTAGTTAATCTCGTGTTAGTACAAGAGGTTAAGAGATATATTTTTTTATTAGTTTATTTTTCGGGAGATTAAACCCATAATTTTGTTTGCTATATTTGTTACAGTATTAGTTTCTTTTCAGAAAGTAATTGAGATATTTTCGCTCTAATTCAATTCTACCTGAATTTTGTTACATTTATTCAAATTTTTGCTCATAACCAGTCAGCCATTTTGTGAACAGCTAAAATAGAGTAGAGTTTTCTCATTTATTCAATTCATTTATTATATTAATCAGTAGCTTATTCATATATTTTCAGAAATAAAATTTTATCAGTACTCAGGTTTTTTGTTAAACTGCTAATAGTTTGGTTTTGCAGTCACCTTCGTCACTATAGTTTTTTGTAGTTTTCTTGTATTTCTTTTTCCTCACAATTTAAATTTTTCTTTTCTATTATCAACTGGTTCTTTACATGACCTCTTTTTCAAGTAAAATCCTGGACCAAACCACCATCGAAGCAAGGCAAAAGGCGATTAAATATTTGGAGTTATCCTCAAAGTATTGGATATTGTTCCGACGCAGCGTCTCCTGGAAATCAGCGTTGTCATTTGTCAGGACCTGAATATTACGTCCTCCTTCCCGGGTACCCGTGGCCATCTTCAGGATCAGACCTCGTCGGAATTCCACGTCTCCGCTAAGCTAAGTAGCCCAGATTTATGTGCAAAATTCAACTTTTGGTCAGAAGAAAAATTGTAAACCAGTTGATCGTTTCTGTTTATAATTTTTTTAACTAAATTTTTGTCAACTAATTAAATCAAATTTCACTATAAATATTTTTAATAATTCTAGTGTTGTAAAATTTTCAGTCCTATACTTATGTTAATATATCATTTGTTTTATATTTGATTTTGATTGTCTTCTCCCCCTGATAAAGTTTGCAAACAGTATTATTTACGGAATACGCTGGCGTCCAAATTTTTTATAGTTTATTAGAGTTTTGTTTGGTTAATATGATAAACAAATAGTTGTTCAGAAAAATATATAACGGGTTGCTACTCTTTCATAGCTTTCTCAGCACGCAGCTGAGAGGTTGTGGTTGCAGTTATTAAAATTTAATGAGTAATTATTAGTAGAATGCAAGTATAGTATCATGATAATTCCGTTTAAAGAGACTTGGATGGGAAATCTGGATGTGGAAGTAGTGATTCCTTAGACAGTGGTTTTTATCGGTTATCCAATTGTCTTTCACATTTCTGTAATAAATTTAATTTTTAAATAAATTTGAATAAACTTATTAAGACATTTTTTAAATTTCCTAAACAGGTATAATACACTAAAATAACAATACGTTAGTTACTCCACCTTCCCGTGCCCTATAACAAACGCCTAGGCCGCACAGTTGGGCGGCAGTTGTCATGTGTCTTGTTAACATTTTTGGCGCTAGTGTCGGGTGTCCGGTTGCGCGGCCGGAGCACTACCGCACGGGTGGTCCCCACTTGATTTATAACACCGCCAACATCATTTAAATAAAACATTAAGTACATTACGGCACTCCGTCCTCTACTACCGGCTAACGATAGAAAAAGTCCGAAAAATACGGAGGGTTTTGCTTTCGTTAAAAACTGCTCAGTTTTTTAAAACTGCCGCTAGTTAACGCGCGATACGGACATGTTTAATTGCTTGAAATTATCGCTTTCAGAAAAAATAAGCTTTATATATTTTATCAGGCTGCAATGTATTATGCAAAGTGACCAGTTGGCTTTTAGTCTGTACCAAAATTGATAGTAAGTACACTATTGAACCATTTTTTATTAGATATGGGTATATAACAACTGACTTAATAAGCTTCATATTCTACTACATAATTCTTCTCTACAACTGTGGTTTTTCAAGTTTATTCGTTAACATTTTTTATAGATAAAAGTCGAAGGAGGTCAAATATGGAGATGTGAAGGACCAGACCTTTCTACAAAGGTGTTATTACGGCCCATATTTATTTCTCTATTTCTGTATTTCTCTATTTTTTTATTTCTCTATTTCTCTAGTTTTCTATATCTCTATTTCTTTATTTATACATATTAAGTATGAAAAAAGGTAACAATATTCAAAGTGTTTGGTAAAGCGATAGGGAGGAGGTTATTCGACATCTATATGATCAAACATACCTATATGAAAAATACTACGGATTGTTTTATAATGCCAATCTCATACTTGTTTAAATCTGCTTATTCATCATTTAAGTAAGCATGTACGCATTTAGTTTAACTTTTTCTTATTCTGAAATATGTTTTTCTTATCTGAATAAATAAGTTTCCAACAACCAAAAATTAAAAGCTTCTGTTAGTTAGGAACAAAAATAAAACTACAGTTATAGGGAAAAAATTACAAGTTTACAGGTTTTTGCAAACACTTTTACAGCTCCTCACCAGACATATCAAAAAATTTCTGTTTATATATTTGTCATCACCCAACCAGCAAAGTTGTTTTATAATTTAAATGTTCCACGATTATTTTGTTTTATTGTTATTTTATTAATGCTTCTAAATGCCGATTGATTATATTAGAGTTTCAGAAAATACTACTTTGTTGTCTGCAACTGAACTACTTTATAAATTTATCAATGAAACGTTTCTACAACAAAACTATAAAATACCTTATAATGGAGTTAAGAAATTATTTTATAAATGTTTTCGAGACCAAGTTATAAAATATTTCAGCTTATAAAACTAAATTATTTTATATCGGTTTTTTAATAACGTTCAGCAGAATCTTTAGCACCGTTATAAATATGCATTCGAATTATTTTATGCTTATTTTTTATCATCTTACAAAACAGTTATATTAAAGATCTATTTGTGACAATTTTGCTTTTAAGTTGTTCTAGAGCTTGTTATATAATTATTTTATAGCATTGTGTTTGCTGTAATATGGAAACAACAACAAAGTCATTACAAAACAAAATTGTTTACTTGAGCATAAAAATGTGGTAGCTGACAATACAATAAAACATATTTGAGAAAATTGATTTCCTGCGTTAGCTCTGTATATTTAGTCATAATTAAAGTCTGTCTTTTAATGAAAATTTTAAAAAAAGTTTATAAAGAAATTATTCTCCCAAAATTTTGGTTAACAACATTGACAAGAGCGGTGCAGATCTTGACAGATCATATAACGGCGAAACTAAAAACATCAGATTTAGGACAATGGAGAAACTTAAAAAGTGGTTGTAAAAATATTAGGTATATGTATTAACAGAGTAGTGGTTTTGGCAATAAGACACAGTTTATAATGCTGTAAAATGAAACGACGCATTTCACTCACTGCACTGTTAACGTATCAGGTCATATGCCAAAGTACTGTTGTCTCCGCTAGTAAAAGTAACTATGTGCTTATGCAATAAATAAACTATATAAATAAGCAGCTCTGTAAATAAGGTGATTTACTGCTACTAATTTCTAGGTTATATTTATGCAAATTGAATCAATTCTGTTTCCATGGTTGCATTTATTACAACTCAGTCATTAGAATTACAGATTTATCATAAAAGCTGCAAAATTATCGCGAAAGGGAGTGATCTATTTTATAATATTCACAAAATGTTACACTAAGGTGCCTTATTTTATAGATGTTTTGTAGGAATCGTCTAATAATTTAAATATTGTGAAATGCTTGCTAATAACACAAAAGCATTTTATAGAAGGAGGCCATTTTGAAAGGCCAGCATTCGTGATGGTAAATATGACAAGATATGAAAATTTTAAATATCAAATGTTTATTGGAATTTATGGAGTCAGAAACATGCTAACTATACAGTTATGACTACTAAAACAAATTAGTGTAAGTTACATTGCAAAAAAACTCAAATTCATAAAATCGATGTTCATAACATTTCAAAAATTATTGGAAATCATCTATAAATGTGAGGCCCTTTAAAAATGTATTAATAATATAGCCATAGTTCATATTAAAATTTTCTCCGCATCAAAAATTGCACTCGTAAGCCAGAACAAGTCAATAATGATTATTGGTTGTAAGGTACCTAGTATTAAATCACAATGCCATATGATTTTAGTGTCAAAAATACTTCTTCAACTTTTAGGATACATTTTATAAATCATTTTATTTTATTACTGTGTATAAAGCAGTATTTTCTAAGTAATGACTATTTATAAGCTCTTATAAAACAGTTGTTTAGTTGTTCTATAGCAGTAGTTTAACAAACAGTGAAGTGTGTTTTATAGTACAATTAAATGAAGCTTTAATAAAACTGCTATATAGTGATGGTACTACATGTTCATAAGGCATCTGGAAATGTTCATATAATTATTTTGTAATGGTTCGAATAGGCGTTACAAAATATCAACAGCGACTGAAATATTTTATAGGATGGTGCCAATTTTGCATTTATAGCTGCTGTAAAAACGTTATGAAAGTGTTTCTGAGAATAATGTTGTTTTATGAAATTTGTGTAGGAAACATTCCTACAACTTTTACAAAATATCAAATTGCTAGTTGGGCAGACATACAGGACTCAAAAAATACAAAAAGTTTTTCTGGGAATAGACAAAAGTTGAAATTTCTAAACTAGAGAACAAAGAATACTTTGACGATACATTCTGATGTATATATATGTGTATATGTTTGTTTTTAATGTTTGTCTGGAAATCATGACTAGTGGTTTCTATGTTTGTATTTTATTTTATATTTTATATATTATATTGTACTATAGTTGTATATACTATTAGTTTTATATCTTTTTTCAAGCTTTGTCAACAAGATTTTTCTTTACGACAATAAAGTATATTTTGATTGATTGATTGATTGAGTGTAATTTAAGGCGTAAATTTCAGTATTATAAAAACAACAAGTTGCCGATCATGCTATCTACAGAGTCTCATATTCTCAGTTGCCAGAATTCTCCACAAGGGCTCCATGGTAAACCATATTTGTATTACTACTATTAATTCGCAGTAAAAGGACCGTTAATGTTGCTGCAACACTGGTCTCTTGAATGCATGAATACATCGAGTCTTAAAAGATGCTGGGGTAGTATTACCGCTCACTACCATTTATCGTGGTAAAGGAAATCCCATAGATTATCACCATCCAAGTTAAGGGAATCCCGGGCTCTCGTGGATAGGAACGCTTTCTCGCTTCTCTCAAGTAAGATTCACTCCCAAGTTGATTCCTAAGAAATCATCTACTCGCTTCACTAACAATGAAAGTCACAACATACTTTAAAAGGAAGAACTACGCTATGTCTGTCTCTGTGGTCCCAACGTACTAATATGGAGAACCACGGTGTGAATCTTGATACAGAAGTTGAAATTCTATAGTTTATTCTTTCAAAAAGGTGCATAACGTTTTAGGTGTAGGTGCAGATGTATATTTTACATATTTTAGGAGATTCAATGGCATAAACAAATAATTGAAGAAAAAATAATTGCTGATTGAGTTACGTCCAAACAGCAGTTTTTTGTTTAAAGGCGGTGAATCATTTTCAATTTTCTTTTATTTAATAACCTTTAAGTGGCGAAGTGGACATCCTCCAAAACGTTGGGTTGATGTTACTAGTTGATGAGATGGAACATAGACAAATGGTACAACACTGTTAAATGTACCATGCAGCAAAGGGAGACCAACGAGATAATTCATGGATCACAAAATGTCTGTTAAGTCGTTGGCAATAAGAAGAAGTTATCTTTTTGGTTTTTCTTTGAACACAGTTAACATTTTTTAAATATTTTTAATTCAACATTCTTAGTGTCTTCTTAGCATTTACATACAGTAAGGGTTTCATCAAGATCGACTAAGTTGTTGACGAGATATTGTCAAAGCTGGGCTGAAAGGAGTGACCGAGAAACTTAATTTTGAATGTATGCATAGTTTATACAAACCTAGGTAAATTTTATGATTATTGGTAACTAAATAACTTTAAATTAAAAAATTTATAATGTGCTAATTACAATGAAGTTAACGGAACTAGTTTTTGGTTTGCCAATTGTCCACTATATACACTCGAAGCAGCTTGGTTAAACTACAAGGGTTACGCCAAGCAATTTTACAGTTAGTCTTGCAGTCTGCTTAAACTAATCTGAAGTAGAGAAAACCGCTGCCTAAGGAATCACTACTTCCACATCCAGATTTTTCATCCAAGTCACTTTAAAGGAAACATTTCGATTAGATTTGCACTCTAGTATGTGGAAATTATTGGTCATTGAATTTTAATAATATTTAGGGCAGATGTCATAGAAAAGTTTGAGGGGTTGGTTTCTACCATATACGTTAAAAATGAAGTTTCTAGTTTACACTATTTGTTTCCCCTACTCACAAACTGCCACCTCCCATCCCTTCAATGGAATCATCTCAATCAGATGTCATTACAATACATACGTGTACTAACTTTCAAGTGAATATCTCAATTTTATTTTATGAATCCAATTAAAAATGGAGCGGAGGTGGTGGGGTTTGAAAAATATTAGAAATAAACCTAAGGCCTTGGTTTCTAGTATATACACCAAATCTCAAACTTCTGTACTCTTACCAGCTTGCTTTAATTATTTTCCCCTATTTATTCCTATTTAACCCCTAACCCTTCAACGGAATCATCTCAAAATATAATTAGTTCCAGATGTCGTTATGATTCGTACTTGTGCCAAAATTCAAGTGAATATCTCAATTTTATTTTATCACACCTTTAATAATAGAGTAAGGGTGGTGGGGGGTTGAAAAATATTTAAAATAATCTAAGACACTTGGCTTCTAGTACATACACCGAATTTCAAGTTTCTATACTCTTACCAGCTTGCTTTATTTATTTTGCCCTATTTACCCCTATTTAACACCCAATCCTTCAACGAAATCATCTCAAAATATAATCTATTTCCAAATGTCGTTATAATACATACGTGTACCAAAATTGAAAAGAATATCTCAAATTATTTTATCAACCGCTTTAATAATGGAGTAGGGGTAGTGAGGGGGTTGCGAAATATTATAAAAAATCTGAGGCTTTGGCTTCTAGTACATACACCGAATCTCAAGTTTCTGTACTCTTACCAACTTGCTTTACTTATATTCCCCCATTTAACCCCGAACCCTTCAACGGAATCATCTCAAAATATAATCTAGTTCCAGATATTATAATACTGTTATGAATTACACCCCCTTGGAAAAGGAGATGGCACGCCTATGCCTCTGATGGTGACTGGAAAGGCTCTAGAAAGAGCCAAGGACTTTTCTAGATGATGGTTGAAGAAGATTCTGGATTGATCTAGAGCTAATTTCGGGGTATATAAGGCGCGATTACAAGCGCGGGAGAGAAGTTTATTTGAGAAGTGACACGCTCGGTAAAAAGTGAGGTTAACTATTAAGTAAACAAGTATTGTAGTCAGTAAATTGTTAAATAAAGTGTTAGTAGTGTTTAATCTCTTGTTAAAATTATTTAGAACCCACGAATTCATACAGGGTGTTTCCTAAAAGGTGGAAATCCGTAACATTTTGGTGTCGGAAGCGGAATTTTGACAAGAGGATTTTTCGGAAGTGTTCGAGAAGGTTTGGCAGTGTATTCTCGAAGTTGGTGCTAACACGGAGGACTAATTTACTGGACGTTGTTCGATGGTTATTTTCGAACAGGAAAATAGTGTCAAGTGCATTTTTTGAGACATTTTTGGAACATTTTATTTGGACATTATAGGTTAAGTGACGAAGACTCTAGATAAGACTTTTTCGTGCCGTTTTGAGGTTTTTCTGGACAGTCCCATTACCGATAGTGACGTAACTTTGTTAAATTTATTTGATTTCAACGTAGTCGTATGCCTATAACAACCAGAAGTATGGCAACTGAAAAGCAAATACAGGACTTATTTGCACAATTCCAGAAAGTGTTGGAAGTGCTAGAAAAAAGGCATCAAGAAGAAGTAAGTGAAATCAAAGAGGAAATAGACCTGCTTAAGCAACAGTTGAGGGATAGAGGAAGCCAGCAAGTGGTATTATCAGATCAGCTGTTCGAACCTCCCTCCTTTGACGGCCAAAGTTCATGGACCATTTACAAGATGCAGTTTGAGGCAGCAGCGAGTGCAAACAACTGGAATGACGAAGAGAAGGCTATGGCGTTAATCGTGGCATTAAGGGGCCAAGCATTGGAAATACTCCAGACAATCCCAGTAGACCAACAACGGGATTTTAAAGTTTTAGAAGCTGCCCTAGATCTACGATATGGCGATCAACACCTTGCCCGAGTGTACCAGACCCAGCTGAAATCACGTGTTCAAGGGGCTGGGGAAAGCTTGCAAGAGTTTGAAGCTGCCGTGTGGAGACTGGCTCACCTGGCTTACCCGGATGTACCGAAGGAATTCCAAGATCAACTGGCAGTAGAGGCTTTTCTGGATGGTATACAGGACAATGAGATCAGGCGAGTCCTCAGGTTATCTCGATACCAGAACAGCAGCGAAGCGTTGGTGCGTGCACTCGAGGTGGAAGCTGTCCTTCAGGATACCCCGAGTCCAAGAGTACAAGCTGTGAGTATCGAAGAATCACAACCAGAAAAGAAGAAAGAGAACCCTATATTGATCCAGATACAGGAGGTAAATAAAATGATTAGTCAGTTACTAGCTAAATGGAATCCTCCCAAAAGACAGGAATCACAACTAAATAGAAAGAAGCCAAGCGGGGGTATTAAATGCTACAACTGCGGCAAGATAGGACATATCAAACGAGACTGTCGACAGCGGAACTCGAGGAAAGTGAATGTTGGAAACGCGGCAGAGACACAGAATAAACAAAGTAGTGGAAGGCCAAGTGGACGGCGTATGAAATGCTACAGGTGCGGGGAACTAGGACATATCCAGCTTGAATGTCCACAGAGGAGCTTGGAGAGAGCGAAGGCCGGAGATGCTGTGAAGCCAAGGGGAAAACCAGAGGAAGCCGGTACCAGAGAGGCTGTGACAGATAACGAACGTGGTGCCCCTAGAGAAGTGAAGATTTCCCAGCTTCGGAGCATTACAAAAAGGCCACCACTACAAGGATATGACGATAAAACGAAACCTGAGAGAAATGCAAACATTTCATCCGGAAGAAGGTACAAGGAAGGTTGCAAGTACTACCACCAGGAGAAACTGCAAGTCAAGGGAGCAGTCGACACTGTCAAGGTGGAAGTGCCGGATGATAGGGCAGATGAAGCGCTCAGACAAGAGCAACTAAACGATGTGGAAATTGGGCCTATATTGAAAGCCAAAGAAAGGGGAACTCGTCCAAAATGGAAGGATGTTTCGGACAAAAGAGTGGGACTGAAGGCACTATGGGCGCAGTGGGACTCACTGAGTGTCAGGAACGGGCTGTTGCGGAGAGCATGGGAAAGCCCGGATGGAAAAAAGGTGGTTATGCGTCTAGTGATTCCCAGGTGTCGAGTAGCGAAGGTGCTTCAGGAAGTGCACAATGGGGCATCCGATGGACACTTCGGTGTGAACAAGACCCTGAAGAAAATACGAGAACGATTTTATTGGATAAGAAGTCGTCAGGATGTGGAGGCTTGGTGTCGCAAATGCAAGATTTGTGCAGCCAGTAAGGGACCACAGACTGGAAGTAAGGGTGAAAAGAAGCAGTTCAACACCGGAGCTCCTTTCAAGAGGTTGTCTAACGATATAGCGGAACCATCATCAGCCAGTGACCGAATGAAGGCTCGATACGACCGGAAGGGTAGTTCAGAAGGATTCAAGGCAGGAGACCTGGTTTGGCTGTACAACCCACAGCGGAAGAAAGGAAGGTCACCGAAACTTCAACCGCCTTGGGACGGACCGTACACTGTTATTACCCGAATTAATGATGTCGTCTATCGGATTCAACGAAGCAAAAAGTCCAAGATGAAGATCGTGCATTTGGACAGGCTGGCGAACTACATCGATGATTCTGAGTTGCCTGATCGGGACGATCTAGGCTTAAGGAGGGGGCAGTGTTATGAATTACACCCCCTTGGAAAAGGAGATGGCACGCCTATGCCTCTGATGGTGACTGGAAAGGCTCTAGAAAGAGCCAAGGACTTTTCTAGATGATGGTTGAAGAAGATTCTGGATTGATCTAGAGCTAATTTCGGGGTATATAAGGCGCGATTACAAGCGCGGGAGAGAAGTTTATTTGAGAAGTGACACGCTCGGTAAAAAGTGAGGTTAACTATTAAGTAAACAAGTATTGTAGTCAGTAAATTGTTAAATAAAGTGTTAGTAGTGTTTAATCTCTTGTTAAAATTATTTAGAACCCACGAATTCATACAGGGTGTTTCCTAAAAGGTGGAAATCCGTAACAATACATACGAGTACCAAATTTCAAATGAATATCTCAATTTTATTTTACCAACCCCTTCAATAATGGAGGGGGTTGAAAAATATTATAAAAAAATCTGAGGCTTTGGCTTCTAGTACATACACCGAATTTCAAGTTTCTGTACTCTCACCAACTTGCTTTACTTATATTCCCCTATTTACCTCTATTTAACTCCCAACCCTTCAATGGAATCATCTCAAAATACAATCTAGTTCCAGATGTCGTTATAATACATACGTGTACCAAATTTCAAATGAATATCTCAATTTTGTTTTACCAACCCCTTTAAAACTGGAGTAGGGGAGGGCTAGTGGGGGAGTTGAAAAATATTATAAAAAATATGAGGCTTTGGCTTCTAGTACATATACCGAATTTCAAGTTTCTGTACTCTTACCAACTTGCTTTACTTATATTCCCCTATTTACCTCTATTTAACCCTCAACCCTCCAACGAAATCATCTCAAAATATGATCTATTTTCAGATGTCGTTATAATACATATGTGCACCAAATTTCAAATGAATATCTCAATTTTATTTTACCAACCCCTTTAATAATGGAGCTGGGTTGGTGAGGGGTTGAAAAATATTATTAAAAAATCTGAGGCTTTGCCTTCTAGTACATACATCAAATTTCAAGTTTCTGTACTCTTACCAACTTGCTTTACTCATATTCCCCCTATTTACCTCTATTTAACCCCCAACCCTTCAACGGTATCATCTCAAAATAGAGTTTGGTTCCAGATGTCGTTATAATACATACCTGTACCAAATTTCAAATGAATATCTCAATTTTATTTTACCAACCCTTTTAATAATGGAGTAGGGGTAGTGAGGGAGTTGAAAAATATTGTAAAAAAATCTAAGGCTTTGGCTTCTAGTACATACACCGAAGTTCAAGTTTCTGTACTCTTACCAACTTGCTTTGCTTACATTCCCCCTATTTACCTCTATTTAACCCCCAACCCTTCAACGGAATCATCTCAAAATATAATGTAGTTCCAGACGTCGTTATAATACATACGTGTACCAAATTTCAAATGAATATTTCAATTTTATTTTACTAACCCCTCTAATAATGGAGTAGGGGCAGTGAGGGAGTTGAAAAATATTATAAAAAAATCTGAGGCTTTGGCTTCTAGTACATACACCGAATTTCAAGTTTCTGTACTCTTACCAACTTGCTTTACTTATATTCCCCTATTTACCCCTATTTAACCCCAACCCTTCAACGGAATCATCTCGAAATTGCTATACTTCCAATCCACTACGTGGATGTGGAAGTAATAAAAACACATGTAAAAAACATACACGTATACTTAAAAACGTCCTCCTTTTAATTTTTTTTTTAAATGGTTAAGAAGTGTTTATAATTTTATTTGCGCAGAAAATTTAACAGAAACTCATTATTGCGCAAAATACAAAATGTTTCATTCCAAAGTTTCAATATATTAGAATGGTCACCTTTCACCCATATTTCAGTTGTACAGTGTACATCGCATAAAATGGAAAAAATACTAACTACTGTTATTCCAAGTGTTATTATAAACAAAAACAAATAAGTGACGTTTGAACAAAAGTGTACAAAATTGCTGAAAATGTAACCACTATTAACGAAAAACATTAAAGTGTTCAAACGACCTACTTGATACCAGCTATAAACTCTTTGGAAATAACAATTATGCCATCATTATATTCTTCGTTATACGCTTCTAAAAATAACAAGTCAGTGGCCAAATTAACGTATAATATTAATTAATATTTAGCTCTCAATTTATTCACGTGCATATTTTATAGTCTATAATAAGTATAAATCATCGAATATTAAGGATTCTAACAAAACTATCATAGACAAGCATCAAGCGCCCGCAGTTCTAAAATAACCATTTATAAAAATAACCGGAGAAGAATGCGTAACCTAATAAATCATAACACTATAAATCAAAAGCAAGCAGCCCAGCTCAAAGAGTAATTAAATTTATTAGAAATGTCACCCGAACACTCGACATCTAATAGACCGTGGTACGCGTCATGTCATTAAAAACTAAAGCAGGCCATGTATCTTTCGTGGTGCTAATGAGGGCGGCACTTTGAATTTAACCGTCACATTTTAGCGTTAACCTAAAATGTTTACCGAGGCATCTTTTGTGTTTTTTAAGCTTTTAAATTTGTTATTTAGATGAGGCTGGGTAAACACGGTAGCGCCGAATGTGTTTAATAAAAATATTGTAAGACAATCGCGCCATTGTTCTCTTATTAAGTGTCAGAAGTGTAACAGACCTTAAATGATGTGGTAATTACTAATTAGTAAGTCAATAATTTTTAGAGTGGGTGAGAGGAAAATAATGGATTGACACGCATGGGTTTCCACTCAAGCTAGTTATCTGATATAATTAACCAATCATGAGTTCTACATTGGTAACAAAGGTAATAATTTTTACTAAAGTATTGTACTACACACACCGGCAAATTTAAAGGAACGAAAATTAGTTTTTACATAATTTCTTTTCTCATAACAAAGAGCATTGCCGGATAAGTATGGGTTAACTGGCCCGGCTTGGATTTGGTTCATATTTGGAGGTAAGATTTCCTACCATTACCAGAATGATTTACCCCATATGCCAGCTTGAACAATTTTCTTTTACAAAAGTTATTAATGAATTTTGAAAAATTAAAAAAATTCATTTTCTCAAGGTGAATGAGCCGAATTTGGAAGCTAAAATATATGTGATCAAGGGCGTTATGTTGATTATAAAAAAAATGATGCTCAATAAATTAAACGAATTGGGGGTAAAGAAAAATTATTTCAATTTGGCAACAATTCTTTCTGTATGAATTGTTTGATGGAACACCACTATTTTTTTCTGTATTATGCCCATGTTCTAAGTGAAAATATTTATTTTTTGGAATAAAATTGGATGATTAATTCAATTTAATGATCAAGCAAAATTACAAAAACATTTTTTTTCAATATCGTGTGTATTCCTTATGAGCAGTTATAGTCCAGTACGTGGGTATCAAAAAGGGGTGTTTGAATGCAAAAGGTGGGGTAGTAGTGATTTTTTAGTATGTTGTTAGGCTTGGGGCCCTAATGAAAAATCCAAGTTTTCGACCTCGAGGCGCATGCGCTCGAGCCGCCATCTTGGATTTTAGGTACAAAAATTTGGTTTTTTGATAATAACTCAAAAACGATGGCCTTCACGACAAAAGATGTTCTATACAAAGTTAAAGAGGACAAAATTTCCTACATTTGTTTTGTAGCACACATATGTTAGGAGTTACAGCTCTGTGAAGTTGCACTATTTGAAAAAGAAAGTATTGTATTTTGTTATTTGGCTGTTAATAACTAAAATAAATAATTTAAACAAATGCCAATCGTATTGAAATAATTTTTAAAGAGACTCTAATTTTATATTAATAGGTTGCCCTAAACCTTAACGGATAGGCAGGTAGCGAGAGAACAGCTGCTGTCTAGTAGATATTGAGAGAGGGTCATAAATGACCTTCGCATCGAGTCTGCATGCGTCAGTGTGTGCGAAGCTTTTGAGAATTATTGCGACGTTCATCTTGATACATCCGAGCAACATGTCGGTGCAAGGGCTGCACGTATCTCACGAGACGATCAAGACCTAAAAAAATTGTTGCATTGGTTTTCTCAGCATCCTCCCTTTCCCGAAACCAATTCCCTTGTTTGCATAAGCACTGGACTTGTTGGAGATGCAACGATAAACTGTCATTTGTCCAGGGAAATGGGTTTGAAACGTTTGAACAAAATGGTTAATACGTACGAAAATTTTGAGGCAATTAAATTTAAACGAAAAGATAAAGTTATCCCACTACTAGCAGTTAATAGCAGCATTAAAGTCGGCGAAGAAACTATTTGCCTCAACCCACTAATGCTGTTTCAAAGGATGTGCATTGCATAGAAATCCGAAGACGAGATAAAGGATTTCCTTAAATATGAGCTGGCCCCCTTTCCTTTGTCGCTTTTTTCGGAAGCAGGAATGCGCAATGGAACCAAGTCATCTTTATATTCCGTATTCAAACCGCTTTCCGATGAATTTCAATTCGGAGATAACCAGATTAATGTGGTGGATGGGAGATATCTCCTACACAAAGTTGTGTGGCACCGAAATGATTTGTTTGGAGCGATTTGTGACAAATATGTTCGATATGTGCAAGATCATTTTGGGTTCCCACGCAATTGTTGTTTTTGATGGATATCCAACTGATGGTGGCAATACATATACAAAGACCGCAGAAAGACTTCGCCAATCAAAAAAGCACGTGTCTGCCGATGTCCTTTTTGATGAAACGATGATGGCGCAAGTTTCGCAGGAGCGATTATTAGCCAATGAAAAAAATAAAGTTCGTCTCATATCGATGCTGAAGAACACATTTGAGCTGGCTGCATTTACAGTTAAACAAGCTGAAGATGATGCCGATGTGCTAATTGTCAACACTGCAATTTCTTTATGCAGTCAATCAATATTTGATGCTGTTTTTGTGGTCGGGGAAGATATTGACCTCTTAGTACTTGTGACAGCCTTAGCACCAGCCGAAAGTTCTATCTACTTCCGTAAACCAGGAAGAGGAAAAACTGCTGAGAGGATATATTCAGCAAGTAGCCTCAAATGCGAAGAAGCAACCAAGCACATTCTGTTCTTGCATGCCTTCAATGGTTGTGACACAACGTCATCCCTATTCAATCAGGGAAAAACTAAATTTTGTACGCTGATAGAAAAAAACACAGCGGTTCATGAAATAATTGAAATTTTCAACCAACAAGATGCCACGTCAGAGGAGATTGCCGAGGCCGGAGTACGCTTTCTTGTAGCTTTGTATGGTGGCAACATGGATAAAGAGAGTTTGGAAGAGATTTGTTTCCAACGCTTCGCCAAATCTACGCTGAAAAGCAAATTTAATCTTGCCTCTTTAAAACCTACAAAAGACGCGGTGCAATTCCACGCCTTTAGGACGTACCACCAAGTACAGAAATGGAGAGGCATAGAGAAAAATCCTGAAGACTGGGGTTGGAAGCATGGCGCTTACGGGCTCCCTCCCATAACAATGACGGAAAAACCAGCTCCCGATTTCTTATTAAAATCGGTATCTTGTAACTGCAAAAGGGGTGTGGTGGGGCATGCAGCTGCCGAAAGGCGGGACTTAAATGTTCGGTTGTATTTGGCTTCTGCAACGGAGAATCTTGCGGAAATATGCAGGAAATCCGCATTAAAAGCGAGGACGAGGATGACGACATTTTTTAGGCTACGGACCAAAACTACGACCAGGACACCGACAATAACCAACCCGGACCATCGAAACGTACCAAAATGTAGTAGAAATTAATTTTTGTAACGCTCCAAAATCATAATTTACTATTCTTAAATTAAAAAAAAAATGTGATATACTTTTCGCCTTTAACTTTGTTTACGATAAGCATAATACTGTTAAATGATAATATTGAAGTGCCTTCTAGTTTTTTTTGTTATAATTGTGTACAAACATAATCATATATAATAAGAATAATAAAATAAAACTCAACCAAAATGAAGTTTCCGCATTTTTTTTTTAAATAGTGCAAATTCACGGAGCTGTAACTCCTAACATATGTGTGCACCAAAAAAATTGTTTTAGCAAAAAATGTAGGAAATTTTGTCCTCTTTAACTTTGGATAGCACATCTTTTGTCGTGAAAGCTACCGTTTTTGAGTTATTATGAAAAAACCAAATTTTTGTACCTAAAATCCAAGATGGCGGCTCGAGCACATGCGCCTCGAGGTCGAAAACTTGGATTTTTCATTACGGCCCCAAGCTTAACAACATACTAAAAAATCACTACTACCCCACCTTTTGCATTCAAAAAACCCCCACATACTGTACTATTATGATTACAGTTATCCTTGTTTCATACTTATGATGATAACGTATCGATCATTTCTTGAGACAAATTCTCCCATATTTCAATTAGGGCAGCTCTAGCTTCTTCTGTGCTTTGGACAGCGACAATTATTGACCTAAATCATCATCCTAGCATGTCCCTTAAGTGTTCAATTGTACTTAAGCCCGGGGAATATGCCAAATAATTGTTAGTATTTTCACTCTGTTTAAAAAGTCAGTTACACAACGAGCGGTGCGCGGGCGATCGGGTATCTTGAATTAAGAGGAAATTTTATCCGATATATGGGGGAGAAAAAGCAACACAGCGAAAATAGCATACATAAGATTTCAATGTTGAAGAGCAAGACAAGTAGAAGAATACAAGGAATTGTTGCGAAAAGAGAAACGAATTATAAAACGAAAGAAAAAGGAACACATAGAATGTCAACTACAGGAACTAGAAAAGCTTAACGTAAAAAATGAAACAAGAAAATTTTAGAGAAATGTCAACTGAAATAGATAGAATTCAAACCTAGACTACCAATCGTTACAAACAGGGAAGGGGAGATCAGTGGGCAAGATCAGATTAGAAATATGGGACGAAAACGTTGAAGACAGACTAAACATAAGATATCAGGCTGAGGCAGACGAAGTAAATGCGCAGCCCGAACACATAGAAGATAGAAAGGTAACATCCTAACAGAAGAAGAAGTAATCAAGGCAATAAGGACACTGACAGACAATAAATCGCCTCTGAGCTCCTGAAACATGGAACAAATACACTAAAAGACTACATAGTATGTAAGCTAGTAGCATAGATATAATAATACCAATACCTAAAATAGGAGACAAAATGACATAACTCTCAAGGAATCACTCTCCTAAACGTGAGATACAAGATATATACTCTATATAATCGCCTTGCAGCATATAGTGAAGATATAATAGGCAAATTAATATCAAAGTGGATTTCTTAAAGAAAAATCAACAACCGACTAAATGTTTCTCATTAGACAGGTGCTAGAAAAGATCTACGAATACGAGATTGATACCGACCACGTAATAAAATTAGTGTTGAATGCAAAGTTAAGGTCCAAAACAACATGTCAAGATCCTTTCAAACACACAGAGGACTACGGCAAGGAGATAGTCTATCATGCTTATTGTTTAATATAGCGCTAGAAAAAGTCATAAGAGAACCAGGTATAGTGACAAGAGGAACTACTATCAACAAGAGCATACAAATACTAGCATACGCGGATGATATTGATATAATAACAGGTGTTAAGATCAAAGCTTCAAAGTATTAGAAGTAGCTGCGAGGTAAGTTTGCTTACAGGTTAACATTGCCAAAACAAAGTATATGAAAGTTTTTAATAGCAACAATTTAGCACCACCCGAACATCTGGTGCTAGAAACATTTGAGGGGTGAGAGATTATATTTATCTCAAATAAATGAAAATAATATAATAAGTGCTGAAATCAAGAGAAGAGTACACCTGGATAGAAGAATCAAGAATAGTAACCAAAGGAACTAAACCCTTATTAAACCTATCCTCAAGTATGCATCAGAAACATAGACGATGACAAAAAACAATGAGGAGCCGCTGGGCTGCTTGAGCTTGATTGAGCTTGACTGAACTTGATGTTGCCTCTATCAAAGTCAACAGATTAATGTGGCTTGGCCACCTAGAAAGGATAGATGAAATGAAACTCCAAAAGCAGATATTCCACCAAAAACCAGCGGGAAATCGAAAGAGAGATAGGCCCAGAGCCAGATTCAAGGACGGGGTAGAAGATATCTTAATAACGCTGTGAATCAGAAATTGGAGAGAAAAAGCAAGAAACAGATAAGAAACTAATCTTGGAACAGGCCAAGACTCACCTTGTAGGGCCAAAGATGATAATGATATGGGGGCGAGAGGTACCACATGTTCATGCAGAACACCTCTCATGTACCTTTCCGCAGTTAGTATGCCATCATTAATCACTACCGACTCTATGCGTGCCCCGAAATACATGCCACACCACATCATAATTGTGCTTCGACAGGAAGAAAGACTAAAATTTAACTGTTCATTTTGTTTTCCTGGACGTCGATGCACTTTGTTTCTAACATTACTTGAATTTACACAGAAACGGTCTCCTCCGTGAACAAAACTTGACCCCACAAGAGAAGAAAATTGTTATTTTTCGTCAAATTATCTAAAAATTAGCATCAAAATCATTGTTTACAACAATTGCGGGGCAATAGCGGCAAATATTTTTTTTGGAGTCTGGTCTAGACATCAAAACGAATAGATTTCACAAAGTTTCGTAAAAATCCATTCACTCAGTAAACTTTTTCAAGTTTAGGTCGATTTTCGTCTAATTTGCCTATACTAAACCTATTTTTCGTGGTTAACAAAAACCTTGACCTGATGGAGCAAAACTGACATCAGGATCGTGTTCAGCAGTCACAAATATCTCGAATACATGGTCTACTTATTTAACATCTTTAGTTATTATTTTGAACTTTATTGAGACTTGTTTTCACCTGTTTTTTGTGGTTTTGAAAAAATCCAGTGCTAATTTTGTGTAATTTTGGTGAAAAGTATTATAAAGAAAACTGAGCTTTCTAGTATATGTACACCAAATCTCAAGTTTCTGTACTCTTACCAGCTTGCTTCACTCATTTTTCCTATTTACCTCTACTTAGCCCCCCCCCCCCCCCTATTCATTCAACGGAATCATTATAAATCTGAGGCCTTTGCTTCTAGTATATACATCAAATCCCAACCCCCAACCCTCTTGTTCCAAGTGACGTTATAATATATACGTGTGCCAAATTTCAAGTGAATATCTCAATTTTATTTTATCAACCCATGTAATAATGGAGTGGGGGTGGTGGTAAGGATGGAAAATATTGCAAAAAATCTGAGATCTTGGCCTCTTGTGTATATACCAAATCCCAAGTTTGTGTACTTTAACCAGCCTGCTTTACTTATTTTTCCATATTTACTCCTATTTTACCTTCAACCCTTGAATTAAACCATCTCAAAATATAATCTAGTTCCAGATATCGTCATAAAACGTACGTGTACCAAATTTCAAGTGAATATCTCAATTTTATTTTATCAATCCCTTTAATAATAGTGTGTGAGTGATAGTGTGATGGAAAATATTATAAAAAATCTGAGGCCTTGGCTTCTAATAATACACCAGATCCTAAATTTTTGTACTATTATCAGTTTGCTTTAATTATTTTCCCCTATTTACCCCTATTTACCCCCCCACGCCTACACCGGATAAGTTCAAGAGTTTCAGATTTCGTTATGATACGTAGGTGTATAAAATTTCAAGTCAATGTCTCAAACCGTTCCATAGAAAACGTGTCCACAAAACAAGTTACAGACAGGCAGACGTTTCATGATATTCTTAGCCTACTTGATTTTTATTACGATTACTATACTTCCAATCCACTACGTGGTTGTGGAAGTAATTGTAGTAAGAAATCCGTGGCTGCCTAGACCTTCTTTGTTAGGAATTTTTTTTATAAGGAAACGTCAATTTACCTCCGTTCCCTTCTTGCCGGAGAGTGCATTTGTTAAAGTGTCCTTTCACTTTTTCGCAGATTTTTAAACTTTTGGATTACCTTAATTTATGATAATAGATGGTGATCAACATTTTACCTGCCACACTTTTTTCTACTTTGCAATAAACAGGTTTACAAATTGTGCACCTTGAATTCGTTTCAAGTAATTCTATTTAGATTAATTGTATACGGATTCCAAAAATATTGAAAAACACTTTGATATTATTTAAAAAAATGATTGCTATTATTGCTGTCATTATATCCTCCGCTTGATATTAGAAACTGTATCATACTGCTTAAAATGAATTAAAATACTTATAGGTTTACTGACTACTCGGTAAGCAAGTCAAACTAATAACGTGAAATGACGAAAGTAATAGCAGTTAACATCACATGTTACCTCAAGACGAACGCTTCTTGGACCATTACTTGCAGAGACACTAAATTTGCTGACAGGTTTATTGAAATAAAAATTTCAGCACGTGATACAGATTGCAGTAAGCGGAACTAATAATATCCACATTTTTAGTGTACATTGCCTCGTTTGTAAATTAAATTTCCCGTGAATTATTTGGGTATTAAATTTATTTTTGTTTATTTCTAAGAACACCTTAAGAGCAGATGCGTGGAATAAGTGGGCACTTATTCCTTTTCATAAAATCTGCAGTTTATTATATATCCTCTAAGGGCGCTTTTAATATTGAAGATGCGATCATGTGTGTGCATCAAAAACATATACACAACCTCAATACCTTAATAGTGAAATAAGAAATTGAAAAAACCATTTATAGAGAAATTGAACCACCGCGCCGTCAAGAAAAAAACCACTAAAAGTCGCCTAAAAAACATTTTTTATTCTAGTGTGTCAAAAAATGACGTTTCTCGGTTAGAAAACAAAAGCGAAGGGTAGGACTTTTCTATCTACTTCGAGTAAGCGGGCTGAAAAGATTTTTCCGACCTAGGCCGGAAAAGTGACAGACAGAAAGATTAAGCATTTTTAGTTAACTACTTTTTGAAATGCTGGCCCTTCTTTTCTACTATAAAATGGTAATACACATGCATAGTATATTAAAGTATAAGTGGAAATAAAGGGCTTTAAAACACGCGCGATTTTTCGAGCACGACGGCGCAGCCGGAGTGCTCGAAATAGAGCAAGTGTTTTAAAGACCAGTTGTCCACGAATACTTTACGCTATTTTTTTTTATTGGTACGCTTTGAAATCATAAATACTGGTATGATTATTACAAAAAATGGAAATACGGATTAAGAATGTAAAATGGTTGAATTCGTGATGTGACATCAGGATACCTGTCAGTGTCAAATGAGGAATACAAAAATTATTTTCCATCTGTCACATAGAATTAATTATTGTTCTTTAAAATGAGTTCTAACATTGATTACTTAAATAGAAAAGAAAATTTGCGGTTAATCCTGAAATAATTCCTGTCAGATCAATAATTAAAAAGTTGACATTTGGACTTCACGTTTGTCGGGTTTTTAATGGTACCATGGTAACTTTAAAACACACGCGTTTTTAAAAGTTTGATTTAAACACTCTGAGGCATACTTTAAATAAGCGAAATAGGGTATCAATAAAAAAAAAAAAATTCAATTCAGGCAATTTTAATTGAATAAAATAAGAGATTTCTAAATTTTAATTGAATAAGAAACCTAGGATTATTAAACGTTGTCAATTAATTATTATAATAACTAGTAAGTATAATACCTGCATGTTGTAAAACGAATAGAAATAACTGCATATGTTCTCACCTTATAGATATGCAACACTTTTTACGTTCGAGTTTGCATAGTGGCAAAGCATAAAATGGCACAGAAAAATATAAAATGAAGTCTTTAATTTAACCTAAAAAACAGTACAACGTACAACAACAAAACCTTATTTTTAAACTTACTTTAATTTACAAATATGTACTTATGTTATATATGACTACATTGTCTCTGAAACTTTTATGTTAATATAATAATGGAACAATTTTGTATAATTATCGGTCGGTTCAAACTTTCTAAGTCTAGTGCAACATTTTCAGTTAAAGTGGGTTGGGGTGCAATAATTGTCTGAGTTTTGTGTGTTATATTTTGTTTCAGTAATAGTAGTGGTCAAGTCTGTGTCTAAAATACTATTTTCTTGTGAATGCTGTGATGTTATTGTGTTTCGAACCGTAGAAGTGTGGGGTAAGTGATTCAATATTTTGTTAGCTATTTCAAGTTTGTTATTTATTGACTGATCCACATAGCCCTTAGCTACAGTGGAAGATTTCCTTCCTACGTGGCGTTTAAGTAAGGTTATATCTGCTCCTACCCGCAACGTAGCCGACGTTCTTCGGCAGCAGTGCACCGTATATTCTTTGGTATTCGCAAGCTTCAAATGAGATGCAATTCCAAAAGGAATTGCCCCGATTTTATGAATTCCTATATTTTGTTTGCAGCACTTGCCATTTCTATATCCCAAGAAAAATCGGCCATTTCCTTCAAAATTTGGTGGTCGCAGCAAAAAATGTTTAAAAGTGAGTTATATATTATTTGTTTCTTTATAGTAATGAAACATATTATTTATAGGATTTTGCAAACAGCGGAAAGAAAAGCTATCTATAAAAACTAAAAAAAAAACTATATGTAAAAATATTAATGAAATCTTTGCATTCTTTCGATAACCTGACTTCTGGTTATGCAAACAAGTAAAAATCCTTATTCGCCATTCTCATTTTAACACTACCATCCAACATAGTCCCTACGGCTAGGCAGGATAAATTAGTATCTACATGATCCCCTACGATATGTAAATTCAGTTAAAATGAGCGCAAGGGCCTGAAATTAATTTATTTACCTACCTTGTCTTTAAAAAATTTTTCATTCTAATGAATTACATTTTCATAAAATCTCATTCAGTTTCTGGAAAATGCTTAGCCTTTGAAACGTTTTTCGTCCTTATTGTGGACTCATCAGAAAAGCCCAAAGCCACTCATAATGATGTTCCATGCAAAACCAAGACAATGTCCATGAATAAGTATGCAATATTTATATTTGACATTAACTGATAAAAAACAACAGATCTTCACCTATCTATTAGCGAACTAGTATTGGAGCCTATATACTTTATGCATGTTTAAAAGTGGATTATTTATTATTTGTCTGTAAATTTATTATTGGAACGTGGATTAATGGCTTTCGGTTAGGTAGGTAAGTACATTACTTATCTATTTTACTATAGATGCCATCATTATTCGAAAAAATCAAATCAACTGTATTATGTAAACTAAGTTTCTATCTGTGTTGCGTACATATGAGAACTTTAAGTACTTTTCTTAAATTCTAGTAAACTAAACTTAATTTTTGAGAAATATTTACAAGTATTTACCATACTCTAGTAACTAAACCCGAGACATCAAAGTGTCCTAGGCAATGTATTTACATTTAGGATTGTTCACATATTTATTTTTATATTTATAATTCTTTTTATGTTCCAGTTTCTGCCAACGGCTCTCCTTGAATACAGAGGTCTTACTCGCGTAGTAAATATATTTATATTTCATAGCACATATTTCTTAATTATTGGTTATCTTAAGTAATATACAGCGGAGAGTATTGTGGGTTGCGTAGAACTCGGATCCAAATACTTAGTAATTTTATTAAAATTATGAAATATGGTAGCAATATGTTAATTGAGAGGGGATATAATTTTTATTAGCTGATCCAGAGCAAAATGGATCATTTCCAATTCAGCTGCAGTCTAACATAGACTTAAAGTTTTTGATAATTAATGACTCACGAGGAGTCACTTTTGGTGTTTTCAAATGTTATCTCAGGGATCTGTCTAATAAAAGGTAATTAAATTTATTTAATTAATATTTAACGGCCTTCAGCCATATTTTTCAGTTCGGCTAATTTAATCTAACTAATATTTAATGATAACCATAATTCTGAAACACGTGATGATAATATTTTTTCTTCTTCCCAAACATAGAGTTTTGCTGCCAATTAGCCTTGATGCCAAGCAAGATTTATCAACTAATATAAAGTTTCAAAGTAAAATTATGATCGAACGGTCACATACTGGGGAAATCACTTCATTTATTTTGATGGTTAAATGCCTGCTAGAATTCATAATAAAACAATCTAGTCCAATTAAGTTTAGTCAAGTCAACCAAATCAACAGCAAAACCCTAGCGTTGTTCAAGTTATCCAGACGTCAAAATACGTCGAGGGGCCGTGCGTGTTCAGAGAGGCCATTAGAAAAGACTGCCGAAGCTCACCAGGAGCCCTGACCCAGTAACCATCGCCTGAAGGATTGGTGAGAATGTGATATCTTCGGTGGCCTATCGCATAACATGTATCGTATAACATTTATTGCATAACATTTATTGTAATTAATTAAGTAGTTTAAAAGTGAATTTTTTTTTGTTTGCTTATACTTGTAATGAAACATATTCTTTATAGGATATTGCAAACAGCAGAAAAAACTATCTATGAGAATTAAAAGAAAAACGATTTGTAAAATTATTGATTTACAATCTTTGCATTCTTTCGATAACCTGAATTCTGGTTATGCTAGAAATTAAAATCCTAAAATTAATTTGTCTTTCTTATTGAACAATTCTCATTGTAACGCTAGTTTCCATACAGTCCCCTACGGCTATGCAGAGTAAACCAGTATCCTCATAACCCCCTACGGCTATGAAGATTTAGTTAAAACGAACACAAAGGCCTAAAATGAATTTATTTACATATCTCGTCTTTTGGAAAATTTTTCATTCAAATGGATTACATTTTCATGAAATCTATCATTCTATTTCTTGGACATGCTTAGCCTTTGAAACGTGTTTCACCCTTATTCTGGAGCTCATCAGAAAGGCACAAAGCCACTCACACGATGCTTCAATTTTTGGAGTACTTTTGAAAATTCGAACGACGGAGCCCAAAGGCGATTGTCCGTCGTCCTCGAGATGAAAAATATCAAAAGTCAATATTTTGGTAATTTTTAGGGAAATAATTTTTTACGTAGATTTCGATTTAATATGATGCCAAAGGTGTTTAGAAGTCTTTTTTCTGGTTTAAATATTATTTTTTCATGGGATTTTTGTATGAATTTACTTTTTTAGTAAATTGGATATTTTTCAAATGGATCGTTTTACTTGGTTCAATAACAATTGCAATGTCAATTGTTCTAAGGCCAAGTAGTGATATAACAGGATATAGACAGCAGCGGTCCCAGACGCACTTATGATTTTCGTAATATGCTTTCACTCCATTACGTGGATGTGGAACTGTGGAAGAAATAATCATGATAATAATAATAATAGTAATAATAATAATAATACAAACAACAATATAGACAAAGAAAAATCAAGCGCATGGCTGACCCATGGAAGTCTATTCGCCAAAACAGAGGGCATATGATGGCAATTCAAGATCAAGTAGTCGCCACGAGAAACTACAGAAAAGCCATTATTAAAGAACGAAATATGCAAACAGATAGATGTAGAATGTGTGACAAAACAACAGAAAATATAGAACGCATAATAGAGGGATGTACATATGTACAAAACTAGCACCTAACGAATATATTAGAAGGAATAACAATGTAGCTAAGATCGTCCATCAAGATATATTAAAAAATCTAAAAATATTAGATAAGGAAGAGCCCTACTATAAATATAAACCGACATCAGTTGTTGAAACAGAAACCCATAAGATATACTGGGATAGAGGAGTAATAACAGAACATTTCACAGAACACAACAGTCCGGATATAATAGTTACAAACAAAACGGAGAAAAAGACTTACCTAGTAGATATAGCTGTACGCCTAGCACATAACCTCATAAAGACAAAGACCGAAAAAATGCACAAATATCTAGAACTGGCACAAGAAATAAAAAATTTGTTTCACCAGGAAACAGTAACCATCATACCAATAATAATAGGAGCAACAGCAGAAGTACCTAAATTTACCCTAGATAGCCTAAAAAAGTTGGAAATAGCTGAACATAAAATATATGAGCTCCAAAAAATAGTCGTGCTAGAAACGTGTACAATAGTAAGGAAGGTCCTCAACAACAGCACTTAAAACCCAATTGCATCTTGCTAATACAGCCGATGCAATTGTCCCACCAAAGCGAAATGCTTCGTGAAAAAAACAAATAATAATAATAATAACCATAATATTTTGTACTAAAACTAGAAATTTTATAATCAGTTTAATAGTACCGCTTCATCCCTATCTATTCCTCTCTCTCTCTCTCTCTTGATATCCCATTGTCAGTAGCGGATATATTCAGTTAACTTTTTCCGTCTCAGCGGTGAACAAAATATACCAGTGCCTATTCATTTTTTCAAGTTTTTACTTTTAACCATTGTTGAACTCCTTGCACATTCTTTATGCACCAAGAACTAATAAATCTGCTGCATAGGTGGGAGTAAGGCCATAGTTAATTATTTTTATCTCTGCCTCGTTGCTTTCCTGCCCTTCAATTGCCATGGCACCCCGGTACCATTGATATTCGCCTAGATCAAGACGAGTGTCCAAGTTGATTTCGTATGTACTTAAATTGCGAATAAATATGATTTAATTTAATTTGTTCTTGATTGGACCATTAGGTGAAACTTTAACTCATAGCGAAGCAGGTTCAATCCCTGCTCACCGCAAAATAATTTTAATTATAAAATTATTCCCAAGATGTGGTTCGGACTCCACTATAAATTGTTGGGCCACGTTTCTCTTTACTTAACACATAACCATTCTGGATTTTCATGGAGTTACCTCGGTGACTTGAGAAGCGGTTATGAAAAAGTCTTTTTTTAATTACTAGTTACTTTCCCTGATCTCGCTTAAATTTTCTTCAAATATTTTTTAACGTACTCCGTTAGGCTTATTTATCAAACTGAACTAGATTTATTGATATATTATGTGGGTTTTATATTAATGAAACGAATTAATGCGATTAAAGAAATACGCCAAGTCATTTCGAATTTGATTTACTAATCTAGTAAATTAACAGACTGTTTATCATATAGGGGATACTAGCAAGAATCCATTATCCCTAAGTAACCAATTTAACCTGATAAAGTGCATTGGAAATTATCTTGCTTAAATGATTTTTTTATGAAAAGTATTAAACCGTCTGTAAGTGTGTTCATCACAAGAAACTGATTATTTAACAATTGAACTGTTATGTTACATCGTGAGAAGAATTCGTTAAAGTCATGAAGTTCAAAATAATCTCAGAATTTGAAAACGGTGTTTTTTGTTGAATACTGATTTTACTAATTATGAAAATTACCAGCACTACTTCTACTAGAGTTCCTTCAAAACCTATACGAGGCAGCAGCCAAAACTATTACACATTTACCAAACGTTCAGATTATGTCAAGTAAAGTTCTAAAGAAATACTTTAGTGATTGTGTGGAGTACGTTTTCCTAATCTCTACATAGTAATACGTAAAAGGTTTCCCCATGCATGCCTCTAAGCGTGCCATAAAGGTTGAAAATCTGTGATATTCTTGATATTAGATTCGACATCAACTACACCGAAAATACCTAAATATCATTTTCAATTCAACTTCAACGAAATATGAATATTGTTCATTGTTCTCAAATAGTGGAGTAGTTTGGTGTACTGTGCACTGAATCTAGACTGATGCGAAAGCCAAGTGTCATTATCACATTAGACAATTTTGCGATTGCGCTGGTACTGTTCGCTATACATATATTTAAGGCAGATAAAAAAAACATAAAAACCGACCGTAATTCACTGTCTCGTTAGGATAAGGAATCCTCAAAGCCGCACTTAAAAATAAGTAAGTATTATCTTTGGTAAATAAACAGTTATTTGGTACAGTGATAAATTTAACAAATTTACTCTGTTTTGCTTATGTCAAGATAGAAATAATAACTTATATAATTTAGTCGCGGCACAATCTGCAAACAATAGGCCTAACCTAGACATTTTAGGTACCGAGCTGAATTTTTCAGAATATGTAGTTCTTAATACGTATAATAACATACTTAAAGTTCCGAAGAATCCGAGTTGAGCGTTAGCCACCATATTAAAAATATGGCTTGCTCGCGGCGCTGAAGAAAACATTTTCTTCTTGCCTTATCTATTAATTGATTTTAATATTAAAAAAAAAACAAATTAAAGCCAAAGAATGTGAGTTTGATACGAATTTAAGAAACTATAAAAAAATGTTTATTAGTAGTGTAACAATTAGATAATAGCAAAAATTACTTTTTGAGAATTTGCATTTTTTCATTTAAAAAAATACTCGCTCATCTTATAAAAATATTTTTTAAATAAATGTTGTAGGCCGTTAAAAGACAAACAATACTTTTTTTGAAATTTTTCTCTAGCTTAAAAAATAGCTGAGATATGAAATTTGTAATATTTAGGGACACGCGGAAAGAGAGTGAAAGCCGTTAATATGTTTACAGAAATGTTCATATACCTATCGACAATGAATAAATTAAAAGTCCTTGAACATAAGTTCATGCGCCTCATTACTAACACAACGCGATACATCCCCCTCAGGGATCTATATGCCTTATGTCACGACATTACTCCAATAGCGAACTACGTTTCTGAAATTTCACAAAAGTTTTATGCTTTCAGATTAAACGATAGTCCGCTAACAAACAACATAACGCGAATAAAACAGCATAATGCACCTTTTAGAATAAAACACAAATTACCATATCAGACGCTGCCCATCTTTCGGCAGCCACTTTAACCACAATATCTGGACATTCTTGCATTACAAAATTGTATAATTCTATCTTTCCCTTCTTTTCTTTTTGTACATTTTTGTTTTAAATTCATTTATTTCTCAAAATCCTTTTCAGAAAATCCTATTTTAACCAGAACTTTATTAATTCCAAAATATATCCAAACATAAATTATTTTAAACCAAAAACTCTGCGACATCGTCGACTGTTAGCAATGTAAGTCTTGAACGAATTGCATGGAGCAGGTGAGACGCCTTAGCACTCACCTGTATATGTCTACCACCAACGACTGAGCTTGTCTTTTTAACCATATTTATATACATGTTTTAGAAATTATTTTAAATATACACTTTTATATGTTCAATTTTGCCATCAGCTTTTATTTTAGAGATAGGAGTTAGTTTCATTGTTAATTATTTTAAGTATTCACTCACTCATCCAACCATTCAATTGCCACGGCGCTTCGCGCCGCGTATGTCTGGCTGGCTCTGAGTACGTACATATAATATGTTATTACTAAACTGAATAAAAGAAATTTGAATTGAATTGAATTGAATTGTTTTATTTTATTTTCTTATCGAATTTGTTTTCTTTTTGATTTCGTTATTCTTTTACGAATTGTTTGATTTTTTTAATTAGTATTTTGTTTTGTACGAGGATTGTTTTACTTGTATTATTGTTTAGGTTTAGGTTTATTGTTTAAGGTTAATCAAGCCATTTTGTTTTCACATTTTAGCCGTTATTATGGAAGTATACAACTTAATGATGATATTCATAAAAAAAATATTTCTGAAGAACTAACAGTTCACAAAAAATATAGAAAAAATTACACTCGTAATAAAACCAAAACAACCGCCTCTACTAGTAAAAATGATTTCACAGTTGTGACACAACGTCGTACCCTTACAGGAAGGGCAAAAAAACAATATTTAATTGTCTGAGGAAAAATGTTGATCTAAACAAACCATTAATTTTGTTTAATAACGAAAACGCAAATAAGCAGGATTTAGTTAAATTGGGAATTAAGTTTCTCCTTTGTATATATGGATGCAAGTCAGATGATATAGATATCGAGATATTTTTCCTATTTAAAAAAATTATAAGCAGACAAAATTTAAATAAAAATTTTGATTTAGCAGTTTTACCACCTACTTCCAAAGCTATTGAACAGCATGTTTATAGGGTATACTTTCAGGTGCAAATATGGCTTAATAAGGAAATTAATTCATCTAACTGGGGCTGGGAATTGAAAAACGATATCACCAAACCCGTACCAACATCTTTGTCAATTGTACCCGACAATATATTAAAACTTCTATATTGCAACTGTAAAAATGACTGCAATAAAAATTGTCCTTGCAATTACACAAAGTGTTCTGACATGTGCAGTAATTGCCATGGCATACGTTGTGTTAATTCAAACACTCTAATTATAACCGATAGCGATATTGAAGATCAAAATTAATTATTAATTTTTTCCTTTTACCTCCTTATTATTATTATTTATTATCATTATTATTATTATTATAAACCATCCAATTCTAAAAACTAATCTTAGTAATCGTTTCTGTTCGAGGTTAATTGTGCCGTGGCGAAAAGTGCACATTTTAACTTTTCAATTTTGATTTTGCTATGTTAACATATACGGTTTTATAATAATTAAAATGTTCTATCTCCGTTATTTTTAAAGCTATAAAGGGGATTAAAAAAACGTTCTGTTCGTTTATCGATGGCCTACAACTTTTACTTAAAACATATTTTCATAAACCCTACAATTTTCTTTTTAATCATATAAATAGAATTTGCCAAATTTTTAATTTTCAGTTTAAGTCAGTTTTTTACAACACGCACAAGGTTTAGTAAAATGTGTAAAATATATTCTAAAGCCACATTCTTTGGCTATAATTATCTGTTTAGAATATTAAAAACGGATAATAAATAAGGCAAGGAAAAAATGTTTTCTCCGTCTACGCGCGCGTGCCCTTTTTTCAACATGGCGGCTAACGCTCAATTCGGATTCTTCGGGACTTTCAGTATGTTATTGTACGTATCATAGGCTACATATTCTGAAAAATTCAGCTCGGTACCTAAAATGTCTAGGTCCAAACAGATTGTGTCGCGACTAAATTGTGGAACATTGACAAATTCGATACTCCATGATACACTGACATTATTAAGTTCGACTCTGTCGAGGGTAGGGTTTACATATCTGCTGTAAACCGTTACGTCCTAAAATAATTTCAATAGGAGGGAGTCGGGCAACTGTATCAAAATAATTTGAAATTGTAATTGAAACAGGTGTGATTCCGTTAATTTCTTATTACAATCATGCCAGAACATACTTTACATGAGAACAATGTTGTTCTATGTATTAAGTAATACATTATATTTATGTTTTACCATTTTCTATGACTATATAACATACCCCGCTATCCCATCTATACGTAAGCGGAAAAGCTTTTTTTCTATGTGCCTTAAATATACAGGGTGGACCATTAATATTAGGCCACAGTGCAGCGGTAGATTCTTTGGGCCAAAATATGAGGATATAACTATAATTATTCTTTCGCTTTTTTGCAATAACTCAACAGTCTCTTGACTATTCTTCGCCAAATTTGCTAAAGGAACTTCTTTTATTCTAAGAAACAATCATTTATGTATTACATCACGGTATATCATAGAAGGCGCCGCAGGATCTGTATCTGATGATGAAGTTTTTTCATATATTTTTTTTAACGAAACGTTGTGGTACTTCTGACCAGAAAATCTGATGAGGGCGTGATTTCCACGTATAAAAGGTATACTTTTTGGAACTTGATAACTCCAACCATTTTCGAAATTGACGTTATACATTTGAATAATTTTTTGAAAAACAAATTCAAATTTAATGAAACAAAGTGTATTTATTGAAAAAAGTACAAAATGTAAGGGACAACATAATCGTAATAACAGCGTAAACTCTTTCTCACTTTATTATGAACTAATGGAGTATTTTAAAGGTATTGAAATAAATACAAAAATCATTTTTTTTTCTTCCGATTATTGGCCTTACAAGCAAAGTGTTTTGGCGAACATATAACTACCTACTATGAGACAAAAATAAACCAGATTAGAGGATATAAAATATTACACCGTAAATGTAGAAATACCAAGGTGCAAAAATCAAAAGATTGTGTAAAATAAGGATCTAATCTTATTAGACGGCTAATAAATAAGTTAAGTTGACTTAACGACATTAGTATTTATTGTATAAACTTTCCCCTCATGCAAAAATCCCACTGTAAATTTTCGATATGGTCTCCATCTACTTCTATGCTTTTTGTAATTCTTTTGATAAAAGACTTTCTTATATTGAAAAATACGTTTTCCTGTCCTTTAATAAAATTGGCTGCGTTTTGTATTTTCTCCCACAGTTCTTCTCTTGAATTGATAGTATTTGCATAGACTAACGACTCCATATGTCCCCACACATAATAATTCAAAGGATTATAATCAGGACTCCTTGGTGGCCAAGCAAACTCACTTCCTCAACCGATCCATCTGCGTGGGAAAGTCTCATCAAGATAATTCCTGACTTCAATGGAGAAATAAGAGGGAGCTCTATCTTGCGTAAACCACATTCTGTTCCGTATGTTTAGCATGAAAGCATGTAATGTATCAGCAAGAGTATTTTGAAGAAAGAACAGATAAGACTGTCCATTTGAATTTGGAGGAAGGACAATGGATAACTGATCGCCGATAATACCACACCAAACGTTAATCTTAAATTCGTGCTGAAAATGCCTTTCTTTAACGGCATGAGGATTTTCGACTTCCCAGTAATGGTTATTTCTCCAATTAAAAATGCCTCGGTGAGTAAAAGTTGGTAAATAAAATGTTCTTAACGAAATTTCGATCCATGTTGTGTTTATTTAGAACAAATTGACAAAACTGTAGCCTTTGTGGAAGATCTCTTCGAAGTAAGTTTTGTACAGGAGTGAAGTGGTATGGATAGAAGCGTTATTTGCGTAAGACTCTTAGAACAGATTGTTTACTCACCCCTGTTGCCACTGATAAACGACTTCTTCATCCACACGAACTGAAATTTCTAGTTCTTGATCTGGAGGAATTCGTTTCGGTCATCCTACACCATTTCTATGGCGAAATGAACCCGTTTCTTCCAAACGACGAAACAGATCTTTAAAAATCTTATGGTCTGGCTGTATTCTATTTGGATATTGAAATGAGTATCTCCTCGCTGCAGCACATCCGCTAAAATTTCTTTGTAGGTTAATACATATCATATCCCTCATTTCCCTATTTGAAGAATTATTATGTCGAGCTATCTTAATTAAAGAAGTTAAAGAAATTATCTAGAGGAATACAAGAACAAAATAAAATGATTAAATGACGTACATGACAGAACTAAAAACGTAACCAGAGCACACTTTTCAATAAATACACTTTGTTTCATTAAATTTGAATTTGTCTTTCAAAAAATTATTCAAATGTTTAGTGGCAATTTCCTCGAAAACGGTTGGAGTTATCAAGTTCTAGCAAGTGTACTGTTTATACATGGAAATAACGCCCACAACGTACCACAATGTTTCGTCCAAAAGAAATGTGAAAAAAATTCATCATCAGATGCAGGTCCTGCAACGCCCTCTATGATCTAATGTTATGTGATACATAAATCATTGTCTCTTGGAATAATAAAAGTTCCTCTAGCAAATTTGGCGAAGATCGAGGCTGTTGAGTTACTGCAAAAAACGAAAAAATAATTTGAATTTTGACAATCTGTATCTTTTTCTACAGCAACATTTTACTAAAGCATATTTGGTTATATCCTCATATGTTGGCACAAAGAATCTACCCCTGCACTATGGCCTAATATTAATGACCCGCCCTGTATATAGAGATCTATAATACCAACAGAGTAGCGCAGTGGGCTAAATCGCGTTAGAGCACGCTTGGTCACCCTGTGTATTCTGTGAGTTCAATTTCCGGATCCGAAAATGACAATGTCGGTAGGTACTGGATATTTTCTGCGTTTTCAAATGTGTAAGCATCTTCCAGACAGTCTAGGCTCTAGATTTAGAGGGTTGTCTAATATATGGTAATTCACTTTTAAATATGGTGCTTACGTTGAGACGAAAAACTTACTTACAATGTTTGCTTACCTTGAAACAACCGCTGCTCCATCCACTACAAAAAAGCATACTTGCTTGTTAAATTAAGAACCTAACTCCATTTTAATTTTTTTTAAAGAAAATCTTTTATTTTTCGCCCAATTGGCATGGTTTCGGCTACCGACTCGGCAGCAAATATATAATTTCAACTCCAATAGATCACTTTAGAATCCTAGTAATAATAATATTACTTTATATCGTAGAGTTAATACATTGTGCTCATTTTCTTACCCTAAGGTAGATTATCATAATTTGAATGAAATATTTTGTTTTAAGTGGGTATAAATTTGTTAGGGTACAGTATATATTTGCCCCTTGTGGTATAATTGCATTTGAACCTTATTAAAAAACATAAAAAATTAACATGGTACGTTAAAGTAATGAAATGTGTCTGAAAACAGTTACATTTTTAGAAGAAGTTCAAAACTACGTCCACAACTTTACCTATTTCCGAAAAAACTGACAATAATTTAATTAGAGCCTGGTAAAAGGTACCAACTTTTTCATATTATTTATTTCATGTTAACGAGAGCATAACAACTAAAACCATTAATGGAAAAAAACTGTATTATTAATTAAAGTTAAATTCAATTTTTTTACCTAAACGAATTCTCGTTATAATGAATCAGCGGTAAGTTTATCTCAATATGACCAGCGTTCAAAGAAAACACGACACCAAGAAGCCCAGAAAACTCTCTAAATGTACGAAATAAAAGGACGTCCTAGATCTTATAAATCCTTACAGTGAGAACGGCAATAAAATAATTACTTTTTGAGAACGATAATTTGTTACAGAAATTAGTAGAGATAGTAATAGAAAAAAACTACAAAACATTAATTTAAATAACTGTACACAAAGAGAAGAAATTCTTAAATCCAGCTATGCCAAAACACTAACAACAATGGGCTGCTTGCGTATGTTTCCGATAAATTCATTGTGCTGTAAATTATATATCACTGCAGTTCTGCTAAGTTCCACGTTCTTCTCCGATAAGTTTGTATTTAAAATTTAAATACAAGTGATTCCTTTATACGAATTTAATGGCGTAGTAGACTTATTTTAACCTGTGTTGAACTTTGGAAGTAAAGCTCGATACTGCAGAAACCTTAATTCATATTCTATTGCACTTGATGTAGTCAATGGTGACGGATGACCTCTTCCAAAATTAACTAACTCGTCGAGGGGCGCTAATGATCTGGTAATTATTACAAGATGTTGATACGGTTTCAAACCTTATGAAAATGTTCTCACATGATATCCAAATGGTGCTCGTCAGAGGGCCCGAGTCATTCTTCCATTTACGAAAAGGAGGAAATTATGTTTGAGAGCTCCTATGTTAAATGGAGCGGCACTGACTTCCCCTTACGTTTCAAGTTATATGTCTATAAGTAATCCTGGATCAAAAAGCTTGTTATGTGCATGGAAGCAAAACGCTGCCGCTGCCACTAAGAAAATTAGCAGAAATTGCAACATATGCCTGATTAGGGATTACAGAGGTAAAATGCTCCTGTCTCACAGCAGCTACGGAAGCCTACTTCCTCTAAATCCATATGTGCGGAAAGTCACTGCAGCGTTTCCTATGATTCAAACCAAGAGAATAGATTGATTTTATAAGGATTTTGAAACTAATCCGTTTGGAGTCCAAGACCAAACCTGCTGACTCAAATCCAACCAAGCAGGATTTCGAGTGTCCCGAGGATAGCCAAGCCACTACTATTAGAGAACGAGTCACTTATCTCTGGCGATGGTGGCTTAACAGGTTGCGTATTTGGAATCACAGGACGCTAGGAGCATTATAGCCAACGGGCAGTCCTCATTGGTGAGTTTAAGGTCAAAGAAGTTGCGCGCTGGAAAGACACACTCGGTCATAAACAGCTATCATCTTTACTTTATTCGTTTTTTCGGTTTACTCTTTTGGGTTTGGTTGGTTTCGCAACAACGTCTCTTGTTTTTCAGCCGAATAAAACCTTAAAGAAGGTCAAAAATGCATTTTCTTATTTTGGCTTTAATAATAATTATGAGGTATTACCATTAATTACAGAGAATAATATTTAAAACCACGATTTGTTTAATAAAATGTATCTTTGAACGAGAAAACACGCATACAAATTATCAAATGATTTATTTATTTATTTATTCATGTCTAATCAACAACACTTAGACATAAAATGTGTAAAAAATTTAAAATAAATTAATGATAAGAAAAAAAATTCGTAGTATTTTTACCCGGACTTTTCATCACAAAATCTAGTTAATTTTCGGCTGGCCATTCAAAAGTATTTAATTAAAAAAAACGTTAATTTTAAGCATTAATTAAGGATTTCAAATGTATTTGATATGTATTGAGAGTTTTTCTATCCTTCATCTACGCTAATCAATAGCATAATACCATAAAGAAGTATAGAAAATAATTAGGTATTAAAGCAGCATTAAAACGGTAGGAAATTGAATACCTACAAAATTTCTATACCTCTAAAGCATTCAAAAGTAATCAAGTTGAATACTTTTATATACATTTCTATCCGATATATTTTACAGGGTATGTAATTTAATAATAATCTATTTTTAATTTTTAATAATAAAAATTATTAAACTACCTACTTAAATAAGTTGGCGACGCTGTGGCCGTGTAATATATGTCTTCAAATATGCTGTAAGCGTGCGTTCAGAAAAGGACCAATGAGAGGTCTTCTCTACATACAATGCTCCTAGCGTCCTGTGATTCCAAATACGCTAACAGGTTGGTGTGAGTATATCTGGGTCTAATTTCAGGCTATATAGAGTATTAAACAGCACCCCAACCATCTTCTAGATAGAAATCCATGCCATAGATTTATATGTTCAGGAATGAGTAAACAAAGACACTGAGAGCCAGGCAGCGTTACATGCTCTCAGGTTTTATTCATTAGAAACTGAAATTTCCTGGGAATATCTGAAGTAATTATCAAAAAGCAACAAGTTTATCTTGATGTGGGTGTCAAGGCAAGAGGGAATAGGAGATGACGAATAGCTGACAGTCTTGCAATAAATATGCTGAGGTCTCATTTTTCGTACCTAAACCATTTTGTGGATTATCTAAGGGACACATAAAACAAGAGGTCATGAATTTAGAAGCGGGAGAGAAAAACTCTTGCTGTAAGAGTATTCCAGGCCAAGGACAAGCGGAAAACTTAATACCTTATTCGACACAAAGAAGTCGATGAATCTGGCAGCTTATGTTGCAGTATAGTAGTATCATATGTGAATGTAAAATGTAAATCCGCCTTAGGCTAAAGCACAAAGGAGATGGAATTAATGCTTGAAAACATAGGAAAATTTGCTCTTAGAGAAATTACAAGATTTCGAAATATTTGGAAATCTTGGGCAGTAGCTAATTGTAGGGTAAGTTACAGGGGATAATTTATGTCAAGGTGAAGAAGGGCTGAAGATCCAGCGACATCTTAAATAATCTATAATCTACAGCCTTAATTCATAAAGTGAAATGGCACAATGTAGTTAATTATTTTATTTCTCGCTTGGCGTTTACAAGTAGACGATTGTTTTGAAATAATCGTAATTTACCCAAGAGAAAGTTACTCTTCATATTAGTCAAGATGAAATTAGGAAGTCTCTACAAAAACAGTAATAATAATAATAATAATAACAATAATAATAATGTTTATTACTCCTCTTAATGTTACAATATACAAGTATTTCAACATTATGGGATCGTCAGGTAAGGTAAGTAAAATATAGTACTTAATTAGTAATTGAAATAAATAAAGTATAAACAATTATAAGTCACAGAGTGGTACAAGCATACAACAATAAATAATCGTACAATGAAGACATACAAACATATCAAACATTATGACGTGGTATTATCATTAAAAAAATCGTCTGTTGAATAATAGGATTTACATATTAAACATTTTTTTAAATCGGCCTTAAATCTGGACATTTTTAAATTACAATCGATTTTTTTAGTTTTGTCAATTTATTAAATATTTTAACTTTTTTAATATATCTAGGATTTTGTTGGCACACAAATAGTCTGGAAAAAGGTAAAGTCATATTGTCTTTACTGAGTGTGTCGTAATCGTGAATATCCTTACGTTTTTTAATAGAATTTTGTTTTTTTATATGAATTATTAAAGAATATATATATAGTGAGGGGAACGTCACAATTCCCAACTTTCTGAAATGTTCTCTACAGGATGCAAAAATTGGCAATCCCAACATACACCTGATAACTTTTTTTTGCATTGTAAAAATTTGAAGTGAGTCATGTGCTTGACCCCAATAAATGATTCCATAAGATATAACAGATTGAACTAAACCAAAATATAAAAGTTTAAGGACCTCTTGTGACACGGTTCCCCATATATAGTAACATTTTATTATTTTAATATTATTATATTCTTGGCAAATACGAAAACCGTAAATATCACCCATAGAGAAAAAAATTTCGTATCATTAGTGGTCGAACTCTGATCAGCTTTCAAAATATCTGTTCGTCTGTCCGTCTGTCGGCGTGTCCATCCGCCCCTCTGTCCGACCATCCATCACGTTTTTATAAGCACGATAGCTTAAGAAAAAAAAGCCGATTGTATTGAACTTTGGACAATAAATTACTGTTAGCTATAGGAAGATTGACATTGAACATAATGGAGTAAATAAAATAGTATATTCGTAAATAACCAAAGTGGATAGTAGCAATTATATGTGAGTAGAATACTGTACATTGTCCACGGCTATTGAATATTTAATATTTATTTAATTAATTTTGATTTCATTTCTACAATTTAATAAAGATTCATACGCCATCATACATAGAATCTCATGAGCTGTGACCTTCATATGCGCAGAGACATAATCCCTCCTGTCGACTCAGTTATACTTCTTAAAAATATAATATTTATTGTCTATAATTTATACCGAGCTCTTGCTTATGTATCCAGCAAGGCAGCCTCCAGTGTCTCCAAAAAAATGCCTATAACGCAAAATAAACTTTGCCTTTTGCGCATTTCGCGGCTCATGAGATTCTGAAACACCTCTAATGTTCTCGATTTCTTGACGAGTCTAATGAGGCGATTTCTGTCGTTTCCGTTACCTCTGGCGGTGTCAAAGAAATCTCGTTTTTACTGTCAGTGTCCATTTATTGAATTATATTACTCTTTTTGAGTGATACGTCAAATTATTGTAAATAACGTTGACCTTGAAATCGCACAAATTTTGAGGTTTCAAATCAATAACAAAATTATATTTGACACGTTTTCGTGGATTACTATTAAAACAACAGTTTGTAGGCACGTAGATAATAGGTTATTGACATTGTCGAAAAAAAATTGGGGTAAAAGGAACTAATTCGTTAAAGGTATTTTATTGTTTCATATGTTCAGTTGTACCCGAACAATATAAATCTAAAAGTGCTATTAAATCTAGGCTTGGATTTTTGAGAACAGAGTGAATTAGTCCACTCTTAAGATTTTTAACTATAACTCAGAAATTATGGAATTTTAGTGTACATACATAATACTATGTTTTGCAAATAATCAAATTTCCTATCAAAGTGGCACTTTGAAAAGTCAATAATTTTTTTTTCAACAAAATAAGTCAAAAACACTATTTAAAAAAAACGAAAAATTTCAATTTGGTTTAATTTTTGTGTATAACTTTTTTCTCAGTGGATTTAGGTATAGGCATCGATACATAATGTTATGTATTACACCCCCTTGAAACTGGATATTGATACGTCTATGCCTAATAGTGACTGGAAACTTGTAGAAAGAGATAGAGTTTTCTAGGGTGTGGTGAGAGAAGATTCTTAATTGTGTTCTGGATGTATCTAGAGGCAGTTTCAGAGTATATAAGGCGCGATTACCGGCGCAGGAGAAGAAGTTTATTAAAATGAAGTTTGGTAGCGAAAAAAAGTGAGGTCAAATATCAAGTAAACATTGTAAAAGTTAGTTTGTGTAATCAGTAAATTATTAAATAAAGTGTTAGTGGTTCACACCTTGTTAAAATTATTTAGAACCCACGGATTCATACAGAGTGTTTCCTAAAAAAGGCGGAAGCTCGTAACAATGAAAAGAAAGCTGACTTAATTCCCGTCAAAATGGTGACAAATAAAAGTATTTTTGATAAGAATTGGCTGAGATACAGACGTTCAAAATTACCTGCTTTTTTACGATTTTACCTTATACCTTTATACCATGTTTATTTTTAATTTTTACACGCAAAAATTATTTGTATTCCATACAAAAATTATTTTAGATTTATCAATGATAATTATAAAGGTATTTGTTTAAACTTTTGATATACACATGTCCTTAGACATAAAAAAACTTTAATGTTGTACTAATTTATAGTTGTATTAAAGATACTTTTTTGAAAATTATACACCTATTATATTTATTCCATTATGTTTTCGAATTAAATATCAATATCTTCATCGTTTTGGACATCTTCTTCCGTAACTTCTGACACATCAGCGTTTTCACAATTTAATCCCATACATTATTTTAGAACATGGAGCAGCTGATTTTGCAGCCACATTTCCGTGACATTTTTTTATGCACCCACAAACTATTTGCTCCAGTAAAGTCTGCGGTGCAGGAGATTTAGTTGTATTAATTGCATTAATCTATTTTCAGATTTCTTCCAACCCCACTCAAAAGGATCTAAAATATTTCCTTTCCACTGTTGAATCTGGTGGTACGTCCTTAAGCCGCGCTGTTGGCAACAGAAGTTGGTGGCAAATATGCTAGGGAAAATTTTGTGCACTTTGATAATCTTTGAAAAACTTGAAAGCGACAGCTACATAAACTATTGGTCTTAATGCCATAAAGAAAAATTACGATGTGTTCAGATGGGAAACTCTTTCTTTTTCATATTAAGTTTTTTTATATCTAAGATCATGAATATCAAAATTTTAAACAAATATCTTTATCATTATCACTGAGAAACCGAAAATATTTTTTTTATAAAAAAAATTATTTTTGAGTGTAAAAATTAAAAATAACATGGTATAATGGAAAAACTGGTAAAATCGTTAAAAGAGTAGGTAACTTTGAACGTTTATATCTCAGTCAATTTTTATCAAAAATACTTTTATCGGTCACCATTTTGACGGGAATTACGTCAGCTTTCGGACTATAATTCATTCCGTTCTCAAAACCCAAGCCTAAATTTAATAGCACTTTTGGACTTATTATTGTTCTGGTACAATGAACATATGAATTAATAAAATGCCTGTATCCACAATAACTTTATAATTGGAGTTTTATCCACACTTATGAAGCATATAAAGTACCACTTTATCCATTAGTGGAATAATGAAATTACTTTATTCAACTAGTGGAATAATGAAAAATACAGTCTTAAATCAATTACATTTTATTTAATTTTTATTAATATTAATATTAACATTTATATTAATAGACATTTCCTTATTTGGTTTATTATATTTCACTTCGTTTCCATTAATAATAAACTTGTAGTCATCTGTTTCAGAACGCATAGTGCTTGTCGAAGTTTTTGTTAAATCTGTAGAAACAATGGATATCTCCTCTTGAAAGGAACGACTAGTACCAGGAGTACCTAGGATTATCCTTGCGATGTCAAGCTTATTGGATATAGAATCCTCATAGTGCTTGTAGAAGTTTTTGTTAAATTTGTAGAAACAATGGATATCTCTTCTTGTAAGGAACGACTAGTACCAGAAGTACCTTGGATTTTCCTTGCGATATCAAGCTTATTGGATATAAAATCCTCGATATAACTTTCTGCTATAGCGGAACTTCTCCACACCATATCGTTTAATTGTTGTGAGGTCAGCACCTTTATTAGCCAGTAAAGTTGTTCAAGTGCACCTCGTGCAATGGCCGCTATAAGCTTCTGCGTTTGCCAGATTAAAAAAGATACAATTCTTGAAGGAACTATCGACAGTATTGATTCCAACAGGTTGTGAAGTACATTTTTGATTAGTATATCGTAAAAAGAATCTGTCGTTGGATAACTTCTTCGGACGTAAGGACATGTATTTTCTACACGTCTCCACAGTATTGATAAAGAATTCTTCTTCCATAATTGTGAATTTTCGTGAGACACCGGTCTTGGTATCTGGTATAGAAACAAGTATATATGCGCCCCTGTCTTCTACATCATTGATTTTGAAATTCGCCAGTTCTTTATCGCAAGCCCTTGTCAAAAATTCTTCCAGGTGTGCTCTTTCCAATATCGCAGCTTTCTTCGCTTTGTACCCTCGCGACTCACTCTTCAGATAGGCAGTGACTTTACTATATTTTCTGATGTCTATGTTTTTCGGGCCTTCATAGCGGCCTTTAGCATCGAATACTTCGACCACTTCAAATTTAAGAAATGCGATAACAGAACTTCCTCATTTATTGTCATTTCGCCACGTTTTTCTTTCCATTCATTAAATTCGGAAAATACTTTTTCATAATGTTCCCTGGACTTCGCCGGCAATAATTGGAGAGTTGCTTCTTCAGCTTCCCGAAGGATTCTCACAGGAACAAAATCGCTTTCTTGCATTTTTCACCAACTTTTACAAATGGAATCGATAAACAATCAAGACTAAATAGCAACCACTCAACACCTTCCAAGTTTTTTTTTTTAGTTTGTTTCAATAATTTTTGACGTTACAGCCGCTAACAGAGCGAAATGTCAAATCATTTTTTTATGAAATCCGATTCTAAATGATCGTGATTGTGGATAAAACGTTGTATAGTATTCGTATTTTAGTCGCGTTTTATCCACTCAAGAAAATTAAACTCTCGAACTTCGTTCTCGAGTTTAAACTTTCTTGCGTGGATAAAACGGTATCTAAAACACTTATACAATAAATAACTATTAACGAATTAGTTCCTTCCCCGCGTTGCTAATAGATGATGCTTTGAAAACAACTTGTACAACAAACGTAATTTTTGAGTGTTCATTAAAGTACCTCTTCGGCATATACCATTTGAGTGCTTCCTAGAGAACTCAGAGACGCAGGCACTTGTATTTAGATTGCTGCAATTTTGACATTTTAAATTTTTAATAAAAAGTCTCTATAAACAAGTCTTATAAATAACTGATTGTCTTTATTATTCACTGCAGGGAATAAGGGATAGCATTATCCTTGAGGAAACACATACATAATGAGCACAGTATTTACCTACTAGTCGTGGACAATAGTATATTATAAATCACCAGAGTGAATAATAGCCATTATATGCGAGTAGAATACTATACTTTGTCCACGACTAATAAATAAGTATTTAATGTTTATTTAATTCATCTTCATTTAATTTCTCCTATTTAAGAAAGATTCATAAGTCACTATATATAATTTTCCGATTTTTCGGGTAACAAGTTTAATGAGGCGATTTTTGCAGCTTCCTTTATCTCTGACGGTGTCAAAGAAATCTCGTTTTCACTGTCAGTATTAATTTATTTAATTATATTATTCGTCTTGAGTCCCTAATATGTAAAATTATTGAAAATAACGTTTGCGTTGAAATTTTGACGTTTCAAATTAATTACAGAATACGCTTTGACACATTGGCATGGCTTACTAATAAAATAATACAGTTTGTAGACACGTAGCTAAATGGTGTCAAAAACAATGAGGATTGCCGCGTGTTGCTAATAGACGATGCTTTGAAAAAAACTTACTAATGTAGCTTTTGACTGTTCATTAAAGTACCTCTTCTGCATGTACCATTTGAGTGCTTCCTAGAAAACTTAGAAAAACAACACTTGTTTTTTGGTTGCTGCAATTTTGACATTTTAAATTTTTAGTAAAAAGTCACTAATGTCATTTCTTATAAACAACTGACTGTCCTTATTATTCACTGCAATCAGTGAATAATGAAATCATTATTCACTGCAAGGAATAATGGATAACATTATCCTTGAGAAAACACATACATAATGAGTACATTATTTACTAGTCGTGGACAAAAGTTATTAATAATTTAAATTTAAAAGAATTTTTTTTCTTATGTTATAATTGAATAGAAATCTTGTGAAATGTCATTTTCTATCATTACCTGTCGATAGATTTTACTAATACAGTAAATTTCATAATAAAATATCCCTGGAATAATGATTCTTATTTCAACGTTTTATTATTAATTATTATTATAGAGACTAAATGCGTCATGTGGTTCTCGCTGCTGGCAACAATCATGTTGCATATTATATCCGGTGGTATACAAAAGTATCCAGATTGGATATCCGGAAGTGGCAGCAATTTCTACCGTGCGCTGGTTAATTAATTAATCATCAATCAATCAAGAATTGGTTTAGTGGTTAAAGCTCTAGACTTATACCAAGGTGCTCTTCGTCACGGAAGTCTGACTGGCTCCGGAGCGAGTGCCTGAGAAAGACAATTTGTTGTATGTGCTTGCAAATTCAAGCCAAAATCAATTAAATGGATTTTCCTTACTCCATTTTATATTAACGAGTTATCCCCAATTACATTGGAACTATAAGATAAAAGCCTAAAACAACTTTGTTTACAAAATACTGCGAAGAGGATATAGGATGTGAAACAATTATATTAAAAATGTAATGAATCGACAAAGAGTATGATGTTTACTCTAATTTGTAATTTATTAATAATTGGGTTATAATTAAAAATAGATGCACATATTTTCAAAACTTCACCTCGTATATTCCAGCTTTATTTTGTCAATATATAACATATTAAAAGTGTTCCAGTGAACGAATTCAATTTGACACAACAATTCACAGTCGTATTACATGTCGTCGATTGAAACTTTGGAATTTAAATAAGTTTCAAGAATGAAGTTGACGTCATCAAGTGATCAAGTCTTGTGACAACCAAAACGATTGCGAATTGCAGATTTGCCACGCATTCCGAAAAGTTTTAAATTGAATATCCCGCACCCTTCAGTGGCCCTACACTCTGTTTTATTAAATCATTCAATCGGAAGGGTGGAGAAATGGTATCGCGAAAGCAAATAATAGGGTTAGTGTAAAATCTAAATGATCTAACAGCAGAATTCGGTATGTGTTTGTCGTTGTTATTGGGGGTGATGGAGGGTGGCAACTATAATCATTCTTGTAGTTTATTTAGTGGAAGTTTTATTTCTTTTTATTGACTACAAGTGTGTAAAAAGTTGACAGATAAAACCGTATATTGAATGTAGCGTGAAATATTGGAGTTGTCTTTCGCGATATCGCCTATCCACAAGAAAATAATTTATAGTAATCTTCTAGTCCTACAATAATAATAATAATAATACAAGTAATCAGAAAAAAGCAGTATATACAAATATACGTGCATAAATACAATAGTAATAATTATGTACGTACTGTTTTAGTTTCAGTCTTCTCTTAGGGATACATTTCCAATTAGTACAATTTGAGTATTTTCTGTGGTCATGTTTCTCGTATCGTGTTTTGCAAAGTTGTTGGAGTATTTCTACGTTGTAGTCTGGGTAGGTACATTTTGAAGATAAATGAGCAGTTCTTTGGTGGATGGGTTCAATTTTTTTAATTTCATAGAGGAGTTGGTTAGGGGGTTATGAACGGAATTTCTAGGACGTCGAATTCAGGTAATGGATCTGTTGATGGAAGTTTCTGCTCCTTATAGATTACGAATTGTTGGGACCCTTGCATTTAAGTATATATAGGGTGGACAATTAATAATAGGTCATAGTGCAGGGCTAGATTCCTTGGGCCAAAATATGAGGATATAGCCAAATATGCTTTGGTAAAATGTTGCTGTGGAAAAAGATACAGGGTGTCAAAATTCAAATTATATTTTAGTTTTTTTGTAATAACTCAACGGCCTCTTGACTGATCTTCGCCAAATTTGCTAGAACAACCTTTTTTATTCTAAGAAACAATAATTTATGTATTACATAACGTTCGATCACAGAGGGCGCCACAGAACCTGTATCTGATGATGAATTATTTTCATATTTTTTGGACGAAACGTTGTGGTACTTCTAACCAGCAAATCTGATGATGGCGTCATTTCCACGTATAAAATAGTAGAACTTGATAACTCCGACCGATTTCAAGGAAATTGCCGTTAAACATTTGAATAATTTTTTGAAAGACAAATTCAGATTTAATGAAACAAAGTGTATTTATTGAATAAAGTACAAAACGCAAGGGAAAACAAAATCGTAGTAACAGCGTAGACTCTTTCTCACTTTCTTATGAACTAACGAAGAGTTTTCATAGTATTGAGATAAATACATAAATCAAAAGATGGTGTAAAATAAGGATCTAATCTTATTAGAACACCAGAAACTAACAATAAAGTTGACTTAATGACATTAGTATTTATAGTATATATTTTACTCCATACAAAAACCCCATTGCTGCAACTTAGAGTAAATTATCGATATGGTCTCCACCTACTTCTATGCCTTTTCTAATTATTTTCGTAGGAGATTTTCTTATATTGAAAAATACATTTTCCTGTCCTCTAATGAAATTGGCTGCGTTTTGTATTGTGTCCCACAGTTCTTCTTTTGAATTGATAGTATTCGCATAGACTAAGGACTTCATATGTCCCCACACATAATAATCCAGGATTATAATCATGACTCCTTGGTGGTCAAGCAAACTCACTTCCTCGACTGATCCATTGTGTGGGAAAGTCTCATCAAGATAATTCCTGACTTCAATGGAGAAATGAGGGGGTGCTCCATCTTGCATAAACCACATTCTGTTCCGTATGTCTAGCATGAAAGCATGTAATATATCAGCAAGAGTATTTTGAATAAGAAACAGATAAGACTGTCTATTTAAATTTGAAGGAAGGACAAATGGTCCCAATAACTGATCGCCTTTAATACCACACCAAACGTTAATCTTAAATTCGTGCTGGAAATGCCTTTCTCTAATTGGTATTTCTCCAGTTAAAAACTCCTCGGCGAGTAAAAGTTGCTTCGTGTAAATAAAATGTTCTTAACAAAAATATATCCCTGTTGTGTTTATTTAGAACAAGTTAACAAAATTGTAGCCTTTGTGGAAGATCCCTTCGAAGTAAGTTTTGTACAGGAGTGAAGTGATATGGGTAGAAGCGTTCTTTGTGTAAGACTCTTAGAACAGATTGTTTACTTACCCCTGTTGACGCTGATAAAAGACTTGATTTGAGGATCTTCGTCTACACGAACTAAAATTACTAGTTCTTGATCTGGAGTAGTTCGTTTCGGTCGCCTTATTTATGGTGAAATGAACCCATATCTCCCAAACGACGAAGCAGATTTTTGAAAATCTTATGATCTGGTTATATTCTATTTGGATATTGAAATGAGTATCTCCTTGCTGCAGCACGTCTGCTAAAATATATTTTACGCAAACACATATCATATCCCCCATTTCCATATTTGTAAAATTATTATGTCGAGGCATTTTAAATAAAGAAGTTAAAGAAATTAGCTCGAAAGACACAAGAACAAAATAAAATGATTAAATGACGTACATGACAGAACTAAAACGTAACCAAAGCACACATTTCAATGAATACACTTTGTTTCATTAAATTTGAATTTGTCTTTCACAAATTATTCAATTGTTTAACGGCAATTTCCTCGAAAACGGTTGGAGTTATCAAGTTCTACCAAGTGTACCTTTTATACGTGGAAATCACGCTGTCATCAGATTTTCTGGTCAGAAGTACCACATCGTTTCGTCAAAAAAAAAAAAATGAAATAGATCAGATACAGGTCCTGCGGCGCCCTCTATGATCTAACTTGATGTAAAATATGAATTATTGTTTCTTAAAATAAAAAAGTTACTGCAGCAAATTTGGCGAGGATCAGTCAAGAGGCTGTTGAGTTATTGCAAAAAAACGAAAAAATAATTTGAATTTTGACACTAACACCCTGTAGCTTTCTCCACAGCAACATTTTACTAAAGCATGTTTGGTTATATCCTCATGTTTTGGACCAAAGAATCTACCCCTGCACTATGGCCTATTATTAATGATCCATCCTGTACAGGGCTATACTCCTAAATGGATCTACATGTAGTTTTATATATGTGTGCAGGGTTTTTTATATGTAAGACTTCTAAAGCATCTACTCCCTGAAACGCATTTTTTTAAAATTGATTTTGTGAATACCTACTAAAATATTTAGTAGATGTTTCACTTCTTAGTAAGTGGTTCTTAATACTGATTTGTGAAGATTCTGATCTTGTATTTAAAAACTATTAACTGTGACCTGGACGAATTTACGCCATTTGTTAAACCAATTTATGATTGCATCTAGTAATATTTGTAGTTCTATTATTTTACTTAACTTATTATTATGGTTTACTAGTTGATTTCCTATTCTAGTAGATTGTCATAATAGAAGATATTATATAGCAAAGGTGACAGACGAGAGCCTTGTGTAACTCTCTGTTTGGGTATGACATTTCGAGAAAGTTTTTGATTCACCCGAATTTTCAGTTCAGGTTCATTCAAGAAGTCTCTTAAAAGATTGATAAGGTATCTCGGACAATTTAGACAAATTAATTTATGAAGTAATCCAGTGTGCCAGAAACTATCGAATGGTTTATTTATTCGAAGAATATAACACCACTTTGTTGTATAACAAGGTTGTAAGTTTGAATGTTCGATGTTATTATTTTAACCTGGTGAGTTTTTTCTAAGCCAAATTGATAATTGGGAATGTGTTGTCCAATGGATTCTGTAATCTCTCCTTGATCAGTCTTTCATTGACAAAAAGAAGTCCAACAAGTGGGGAAGAATACAAAATAGGAGACTACACCCTGAGAACCACGAATAGAATGAAATATCTAGAAACATACCTAACGAATCAACTAAAAAGGAGGAAAACAGTAAGGGAAAGTATCAAAACAGCCTACAGAGTCACACGAGCTCTACTACCCTTCATTGACGACAATAAACCACCATGGTGCCGAACCAAAAAGATATACACGACCATCATAATGCCTACGATGACATGTGGAGTCCAAAACGCAGCAACAACAAAGGCCAACAGAAGAAGCCTGAGAAGAGTTGAAAGGGACATTATCCAACGGCTAGCAAAAACAGGAAAACCACAAAAACGACAGAAAACGTAAACATTACTAGAGGGAAGAACAATAATCAAAAGAATAGAATATATGCAATGAAATACTAGGGACACGTCCAAAGATGAGACACGACACACCTACTAAAGAAAGCGCTGCGACTGAACAGCAACAAACTGAAAAAAGGAAGGCCATACTACACACGGATAACTACAATCGAGAGGATTATGAATAAGATAGGAAAGGATTATACAAACTGGAAAAAATCGGCACAACAAAATACGAAATACAATAAAGAAATATCAAGGATATACCCACTGCCAGATCCAGAAACAGAAGAACCAGAAAACTCAGAAATAGAATAGGAGAGAAGATGATCACAGACAGAAACTAACAAGAAGCATCTCACAAAAATCTGAAAGTAAAAAGAAGCACAAAAATCTAAAAGAAGCATCTCACAAACGCCTACACTTTCCATCCGATGAAGACAGAAGGGAAACAAGAAGAAACATCTCACAAACACCTACACGCTCCGTCTTGTCTGTTATTTTAATTTTAAAAGCCGCAAATCATAGTAGTAGTATTTTTTGTTGCTGTCGTTTGTGATAATTTTTCATAAAATCTTTTTATTGTTTCTTAGTTTAGATCTGATTGCTGGATTTCCTGAGTATAGACTCTGATAATGAATTGAATTACTTTTTCCATGTTACATTTGTTATAGTTCTTCAATCGATAGATAGTTATTCTACAGTCAGATGTCCTGATCCTACGTTGAGATATATTTCGATTTTTGTAATATTGTTAGTCTTACAAGTATGTAACGAGTATAAAATAGAAACATCTATACTGTAACGCATTTCAATCTCTAAACATAGATTTAGATAATAAAAATTTAATCGTACAATGCTTTACAAGCCTATGATATTTTGTGTCATGACTGTAATTGCCATCTTATTAAGTTACTGTCAGAAAATATTAGAAACGGGCCTATATAATCCAACAAGTGAGGTATAAAATATGCAGAATATTGACATGATAAAATAAAAAATCCTAAAAATTGTTATAGAGGTTTCTACATAGATTTTAAACAATATAATAAGACTATTTATTTGCTATATGTTAGCTGTAGGATTCTTTTAAGCGTTCTGTTTTTCGTTTTGGAGTTTTCTGCCACTTATGTCTTCACTGCTGAAAAATATGTCTGTAGAATCTACAAAATAACACAATTCAAATATAGTACTGAAATACAATGTCTACGGGTGTACGAGTGTGATTTTTATATCAGAGGAGTAATTAGAGGGTGTTTTCGACATTTAATATGAATGAAAATAAAAACGTGAAACATTTTTATTTTAAATAACGTTAAGTTTCTCTTTTAATATTGTCAATCGGATTGTACAATATGCGGAACAATTCGACACGAATTTATCCTCATTCAATAATCTCATTTTTTATTCTTTAATTCCGTTGCTAATCTTCTCTTTACCCAAAATTTTTGCTGAGTTACAGTTTATTTTATGACGGTTTCCAAGCGTGTCCGCTGTATTCTCACATAGGTTTGCATGATCTAATCGCAGGATCATATACTTTGTTTGATAATCGCCGGGCGGCGCTATAATCTATTCTCTAGCGAATGCTCCGTAGATAAAGAACTGATTATTTCTATATTTTGAAAATTGAAAATTACTAGGATCACTAAAGTGATCAATAACATCCGAGATAAAACCGACCCATGCTTTCATTATTTATAGGTATTTATTTAATTTTATTCTAAGAGCTCCTCATCTAATAAACATTAGTGTTATCTATGAAAAATGAGATAATTACGTCACAACACTGTTAATTGGGATTAAGATCAGTAATAGTCGATGACTATGTATTTTATCAAACTCTTTTCCTATCGCCGAAATAGCTCAGTTGGGAGAGCGTTAGACTGAAGATCTAAAGGTCCCTGGTTCGATCCCTGGTTTCGGCACATTTTTTTTTAGTTTGAATTATTATTACAACGGCCGAAAAAATATTACCATTATAAAATTTGTTAGTAACTTATAATAGTATATTATTCAACGAGCATATAATAGCCATTATATGCGAGTAGAATACTATGCTTTGTCCACGACTATTAAATATTTAATATTTATTTAATTCATTTTCATTTCATTTTTCCTATTTAAGAAAGATTCATGTCATCATATATAATTTTTTCGATTTTTCTGGCAACAAGTTTAATGAGGCGTTTTCTGCAGCTTCTTTCATCTCTGGGGGTGTCACAGAAATCTCGTTTTCACTGTCAGTATCCATTTATTCAATTATATTACTCTTTTTGAGTAGGTACCTAATATGTAAACTTATTGTAAATAACGTTGGCGTTGAAATCGCACAAATTTTGACGTTAGAATTTTGCTTTGACACACGGTCATGGCTTACTAATAAAATAATACAGCTTGTAGGCACGTATGTAAATGGTTTCAAAAACAATGTTGGGAATTGCCGTGTGTTGCTAATAGAAGATGCTTTGAAAAAACTTACTAATGTAGTTTTTGAGTGTTCATTAAAATATCTCTTCAGCATGTTTCCTAGAAAACTTAGAGAGACAACACTTGTCTTTTGGTTGCTGCAATTGTGACATTTTGAATTTTTACTAAAAAGCAACTAATGTCATTTCTTATAAACAACTGACTGTCCTCATTATTCACTGCAATCAGTGAATAATGAAATCATTATTCACTGAAGGGAATAATGGATAGCATTTTCCTTGAGGAAACACATACATAATGAGTACATTATTTAATAGTTGTGGACAAAATTTATTATATAGGGCCATCCCTACATCCAGCATATTCCGCGTATATCAAAGAGCTACAAACAAATGTGTGTCAATTGATGCATATTTTTTTATGCAAGAATTAAATAGTTAATCAGAACTGAGTTACCTTTCGCCATTTAAAATTACCAAAAATTTATTATTTAACACCAGCCCTTTCGCCATAACTTTAATTATATAGTTTTCCGTAAAACACGAGCAAACACTTTTGTCCGAAATTTTGTACTGTATGACATAAATTATTGAGTTTCATTTCACCTCATTTTACTTTAGAGTACAGAAGCCAGCGTGCAATAGCCTGGCACATTTGTAAAAGCAAGAGACATTACTAATCCTGTTCCTTAGAGCTTGGCAGAAAAGTTTTATGACAAATTTCTTTAGTGGTGGAAACTTCACTAGATGACTGTAGATAGTCGATATGCTTTTCACGATCGTTGGAAATACTTGTATAAAGCTGATAATTCTTTTATGGATTACTTGTCACGCAGAGTACAAAAATACGATTAGCATACATATCGACTGGTGGGTTTCCAGAAGCAAAAACTGTTAACCTGCGAGATATTTGACTGTACATGACAGATTTGTAACAAGCTGATTTTTTTAATAGATTAATTACCACACTAACTTACTAACAATACCTTAATATCATCTTAAAGTGAAATTAACGTACTAACTAATCTCCTTAAAGTTCATCAAACCTGAGAGATACGCTGTTTTGGCATCTCTATATCGGTACATGTTTTCCACCCTTTAGGAAACACCCTGTATGAATCCGTGGGTTTCAAAATAATTTCAACAAGAGATAAACACTAACACTTTATTTAATAATTTACTGATTACACAATGACAATATTTCTGCGCCGGTAATCGTGCCTCATATACTCTGAAATTGCCTCTAGATCCATTCAAAACACAATCAAGAATCTTTTCTCACCACACTCTAGAAAACTCAAACTCTTTCTACAAGTTTCCAAGTCACTCACTATTAGGCAGAGGCGTATCAATCTCCAGTTTCAAGGGGGTGTAATACGTAACAATATCTTCGTATTTTTGTGTGCTTAATCTAATACCTTCCTAACAATTTGCTCTATAGCTATAACGGAACATAATTTATGCAAAGCATAACAGTTTTTACGTATCTGATGATCACTCTATATGATGACATGGATGTCTAATTTCAATAGAGAGTATTCTATTACACTAAATTTAAAATTAAAATTTTAGATCTAACAAATCGTGTATTATTAAACATATTCGCTGTTGGCAACTCTCATTTGCCTCGTAAACAATATTTTAAAGTCACATTGATATACAGGGTTGTTCACCGGATGTACCACCTAAGTTTATTATTGTAAATGGAACACCCTATATTTTATTTCATATTTGGAATCCTCATAAAATATTAGCATGGGTTTATGTACCATAATATGCTCTTAAACCCATCCAGTTTTCGAAATAATTAATATTTTTAGCGATTTTTGACGGTTCCTAACCTTTCGAAAGAAAATCGATATCATCCATCATTGGTGTGGCCGATTTAGAAACTTTCTTTTCAAACTCAAATAGGTACCTATGATTTAACTAAAAATTGTCTTATATTTTCACAATATCATACAGGGTACTTTATTTTCACAGTCGAATATTGTTTTAGTTCAAAGGTCCAAAAGTATGGTTTTTCAAATATTTTCACATAATTTTATGGAGTAAACTTTCCACCAATTGATATATAATCATGTAGATAATTGATAATTATTTGTTTATCATCTAGATAATAACATCAAAAACAAGAGATCATTTAATATTAGACTTATAACAAATACTTTGACATAAAATTTATAAAGTTAATGAACACATTGAATATAAGTATTTGATGCAACAACTGTTCAAAATGCCCTCCACTTTGCTGCTGACAAGTCAGTATCACGGCACTTCAGTGGCTCAATGAATTTATTACTATCGCTGATTGCATATCTACATTTTACAAAACTTCGTCGATAATAAAAAACTGAGAGAGATGTATGTAGGGAATGCTAATATCAATCGATGCAGAATTCAACACCCTATTCAATTTTGTGAAAATATACAGGGGTTCCATTTGAAGAAATTGACTTTTGGACTAAAATAATGTTTGAATGTGGAGATAAAGCACCCTGTATGATATTGTGAAAATATAAGAATAAGACAATTTTTAGTTAGATCATAGGGTACTTGTGTGAATTTGAGAAAGAAATTTCCAAATCGGCCACATGATGGAAGATATTGATTTCTTTTTTTTTTTTTCGGTATGGTAGGAACCGTAAAAAATCTGCAAAAATATTAATTATCTAGGAAACTGGTAGGGTCATGACTATTTTATGGTACATAAACTCAATCTAAAATTTTGTGAGAAATCCAAATATGAAATAAAATATAGGATGTTCCATTTAAAATAACAAAGTTAGGTGGCAGGTGCTACATCCGGTGTAAGCGGAAGTAACACATGCATGAAAATATTTTTGCTAGATTCGTATATTCAAAAACCTCCTTAGCCCAATTTTCATATTTCTAAACTGAACGTATCCCAAAAAACGATTAATACCCGATTTCCGTGAATAACACCTGTATGATCCATTTTAGGAAGAAATCGTTCAATCTTAAGGAACATCTTGTATATTACGGTTTAGAGATCTTGTATATCTTCATATTATTATGAACGTTAGTAATATTTTGCTCTAAAATTATAATAATATATAGTTAATGTAAAACAATTTACATTTTGCGATCACCATGTATGACTGATAAGAAATATACTACTACGCTATGTTGAATATTTTCTAAATTTGAAATCAAGGAACTTAAGTTTACCAGAATCATTATGTTTGATATTTATTTGCTCTCGAAACTCGAAAGTGCTGGATTGCAACCTTAGCTTGTTTCACAATTGGTCTAGTCAACAAGTGCAATTTTGGTGAATACCTCGTAGCCTGTACCGAAAATTATGAGTTGGGGCTCATTCGATTCGAAATGACATCTAGAAACTTTTTAGGTAATTTGAAGTTGAGCCGGTAAAAGTTTACAATTTAGTAAAACAAAGAGGGGGTTTGGTTTTTGCAAATATCTCAGAAATTATTAAACATATACGAATCAAAAGAAAGATCATTAAAGAGCAGGAAATTTCGTAAAAAACGTCCTACCTCCCGAAACTCTACCACCAATATTTATAATTTTAATTTTGAGGTGAAAATAAGTCTAATAACGGGTGATGTGACTTCCGCGCGTGCCGACCGATTCGGGCACTTTAACAATAAAAATTATTTACACGCATTAAATATGAATGTTAAGAAACAAAAAACACATACCTTTTGGATACTTGTATTCACGAAAATCCATCGAAAAAATTTTTTTACCATAATTTCTTTATTAGATGCTTTTGTTAATTAGCTTATTTTTACAAGTTTTAAATTAACATAAAAACACTGATAATTGTCAAACTAAAAACCTCAGATTTTTTCACTTCTTGAAGCTATTCTTGAAAGGCTTTAGAAAAGATCCCCGTTGGAACAAATCAAAAAATTTAAATTAAACTTTTAAATTAAGTAAAGCAATGAAAAAAATATTTTTTTCAAATACTCCGATTAGCTCATTTTCTTATTAGTGAAAGCTACATGAGAATGATTTTTTATAATTTTTTACTCCCATTGTTTAAATAATTGTTATAAACAAATGCATCGTTTATAAGATAATCCAAAAAATTTTTTTGTATTCTAATCATCAATAAATATAATGATTTTTAAGAGATTAAATCGTTTCTTAAAAAAAAGATTATTGCTTCAAAGCGCATTTGTTAATTAACAAATTAATATTAAGGAACCATTTTTTTTAAATCATCATTTCTATGGCTCTTCTATATCCTGAAAATAATTTTTTTTGTTTATATTTTATTTGTTTATTTAATAAACAATTTGTTATAAACTAATTCATTTTCGCGTTATAACAACCATGTGTTTGTATGTGAAAAATTATTTCTCTATTTTTTATATAATTTAGAGCATTTTTGTGTTTTTATGTTTGTCACTTTCTTTCAATTTTTCGTCAGTTATTAGAATAACTAGCATTAAAAAAAAGGTTTCCTGAAAAATAATTTGTTTATAACAAATTGTTTATTAAATAGACAAACAAAATATAAACAAAACATTTTTATTTTTTCATAATATGGCAGAGCAATAGAAACGATGATTTAAAAAATGGTTCCTTAATATTAATATTCAGTAACAAAAAGAAAATTGTTAATTAACAAATGCGCTTTTAAGCAAAAATTTTTTTTAAGAAACGATTTTTTTATTAAAAATCATTATATTTATAACAATCATTTAAACAGTAGGAGTCAAAAATTATAGAAAATCATTTTTATGTAGCTTTCAATAATAAGAAAACGAAATAATCGGAGTATTTGAAAGAAAAAATGTTTTCCATTGCTTTATTTACGTTTTCCATTTTTTAATGACTTCGATTGTTAATAACAAAGTGGAAAATCAAAATTTTGGAATTTTTCCAACGGGGATCTTTTCTAAAGCCTTTCAAGAATAGCTCCAAAAAGTTAAAAAAATCTGAGGTTTTTAGTTTGACAGTCATCAGGGTTTTTATGTTAATTTAAAACTTGTAAAAATAAGTTAATTAACAAAAACATATGTAATAAAAGTATTTCGAAAAAAAAAATTTCCTGTGGATTTTTGTTTACTCAAGTATCCAAAAGGTATGTGAATTTTTTTATTTCTTAATATTCATATTTAATGGGTTTTAATAATTTTTACTGTTAAAGTGTCTGAATCAGTCGGCGCGCGCGGAAGTCACATCGCCTGTTTTTAGCCCTATTTTCACATCTAAATTAAAATTATAAATATTGGTGGTACCGTTCTGGGAGGTAGGGCTTTTTTACGAAATTTCCTGCTCTTTATGGATCTTTTTTCGATTTCGGATATCTTTAATAATGTCCGAGATATTTGCAAAAAACCAAACCCTCTCTTCTTTTTACTAAATTGTTTAACTTTAGTAATTTTTACCGATCCAACTTCAAATTTTCTAAAATGTTTGTAGATGTCATTCGGAATCGAATGAGCCCTAAATCATAATTTTCGGTACAGGCTACGAGGTCGAGGTATTTACCAAAATGGCACTTGTTGACTAGACTAACTGGTCTTACTAAAAACACTATAATAATATTTGAAATTAAAATTGATATCACTAAATCTACATAAGGTTCTTCGATCTTGAGCGACACTATGTGTTTATGGTTTACGCATCTTCGTATTTTTTGTGTTTAATGAAAAATGTAACAGCAACTAACAAAAATTATTATAAAACATAGTTTCTATGATATAAAATATGATAGTTTACAGGTCTCCGGTGATCTTAGTACATGCCGCATATTATCCAATTTCAACAGGAAATATTCCATAATGCCGTTTTACATATGTTTAGAATTTTAAGCCAGACATAACTCGTGGTGTCCAAACTTAACAATGAACATACGCACATACAGATATACAGACATGTTTCATACTATATTTGAGGCCAGTGTGATACGAAAAGGATATTTTTCTACTGTAATCACCATTACAACATTTTATTAGGATGTAATACACCTATTTGATTAAACAAAATAGTTATAATACTAGAAGAATTGTTTTGCACAAGATGAATTAATTATTAAGTATTTCAAATAGGTAAATAGTCCTAGCTTTCACCCACCAAAAAAATGTAGCCCAGCCTCGATCCACTCACTACGACAAAGTTCCTTCTTTGCCAGATCTGGCTATAAAAGCTGTGAGCTTTGATGTTAATCTAATCTCAAAAACCATTAAATTGACCCTAAAGAATTACATGAATACATCACTCACCAGGATCTCACAAGCCGTGTACGTGAATGAAAGAATTCCAAAAATGTATCGAAATTTTCTAAATAGACTGGTTCGATGTAAAATATTCGACTTTTAGGTCCATTGTTTTTAATGGCGTCATTTACATTTAAAGTATTTTGAACTGGCCTTTTATAGCTTTATTTCATTTAAAATATTTTCCCCTATTCGCTAAATGCAATTGGATTTTATTTGTTTTCTTAATTTAATTATAGCGTCTAAAATGTATGTATACATAAAAAGTAATTAGGTATGAATTTTTACGTCAGTACCTGAAGAATAACTAAATTAACATAGGGATATCATAAAAATTTATTACAAAATAAAAAAGAAATATGGATATTCATGTAACCGGGTTTTGTTGAGCCAAGAAACGTGAAAGCATTAAGCATGTTTTCGATATTTTAAACAAACGTCAAAAGTCATTAACAATTAATACCATTGAAGATTAAAGTTTTACAAGAGGTCAAAGCTTACCAAAACAATTTTTTTGCAAATATCTCTGAAATTGACTACGATTCGTATTTTAGAAAATTTTGATGATAATATGTATACGCCTATATGCATACCCAAGTAACAATTGTAGTTTTAAAATAATCTATCAGTTATCCTAAAGTCAAATTTCCAAGACTACTTATAAACGTAAATAGTTTGGAAGGACTCTATAAAGCCGATATAAAACTTTTATAAGAGTACAGAGGCCCATCCAGAGAAGGGCCTACATGCCTCCTTTTAAAACTACTATTAAAACATTCAAGTGTTATTGAATTATCTAAAGCTTTACCCAGAAAGTATTTGAAGTGTGTTATAAAATCATACTTGATTAAGGATAGGCACTATATCAAAACTTAAAAGACACACAGATGCTTTAAACAGACTTTTTGTATTTAAGTAAAAATAAATGCAAATAAATCTATTCTACATGCACTATGGGCCGCTAAAGTTATATAGTTATAGTATATATAAGTTATAAAACGGACAGTTGGAGACTACTAAGAATAGTTCAGAAAAACAGTTAAAGATGGACTACTTCATTTGTAATGAATTGATGGGACTACGCATAGTGGGCGAAAATTTTCAACGAGGCTAAGTTTACTGTAAAACATGTATTAGATAGTTATTAAAAATTCGTGCGCTCCATAAAAACACAATTTAAAAAATATATAAACCATTAATTTCTTTTGTGACAAAGAGTAAAAAGAGGTTTAGCATCTGCCCATAATATGGTTTAGTATATGTAAATTGTTTTTATAAAACATTTCTATTAGATACAAATACATTTTTCTGTTCAATCTGGAACATTCCCAATATGGCTGACCGTTATATTCCTCGACGGCTGGAAATAAAATGACGGCTGTATGTATAAACCCTATAAGCTATGAATAATTCTACTTCAAACATATTTCGTCTTATAATGCCTATTACCATTACAAGTATGTCGATTTATTCTTGTGAAAGTATATTTTAAGCCTTATTGCTCTGATATTTTTTAAAACTTGTAGATTTTTCTTAAACCAATTTTAAACCATTTCAGCACATAACACAATCGCTTTAAAACTTATAGAATTCATGGTGCTCGGATAATGTAACTTAAAAAGTCAGTTTGCCGAGACGCTATTTCACTACTACTTGCCATTATTATAAATTCACCCACAGGCACGTCATACACAAACAAAATGCCGATGAATATGTATATATCTTATCACAGTTTTAAAACAACCTACTTTAAGACGTTATAGTCTTGGCAAAGGTAAATCAAATCCCTTTATGTTTAAGACCGATTTATTACATATCTCTGTTTGCTTCATTAAAACTCTATCAAGCAGTTGGTTTTATCAAGGTTCGACTTGAAACTTAGTAATTTCAAAGCATATTAGATTTATAGCCCAGAATTTATTCTGTGGCCCAGCATTAACAACCACCTCAAATTAATTTCATAAAGCAATGATAAAACCACAACATTTGCCTAATCTCTATAAAACTTGATCCTCCTAACTTGAACTTAACAGCTATAAAGTTTTATTGAAGGTTTGACAAATACTTTGATAAGTCAATCATAAGCCAATAAAGAGTAAAAGATAATTTAATTATAATGTAAGTTCCTGAACGCCTTTTTAAAACTTTCTTTAAGACAAAACTATCTTTAAGTGCATTTGGCACTTAATAAATCTGGCATAACTCAATGGTTTATGAGGTGGCCATTATAAAACACCGATAAAACCTAAATAAATCTAAAAAGCTTTTAAATTGTTATTGTATGATATACAACTAATTACTTCACTCAATAACAATGAAATGAAATATTTTGAGACCATCGTACCAATCAAATATCATTATTAGTAGTAACTCAAACTAGATTGGCTTTTGACAGTTTCTGTATGCAATATTAGCAGTGTAATAATCTATAGACACATTTATCGCCGTAATTCGCGTTGTAAATACTGACATGTCATGTTCTATGTCGTGAATTATTGTCATCAGATATCACTTGTGCTTTTAAATTTTACCTATAAACTTTTTCTCAAGCTTATGCTCAATGTGAATACAACTCATGTAGATTGTAATAATATACAGGGTGCCCAAGAACTGAATTCCCGGATGGGAACCTGGGATTCCTGAGTTCAAATTGGGTCCATATAACCCAACTTACCTTGGTCCAAAAATGCATCCCTGAGGAAGTACATCCTCTCAGAGTGAGACAGAAAAAAACATGTTCTTACAATAATTTTCGTTATTGAAAATAAATTTTTTAAATTTTCATGGTGATCTTCGATTTGGGTACTATTACCTATAATTCCGCTCAGGGGCTTAAGAATTATGCTTAATTTCTCCATATATTAAACCCATATTAGCATAATCTTGATTACTATATTGATTTATAATGCAAAATTACAACCCAACTCGTTTATTAATTAGTATTAATTTGTTTGTATACTGAAACAGGTGAACGTTATGTGGAATATTTGTTATGAAGAAAATTATTTTTAAATTACTACTTTTCTGCTATTACAAATTTTTGTTCTGGAATTGTAAATAAATGTTAAATACAAATAGAGGAATAAACGATAATTTCTTGTGTTTCGATTAATTTCAGAAACATTTTTAAGAGGACCTTTTTTGCAGCCCTTTCAATGCTCCGCAAAAATATTCAATTATTCCTTAATTTTACAGGGTGATTAAAAAAACATAGCCAGTCGGATATTAATTATTATGAAAAAAAATGAAAAACAAATGATATTTGGTTGTTTGTCAAGTTTACATAGAGTACTTACAGAGATACAGCTCCTATCAAAATTTGAAAATATTATCTTCAATATAACGTGAATTATTGGGAATTTTTTTTCTGTCTCACTTTAACAGAATGTATTTCCTCAGGGATGCATTCTTGGGCTATGGTAACTTGAGTTATATGGGCCTAATATGAACCTAGGAATCACAGGTTTCCATCCGGGAACTTAATTCTGGGACACTCTGCATAGTTTTTTTAATAATTTAATCAAAGGAAAAACCTTCGAGTAAAAATGTATAGCTTGTGATATATCCACCAAGCATATAAATAAATTCTTACATGTGTAGACATAAAAAGCTGCATAAACAGAGTCACCATGAGAAAATGTAACCTAAAAAGTACTTGCTTATGGTAATCTATCAAAAAGTAAAAACACAGTAATTCTGGAATCCAAACTTGCACTGTTAATTACAATTAATCGTAACAGGCAGCACTTGTTCAGCCTTTCAGAAAGTATTCCCTGAATTATATATTATTAATGAATAACCTGAAGTTAATTTTTAAATTTCTCAAATTAAGGATGAATATTAAACCAGTCTGGATTGAGTAATATCTAGTAACACTACTAGATGGCGCTAATAAAATGGATGCATGATTCCACGGATACATAGTGTGTATAGACGGGACGGAACATTGGTCAATGTATTTATGTTTTTACTTGTCATATAATTCACTGAAGTTTGGTTGAGAACTCTTTGAGGTAGACTTCTCAGGGACAAGTTAGTCTCATATAGTACATACCAATAGCTTTAACATTTCATTTTGTTTTCTGAATTGTCCATTTTTTTAAAATTGTTTCTTTAATCGCCTTATTTATTTTAACGTTCTGGCGAAGTTAAGCTAATGCTATTCCACCACTTAACCAGGACGGCGATATGAGATACGGTCACCCATCCAAGTGATGGACTCGCCCGACGTGCTTTAACTTCGCCGATCTCGCTACTGAATTCGGCACCGTACCTCACCTCATATTTTATTTTTAACTTTTTATTATTATATATATATATATATATATATATGTATAATTAAACTGTTGGTAACATAGTGTACAAAATTGGGAAATGAATATAACTTCAGTATTGAATATAATATGGACACACTTTTTCTTTTAATTTTTTTGCATATACTATTGTTATGAAAAATAAATGTGTCACACACCCACGCACAAATCATTTCAGTGATTTTAGTGAAAATGTCCCTATTCATTTATTTCGTTTGTTCAAATATGAATGTATTATAAACATGTATCTTCTTAGAAATAAATAAATCTTCTTATTATTATTATAACTGTAGAAATCTTATACCGCTGTATCATTGTATTTATAGCCCCATTTCAAAGCCTTTGAATAATAAAGCCTATCAACTATTTCCTAACAATTCTCTGGTGGTACATTTATTTTCACGCCAAAGAATAAAATTTAAAAATCATTAAGCATAATCATTAATTTTCCTATACGTCCAATATGTGGTTAACAAAACAAAATATATACAATATTGACATGAAAAATTATGAAATTTTGCAAATATGTATTATAAATGCTAGGATATAAATATACCTAGATACATAGAGATGTCAGTCGGCAGTGCCTTATTGTGTTGACAAAAACATTTATACTTAAACCTCAAGGGTGTATTCGCTCAGTTTGGCTTGAATGACTTGTCAAGCGATGGTCATTCAGACCGGATTTGTTTATTTACTCCTTTACTGAAAGAAAATACTTTAACTTGACTTAAATTGTATGTTTATATCATTTCTTTAGCTTGTAAACAAGATTGCAAGTTGTAATTAGATACCTTAATCGTTTTTGAAAACTATATTTCACATAGTTCGCATTATTTTATTTTTATCATGTAACTTATGCAAGAGCAATACATTATGGATATGTTGTTCACATATTAATTCCAAAAAACCTGTTAATCTTTGTAAATAGAATTAGAAAGCTTGTACCTACATACATAAAAATATCTAAGTAACAATATTAATGAACGGGGTGGCTATTTTAAATCGGCTACTTCAATATACTCTGTAATATTCAAGAGCAAAATAGCTTTTGTGTAAAACTATACACTTATTTTCTGGTGCCAATAGTGCAAAATATATTAGGTGACACAGGGAACATGTAATTCCTAGTAACTTTATTATTTTTTAAAACAAAACGTCCAAATTTGGATATTAGTTCAATGTAAGTATTTAAATTTTTGTTTCGGACATTCTCTGAATTTTAAAAGTGAATTTTTTAACATTGGAAATGTTAATGTTCACGTATAGCATATAGGACAAAGGTTATGAGTTTTTCAAAGGCCGTCGACATGAAAGTATCAAGATCAGATGATGTAATACTGAGCGAGAGCCTGTTACTACGTGGGAAGCGAGTCGGTCAGCGCCGATCGATATTGTACCACCTGTTCAACAAAAGGTGATACGGAGAGAGCAAATATTGTAGCATCGAGCCGGAACGCATTAGTGCTGCTGCGGCGGACGAATAAAGAATCGTGATGTCATGTGTCTCACTATTTATTGCTTGCCCTAGTGTTCATTAGCCGTACGGTTGGTGCATAGGTAATGTTTTCGCTTACGGTTCAAAAGGTCCCGGGTTCAAACGCCTACGCCTGCTTAATTTTTTTTCTTTAATTTTGTGACGATTAATACACTTTTTCATAAAATTTTTTCTATGATTTCTTTAGGTAATGGTAGTAGATTTTTATTCTGCTTAATATAGATTCATTCTGTTGATACGGTATGTCATGCTGAACTTCTCACCACACTCGATGCAATAGGATTAAGAAACAACAGTTTTGATCTACTAAAATCATACCTAACAAATAGGACACAGTACACAGAAATAAATTCTGTAAGAAGTGAGGCTGAGACCGTTGAGTATGGTGTACCGCAGGGAACAGTACTGAGGCCAACACTATTCATAATATACATTAATTCTCTATTCGATATACATACCAGTGCCTCAGTAATAAGCTATGCGGACGACACTGCCTTCTTTTATACAGCTTTTAACTGGAACGATCTTAAAAATAAAGCAGAGAAAGACCTAAAAAACATAAAACAATATTTTGAAAATAAATTGCTCACACTAAATGTATCAAAAACGTATTACTTACCTTTCTATCTATATGAAACCTCAGCCCCGCCTTTTCAAGAACTGATAGTTGATGAACACTTTCGGATAACTGCTGCAAAACAAGTCAAATATCTAGGAATAATCATAGATCCACAAGTTAAATGGGACCTGCATATAAACTATACATCAAATAAAATAAGGAAATTAATATATAGGTTCAAATGTCTCAAAGAAATTCTAGATCTAAAACATTTAAAAATTCTGTACCACTCTCTAATTGAATCGCACCTTTCGTATGGGATCCTAGGGTGGGGCGGAGTTCTCGACTCGCATCTAAAACAGCTGGATATATTACAAAAGAGAATATTGAAAATTATTTTAAATAAGGAATTTACCTACCCATCAAACGTATTATTTAAAGATGCCAATGTAATGGATATAAGATTATTGTTCTTCTTCCAGTGTGTAGTATATCAATGTTAAGCTAATGTGCAAATAACCAAAAATATTCAACCGATAAGGGAAAACCGCAGAAATAACATAAGGATTCCTAAAACTTACACTACCTGTGGACAAAGATGCTTTACATACCTTAGTGCAAGATCCTACAATGAGTTACCCGGAAATATTAAACAAATTTCTTTACTGAATAAAGCAAAAATAAAAATAAAACAATACATTTTAAACGTCCCTAGGGAGAAAATTCATCATGCTGTTAATCCTAAACCTTATTTAAATAAATTATTTTAAAATAAATAAATTTTAAAAAATTGATAATTTGAACTGTATTCTCCGATGTATAATTAATTTTATTATGTATAATTAAATCTATTATAAATGTCACTGTGTATCTGTATAAAAGGAGCACTTGTGTTCTTGCTTACATCATAGTTTTTAGACTGCTATGTCCATATATGTATGTTTTCTTCATGTACAGTGCTGTTTGGCACTTCTATGAAGTAGTTAGTTTATTTCCAGCTCGATTTTTTATGTGTTATATATGAAAGGGGGCTGCAGTGTTTGTCCCTCCGATTTTTTTTCCACAGAATAACAGAATTAACTTGAAATCATTAAAATCACTATGTTCCCAACGCGTCGTTAACTCTCGGTCCAACAATGCCGTCTCAATGCTCTCTCTGTACCGTCTTGTCTGTTCAACTGTTTCTTACGTACTATAGCGCTGTTTGTCAACTCCCGGGCACGCCGAATTTTTGTTTTTATTTTGTAACGATTAATGAATTTTTTCACAAATTCAGGTTTGATTTGACGGCAGAAATAATGATTTCCTTCTTTTCCCTATAATGATTTCAATTTTTCATGGGATGATTAGGTGGTTAGGTTAGTTAGGTTGATTTTTACTTTGCTATCTAAGTGTTAATAACTATCAGCGCCGCAGGCAGTATTAGCGTCGCATCCAAATATGAAATGAAATATAGGGTGCTCTATTTAAAATACCAAAGTTGGGTGCTCCATCCGGTGTAAGCGAAAGTGACACATGCATGAAATTATTTTCGTTAGAACCGCCGTAACCAAAAACTCCCTTAACCCAATTTTTAAATTTCTAAACTGAACAGATCCCAATAAACGTCTAATATTCGCTTTCTGTGAATAACCCTGTATGATTTGATTGGAGAATCTGATGCAACCAAGACCATTATTTACTGCATTATACAAAAATATTACAGAGACAGCTAATCTCCTTTTGTCCAGCTCGCAAACATTAAAGTGATTAAGCAGTATTTCGTGCGGGAACTCGATTTGTGAATAATAACCGTAAATTATATACGTGGCCCATTTGAGAAACCTACGTTGTATTTTTTCGAGTCGGAAGATATAAAAGTTGCAAGTAGGGCTCCAAGCCACTGAGGCGTACTCGAGGCGAGATCTTAAAAATGTAACACATAGGATGCGCACAATGTCAATGTTCACAAACCCCTTACAGTTCTCTGTGAGAAATCCTATAATGTTAATGGCGCCAGATACTATTGACTCAATATGTTTTATAAAATTAAGTTTAGAATCAAAGTGAACTCCTAGGTGTTTAAAACAGTCTGGTCTGTGCGACTTATTTTGATCACATGATTCACCCAAACCTATGGTAGTTCCATGTACATGGAATATTGTGTCACCCTGTATATAAACATTTTATAATCATTGATTTCTTTTTGATGGATATAACGATAAGATTCTGAAAAATGATACACCTATATACAAACAATACCTAAAAGAGAAAATTACCTACCAATAGTAAGTGTGATAAACTATAAACAATAAAAATATTATTATAGCTTTTTTTATTAGGATCATAATCAATATTTTTTTATTTCTCCATGGTTTAAAAATAGACCCCCCACAACGAAATTGTGGCTGACTACCATAAATATTAAACATAAAGCTTGAAAGCCCATATATGTAACCATGGAGAAAGTCATACGAAGATCACATTGCCATTATTTATTATATATTTTTACAAGATTCAGTAGTCCTGGTAATAAAACAGAGAAACAATAGCGGTGCAAATGAGCCAAAGACTGTTGTACACCCACATCAATTGTATAAACAAGTAATAGACCTCTTATACACTTGATGATTTACAAATAGAATGATATCGACTGTTTCAAAGCCCTCATGGGATTATGTACGCCAGCACGTACGTTATTTTCAACCTTAGTTCTCATGATGCGGTTGTCATTTGAATTCGAGAAAATATATGTGAGAATAAACATATTTAATAATTCACCAAAATATGCAACAATTAACGAATACATTATTTCATCTTATTCTACATGCACTAATACTAGATATCGTTGTATCATAATGGGCTTGTTCCGCATTTTTTTTTATTTCATAAATCGAAAGTGCAAATATAAAATAATTAATCTGCAAAAAATCCGAATTTCATTCGCACGTTTAGTGTCTTAAAAACAATTACAAACATCCACCTCGCGAAAATTGGGCGTAGCCAGGCGCTACGTCACGCATAGACTCGGCGATCTCAGCCGACTCGTTGCTGTTTAGTTGTTATTATCTACATACAGTGTTGATCAGCGCCCCTCTAAAATTGCGGATAGGATCTATCAAAGGCTTTTCGTGGGGGTGGTTTTTCGGGAAGCAGCCGGTGTCATTCAATTCGGGAATTAATTCTACATTGTTTAGGACAAATTTTGAGGCGTTCTTTTGAATAGTTTTTGAGTAATTAGCTCGCAAAAAGTCGGCTATCTCTCTCGCCTCTTAAATTTAGGAACAGGCAGTCGCGGGATTGTAGGGGAATATACGATTTGGCGAAATGTTACCAAATGTCAAAATATGACAGCCAAATTTTCCATTTTTAAGAAAATACCCATTTTTATTTCCCACAGATCTAGCCGAAATTCCGATTTCCATTGTGACAGTTACGATGTCGATAAAATGCGAATCTTCTTTTTTAATTAGAGACCAACAGCGATCCTCCACTATAGGTATTAACTTATAGCGTTTAAAGATTTAATGTTTTTGACTTTTTAGGTTACGTTTTAATCCTTCTAAAGAATGCATTATTTGCTCGCTCTTGCAGAGCCGAATTTCCGAATTTCCCTGTATAATTTGGTAACAGGAGAAAGGGCCAATCTTTCTCTTTCCATAGAAACCTAGAACGGACTTCCATTCCAGGTATTTAATTAGTTATGAATTGTTGAAAATTCTGTTTTTCAGTTTTTAACAGAATAGCCATCTTTTGTTCGCCCGTGCCAAGCCGGATTTCCGGTTTTGCCCCTTCACTTTGGTGTAAGAACAAGACGCCACTCTTTATCTTTCCATGGACACCTAAAACGACCGTTAACTCCACGTATTTATTTACTACTGAATGGCTGTTAGTCGTCGCGGTAGGTTACCGAGTTCAAAGTTGCGTATAGTGACGTCACAAACGGGCGCACTGTTTTTGCAATCATTACTAATTTCAACGCCTTATATCTCGAGAACGGAAAAAGTTAATAAAATGAAATTTTAAGTGCATAATAAGAATGTCGAGTGGAACAAGCTCAAAGAAATCGGGATTACAGTATTAAGAATTAAAAATAAATTAATTAATAATTTTATTATGAATTTAAGGTTTGAGAATCGTGTGCTCTATGAAAATATTTTGTAGTGTAATGAATTCCATAACTCTGTTGTTTGTTGAAAAAATTTTGATAAAATTACGTTGATCTGAACCCATATTTTATTTTGAGCTTGTATCGTTGAAGGGTTGGGGGATAAATAGTGGTAAATAAGTGAAACAAGCTAGTGTCCAGAAACTTGGAATTTGGTATATATATACTAGAACCAATGTCTCATCCATTATTAAAGGGTTTAACAAAATTAATTTAGTTTGTGTACGAGAAAAGAAGTTCTCAAAAATTGTTTGGTATTAGACACCTCCATTACCACCTTGGGGCAGACGATTTCAAAAAATTATATTATTAAAATTCTATGAGTAATTCATAGCCCACAAAAAAGAAAAAATAATCTCTGACCTGGGGATCTGACCGTACTTGTTATGTATGTATGTTTTTGGGGTGGCTGAAATCGAATCCGAGGTTTGTTTAATTCCATCACATCAAGATTTTGCCATAACCTCAAAAAACCCATAATTTAAACGATTTCAACATCTCTTCACATAAATTGCTGTAACTTTTTCTAGACAAAAATGATGACCCCCATCTACATCGATTGCCAATTTCCAATCCAATGATGTAGGGCATGATATTTTTTGGCGTTTTTTAAGTGAATTATCGGCCGCCAAAGTGAGAGGTCCGAGAATCTCGCTTCTCGAGCGACACGGCCCAGTATCGAGGGCTATTTCTGCCAAACGAAAGCTAGCAGAAGTCTGAAAAAAATCAGGGGTACGTAAAATGAGAGAAGAAATCAATATACGTAAATCGTAGGTCGGTTTGTGCCTTGATTTTCGAGATATGGTGGAAATCGAATTTGTTTACCGCTTTCCGAATATCTAAGGAAAAGCATCTATAAAATTCAAAGGAATGTACGAAAAATCGATTGACGTAAACCGTAACTCTGTATCTAGTTTAGTTCTTAAGATATAGTCCCGGGAAGTGGTAAAAGAATTCGATTTTCACCTTCCGATTGCTTCGAGCGGCCATATCTCGATAAAAGCGGCTTTACATTTATGCGATGCAATGAAATGGACGGCATGCAATACTTTGCGTGATAATTTTTGCATCTTCAAAGCACTTTACACTACTGCAATATTTTGTGAAATCTTTAGGACTACCAACCAGACGAGAAGAAATACTTTTATGAATATGTTTATTGTTTATTTATTTACTTTACAATCACCGAATCGCTATAAACAGAAAGAGAGAAAATCATTTGTATTTCCCAAAAGAATTACAAAGTAGGTTATAGTATGTTTGTTGCTTCAGTTCCTTTAATGCGTGGTTGGCAACCCAAATATTCCCAAATAAAATAACTATATTGCATCTGCAAAGCAATCAAATTAGAACACGCGCTAATTCAATGCAATGAAAAATATTGCCACCAGCTGATCGAAATAGCTGAATGTACGCATGCGCGCAATGAAAATTTGCATGGCATCTGCAATATTGCATTAATGTAAAGTGGCTTTAACCAAGATACGCACCGACCTCCGATTTGCGCTACCTTTTGTTTGGCAGAAATGGGCCTCGATGCTGTGCCGTGTCGCTCGAAAAGCGAAATCCTCGGACCTCTCACATTGGTGGCCGATATCTTACTTAAAAAGCGCCGAAAAAATATCGTGCCCCACATCGTCGGATTGGAAATTTAATTTGCAATCGATCCAGTACGAAAAATATGTGGGTGGTCTCTTTTCTCTAGAATAAGTTACAGAAATTTATGTGAGGATATGTCGAAATCGCTTAAATTATGGGTTCTTTGAGGTTAGGGCAAAATCCAGATGTGGTGGAGCTAAACAGATCTAGGATTGGAATTCAGTAATATACAGTGATATACATAAGTAAGTATAGTAAATGTGGTCAGACACCCAGGTCAGGAAGATTTTTTTTTGAGTGTGGCTATAGTATTTGAATAGACTGGAATGTACATACAGGGTGTAATCAGTTTCATGTCATTAAAAAAAACTGGTAATGGAAACCGACTAAACAAACAAAAAACCTTTATGACTTTTCCCTCTAGGGGCACTTTGAAAAACACTGATCACCTAGATCATGTTTAATATTATGGTAGACAACTATTGAGAACCACTGCTTTTCTTGGTCGATGGACTTGTACTTCCCAATTACACAACTTTTAAATTGTCATAAAAAAGTGCTGGCCGGCACACGCGGTATCAAAGGATCATCGACCGCCTTTGATGTACCGCCTCAACTGAAATGAGGCAAGTATAAAGAGGTAAATAATTCGTTCTCTCTTCGTGCACAATTGCAAGCAAATAATTGCCATAGAGGTTTAAATAGAGCATTTCTTTACATGCGTGATTTTTAATTTGGAACAAAATATTGGATTGTTTATAATTTAGAAAATTTAAATGTGGTTTATTAACATTAGTAACATAAATGAGTGTCCTAGGTTAAAAGCTTACTACCTACCTAAATGATTCAAAATCTCTGCATCTGTATCAATACACAGTTCGGTACGTCGAATTAAGTACATACGCACTCCGTTCAACACTAAACACTAAACTATCAACTAATGTTGTCAATGAAGACAAATAAATTAAAAACTTGGTACAAAAGCCAAAAAGGAATACAAAAAGAACGAACAAGTATGTTGTGCCTGTACGTAATCAAGAATTTGACAACTTGAACGGTAAGTCAATAAAATAAATCTTAGCTATAAATACACAATGACGCGCAATTCAAAAATAACAAAAACAACGAACGTGGACGTGTGTACATAACAAAACACTGACAGTAACTAAAATATTGCACAAGGGAGAGTTAGAGTATAATTTTCTTCAGATCAGATCTAGATCTAAACCTACCTCAATATTCCAGCAGTTCTCAAAAAATGTTATTGAAAATTTGCGAAATTTTTGTTTTTTTTTTTTCTCCAAAACTATGAGCTTTAGACCCCATGTTATATAAGGTTTTTTTTGTTTGTCTTGTCGTTCCCTACCACCAGTTTTTTTAATGACATGAAACTAATTGCACCCTGTATAATAATAAGGTGTGTTCATCTAAATAACCTCGGATGAGAAATCTGAATGTGGAAGTAGTGATTCCTTAGGAAGCGTTTATTTTCATATCCTAATAATTCTTTATAAATGTTTATACCGGATGAATAAATAATACTAATCCTAGGGAAACCTGTTCGGGTTATAAAAATATGCTTTTTTAAATATAGATAAAAATTCGCAAGATTTCGCAATTCTTGCAACCATCAGGACATTGCAAATGAAAACACCATGCATAAAACATACTCTTTCCGGACTCGGCTTCGCCTCGTCGTCCGGAAACAACAACTAGGATCCACTCTCGATTGCCACACCGCTGTATTTCGACCTTAGAAAACTAGTAACTTGAGCCCCTGTGATATATGCAACCCATATTACATTTGCATATATCAGCCGTTGCAAATACGATAGTCTCACTCGACTGCGACACCGCCTTTTGACCTTGAACGAAAACTTGTAACTCGACCCCCATTTACGAACATAAACATTTTCAATGTTAAAACTATCATATTTTAGCTTATTTTCTTTCAGAAAAAGTCCTTCATAATTCTCATACGTAGTGAAGTAAATAATTTGATCGCAATATTGCTTTAAACAGTTTTCGTTTTAGTTCAGCCACGTATATACCTAGAAATTGACCAATTCTCTTCCCTAATTTAAAAAACTACTAAAATCAAGCTGTGTGGAAACAAATGTCCAAAATAACTACATGAAAATAAATGCTGCTTATTGTTTTCTGTTATAGCATGCATGGAATGATCATCCAATACTTGTGAACCAAAGTGCAGATTCAAATTGCGACAACCAGATTTCCAGTAAGTTGGTATAATAATTGGCTGTGCAAGTGCAAAGTGTACTGTGTAGAGATACATATTTATTAAATTGCTTGTTTCTTTGTGGGAACACTAACTGAATATATGCTGAAGTTAAGATTGTATTCTCGAACTAACTTATTACATGTGTGGTAGCATTTTGTTTTATTTATTAGGCACTAACTGCACGGTAGCACCAGAGTGTAAAATATTTGGATTTGTCAAGGTAAGGCGGTTCTGTAAGCAATAAAAAACAAACGAAACAAGCCGATTATAATATGTCTATTCAAACTCAAGACATAACGAATGGAAGTTGCGATTGAGTGTGGCCGACTGCGAATATCCTATTTGATCAACAATTTGTTTGAACATGGTTTGGCGCAATTCATTTTTACGTGGTGTCACTGAGATTAAGTACAGTCGATATATATTTTATTCTTATTACTCAAATAGGTGCTAACCGTCGGAATTATCATACTGTACCTTCTATCGGCATCATAAAATCCTATTAAACACAAACATATATTACCTAATTCTTGCAAAGTTCGTTTGAACCTGAAACACACTGCACATATCTTCTATAAGTTGCGGTACCGGTTTCAATAATCTTAAACCATCACATAGAAGTAGCACGGCAGTACTGTAGAAATTCCAAATAAATACGCACGACCCATGAACTTTGAACCTTGAATGAAAGAAAAATCTTAAGAGAGAAAATCTTAAAAATGTATAATACTGGGAGATGCGGTGATTATTCTTTAAAGTTAGTTTATTAGTTAGTAATACAAAGGTACCATTTAGTTGCGTCCTAGAGGGGGTTCAAATCTTTCTTGTGATACTGACGATGAACAATTTTCTCCAAACACCGAACTAGTGGAATATTATTCCCGACATGCGTTTTGCCAACCATGTAGGCATTATAAAAAAATAGAATATGTCGCAGATGTTATAGCCGAACTACTGGCTCATATCATGAACTTAATGTTATATACAGGCAATTTCCTAGAACAACTGAAAATAGTGGAAATTATAATACAGGAAAGGAGATAAATCAGATTAGAAAAACTATCGTCCAATCGCACTGCTATCCAACATAAGTAAAATTTTTGAGAAAATAATCCCCATCAGACTCATAAACTATACAGAAAAAACAAAATAATATCTGATTCACAGAATGGATTTCGGAAAGGTAAATCAACTATACTTGCAATATACCAAGCTTTGACATTTATATTAAAATCTCTAAGCAACAATCTGCAGCTAAACATTGCCAAGACGCAAATGACAAGATTTTCATATTTGGGTCAAGATAAAATCACACTTACCTACAACAACAATAACATAAAAAGTAGTAACAGTGTAAAATTTCTAGGAATAAATTTAGATTCAAGGCTAGACTGGAAATGCCATACTGAAGACCTAGCACGGAATATGGCGCAATATTGCTATGCACTAAAGGTATCGGTACGTATGGTAAACATTGAAACAGCTTTTATTGCATATCATGCTTAGATTCAGTCCCGGGTTAGATACGGAATCATATTCTGGGCAAATGCTAGTGATGCACACAAAATACTTAATGTACAAAAAAATGCTTAAGATACATACTTGATATGGAACCAAGAGATAGCTGTAGAAACATATCTCGAGAAAAAAGAATTCTCACGCTTATTTGCTTATACATATACGAAGCTGTGATTTTTGTTAAGGAAAACATCATGATTTCCAAAACTTTGGAACATGATCACAATACAAGATATAGAAATAATCGGTCTACCAACAAAATAAACTTTTCTTACATCAAAAAAAATGTAGAATTTTCAATAATTAAAATATATAACAAATTACCTTTTGAAAAATCTAGACAAAAACAAACTAAAACGGAAGTTGAAGCAAATACTAATCAAAAAGGCTTACTATACAATGGAGGAATATTTCTTGGACGACTTTTTTCTATAAATATACTTTTACTGTATTATAAACATATTCAATTTATGTTGATATTTTAAGGATTAAGTACTTACATTAGCACTTATATAAGTTTTAAATTTCTCTTAAAGAAACATTTTAGCTAAATAGATTTTAACTTTGTATGTCTTGAAACATATTCGTTATAGAATTTTGCAAACGGTGGGAAAAAAACTGTCTATGAGAACTAAAAGAAAAGCTATATATAAAAATTAATGAAATATTTGCATTCTTTCGATAACCTGACTTCTGGTTATGCTAGTAAGTTAAAATCCTAAAATAAGCTTGTACAGTTTCTTATTTGACATTCTCATTATAACACTAGTATCCAACTAGTATCTACATGGTCCCCTACGGTATGTAGATTCAGTTAAAAATGAGAACAAAGGCCTGAAATGAATTTATTTACCTATCTTGTCTTAATTTTTTTTTTCATTCTAATGAATAACCTTTCATAAAATCTCTCATTCAGTTTCTTGGAAATGCTTAACCTCTGAAACGTTTTTCGCCCTCATTCTGAGCTCATCAGAAAGGCACAAAGCCACTCATAACGATGTTTCATGCAAAACCAAGGCAATATCCATGAATAAGTATGAAATATTTATATTTGACATTGACTGATAAAAAACAACATATCTTCACCTATCTATTAGCTAACTAGTATTGGAGCCTATATACTCTATGCATGTTTAAAATTGAATTATTTATTAAGAAAGAAAAGCTATATGTAAAAATTAATGAAATTTTTGCATTCTTTCGATAACCTGACTTCTGGTTATGCTAGTAAGTTAAAATCCTAAAACAAATTTGTCCAATTTCTTATTTGACATTCTCATATAACACTAGCATCCAACATAGTCCCCTACGGCTATTCAATATCAATGTTAATTTCTATATATAGCTTTTCTATTAGTTCTCATAGATACTTTTTTCCGCTGTTTGCAAAATTCTATCTTATTTTGTATTGTCTGTTTTATTTCTTTCTATTTTTTGCTGTATCTTCTGATTGCTATTTTTATGTTAATTGACATGTTCTACGCCCCATTGGCAAAACTCTGTATATTTACAGAGAAACAATAAAAGTATCTATCTCTATATCTATCTATCACTCAAAAATTGAAATTAAAAACATTTTTTTATTCATGAACAGATAATCAATATTTAGTAGAGGCAAATTAACAATTTAGGTTAACAAAAATTAATAAAAGGATCATCTCTGCGATTTACCTGGAGAATGAGATGACGCATTCTTTGCACTTTCAAGTTCCGGGAAAATTTAAAAAAAATTGAAAAAACTTTTCGATTTTTTTGCTCTAGCGGCCAAAATAATGAAAATAGAGAAGGAAGTTATGGCTCGTCTTTTTCTCTACAAAAAAAGTCTACAATTTTGTGTCTTACTTAAGCCGTTTAGAAGATAAATCGAGTTTTCCACTTATAGTTTTAAGCCGCTTAGAAATGCGCGAAAAATAAGAATTCTCCAGGAGTTTCGTACGACCGGGCTCATCGATCGATAATCCTACTTCAGAGCCCCTAAAAAATTGAAAATAACATAAAATGTAGAGAAAATTCTCAGCTTTAATGTGGAACTAATCACAAAATTCATAAAAATTTTTATCAAGGAGAGAAAGTGTCAGAAGATGGCTTAGTGAACTTTGCACAGTTGATCCACAGATTTATTCATATCATTGCCGGGAGTCATTAGAATGATAATACACTTTACTTATATATTCTTATATAATGATATATTAATCCAATTAACATTTTATTGCAATTGCTTTTGCTGGAAAAATATGCCTTGCGATCAAAGTAGAGGGTATATTTCTCATTGATCAATTACCTCCAAATTTTGGAGTTTAATTCGCTATATCTAAGTAATAATAATAGCACAGTCTTAATTTTTGGATTGTAAGTACAACAAAACATATTCTTGCGAATGACTTTAGAGTTTTTTAAATGCGCGCAGTACTTTTTGAATTTGTCTACATTATTCATACCCGTTCAGAAAATGCACAATTATACAGTAAAACATATACAACTTATTTGTTTCTTAACATTCTTCAATGAAATTTTCACGAAATATGGATTAAAGTGCGTGGAATCGAATCCATGCAGTGAAAAAGCACCCATTGTTACGAGAGAAATAGACAGAATGCATAAAACTCAAAGATGTGGATAAATCAACTGTATAAAGTTTACTAAGCCATCTTCTAACACTTTTTTCTCTATGATAAAAATTTGTATGAATTTTGTGATTAGTTCCACATTAAATCTGAGACTTTTCTCTACATTTTACGTTGCTTTCATTTTTTTTAGCTGCTCTGAATAGTAATAATTATCGATCGATATGTCCGGTCGTACGAAACTCTCAGATAATTCTCATTTTCCGCGCATTTCGGAGCGGCTCAAAACTATAAGTGGAAAACTGGATTTATCTGCTAAACGGCTAGGTATGACAAAAATTGGTAAAGACCTATTTTGTAGAGAAAGAGACGAGCTACAAATTTTGTTGAAAACTTTTTCCTGTATTTTCATTATTTTAGCCGTTAGAGCAAAAAAACCGAAAATCAAAAAGTTTTTCCAAATTTTTTTGAATTTTCCTGGAACTTGGAAGTGCAAAGAATGCATTATTCCATTCTACAGGTTATTAATTACTTAAATCCCAGAGATGATTCTTTTATTAATTTTTGCGAGGTTTTTACAACAATTTGCCTTCATTACCTGTACTAATTATATATATAATCAATAAATAATTTGATGGGAACTGTAAAAATGCCTAAATACACTTCATCCGTTTGACACGGTCATTCCTTTGACGCTTGTGACATCACCTTCCCCATTCTATAGAATATATAATCAAAATACGCGTACAACATGCACTCATTTAAAATGTATAATTAAATGTTATGAGATTATATTGTTAACTGGCTACCTTCAATCAGTTCATTTAAATGGAGAAGCTCAGCACAGATTAAAATCAGTTAAGTTTAATTAGCACATATAAGAAAAATGTGGGATGGTCGAGTTAAGGCGTAGAATATCAATAATACCGCCTGTCTATATAAGAAGGTGCTAGTTGCCAAGTCCATAGGAATGATAAAATTACATAAATATAATGCATTTTACTTGAAACTTAATGTACAGTATGATTCAAGGAACTTCTTGATCAGAAAAGGCTTTGAAATCTTGTATATTGCATCTGTTTTTTCTAATCGTTTATAAGTTTTAAAACGACTATGATGAATTTGTGTCGAAAACATTAGGAGTTAATTAGATAAGAACTACATTTATTATCCGAAAATAATTAATGAAGTAATCAAAATCTGATAAACCAGTTTATTTACCAGTTTTATACTCTACAAACCGTTTCCTTTAACCCGGCACCTGTTTAATTATCTACCAATTTAGTTCAAGATACGCCATCTAGCGATTGTCATCGGAGCACCTCAAATGAATCTCATATGAACAGAGGTCGGAATTCGCAACTTCATGACGTCAAAGCCAGGGTCGGCTCTAGGTGGTATAACAATGTCATACCTATATGACATAACATCTCACTTCGCTGCTTTTAGCGAATTTTGCAATGTTCAAAGTAAATAAGGAAATATTTTTATAAACACTGAGTCACAAAGGGGATATTGCGGGTGTTGAGGACTGTAAGACTAACACACACGTACTTACAATTCACAAATTCTTAACGGATCTGTATCTATACTAGGGTCATTATATGTAGGTAGTAGAGCCAGGGGTGTGCGCATTTAAGAATTCCGTAAATTCGCACGTACGTAATTGGAAAAAATGAAAGCACACAGATTGTGGTAATTATGCATGAGGTACAATATGTCTTAAATTTAAAATATTATGCTTAAATCGGGCAACATTATCTCCAAGTATTATAGCAGCGCAGCCGAAAATAGTTCGCCGTCCCATTGAAACCGTTACTGTTGTAAATATGTATATGGCGCCACTGAATGCTTAGGTTAGCTTCGTGATGCTTGTTTATCAGAATTTCACAAATAGTTGAACAAACTATTATGTATAAAGGCACCACATTCAGACGTTTATTATATTTGGTCTATTGTGCCAATTACACATAATGGACTAGTCGTGGTTTTCATCTCTGGTAGGCGGATAAAACTTAAAATACTTCTCTCGATTATGTGGGATTATAGAGTAGAGCGAGGTGCCGCTTGAGAATTACACAGCAGCTATTATCCTTTGACCAGAATGCCATAATTTCTCTACTGCCAAAACCTTTTGGTGCTACTATAGTGGTTTGATTGTTATCTTAGAATTTTCATTTTAAAAGGAATTTTAATTCAATTTTCTACATATAAGAGAGTTCGGCAAAATATCGATACACCTAAATGGGATATAATATTAAGCTAATAAAAATTAACTAATGATACTGACATAAATAAAAAATCGGTAAAGGTACTTACACAGAACTTCCACCACATGATGATTGCTGAATTATTTCTTCGAATGTATATTTTTCAATAAAATTATAATAAGCGTCTTCCTTGCGTTAACGCAATTGGCAAGGAAGGCGCTTATTATAATTTTATTGAAAAACATACATTCGAAGAAATAATTCAGCCAAATATTATTGCAATCTATCAAATTTTTAGTTTCACATTCACGTAGTGGAGCAGAACTATAAAGTACTTAGTAGTTAAAAAAATTTCAGCTTTAAAAAAAATATGTTTACAATGTCATGAAACGTGGAAATTTTAAATTTGAGCGAAAAAAGATGTTTTCATTATATATTCCCATTAAAGGATCTACCCTGTATATTTTCCAGTGAAAGTCTAACCATTTCTTTGCTGGCAGTAGCGTCTACTACCTACCAAATTTGACTATTCTCCATCAAGTAGTTCCTTAGTTAATGCATCAACAGACAGACAACAGACCGACTAACCGGCAGACAGACAGGCAGACGTTGAAAACGGAATTAAAAACCTATATTTTCGTACTTTATATGATCTGAAACGTGAAAATCTGAATAAATCTCGAAGGGTGATTTTTTCTCGAATACAATACTTCCTTTCAGTATGTGAGCGAAGTAAAAGTTGTTTCAATTAAAACATACACGTAAAATCTAATTCTGCAATGAAAAATGGGGGTTTCCATTTCAGAATTCATAGTTGTAGAAATACATTTTGAACTGAGAAATAAAAAAATACGTGTTCATTATTCAAAAAAAGGCTATCCAATGATATCAAACTCGACTCCCTGGGGGTATATTAGTATCTTTGTCAGTTCAAAGCGTATTTCTCGAAAATTGCGAATTGCTTATTGCAATTACAACACTATCTATCGCGAATAAAACGAAAATTTCAGACAAAACCTATGTATTTTGTAGAATAAAATTCAAATATGCACCAAAAGATGGAGGTTTCCATTTTAAAATTTAAAGTTACCCCCCACTCCCAGACGATGAGGGTTGGGGTCGAGTTTGGTATCATTGAATAGACTTTTTTTTAAATATTCAAAACATGTTTTTTTGTTTCGATCCGATGTATATTTTTCGACATATTTGACCGTTCCGGAACTTGTTATGTTGGGGTCCTTGCCTGATATTCCTCACGATGTATCAAACTTGTCCTTTGATATTGTTTGACGTAATATCAGGTGGACTCCTTTGGATGGCTCAGTTGTGTGGACTGTATGGTTGCGTTGAATAAAAATAAATTCTCGTGTTCAAAAATTATATTCGGATTATCAACATTTATAATAATGACAGTTATCTGATGACATAAGCCTACTTGTATTTTTCTACACAAAACTGCTTAATCTAAAATTGCCGGTTGGCACTAAATACAAAGTATTCAAAACTTAACATGCCCCCGGCCTTAAAAGGGTTGGCTTTCAACAAATACCAGAAGGGTGGTAATTACATTTTTAAACTAGTAATGTACAATTCAAATTCAAAGTTCAACATATAAATGATACAGTACTCTGTGTCTACACGGCTGTGTCTACTGGGAGTGGACACGCCTCTACTGCAGATGATTCCGTTTACGGTTTTTATTGACACTACTCGCACAATATTATCATTTCCTTGATGAAGTTCAACTGTGCGCCCAATATGCCATTTGGAAGGGGGTAGGTTATCGTCCTTATCAGAACAACGGATCCAACGCGTAAATTTTCTTGCTTAGTTCTCCATTTTACACACTCTTGCAGCTGAGGTATATATTCCTTGAACCACCTTGCACAAAAATGCTGTTTAAGTTGTTGTAGATGTTGAAACAGAGAAAGTGGTCCAGCTGGTATGCTACGCAGATCGGGATGGGGTACTGAATTGAGGGACTGTCCAATGAGGAAATGCGCAGGGGTGAGTACTTCCAAGTCATTCGGATCGGTTGTAAAAAGCGTCAAAGGTCGGGAGTTGAGTATACCTTCTATCTGAGTTATAATTTTATAATAATTTTCAAACGTTAAAAGAGCATTTGACATTATGCGTTTGATATGATATTTTGCAGATTCTATACCTGCTTCCCATATACCACCGATATGTGGGGAATATGACGGTATAAAGTGCAATTTTACGTTTTGTTTGTGCTCTAACTGTTCTTTTAAATTATCTTTTGAACTTGTTAAAACATTTCCTAGTTCCTTTAGTTCTGCGTTGGCACCCACAAAATTACTGCCATTGTCGCTGTATATGTGCGATGGTATGCCTCGACATGAAACAAAACGTTGAAAGGTTTAAACTAACTCTAAATAAACTGTATCTGTGCCAGTAAGCAGGTCATCAACATGAAAATCTCTGCTTATTACGTTTGATGCCTTGGGATGAGATTGTTCATATTCAACGGCTGATTGTTTTAGACAACGTATTGCTAAAAACGAAGCAGAAGCCGTTCCATTTGTTATTGTGTTCAAAGAATAAGTTAGAAGTTTATGATCGGGACTAGATCGCCAAAGGATTAGCTGTAAAGATTTGAATTTATCGTCGACTAATATTTGACGATACATCTTGGCAATGTCTCCTGACACCACAAATCTGTGCTGTCTGAAACGCAGAAGAATTGACAGAAGATCATCCTGGATGGTCGGTCCTACCATTTGCAAGTTGTTATAGGAAACTCCGGATGTAGATATTGCTGAGCTATTGAATACTACTCTAAGTTTTGTACTTACATGATCCTGCTTTAAAACTCCATGATGTGGAGAATAAAATGAAACTTGATCATTAGATATTTCAAATTTTGACATATGAGAGAGCCTTTCATATTCACTCATGAAATCAACGTACATTTGTTTTAGTTTAGGGTTTAAGTTGAGTTTTCGTTCTATATTATAAAATTGCTTTAATGCTAGCTGTTTTTTACTACCCAATTTAGTAATGGGTTCCTGCAGAGGAATAGATACTATAAATCGCCCGTCATGATTCCGCTTAAATGTTTTAATAAAATGTTCCTCCGCTTGCATTTCTTCTTTTGAGAATAGAGGTTTTGAGGAAAACTCCTCTAGTTTCCAAAATTTGGCTAAATGATCCTAAATATTAACGCTCGATTGACTAAGGTTACACATAGTATTAGAGTTTCGACGTTCAGGGAATTTTAAGGGACCTGATACTAACCATCCCAGCATAGTTTTCTGCATAATCGGTTTATTTATTCCCAAATGTACAGTGTTGTTACATAAAATATTCCAAAAGGTATCCGCACCGATGAGTAGATCAATAATACCGGGTACATTATATTTAGGATCAGCTAACCTCAAATGATGGGGAATATTTAGAGATCTAGGATTGAAATACGAATTGGGTAGACCTTCTGTGATTTTTGGAATTATTAAACAGTGCAGAGTCGTGCTAAAAGCATTATGTTTTGAATTTAGTTCAACTTCGCATGATGACTTTAACTTTGATTCTATTTGAGCTATGCCAACTACTGCGAGATTAATTTTGTTTTTGGGTAGTGCTAATTTAGTAAATAGCTTTTTTGATATAAAATTGCTCATTGATCCACTGTCAAGCATGACTCTACAAGAATGTCGATTGCCGTGTGCATCGACAACGTCGACCATAGCAGTAGATAATAGAACTTGACTGCTGGATGCGCGTGCGTGATACGAATCAGTTTTTTCATGCATACCATCGTTCCCTTGTTTGCTGTGTGTTAAATCAGAATCATTTTGTTCTAAACTACAGTTCTGCTGCTCTAGATGTAATAAAGTATGGTGCTTACCTCTACATTTTCGACAATTACCAGATTTGCAGTCTTTTGATTGATGATTAATTCTCAGGCAATTGACGCATAATTTTAAAAGGCGAACTTTTTCCAGCCTAATGTTAACTGGTAGGGTGTTAAATTCAGGGCAATTGTAAATAGAATGGTTTTTCTTACAAACGAAGCACGAAAAATTGCTAGAACCTGAATTTGTAGCGAATGTCTTTTGTTGTTCACGAGCTTTAAATTTGGGTTTATGCAAATCAATCTTTTCTAAAAAATCAGCTCTATCTTTTAGGAATGTTGTGAACTCTTTCAAAGTTGGAAGATCAGATTCTAACTTAAGTTTCTCCCACTCCTGTACAGACGTTTGGTCGAGCTTGTTTACTATAATAAAAATAATTAAAACATCCCACTGTTCTGAAGGAAGCCCTAACGTTTTCAGCGACCGCAGATTTTTTGATAATGTATCAACTAGATTGCGTAAACTTATAGCTGATTCGAATTTTATATCGTGAATACTGAATATTGATTTAATATGATTGTGAACCATTAACCGTTTGTTATTAAATCTATCATTCAGAATCTCCCATGCAAGTTCATATTTTTCACCTGTAAGCTCTATAGTTGTTATGCAATGAGCCGCACATCCCTCCAAAGCCGATCTTAGATAGTGAAATTTAGACATCGGTTTTATGTCTTGACGTTCATGAATTAAGGATGTAAATATATCACGAAATGCTAGCCATCGCTCATATACACCATCAAACCTTGGTAATTCGATTATAGGTAATTTAATTTCTGAATTAAAATGGTTGTTTTTATGTGCGGTTTTTTGGGGTGAAATTAGTATTTTCAACTTTTTTTTGATCATTAATGAGATTAGATAAAGTATTTTTTGCATCCGATAAAACTGCAAAAATGTCTGCTCAAAATTCTCCGTTTCAGAGATATCAAAATTTGTATCCTCAAGATTTTCAATTTCCAGTTGGATATCGTTAAACTCTGTTAATAAATTAGCCTCTATGTTAGAAATACGTAATTCTAATTCGGTAATTTTACTTTTGTCTGGTTCTGACTTTTTAAAATCATTTAGAAAGCTTGTAAATTGAGTTAATACTGCCTTTTTGGTACCTCTTTTACGGTGTAAAGCAATCAGTTGTGCTTGTGACATATTAAATCAAAATGAAAACTAATATTAAATAAAATATCTAAAGACTCAGCCGTGCGCCGTCAAAGCTTGCTCTAGTTGATGAATACTCTACGGCAGCGGTGTGGGTCCTCTGCTCTCTGCTCGTAGTTGCCACCGCGCACCTCTGCGATCTGCTTTGGTTGGGTGAAATCTCGTTGATAGGTACTGTGAGTACAGTACGCTGCTCGTTATCCGGCTCGTTCAAACCAAAATATGTTGGGGTCCTTGCCTGAAATTCCTCACAATGTATCAAACTTGCTGCTTGTCCTTTGATATTGTTTGGCGTAATATCAGGTGGACTCCTTTGGATGGCTCAGTTGTGTGGACTGTATGGTTGCCGGTTCTAAAATTGCCGGTTGGCACTAAATACAAAGTATTCAAAACTTAACATGTTATTCGCCCGTTATGTGTAATTACTATTGATTATTGATATTTATAGTTAAGAATTACATTGGATATACATGAATGTAAGCCATTGATTGCTGTCTCACAAAGAAAATCGTCAGATTTCATACTCTTTATAGATCGACCTCCTATGACAACTACACCGAACAGCTCAAATTTAAAAGGTGAAAATTGTTGCAAAGCATGTCTAACTAGTAAAAATTTGTTAATTGTTAATTTTTATGAATTTTTAAATTATTTTTCACGCTTTGAAATTTTTGCAATTTGTGGTAAATAATGAACCATCTTTGAAAAAATTTATCTGGATGACAATGTTTGTTAATTAACTTTTGACAGACCATTTGTTATAAATTATTTCGTTTATGAAAGCGCACTTCATAACACAACCTTGATCTTTATTTTAAAATGAAATTCAAAATCTCTCCTAACTATTAGAACTGAAAAGTTTTGCTAATTAATATGTCGGACTTAATTTTGAATGCACAGCATCAATGCATCAGGATCAATCACTGACATCTCATAACACCTCCTTAAAAAAACAGAAGTTTAAGATCTCCTCTATGCATAAAAATTTGTCTGTCATTGAAAACATGTTTTTCACCATGTCAGACTTAATTTTCAAGTTTATAGAAACTACTAGTAACTCGAAAGTCATATTAAAATATTTTGTTTTATTACATATTAAGTTAGTTAATTTTTAATTTTTTTGAGACTTTCCATTCTTTTTATTATATTTGTTTAAGAGTAGAAAATTTTTACATTAGAATACTAGCGGTTTTTTTAACATTCTCCACGTCGCAATTATACTAATACAAGTTAAATAGCAACGAAATATTGGTAATAAAGCTGGAACTACAACAGAAGTTTTAAACACTACGGTGACAAGGTTATTTTCAATATTTTGTGAACAAGCAGAAACAAAAGTCAAAGTTGTCAAAATAACCGGGAAACTCAACCCAAGCGTTTCAAAATCTTTAACCAACCGCATGGAACCTGTCATCTATCGAAATAAAATGTTTCTAACCGATTTCTTCTACCGGTGGATTTAACGGGGAATATTGAAAAGTATTGGTGTCTTATTATTAACCACAAATCGCAGAACTTTAAGCAATACTTACTAGAAATGTTATCTTAGGACAAAATTAGTATAGCACAAGTCCCAGTATAAATGTGTCATGTTACAATAGCTAAGTAATAACACTTTGGTTACTAATATACCTTATTAACCAAATAATAAAAAAGGCAATAAAATGTAATAAGAAATACTAACTTACAGAAATGCTTATTTTATTCCTTAAATACTAAATCTAATTAAACAATAAAACCAACAGTAAATATTTTTTATTATTATTATTACTATTATTGTCCGAAAATATTTTTAATTACTGTATTAATTAATGAAAAGACTTAATAGCCCATCGTCATTATTTTCACATAGAAGGTTTTGGTGATTCGATAGTTACGAGTATTTATATGATTTCCTCCAAACTCTAAACTAACTAACATAAACTTCAACACTGATTACTGTTGAAATTAGATATAAAAAGGCACTTAATTTAGTTAATTTGTGTCCGTATATGTTGAAACAGAGTCGAGTGTGTGAACGGAGAAGTCTGGACCGATCACGGACGGATCGACTCAAAGCATCAACGACGTGTGTGGTCCCGGTTATCACATACGCGCTCCTCTACATACCAACAAATACACATGCACGCGGACACATCTACAACACCGCCGGCCACTGCTAAAACGGTGGACCACATTTGCACCCATGTTTATTTTTTTCTAGTCAATTATTTATTTAATTTCTCTGTTAAATACAACTTTAGAACTATATAGTTTCGACAAAAATTAATCATACTTATGTGTATTAAAAGTTTCAGGACACACTAGTAGTTATAGCTGTCTTGGATTGAGGAAGTCTCATGCTTAACCAGTTGGGAGGAAATGAACTCTTTTAACTTTCCCACCCATAAAAATGGGAAGGTTCTTATTGGTTTTAAATCGAAAATTAAGATAAGATCCAATTATTATCTCTGTATACGTAGTTTCTACAAACACCAAAACTCTTAAACACAATAGTCGAATACTAACACTCTCGGCGAATTTCGCTAGCCATGTTAGCATCATCGGGATTAAAATTATTGTTAATTGTCTGTCGGGATTAAAACTAGTTTCAATCGTCTCCAGCAATTAAAACTAATTTTAATCATCATAATCATCGTTAGCGTCATCAAGATTCTCATGTGATAAGCGGAACCTGCGGCGAGTGTTGGTATTCGAGTGAAGGAAATTACATCTCCAGATGCAGCGTAACATCGAAGGTTTCGGCCCCCTCCATGCGAAATTTTTACGTTTTAAAGGAACAGGAATATATATTTTTAATAAATGTTTATATAGTGAGCATGTAAGAGTTGGAATATTCTTTAAACTCGTTACAAAGCAAGTAACAACGTCAATTTTTTAATGCATTTATCAATTTGTTTATGTAAAATAAACTTTGGATATAAGATAACCCCCAAAAAAAATCAATGGGGTTAGGTCCGGAGATCTAGCTTACCATTCTATCGATCCGCGTCTACCAACCATAAGTATGTGTGGGAAAATTTCGTTTAAATAATTAGGCACCATTATCGAATAATATGATGGTACGCCATCCTCTTCAAACCATATGGAGTTTTTCGGTACATTAGGGTTTTCGCCATTTGGATACAGTGCGACAAGTCCTGTAATCATGTTTTGTTGGAGCAGTCCCTAATATTTTTCAAGATTTAATGAACCATAAAAAATTTACCCGAAATTGCCCAACAATTCCAGCCCACACGCTAACATTCCGTGGAAACTGAGTATGTACCTCCATCATCCACTGTCGATTTTCATGTGACCAAAGTCGACAGTTTTGATTATTTGCAGCGCCGTTTAAATATAAGGTGGCCTCATCAGAAAAAAGCAGTCGACTTAAGAAATGTGGAAAAATTTCCAAAATACTTAATAATACAGTTTGGGAACTGCTGACATATTAGGGTAGGCTTTATTGCCTCGCGTCTTGTCGCACATGATACTCTGACATTCGTGCAAATAAGTATGGTGAGCCCAAGAGATAATTAGGCCGCGACGGGGGTCATCGAAAAACATGGAAAAGGGTAATTGACGCAGAAGTTCAAATTTTGGAACTTGTAGAAAAGGACATTAAACACCGACGTTATTCCGAACCGTAAATGGGAGTATCCCATTTTGTGATATGGAGGACATTGAGGGATATGAAATTACATCCCTATCAGTATCAACGTATCCAAGCACTAGAAACTCAAGATTTTGCAGAGCGAATGCAATTTTGTTGGAGGATTTTAGAAAAACACGCAAATGAGGATTTTTGAAACGTTCTGTGTTTCTCCGATGGGTCGTGTTTTGCCAGAAATGAAGTGTTTAATTTTAAAAATATGCAGT